>CP126894.1:129495000-130695000 GCA_030440675.1 Furcifer pardalis
GATAGCATCAGAACTAATAATCACAAAGCAAAGCAGTAACAAACTTACATGAAATTACAGGAGTTCATTTTCTGGTTGTTCAAGCATGAACCCATTTGGTTTAAGTAAAAGCAAGTATGAATAACAATAACTGAACTGACATATGTTTCTGTCAATATATCTATTACCACATTATGAAAATAAAAACATCTGATATATGTGGATCTTGGTTGCTTTCATCTTCTGTACTGAAGTGTAAAGATGTTTGTAGTCAGGGAGCTGAAAGAGTAGACAAGATCAAACTAGCAATGCCAGTAGCATGTGGTAGGAGTGCCAAAGGCTGCTGATAACTGGCTCCCTAGTCACATGAAGACCAATCTAGTGTGTTGAAGAGCCAATCCAAACTGCCCTGCTATCTAGGCAGGAAGCAAGGCACTTTGCTCCACCTTGAGTAGTCCTTGCTTTCTGTCCATGAAAGAGGTAAATACCAGAAAATAGTAAAAAAAAAAAAAAAACCCAACCCTGCACCTGTTCCTCCTGCAGGAGAAAAGGGGATTGCCATCCTTGCTTCTACAGCACATGTGGGGAAAATCAATGGTGGTTAATATGTCCAGAGAAGTGGGTGAACCAGATGTGGTGAAGGAGAGAATGAGGCAACACCTTCAGCATGTTTAATGGCCAGGATGGTCTTGAGTACAAAGTCATAAGAGAGGTCAAAAGGACAAAGGCAAAAGTGCCATAATGCAATGGAGCAAAGATTTTCTTGTCCAGCCTTCTTTCCGAGGCTGGCCAATTGGATTCCTACAGGAAGCGCAGAAGCAGGACATAAGCAGGACAGTACTCTTGTGATCCTTCTTCTCAGAATCTGGTATTGAATGCTAAACCAGATAGTAGTTCGGTGTCCTCTTTCTAACAGTAAGTAAAACATTTCTTTTCCACCCACAGCACATGCACACATAAGTAAATTAATAAAGAGCCATCCATCCATTCACACCAACTAACCTAATTGCCCCAGGGGACAGGTCACCCTAAGAGTTTGGCATTCTTGTAAGCAGCTACCAACTGCAGAACTGTCTAATGGCTGAAAACTATATTTGTTTTTATAATACAGCAAGATAGCAGACTTTCTAGAGAAGCCAGATTTGAATTCATGCATAATGACGGTCATACCACAGCCTTTAATGGTTGTAATGTAACTTCCACTCTTCATCTTATCTTATTGACTGTACATATGCAGGTTTTCTTCTGACAAATGCAGAGTATTTTTCAACTGCTATAACTACTGCTTTGGGATCCAAGGTTTTGTAGCCTCCATATAGTGAACAATTTTTCTGTGACAGATTTTCCAGTCCTTAAAGTTTGCCTATATGGTGCTAGATAATTTAAGGGGACACTAACAATCCAATCATTGCAGGAAAGCTTTCCTCTTTTATTTAACATTTTGCTTCACTCCCACCTGACCTATTTTCCTGTGCAGCAGTCTATTTTAGCTGAAATGCAAGTTGTTGGGAATTAATATTTTTCATTGATTCAAAATGTCATTCTGGGCAATAGAAAAAACCCTACAACTTATTGCTTTTACAAAGTATATATGTTAAAAGGGTTTGCCGCAATAAGTTAAGGACATACAAAATGACGAATTCAAAGTGTCTTGCAGACATATAGTTGCAATTAAGTTTAAGCCCTTAATCTTCTTTGTCCAACCCATTTCCACGGCAAGCTGTTGTCTTTGAGACAAGGAAATGTTTTAATCATACTAGCTTCACACAGCTATAAAGGGACCTTTCATTCACCTTCAGATGAGGTTCATTTTACCTTATCTTCAAGTCTCAGGCTTGATGTAAGCTAATAAAGTCCTCATTGCCTCTTGTTTTTGGTCATTTTATATGCACATGCAAAACCATAACCTCTGTTTTATGTTTCCATTAAGAAAATTGTTGCTTTGTAGAGATACTAAAGGCTGAACATTTTCTTTCAGCATCCACAGAACACAGGCAAGTATTCTGTCCAGTGATGCAAAACTATCTCAAGGATGTATAAGCTCATTAAATTGCAAATTATTTATATTAATGTTACATTTTTCAAAATGAAAAGCCCTTTCTGTATCTAGACAACAGGGGATATACAAAGTACAGTAGCCAGGAAAACAGACTTAAGTCACTGATGCCATGAACTATAACAAAATAAGTACCATGTCAAGATGATGATACATAAATTCTGTTGATGGACATGTGTAAATCTTGTGGAAAATAATATCCTTCATCACAATATTTGCAAAAACATCTCCTGGCCCTGAATTTCCTACCTACCTTGTCAGTGTAGTAAAAGCATCACTATTAGCTAGTGATAAACAGATTGTGTCCAAACCCCCAACCCTCCACATGTAATAAAGATTGATTACCTACGGTTGCTTTTGTTTTGTGATGTTATTAACTACATTACTTTCTGTTACTTATTTTATATAGTCACTTGTTTAGTAAAATACACATATTCTCTGTAGATCATACTTTTGCACATATACCTGACATGCATTATTTATTCATTTTGTGCCATTCTGAAAAATCAAAGAAAAGACAAGGAAAAAGTATAAGATGTGAACACAAACTAGGTGAGGGAAATGCTGACTTCCCCTGGTTTTATTTGGACTTGAAGTTATGGAAGGACATTAGGTAGTTTAAATCCTAACCCTACTGTAAGCTTCTGGTCACACTGTCCTCTTATTATACAAGGAATTGGAAGTCTCCAAAGTCCAAAATCCATGATGATCTTATCTATTTCCTCCTTTTTTGTTCCCCAAAATATATCAGGTTATGAAAAGTCAAGAATGTTGTTGCTATAACCTTGATTATCTCCTGAAATGTTGCACCTGAGGCATTGGATGCATTAAAAAACTAGTTTCCCCCAAATCAATTTATGGGCACACAGATTATAAATCATTGTTTGTGTCCACGATGAAGTCTTTCAATTCATTTTATTTTCAAAGCTCATATCCTTGTGAATATACTCAAACCCTTGTGAATATACTCAAATCATCTCAAGACCATTTCAGATAACCCATGTTAGGAGCATATAATGTGAGATTACATATCTGTCATGTAAACAAGTAAATGAGAATCAAATTTACCAGTGTAAAATTCATTAGAAATATGCTACTTTTTAAGTGTGTAAGCAAATCCTAAAACAAATGAAGCATATTCTTACAACATATTTATATTAATTTCTCAGTGAAGCCTACACAATAAAACCTACAAAGTAAATACTGATGCATGTAGGGATCACCATAAACCATGATCACCCAATTAAAAATAGTTCACAAATCAGATGCAACAGAATAGGTGCATTTTCCTAAAAGGGTTTTATCTTCTATTTCATTATTCTGAGAATCAGATTAACCCCAAATTATATCATCACATGTAACTCCAGATAAGAATACTTGTGCAAGGTTAATTTTGTCCTCAAGGATTGTTGCCTTGCCATTGCAAGGTGACTTGCATGGTTCAATGAGACTATGGACTATGCTGTGTAGTGCCACCCAAGATGGACAGGCCATAGCAGATAACCTAGACTAAACACATTCTACTGGGGAAGTAACCGGCAACCCACTCCAGTGTCCTTGCCACTAAAACCCCATGGACAGTACTAACAGGCTAAACGATATGACACTGGAAGATGAGCCCATCAGGTTGGAAGGTGTCCAATATGCTACCGAGGAAGAGCAGAGGGCAAGTACAAGTAGCCTCAGAAAAAGTGAAGTAGCTGGGCCAAAGCTGAAAGGATGCTCAGCTGTGGATGGATCTGATGGTGAAAGGAAAGTCTGATGCTGTAAAGAACAATATTGCATAGGAACCTGGAATGTAAGATCTATGAATCAAGGCAAACTGGATGTGGTCAAAAATGAGATGGAAAGACTGGGAATCAGCAAACTAAAGTGAACAGGGATGGGTGAATTTAACTCAGGTGACCATTATATCTACTACTGTAGGCAAGAATTCTTTAGAAGTAATGGCGTGGCCCTTATAGTCAATAAAGGAGTGAAGAAAACAGTAATGGGATATAATCTTGAAAACAACAGAATGATCTCAGTCTGAATTCAAGGCAAAACATTCAACATCACAGTAATCCAAGTCTATGCCCCACCCACTGATGCAAAAGAGACCGAACATCTTCTAGAACTGACACAAAAAATGTCCATATCATCATAGGAGATTGGAATGCCAAAGTAGGAAGCAAAAAGGTTAATTGGAATAAGAGGCAAGTTTGGCCTTGGAGTACAAAATGAAGCAGGGCAAAGGCTAATAGAGTTTTGACAAGAGAATGGACTGGTCATAGCAAACGCCCTCTTCCAAAAACCTAAGAGGTGACTCTACACATGGACATCACCAGATGGCCAACACCAAAATCAGATCGTGTACTCTGCAGCCAAAGATGTAGAAGCTCTATACAGTCAGCAAAGATGAGACCTGGAGGGGACTATGGCTCAGATCATGAGCTATTGATTGCCAAAATCAGTATTGGTACTAATATGAATACAGTGGAACACTGATTTATGTACACCTTGCTTAAGGGAAAACTCACTTCACAGAGAGAAATCTCGAGAAAATGGTCCCCCGCTTAATGGAAAAAATTGCTACATGGACAGTTTTTTGGGAGTATTCAAATGCTTTCCATGGAGGTGGGAGAGTGTTTGGAGCATTTCTACTCCATTTTTGAAATTTGTCTTCATGTTTTGGCACCTCCAGAAGCATTCCACACAACCAGGAAGTCCTGAAAATCCCCCCATCAGCTGTTCAGCGGGGACTTTTCCTGGAATTACCAGGGCTGGCCACTAGATGGCACTGTTGAAAATGTGCTGAATATGCATTGAAAATTAAAACAAGTGGAGTTCACTAAAAAAAAAACCCAACAACTTTCATCCTTCAAAACTCCTTCCAAATTACATTTTGGAATTTTTGCTGTGTTTTCACCACTTTAGAAAGAGTTTTGAACAGAAAAAATATGTTTCCTTGGCCCTTTTCTAACCTCCAGAATGGAAATATTGGTCTTCAATGCATTCCTATGGAAAACTGCAATTCGCTTTAAGGAAAAATTGCTCTAAGGAAAACCCCATGGAACGGATTAATTCCTTAAAGCAAGGGTTCAGTATTAATTACCTACCTCTAAAAACAATGACCCAAACTGACTGCTATATAACAGGGGTTCCCATCCTACAACCTGCGGGCTGCCCCCGATGGCCATCCTATCCAACCTGTCACTGTCTCTGCCACACCTGGAAGTGGAAGTGGGTGCATTTACATCATCCATAAAACTTGCCCATATACACATATATGTACCCCCAGCTGTGTAAGTGCAGATGTGGGTTCATTTACATCAGACATAAATGTGCCAACTTCTGCTTCTGGGGGGCATGGTCCGGCCCACAACATAAAAAGGTTGGCCACCCCAATTTAAAACATAGTAAGGAAGCCTCTTGGACTAGACATCATAGACAACAATATTTTTCCATAGTATTTGAAACTTAATGAAGTATTAACATATAAATTCTGTAATTGGTATTCAGAACTAGTACACAGATTGCTATATGATTTTATATATTATATTACAACTTTCCTGCCACTTCTCTTTAGCAAAACAGAAAGTAACCAGGTACAGTGTTTTTGTTTGTTTTCTGACATGCAGGTCAAAATTTGATCAGAGACCAGAATGGGCTTTCTCAGCGACCTTGAGATTGAAAGGGAGTCATTTAGACTTAATCTGAACAATCTATTGTTGCTAATGGCTGTGTGAAGCTGTATTGTTGTGCTTGCTTGTCTGTCATCTTGCTTGACAACACCCATCTCCATTTGACCCCCTGAATTTGGTGTATAAAAACCATGCCTTTATCTGAAGAAGTGGACTTGATCCACGAAAGCTAACAATAAAAATAAAGCCGTTAGTCTTTAAAGTGCTACAGTGTTTTTTATTTTATTTTTATTTTGTTTTGTTTTCTGATCTCATATTAGACTATCTGATAATAAAACAACAGAAACACTGTTGTGAAATAGAAATCTAAGTAATACAATGACATGCATAACACATATCTTGACATGTAATCTTTCCCCCCATTTTTTAAATTATTATTTTTTTAAAGAATGAAACTACATTTGTAAATGCCTTAAAGAACAATAGTCAGCAGCTGTAACATTATCCTTTTGTTTTTCAGGAAAAGAGAGAAAATGTGACTGGATTGAGAAACACAGCTCCACAGCAGTAGTTTTGACCCATCTCCTTTCAACAGAAGACAAGCACATTGTGGCTGAGAAAACAGTGACTCCAAAAAACACATTCTCTTAGTCTCTCTGAGGAAACAGGATCCATCTGAGAATTACTGGGCAATAAGACTCTCTGTTTGTTCTTTTTCAAAGAGTGACAAGTGGATCTCATAAAGAAGAAATAAAATAAGCAGTATGTTCATGCTTGATGTCTAAAAGAACCTATAAAAATAAAGAAGGCTGCAGACTCTCTTGTCAGCCATATTGTTTGCTTGCCTTATGCTTTTTCCATAACTGTCCTTAGATGATGGCACAAGACCCAATTTAAACTGGTTTTTTTTCAGAATTCCTTCCTCCAACATTACTTCCTTCATAAGAATTTTAGTCTAATGAACATAAGTCCTTCCATAAGGCAGAATGAGATGTTTAGCTCAAGGGATAGATTTGGAAGGCATTAGGAGGGTTACCTGACATTGTAAGTGTGCTATTGCCACACTCCCCTATGATAGTTACAAGGCTTCATTATGTTATTACTACAGCTGTTATTACTGTAGCTCATTATGTTATGGGCAATAGCAATTTTCTAAGTATTCATTTATTTACATTTATATGCTGCTTTTTTGGTGCAAGCACCACTCAGGGCGGCTTACAACATGTAAAAACATTCCTCTCATGGAATCCCCACTGCCCTTTCCAAAGAGACAGGCTGATCACCTCCCTGTTCCCTTTCCTCTTCCGAAAAGGAACAGGGCTTTTTTTAACGTTGTGTGATAAATGCATCACACAAAGTTAAAAACCAGATAACAATGAGATTTGTGGAGCCAAGTCTCATCGTTATCCAAGGTACGTGTGTGTGTGTGTGTGATAATCCCAATAATCTTATAGTAGGGCGGCCAACCGTCCCGCGTTCTACGGGGCAATTCCATTTAGGGTGGGGGTAGTTCGACTTACCCTCCGTTCGAAAATCCTCCCGATCTCTCCCGTTGCGTCACAGACGCACCTGTTTCCCCTCTGCCCTGCGCAGAGACCCAATCTGGCTGCATTCTATTCTCTTGCCACTAGTCTATGCTGTTGCATAAATGTCTGACGCCAGATTGGGTCTCTGTGCAGGCGCGGTTCATTGGAGCCTTTTCGGCTCCGTTTCCCTTTAACTGCCTGCAGGGCAGAGGGGAAACAGGTGCGTCCGTGACGCAACGGGAGAGGTCGGGAGGATTTTCGAACGGAGGGTAAGTCGAACTACCCCCTCCCTAAATGGAATTGCCCCGTGGAATGCGGGACGGTTGGCCGCCCTATATAGGCCTTAAAAGACTTGTTAACACAGGTAGGTTTTAAGTTGTTTATGAAATAGCAATAAAGGTGGAGCAGTTCTTATCTCTACTGGCAATTTATTCCAGAGAGTGAGGGTTATGGCAGAGAAAGCTCTCAATGTGGTTAAAGCTTTTTTTTTTCCGGTCTCTCTGGGTGTAACTACTCAGAGCTTACATGTGTGGTTGCTTTGGGTATAACACAACTGGGTGCTTTGGGTATTTTTTAAAAAGCAAGGGAAGAACACTGAAGAGCGGACACACAAACTGGAAGGCTACTTTTGGTAATGATTCAAAACTAGATGACATTCACTAAAATGAAGGGGAAGAAATCTCAGTATGTTTGTGATTATCCTTTTTATTTTATTGTTCTGTGAAGAGCAGCACGTTTCAACCCTGTATTATCAAGCTCCATAGGGAAAAAAAATTACAAGGATAATCATTGGTATTCTTGGGGGGGTTGTTGTTAATAAATACATGTCTTCAAGCAAGTTCTTCAAAGAAGGATAGAAAGACCCTTGACTCTGCTGTGAGTTGCATCTGCTTTGAAATGAAGACTGCCTTGTAATGTTTTAGTAGCCAAGACTGAAAATATCTCTGGAGACTGGAAAACTGAAGCACTGATGCAGTAGCACCCAAGCATAGAATGGTCAATAATATTCTTCAGTGTAGCTAATTATTTTATGAACTAAATTGTCTGGTACTATAATTTCTGCTTTAGTGTACTGCGGTCTCACTCTTATAAAAGCAATGCCTCAAGGTGATGAGAGTTATAGTTTTATCCTAACTGATGGAGAAACCCAGGATGTTAGGATATTCACTGATACTGACCTAACATTGTAGGCAAGAAAGGGTATCTTTTGTGTTCTCCCCATTCATCATGAAGTTTTGGGACTAGTTAATATCGTGGTTGGAAACTGTCTTGAGAACTCCACATAGACTGTCTTGAATGTCATAATGAAAGGAAAGAAGGTCATAGATGTCCTTATTTCAGGGACTGACCAAATAGTTAGGCAATGAACAAACAGAAGCCACAGAAACCCTATCATCTTTCTTATGTGACCACCCATCTGAAACTTGGAGAAGCTTTGCCAACCAGTTTACACAATATTAGCTGGGCCAGTTGTCTGAAGGAGTGCCTTATGTTTTTTACTGTTCTATATGCATTTACATTTACTTATTTAGAATGTATCAAGGTCCTTTGTAAGTGGCATGGAAACATAACAATGAACACCATACTCAAATAAAAAATAGACCACAATTTGCAAATAACTAAGCACATGACACAAAGTTAGCAAAAACTAATGAGAGCTATCCAACCTTCAGAACATTACTCAGCCAAATATATAAAAGAACACAGTTCAGTTCTTCTGTCTAAACAAATCTCTAAAAGTTAGAAACAACTTTAACGAAATCCTCCTATACAAGCTGCTATTCTTTAGTTGATAAAGTAGTTGATAATGCCTCTCCATTGTTCCTAAAATATTTAAGTAAGCATTGATATACAGTCAGCTGAATCTACTCCCCATTTGCAGACAGGAGCATAGTCAACAGTCTTGCAGCTGCTGAAAGCCTAAGTACACTTTACAGTCTTTAATGGTTTTAAAGAAAGACTCCAGAGTTTATAGATCTTTAATGGGAATTGACTGAATATAATTATGCAATGCATAAGAGGATTTTTATACCAGCTAAAACATATACTGTGTCACAGTTAACTTCTTTTGTTTTGAAAATTTCTATCACCATGTATCACGATGACACTACTTCTGTTCTCTACACACATCTTGATTCATAGCCATGACATCCAACCTATTCCTCTAAAGGAGAAAAACTGCATTACTGAAGGATATGATCAGTAATTGGCTTATGTTATCCATTTGATACAGTAATTACTCAAATACTCTCTCTATATATTTAGAATACAGTACCTATAATTTTGAACTGAGCAGAACTCTGGAGATATATATTTCCCAGTATAGGGAAATAGACCGGGGGGGGGGGTCTCCTTGGTGCAGTAGCCTCATCCATTTCCTTTAATAGTCTAAATAAAATGAACACAGTACTTAGAGTAATAGGTTTTAAAATGTTTCCTGAGATGAAGTGGTACCACTCTAGAGCAAAACATGATTTAATTCATCGTCTCAATGTTTAAAAATGAGAAAGAAAGAACAACTGAGTTTAATGTATTTTGCGTGAATGCAGATATATATATATATACTTGTATCAGTATTACAGCAGAGCTAAGTCACATTTCTGTTACCTGTACAAAAGCTTACATGTGCAAACTCAAGTTTTTAAGTCTTTTTATTACTCAGTGTCACTTTAAAATCACCTTGTCGATGAGAAAAGTGCTATGTATCTGATTTTTCAGTAGACTAGCAAAAACAAAACAAAAACCTTTTTGTCTGCTTTCTCAAGCTAAAAATAATTAAGAAGAAAAGGTTGGGTGAAGAAAGCTTCATGCAAAACACAAAGCATCTCATTTTCCTTCCACAGCTCAAACAGGCTATTTTAAGCAACCCACTCGTACATTGCACCCACCTGGGGAAAGGCCTGACTAAAAGGCAGTATTTAAACACCAGCAGAAAGTCAACACTAGCTGTTTGCCTGGCTTGGCAAAAAAGATAAACAAGGGGAAGGGAAGTTAAATACAGTTTGAAACTTGGTGCATAGGCGTGGGAGAGTGGGCTGTTTAGGTCCAGATGCACACCGGATAGACAAAGTGGGTGAATCCCCTAATTTGGTTTTTGCTGTGTAATCCAAAAAGTAGCACTAAGGGATTTGTAGGAATGAAGACTTTCAGGAGGAACGAAGGAAAACGAAAAACATATTGGAGAATGATAGAAAGCAAAATAATAGTTCATAAATTCATAGTGTTAAGGAAATTGGCTAGGAAAAGAATGTAACTTTGAATGTGTAAAAAAAAACATTAGTCTGAGGGAAGCGGGGAAACTATGGGAGTCCCTAATAGACACTTACAAGAGATGTATCTCACTCTAAAGTAAAATACCTTACAAGAAGTTAAAATAAGTACTGCACGAAGTGCAGAAAGAGAAGCGGATGAAGCCATAGGTTGCCCTCAGGAAAGATATGAGGAGGGAGAACATTGTGGGAGAAAATGTAAATTTAGAGCCCTCAGAGGAAGAAGATGTTGAAGGAGTTGAGGGAAATCTGAATTTATTTACAATTAGGCTCCTTACAGCCAGAGACAGTGAGAATATAATTGAAATTTAAAAGGCTTGAGATGGAAGGCTGAGGGAAAGAGACAATCAGCTTGAAAATGTCAGAGAACAGAACACAAGAGAAATACACCTAAGGGAGGGAGAAAGTGAACTGAAAGTTTTGAGACTAAAACAATCATCTAGCAAAGAAGAAAAACAGTCTGAAGGGGAGATGTCATGTAAATTAAAGCCTGAGGATTTTACAAAACAGCTTCATAAATATTCCTGACTACATCTGAGAAAGCTGCATGTTTTAAAAAAAAAAAAAGGGGGGGAGACCAACAGTAATATCTTAAACCTATTCCAGTTTTGTTAAAGGCAAGTTTGCTGAAGTCGATGGCAATTTCCCCTCATATAGAGATATTTCTTCTGAAGACATTAACATCTCAGTGTTTGCATAACTTAAATTAGAACCTGATTTCCTTGGAAAAAAGATTTAGCATACTACAACTATGTCCTGAAAGGTGCATTGTTGAATTTGGATGAAAACTGAATGATTTTCAGCAGACACTAGGGACAAACTTTACTGATCAACTGTAATTAAACAGAGGCAGTTGGGATAAAAAGATTCTGAGGAAGGGTGAATTTAACTTATTTTCAAGCCTATTTATTTAGTCAAACTTCTATGCTGCCCTCCTCATGAATGACTCAGGGTGGTGAGCAACAGTTAAAAACACAATCAACAGTAAAACCCATGTTATAATACAGTACCACCCATCCCAGAAAGTTATACTTTAAAGGTTAAAAATTAAAAAGAGATTAAAAGTTAAAATTCACCAATTAAAATTCCCAATTAAAATTACAAGGGATAGGGGGGAACAGTCAAATTAGCCAGCCAGCCAGGGTAGCCGACTGGCCCGAACCCCACACCAGCGCTGTCAGCCACTTCTTCACAACCTTTCTAAAGGCAGGCAACTCTGTCTGGAGATGCAACTCAGTTGGCAGGAAGTTCCATAGGGCCGGAACAGACACAGAGAAGGCCCTCCTTCTAGTGCCGGAGAGATGCGCCTCTCTAGCTGATGGCACAACCAGAGAGCCTCTCCGGTTCGCTCTGGTGGGACGGACAGATGTTCTTGGGATGACACAGTCTCTTAAGCATCCTGGCCCACTACCATGTAGGGCTTTAAAGGTAATAACCAGCACCTTGAATTGCACCCGAGGGCAAACTGGAAGCCAGTGCAGCTCCCTCAGCAGTGGTGAGGCATGGGCATAACGCCCACACCCCAACACCACTTGTGCAGCCGCGTTCTGGACCAGCTGTAGCCTCCAAATGGTCACCAAGGGCAGCCCCATGTAGAGTGCATTACAATAATCAAGTCTGGAGGTGACCAAAGCATGTGTGATCATGAGCATGGAGTCCCGATCTAGGAACGGGCATAACTGGCTTATAATAATTGCAGGATTCAGTATATGTGGTTTTGTTTTTGTTATTTTTTCTTCTTTGTAATGTTTTTTGTAACATTTTATGGTAATATTAATATTTTCTGATTGTTACTGTGTTATTGATATGTAGATATTTATTTTTCTGATACTGTGATGATTGTGATTATGATAATGTGGAATTTGTGATGTTATTTTTTATACTATGTAAGCCGCATAGAGTCAGGTTCGCCTGAGCAAGGCAGGGTATAAATTTGAAATGAAATGAAAAAATGAAATAACATGAAGCTGTGCAAAAGCTCTCCTGGCCACAACTGCGACCTGCTCTTTGAGCAGGAGTCATGAGTCCAGGAGGACCCCCAGATTATGCACCGGGTCTATTTGGGGCAACACTGCCCCATCCAAAACCAAAAATGGTAGCTCCCGAGATAACGCAGGACTCCTGACCCACAACCACTCAGTCGTGCCAAGATTCAGTTGTAGCCCGTTGTCCCCCATCCAGACCCATCCAGATATATACAGTTGGGTATCATCTGCATATTGGTGATATCTCACCACGTGGGAACAGATGATCTCACCCAGCAGTTTCATGCAGATGTTAAATAGGAGAAGTGAGAGCACTGAACCCTGAGGCACCCATATTGGAGGGCCCTAGGGCTGGATCTCTCACTCTCCAACCACACCAGCTGGGTCTGGCCCCTCAGGAATGAGGAAAACCAAGACCACACAGTGCCCTGGATCCCCAACCCTCAGAGCCATTCCAGAAAGATACCATGGTCGACAGTATCAAAAGCCACTGAGAGGTCAAGAAGAGCCAGGACGGATTGATGTCCTCCATCCCACTCTCTCCAGATATCGTCCACAAGTGTAACCAATGCATTTTCTGTACCATATCCAGTTCTGAAGCCTGACTGGAATGGGTCCAGGTAATCTGTTTCATCCAGGATCTCCTGTAACTGCTGTGCTACTGCCTTCTCCAAAACTTTACCCCAAAAGGGCAGGTTGGAGACAGGCCGGTAGTTGGCCATCACCATGGGGTCAGGAGCTGGCTTCTTCAGGAGGGGGTGCACCAAGGCATGTTTTAAGGTTGCTGGGGGAAAAAAACCTCCCACAGTGAAGAATTAATGATAGTCTCGATCAGTGGTGGGATGTCAAAATTTTTACTACCCCACCATGACATCATCACAGTGTGGGCGGAGCTAACATCATGACATCATGGGCGGAGCCAATGTCATGACATCATGATGTTGTGGGCGGGGCCAAAGAAAACAAAATTTAAAAATAATAAAAAATAAAATAAAAATAAGCACACACACACCCCTCAACCCACACACCCACCCACCCACAACACAAACCCATAAATTAAATAAATTAATAAATAAATAAAAATACACCCACTCACCCAAACACCCACAACACAAATCAACCAGAGTTTTTAAACCAGAGCTTAAAGCTTATTCTGGCTAATCTTTCTCACACTAGGTCAGATGGAAGGAACTACAGAACGAACTCACCACAAGATG
Organism: Furcifer pardalis; assembly: GCA_030440675.1. NCBI lineage: Eukaryota > Metazoa > Chordata > Lepidosauria > Squamata > Chamaeleonidae > Furcifer > Furcifer pardalis. The sequence goes on from CP126894.1 coordinate 129,508,656, forward strand.
GCTTCATTTTGGCACTTTTCAACAGTTAAAGAAGTTAGGTACTAAGTCTTTGCCTAACCAGCTCTCTAGGATATCTAGGGGAGCAGGCTATAGGGAGCTTCAGGCTAGCAGCTTCTCTTCCTCCTCCCCGCTTGGGAGGACAGCAAGGAGGCCGTGCATACACGCCAAGCACTGTAGGCATGCATGCACACCAAGTGCTTGGCACTCATGCGCAGTGGGGGAACCAGTGAAAAGGTAAGCCCCGAAGGTGGTTCCCCCCAAAAGCTGCAACCAGTTCTCCAGGGCACTGGAAAAAGTTACTACCGGTTCTAGAGAACTGGTGAGAACCTGTTACATCCCATCACTGGTCTCGATCCAACCTCCTGTCACTGCCATGGTTGATTTCACCAGTCAGGTGAGGCAAGGGTGTAATGCACAGGCAGTGGCACAAACAGATCCAAGGAGCCTGTCCACTTCCTAAGGGACAAGTGGATCAAAGCGATTCCAGATAACATGTTCCTCAGGGAGAAGGAAAATGGTGAATTTGTTAGCATAAACTTATTAAAACTAATAAACCTTTGGGAAATTTTGTTAATCCAAGTCAGGTCTGTAAAGAAAATATAGGTTGTAATTGTGAAGAAAAATTGTCACTCCAAAAACTCTTCTGAAAGGAGTGCAGGCTTTTAGGCCGCCTTAAGATACAGGAAATTGCTAGTGACTTGTTTGGGGGGTGAATTCATTTAGAAGAGAAATTTACCAGAAATACATGCATTCGTGGATGCACAAGAAGAAGGAATGAGGACCCCAACCAGTCTTCAACTTTCCTTTTTATAGACAATGATAAACAAGATTCACATGGCATTGGTATTGTCTATGGTTTTGAATCCTAGACTATGTGTTCAAATAATGCCATAAGACAATATGATAAAGCTGCATTATAAACTGCATAGTTAGCTGATTTTTTAACTGACCACCTCCTTCACTGTCCGAAATACTAGTTGCCTTATGCCTGATTTTTCAAACGTTCAAAAATACAATTGTACCTCACTTAAAGAGCATAATGCATTCCACAGGATTGCTCTTTAAGTGAGTTTGCTCTTTACGTGAAACACTATTGTAAGTGACCAATTGTGACTTCTGAGGGGGTATTGAGAACCCCAATTTATTTGTTAAGCAAGTGTTTGGTTGGTTTTATTTGTTAAGCAAAGCGAACATTCAGAGAAAATTCTGCTCTTTAAGTGAGTTGCTCTTTAAACGAGGCGCTCTTTATGTGATGTTTGACTATAACTATACTCTGCATAAGCACGATTTTGTGGTTTTGATTACAGACTGTTTTGTTCTTTGTCTGGAAAACAGTCACTTGGTTTTAAAGGTCAGGCTGTTTTGAGCTGAAGCACACAGTTATAACTGCTTTAATTTATAGATTTTATTAAAAAAAAAACATTCTCACAGAATGACATTTGATGTTTCCTTCCCATAATCACAAACAAGGACCACATACACCAAGACATTAGGTTAGACTGGTTAAAGAAATCCAACTCATGTAGACATGAAAATGGAGATGGGTCGTTGGGAATACAGGAAGGTTAGTGTCAGATGGCATAAAGATGAAAATGATCCCCAGTTAAATAACGAATGACAGAATTAATAAAAGTCCACCAATATGGTAGAACTTTGAGCACAGGATCAACAATTTATTTAAAGAGGCCAAATGTAGTGATCCTAGAAGACATCTCAGGGAAACCTAACAGTAATTTGGGGAAGTCCAAATTTTTACACAATGGAAGATAGAGAAGGAGATTTCAGTGCAGTTGTAAATCAGTAATGATAAGATAGGATATAATGGGTCTAAATGATAGAAAACTGGTGAGTTCAAATTCCTCAGAGAAAACGTAAGAAAATATTGATGACAGACACAAATTGTTGATTTAAAAGATATTATATCATGCCTTGGGTCTTCATTATAGGATACTCTCTTGTGCTTAGTACAATTCACACTTGTTGAAAAAAGGCAGTGACAATTGGCTTGTGTTTGGGTAAGGATTGTTTAACTGATGAAAAAAGGAGTCAGCTTCTGAGATGGTATCTGTGTGCAAATGGTACTTTGTGAATGTAGAACATCTTGACTGCTGATATTAGGATGTCAACATTCAGGCTGGGCTTTGCTACCTAAAGCTGGTCATCCTTTTTCTTGTTGGCGATGTGGGAACTACTTGTTTCTAAAAATATTCAAGCCCATCTTCCTGCTTTTTCCTTCTCTATAAACACATTTTACCTTAAGCTGCATATTCATCATAGCATGATCACTAACTTCCTTGACACCATAAGTTGTAAATGCAAAGCACAATATTCCACATTCATGAATAAGAATATATCTGAAGTACCGTATTTAATTTCCTGCCTTTTTAAAATAGAAGCAATATACATACTTTGTGTTGTTGTTGTTCAGTCGCACAGTCGATTCCGACCCTTTGCGACTCCATGGACCACTGTCCGCCAGGCACTTCTGTCCTCCACCATCCTCCTCAACTCGCTCAGCTCTGTGCCCATTGTGTCTACAATACCATCTAGCCATCTCATTTTGGGCCATACATGACCCACATACTCCAAGAGAAACTTTCTTCATGTAGAATTACCCAGTGCTAGATGATACCAGAAGATTAACACATGATTTTTCTGGTGTTGCAGAGAGAGGACTGTAACAAGGATAGGTGGGACATGGCTATTAATAGGCTGCTCTGGACTTAATGAAATGATAAGGCAAAGCTGTAAGTGCAACATGCAGGGCTGGATTTTCCTATAGGCTAACTAGGCTTCAGCCTAGGGCCTCAAGATCAAGAGGGGCCTATATATTGATATATTTCACAGTAATGATGTATTTTATTATCTCTCATGTAATTTACAAACTTAAAAATGGGAGGTGAAAGGGCCACATAAGTGGAATAGCCTAGGACCTCTTTTCATGTAAATCCGGCCCTGGCAACAAGTATAACATAGATACCCATTAACCTCTCAGGTAAACTAATGTTGCCAAACCCACTCTGCAGAAACCACCCTAGAAACCTTCCAATTTTTAAATCTTTTTTTGGTTAGACAACCTGAGGAAGAAAAGCTGTATCAGACAATAAGCTCTATAAATATGCTATGTCCGTACTTTCCAAAAGATATCCCCTCACCTTTTGAACTAAAAAAGGAAAAGTGCTGGGAGTTAGCAAAGATGATCACTGGAAACCAAGATCAAAATCTTTCCAACTGTGTTAAAGAAAGACAGGGAATAATGGCGGCTGGAAGTGGGGGGAGGGGAATCAGCTCATTTTTAATCTAGTGTTAGAAAGGAACTTTACAGACACAATAAACAGCCAGAAAGACAGAAAAGTGATTACTCAAAATCGATATTGATTCATTCGTGCATCTTGCTACACTGAGTAACAGGATTTTAGCCATCATTTCCCTGAAAGATATCTTTTGTGAGAGATGAGTAAAGAAACTACAAAAAGCTCTGAAAGCCTTCAGCATAAACTCCGGTTTTGTATATAAAATCAACAAGTGATACTGTGTGTAGCTACTTAAGTAAAGAGTGTTAAAAAGGATGGAACTGAAATTGAAAAAAATTGTGTAAAGGAGGTATGATATTGGTATCTTTATTTTTGATTCATTTTCTAATTATTCTAAACATAGAATTATCATTTTTACAGCAGCTATTTTACATGTGTTTTCACTAAATCACATTTGTCTCTCTAATAACCATTGTCATTCAAATTTAATACAAGATTTGTTAGGAGCTCTTTGTAATCCATTTTTTCTTCATTTCCTGATTCATGTAGCACACTCTGGAAGTCACTGAGTGGATTTGCATGACCATTTATTTCTCATACAACTTTTCTATTGTCATGAGTAAATTAGTTCATGATGAGAACTGCATAGGTGAAAGTTTCAAAAGACTGGAAGTCGCATTCAAGACATGAATCAATATGATTTCCTAAAAATGTGATATTTTCTGTCATTCAAATCCATCTTCACTTTCCTTTTAAACAGAACTATTTTTAATATCTGAAGGTGTCTACATGGGCATATAGCCAACTCTATGGGGTTGGTAGGTCCAATCATGTGCACATCTTTGTATACTTGGAGCATGCCAATCAGCCCCAACTGGTCCCATTTGAGACCCTATCAGGAGGTTCTTCTAAATCTATACCATTTCTAGCATATGTGCATGCTGAAGATGAAATAAAATAGAGCTGCAGCAGCCCAGTCAGTAGCGGTGCAGCTGTAACTGCAGGTTCCAGGACAATTGTCCACCACACTGCCACTAATCAGCTAAGAAGTGGCTGCTACACACAGATTGCTAATTGGGTGGGACAGCTTGAATTTGGGGAAATCATGGAAAAACAGGACTTATGGCAACCCTACCCTAAAAGCTTCCAACATATATTAGTATTGTTAAAGAATTTACATATCTTGGTTCAATCACCATTCCAAGTGAGGATTGCAACCAAGAAACCAAAAGAAAACAGACTTGGAAGGACAGAGATCCTTAAGAGTGAGGATATGCCATTGAAAACCAAAAACATAAGGTGTCCGAAAAGTCGCCACACATTGGGAAAATGAGAAATTATAACTAAATGTACCTTTATGTACAAAATATGCATTGTAAAATGTTACTTTTTTATTTTACAAATTATTCTCTACATGTTGGCCATCTCTTTTTATACATGCAAGAAGTTTTTCTCCCCACTCATGACAGACATGTTCCAAGATATAGTCAAACCTCGCATAATGAGTGTTTCACTTAGCTAAAAACTCGCATAACGAGCAAGTTTTTCACTAAGCAGTCCAACTCCCATAATGAATTTTTTGCTATGCGAGTCGGACTTTTCCCTGTGGAAAAACTTGCATAACGAGTTTTTCTATTGGGAAAACTCGCATATGCGAGTTTTCCTCCTTGAAACGCTCGTTATGCAAATTTTTCCATAGGGAAAAGTCTGACTTACATAGCAAAAAATTCATTATGTGAGTCTGACTCACATAGCGAAAAACTCGCATAGCGAGCAGCCTCACAGAACGAATTAAATTCGTTATGTGAGGTATGACTGTATATGTTTGCTATGCAATTGTTTCTATGTATGACAACCTTTTGAATTCTCTGAATGATCATATGCTTTAATCATCATCATCATCATCATCATCATCATCATCATCATCATCATCATCATCATCATCATCATCATCATCATCATCATCCATAACTACAGGTTCTATTTTGCAAGATCTGAGTTGATCTTTTGGAGATTACTAATCCATAGTGTCTCATAAATTAGAAGTTCTTTGCATGAAAACACATGTCATCTGAACCTACGGTAGGATTTTAGGACCAAACTTTATAAGTAGTCCATCATCTGATGTTGGGAATCTAATAGTGTTCAAGGGACATTTTTAAAGCAAACATTCTTGACTGAAAAGACACAATTAAAAATGAAAGCCATGTTTATGTCAAAAAAACAAATGACAAAATAACTTATGCTATTATAATCACAAACATTGTATTTAAAAATTACATTTCATTCCAAAATTTAATATGCTTCTAAAACTTACATTTTCACAAACAATGTAATCCACTGTCTATCTATTTGCATATATGTTCCTATTTAGTTTGATGAGGTTTACTGGCTTGTACAGAACTGTCACCTTAAAAGTGCCTGGTACTCATTCTTTGTCCAATTCTTTGTCCATCAGGATTTTAATAGCCAAGACCTTCACCCAGCCCAATTTGTTGTCTCAGTTCATCTTAGAAGAAGAAATGTAAGAAAATTCTTAAATCTATCCTGTGAAAATACTTAGGATTCAAGAAATGTTCCTCTAAAATTATGCCCAATGTTAGTAGATGATAGAGAGGTATAGGATTCCATTGTAACTGTATACTCTGATTAATGCCGATTCAGTAATTCCAGCTGAGTTTAATGGTGCTTCCTCATAGGTAAGTGTATGCATAAATGCATTCTGATAACATGGCTATGCCTGTCTATTGCCTCAAAATAAAGTGACTAACATCCTACATTGAATATTCATGACAATTTACTAAATAGTCACTGTATTTTTACGAAGTACTGTAAACTGTATGCAGCATTCCTCCTACACACAACAATGAAGCATGTATTTAAATCTAGAAAAGGTGTCAGCCAGATTCCAGCATCAAAGATTTTGAGTTAAGATGAAGTTTTATAAAAACACCAGTCAACTTATGTGTGCAGCTAATCATCTGCAGATTTCTTTATATAAACATCTGTCATCCTGCCACCATATTTATGACAATTGTTCTCTTCTTCTGAAAACTGTTTTTTTACACATTTCAGAAACAAAGCATTTCTCATCTGTAAGAAATGAGTACTTAATTTAGGAAAACCCAGCTTTTCAACAGGTAGGCAAAACTACCCAAATTATTCCAAATGCCTCCATTTACCCTATTTATGTTGTTCATCCAAACTTTTGTCATGAAGTATAAATGATTTTTATACTTCATAACAAAAGTTATGAAGGATATACTTTTTAAACTGTTTTTATTGTATTAAGAATCCAATTGTTTGTATACACACAAAATATGAGTAGACTCAGCACATGGAAAAGTGAGAAAGCATTGTATCAGTGGAATGACATCCAGATGTCGATGTAGAGCAGCTGATCTGTTATGTTCTAGTTTTTTGATCAATGTCCTGAGGCTTGTTGTATGAACAGATCTGACCTTTCATTTCCCTGCAGCACAATGTATTAAACATTCTGTAACACAACAGAAATTCATACGGATGTCCCTTCCAACACACATCTTTTGCAAAAGCTGAACATGATGATAAAAGAAAAATGATTGATGTTATTATAGTGGTACCTTGCTTAAAGAGCATAATGTGTTCCATGGGATTTCCCTTTAAACAAGTTTATTCTTTAAGCGAAACACCATTGTAAGTGACCAACTGTGACTTCTGGTCGGGGGAGGGATTGTGATTTAGTTGTTAAGCGAGTTTTTTTGTTGGTTTTAGTTGTTAAGTGAGGCAACCATTCAAAGAAAATTCTGCTCTTTAAGCAAGTTAGTGTCTAAGCGAGGCACTCTTTATGCGAGGTTTTACTGAATTCACCACTAATGCTGTACTTTTAAATGATTTTGCTATGCAACTAGAGAAAAAATTGAGGCACTATCAAAGGTATTTTAAATTTCTTAATGTGCTATTTACATTGATGATTGAGATTTCTGAATTTTATTCAAGAAAAATATGAAATATACATATATGGTTGTGCAAGAGGTGGAAATTTCTCCAAGTCACTAAAAAAAGGAAATTATTATAGGTTTTGATGTAATGAGATGAAATATGGCTACTACTTTGAATATTTACTGTTCAGTTTCCTTTTTCACAATCATGTACATGCATATGTATAGATAAATAAAATGCAGTGCATGAATTTGTGAATACTAATTTGCAAGTAAATGGTTATGTTACTTCAGATTCCCAACTGAAAATGCTAGAAGGCCTGGATGAAATATTGTTCTATAAGAATAACATTATTATGTCCTTTTTTCTGGAGCATGTTTGGCACAGTAAAGCCATATGGTCAGGCAGAGTTTGCAGCAAAAGCACTGGGAGAAAGCAGGTATGTTTGAAGTATTCAGTTTTATACAGATGAGTTTTGCTGTGTTGGATTGCTGGCAAGCTGCTTTCTTCAATATTATGTTTTCCATCACAATATTGGCTGAAATCCTGTTGTGTAAGGTAAACAGTTGTATGCTTGTGTCTGTTCTACCTTCTTAAATAAAAAACTCTTACTCTGTTACCTGGGGACTGCACATGTCTGCTGGCTTGGGGGCATGTATGCATAGCCCCAAGAGTTGCGGCAAATTCTGCTTATTTACTTGCAATTAATGGGCCAAAACTTATGATAAAGCTTACATGATGCAGCAGGACTGGAACCATTATGTTGTATTGTACTTGGGCTGGCTTAAAGATGCTTCTGCTTTTCCTGTTTGGCATAGCAAGCATGGAAGATTGGCAGCAAGAGCAAAATGACATAAAATGAACCAGATGGTTAAAAATACTCCACAAGCATATCACAGATAATTAATATTGGTCACACACATCAGAAACAATGTAATATCAATTAAACACTGCTGCATTATTAAGCTTCAGAATGGGAAGGAATGTGAGGAACACCAGTCAGTGGAAGAAACTACTCAGGGATATATCATTATTCAGCTTTGACTTATTGCCCTAGAGTTTCATTTTGCTGTTTGGTGGCCTTGTTGATTGATTTTTCCAAAAGAGTGTGTTGTGAAAGGCAGGGTTTTAAAAATAATAATAATAATTTCATGTCAGAAATTATTCTGGGTTGAAAGGATTTTTGCAGAAGAAACTCCACTCAGGGAACACCCAAATGAGGCTCCTTTTGTGTCACCAAGAGCTGGAACTATACCAAAAAGAAATGGCATACTTAACTTCTTCAATGTGTTCCACAACTATTTGAAGGCATCTCAATTTTATTTTTGTAGAAATCTGTGGCATTCTGGTATGTGTTCTTTTTTCAAGCTCTAGTAATATACTTCTCATGTATTTATGGTGGGTGTTGTAGTCTCTTTGGGACCCAACATTTTTTTATGACCAGGCCTTCATTTATACTTCTAGTAATACATGCAAGGTTAGGATAACTGGAGTGATGTGTCACTGGAAGAGCTCTATTAAACTCCTACTGGATATGTGGCATTTTAAAGGACCCTCCAAGCCAGCCTTTGGGATGTGTGGAATGAAAACTAGTGGAATAATCTGTGCAAGTACAATGGTGAGGGAAGGAAGCAGACAAGCACTACTCTGAAAGGAGTATGCAATAAATAGAAACAGAAATCACAATTGAGAGGAACTAGTGTGAAACAAAAAAATAATGTTAGCTATGACTAATGTCTAATTTATCTGAGTGAATAGAAATTCTGAAATAAAAACTGTGTCCCTGACCGTGTTTTAAAGGAGGTAAAGCTATGTTCTCATTCTGAGGTGTGATGCAACAGAAATATCATATAAAGTATTTAACTGAGAAATACACCATAGTATTTTCCATAAATACCTGCTTTAAAGTTTGGCAAATATATGCACAAATACCAAGCAGTTTGAAAACAAAAAATTGCAAGTAGATAAATAGGGACCACTTTGGTGGGAAGGTAAACAGTGTTCTGTATGCTCGTGCCTGCCACATGACCACAGAAATGTCTGCAAATGCAGATAGCACTTGCTCTTCGGCTATGGAACAGAGATAAGCATTGAACCCAACTGCTGGATAAGACTGGCTTTCGAGCATGGGTGACCTTTACCTTTACTACATAAGTGGGTACTGCAAGTTTGCTTTCATTTCTTGATTAGTTGCCTTGCTTCCTCTTGTGCAAGCATGAAGTGCATCTTTTGAATATATTTTCACAATGACCCAAAGTAAGATGTCAAACAGTACAAAGTGCATGAACAATACAAGTTATTCTGTTGGGAAGATATCTTTGGATCCCACTTTTCATCAGTGGAAATCACATGGCTGCTTTTCACCAAATGAAGCTGTTCACCTCAACCATGTTTTTTCATTGCCCATTTAATGATAACCTTTTATCATATATTTTGATTTTAGACAAAGGATCATGAAATTATGTATCAATATAGTCAGGAGAACAAATTGGTGAAAATCACAAATTGAAGGCTGTGTTTCTCTGGCAGGAGGCAGAGGATTGGAAGAGTTCAATACCAAGCAGTAAGCAGATGGCAGAGTTAGTGGGAGATCACCACCAAGTGATCAACAGATGGATAGATCAGCGGTGGAGTAATATTATGTAGTTGGAAAGTGGCTGCTGCAGCAGGAATATTACAACATTGACTTCTCAACATGATATTAATCATATCTGTTCAAATTTTACATGGGTAGGAGCATGTATCTCTACAACAATTAGCTTTAGATTCTGGGGAAAACATTTAGTATTGACAGAAGGCAACTACTCCAATATTGTTAATTCTTCTGTATTTTATTCAGTCTTGCTTGGGTAGACAGGTAATTTATTAGTGTTCTTTCTAAAATAAATTCATTGAGAGAGAGGAACCGAAAAACTTTTTCAAAGTAACAATTTTCCTGTAACTGTGCTTCTTGCAAGTGGTTCATTGGTGAATCCATAGATATGGGGTTTGCTCCTGCATAGAAACATCACTAGAACGTTCTACTGTTTGGAAAAATTTGGCAAAAATCATGCCCTGGTAGATGTAGTGGAGCTGGTCAAGGACCAAAGTCTGTGGGCTATGAGGCCTCAGAATATACTCCTTATCTTGGAAAGAGGACATTCATTATAAATTAATATGGAGATGAGCAGTCAGAATAACATCCCATGAGACAATCTAGCGGTGGAAATTTTCCAAACAATGATCTTTCAGGCATGCAGAGACATTTCTAGAAGGCTGTGAGAAATAATGATTGAAGTGGATGGAAGAATAGATATGCCAATAGCAGAATAGCAGTGGCCGAGGCCATGAAGGTAGGAAGCTGTCAGCAACATCAATGCCCAGATGACCAGAGTAAATGAAGTCTATACCCATAATGGTCGGGAAATGGAAAAACACTGCTCCTCAGGAAGGCATCCATAGTAGCCATCCATTTGATGAATACATGCAGTGCTGTAGAGATCCATATTAAAACATACAATGGCCAAGAGCAAAGTGGAGAAGATGCTGGTAATGTGAGTGGATGGAAATGTAAATGTAGACATCAAAGAGTCATTATAAATAATGGCATTATATGTGATGGCAAAGCAACCCTCTTTCCTTAGATGAGGTAAAATTTCCATCAAGAAGAAATACGCTGAAGTTATTTGGATTTTAGAAAGAACACTAATCAATTTAGAGCCTTCAAATCTATGATTTGGCTAACTGATATTCTCAGAACACTCTATTGAGAGAACACTAGTGCAATAGTCAAAATTGGTATTCAGAAAAGGTCTTTATGATGGAGGCATTTTAGGATAGTAATTTTTTGATATTACAACAGACAGATAAAGGAAGACTGAGAAGATTGATAGATAATCACCAGGCAGATGTGCACCAAGGAAAGAGATTGGCATTTCCAACTTAATTTGTAGGAGTAAGAAGTCTGTCGTTATATGAGACACCCATCTTTATAGTACTGTATATGACCTTGTACAAATTTGCCATACAATCATCTGTCTCTAATCTCAATAATTTATCTTTAATTTTTGAAGTGTGCATCAGATGAGCCACACATGAGTGTGGCAGCTGATAGAACCTGATATGACTTTAGTAATAGAGTCTACTATATGATGTGTTGATTTGGTGGGTCAAAATATGGTGGTCTTTCACAAGAAAGATCTAGGCCAAATACTTTTGGCTCTCAGGGAGGTAGGAAAACAAAGGTTGGTCCTTCTTCCACAAGCATTGCTAACAAACTACCATTCAGGCCTGATACTTAATGGCCTGGCTGGAAAACATATCTGAGAAATAAAGAAAAACCCCAATTGTCTAAGAGGTCCTCTTGATTCAGTCAGGTGGATAGGGGCTTCTCTTTCTACTTGATCTAGGATGTGCCAGAAACAATACAGTGGGCAGATAGCTGCTGAAAAAAGAAAATAGCCTCTTTGACTTGAGTTTGTAAACATTCTTAATACTGTAAGAAAGGGGAGGCATGGGTGAGAGAGTACAGGAATTAATTACAAAATGAGATAAGAAGGCAAAAAGAGGAAGACAAACCAGTGTGGTAAGATATAGAGTCAATATACAGAAAAACAGGCCCCATGAAAGGAAGGGACTGGTTTTGGTTTCGTGGCCAAAAGTAAGATCCATTTGTACCATTTCTTATTTATTTATTTATTTATTGTTCACATTTGGTATCCCGCCCCAATCGGGTAGACCCAACTCTGGGCGGCTTACAGCGTAAATTACCATCATAGGTAATCTATAGTCATAACAATATATAAAACCTTAAAATTATAACAAATGTTTTCTGATGGGAAGAGTGGAAAATAATCACAAGTAAGAGAATCAAGACAAGTAGTAGAATCCGAGGGACAATTTGGTCATATCTCAGAACATATTAAATTCACTTCTTTACTAGCTAATTGTATACTGTTGTTTTATGTTCCATGGAAGCCGCCTTGAGTCAGGTTCGCCTGAGCAAGGCGGGGTATAAAAATAAATTTGAATTGAAATTGAATTAGTCACCTGACCATATGGTAAAGGTAAAGGTCACCCTTGCTCAAAAGCCAGATTATCCAACTCTAGGGTTCAGTACTCATCTCTGTTTCATAACCGAGAAGCCAGTGCTGTCTGCATCTGTAGACATTTTTGTGGACATGTAGAGGCATGTTTACCTTCCTACTGAAGTGGTCCCCATTTATCTACCTGCAGTTTCTTGATTTCAAACTGCTAGGCTGGCAGGAGCTGAGACAGAGATGGGATCTCATTCCATTGTGCAGTACCCGGATGTTGAACTACTGACCTGCCGCCTTCCAGTCAGTGTCTTAACCACTTAAGCCACTGCAGTCCCTGGACCATATGTTAAAATGTAATAAATTGGATTGAATAAAATACAATTTACATAAAATTTGGGTAATAATAGATTAAATGTGGGGTGACATAATGTCAATAAAATAAAATGCATAAGAAAAATATGGAAAAATAATAATTCAAATTCAGAAATATTCAATTAATCACCTTTGCATGCATCCCTTATCTGATCAATAAAACATCTTCTCAATTGAATAGCCATGACTATTAATTTGACAATTCTGGTAACTGCATATATTTTTGTGCCTTGAAGGAAGGAAGTTAGTCCCAGTATCAATCTATATAATAATGTCTATATCTGAGACCACAATAAGGCACTTTATGGTAGTGGTGACGGAAGGCAGTAGAGAGGAGGTTGATGCTGGAGGTAAGGCTAGAGTGTGAGCTACAGAAGAGGCAGCATGTGACAAGAACTTGGTATGGCCATTGTTATTGCCTGTTTTGCCTCTGCAAGAGATACACATCTTGAATAGAGGAATTAATCTTAGCCGATGGGGAAAAGACAACTGATATAGGCAGCTGCCAAGGAAGCACTACATGCAGTGGTGGGAAGAAAAAAAATTGTTACCACACCGTGGGTGGAGCCTACGTTGTGGGCAGAGTGTACATCATGAGCTATCTAGTCATGCCTGCCATATAACCATGTATACATCTGGAAACACAGGTAGCACTGGCTCTTTGGCTGTAAATGTAGATGAGCACTGCACACTAGAGTCAGATATATCTGGCTTTTGAACAAAGGAGACCTTAACCCACTTGCAGGGACAAAACCTGGTGGGGCAGGGCATGGAGGTGGGTGTGGCCACCCAATTTCGCTATCCCCCAGCCCAGAGACCACCCAATTGTGCTACCCCCCCTCCCAGGGTGGGTACAAACCTGTTGCTGCCCACCACTGACTACATGGAAGGATGAAAAATACTCATCAAAGTTGGACATCTTTGAGGTAGATAAAGTTCCTAAGATATTGTCAATCATTTTGCAGACACACCTGAGGAATCAGCCCAGGAGCAGCTAGTTATGCTAATGTACAGATCTTATTTAGGTGAGATACATATCCTCCAAAATAATTCCAGCCCAGCCCCAAAGTAGGGCTAAATAATTACTTTTGTGTTGCCATCACATTAATGACAAAACCAAGACCCTTCACGCTATCACTGAAACCAAACGAATTAAACTAGCAATTGATTTTATTTTTTCACTTCTATGACATCTTCCTCTGTGACAGTCTGCCTAATTGGAAATCAGCTATTAATTCAGATAGTGACTATCCAATTTGCATTTCTGTCAAAACCATGGCATGAGCAAAATCCTAGAACAGTAGCATCAATTTTCACACTTTCTTTTGCTTCTGACCTGCTTTCTTCACATGTTCCCCTATTAGTCCTTTTCATGAGGAAATTGGGCCAGCCATCTGCATACAGAATGTTGGTTTGCCTTCTCACAGCCACATCCCCCCCAACAACAACAACAACCAAACACATTTTAACTAAATATAGCAGGTAATAAACTTAATTAAGTCTCATAGAATACCAGTCACCTCCAGTATTTTGTTTATTTGTTTTGTAAATAAATTAGGAATACTTTAGAAGCACTATGCATTTCTATATTGAGATTTCTAGGAGGAGGCCACAATATCATAATGTAAAACTGTTGTTCAAAACACCTTCCTTAAATCAATCTTTTATTTAGATATCAGAAATCTAAATCATAACAATCTGATGATTAGACTTGCTTTTAGAAGAAGTGCATCCTCAAATGATCAAAGATCTCACAGCATGTGTTTTTTCTATCTTGCACTATCCTTTTGACTGGGCACTTGAAAGTAAAAATTGGTTTCTTGCTACTGAGGCATGCATTAGTATTTATAATTGTGTGAAGATATTCTGTGTCTGGACTACCTCAAATCTAAGGAGGCCTCAGAACAAACCTTCAGCTGTCCCAATCTTTCACTATCATGCTGTTACTAAGTTTATATCGAAGAAATAGTGGTGAAGATAGTTGGATGGAAGGATACGAGCTTCAAACTTGTTTCTTATGGGCACTTCTGTAGGAATGGTATTATACTGGGACTCCCATTGAAGCATGTTCCCCATAGTTGTAAGGGGTGTGCAAGTATGTCATTGTGACGTGTCTATATTATGCACAGTGCAATGAGCGCAGAATAATAGTTGCCTTTGAGATGTGGTGTTGGAGGAGAGTTTTGAGAGTCCCCTGGACAGCGAGAAGAACAATAGGTCAATCTTAGAAGAAATCAACCCTGACTGCTCCTTAGTAGGTCAAATTGTAAAGATGAAGCTAAAGTACTTTGGACATCAAATGAGAAGAGAAGTTTCACTTGAGAAAGCCTTGACGCCGGGAAAGGTGGAGGGCAAAAGAAGAAGGGGGCGGCCAAAAATTAGATGGCTAGATAGTATTGTGGAAACAATGGGCACAGAGCTGAGCGAGTTGAGGAGGATGGTGGAGGACAGGAGTGCCTGGCAGACAGTGGTCTATGGGGTCGCGGAGGGTTGGAATCGACTGTGCAACTGAACAACAACAAAAAATATAGGAAGCCAGAACCATGAGTCTGTAAGATCAGAGCAATATCTTTTGGAGGCCATTACTTCATAGGGCCACCCAAAGATGGAAACAACTTGATGGCTCTTCAGAAGAGCAAGCAGATTCTAGAAATATAACCAAGCAAACATTAAAATCTGATGTATCACTAAATGCCGAGTCTACATCCATTGGTGTCATTTTAGGTGTGAAGCTGTATTGTTGTGCTTGCTTGTCTGTCATCTTGCTTGACCACACCCATCTCCCTTTGACCCCCTGAATTTGGTGTATAAAAACCATGCCTAAGTTTCACTCTTTGTCTGAAGAAGTGGACTTGCTCCACGAAAGCTAACAATAAAAATAAAGCAGTTAGTCTTTAAAGTGCTACAGTATTTTTTATTTTATTTTTATTTTGCTTATTTTATTTTGTTTACTGATATTTTAGGAATGATTCACATACTACCTATTAAACACAGACAATATATGCTATGCTGTTATGGCTGAAATTCTGGATGATTCTATTTTTACATTCAGCTGCAATGCAGCCTGGATGAAGGAGGGACTTTAGTTCCTTCTGTGTGTGGTTTTTTTTTTTTTTTGGTAATCATGTCAGAAGCACACAAAGGTGTTTTCTGTGTTGAAAGGATTTTTGCTGGAGGACCTCTGCTCAGGGGACACCTGAATAAGGCTCATTTCATGTCCCCAAGATCTTTTCCCACCAAAGCGGTCCCTATTTATCTACTTGAAATTTATTGCTTCCAAACTGCTAGGTTGGCAGGAGCTGGGACAGAGACAGGCACTCATTCCATCATGTAGTACTCTGGTCTTGAGCTGCCAATTTGCCAATCTTCCAGGCAACAAGGCGAGCTTCCTGAGCCACCACAGTCACCTCCTTCTGGTTGAAGAGCAGGAAATAACCTGGGGCACTCTAGCATTTCAGCTCAGAAGTACAGGTGAGAGGCTTGTTTTAAGGTCTGCCTTGATTGGGGCTGTTTGCAATGGGCTGGCTAGGAATCTTTTAGTCCATTTTCTGTATCAGAATGTGGAAGAGTGGTATTTGATTTCACCTATCCCACACTGGACCACAGAACAATTGTGACTTAGGGGCATAGTTGGTTAAATAGGTCACATTTAGGAGGGTAGTGTTGGGTTTCAGTGGTAGTGATATATCCCTCATGGTATCATTGGATGAGGTGAAAGCTTAGGTGCCTGGCACAATTCGGGTGAACCAGTTGGGCACTTAGGAGACACCACGAGCCATCTTCACAGTATGTCCAACATCCATTCATGCAAATAGAATTAGAAATGCCCATGGGGATACTTCACTGACTTAGCCAGCCTGGGTAGTAGCTGACAAAGTGCAGCACTCCACAGGGACCAGGAATTCACCCATCTAGTACAGGGAGGGGACAAGGTGTTTCCTGCCTCTCTATTTGATGGGTAAAGGGTAATACAAGCCACATGAGAATAGCCCATTGAATCAATGGGGATTTGGTGAGTCAGCTCCTTAAGAGGTTTTATTGATTCGAATAGGCCTACCTCAGTGCAACTTACTATGCTCAGCACAGGATTTCAACTTGTGTGAGAGAGTGGGGAGGAGGAAACGTCTTCTAGTTTCAATTTTTGCTTTTCATTTTAGAGTCCCATGATATCTTTTACTGTTTACATTTGCTGACCATTCTGTTCCCTGGTTTATTCTCCCAACCAAAAGTACTAATTCTAAATGGTGTTACATTATTCTTACTTTCCAAGCTTTTAAACGTCACTACTAAAGTGCCTGTTAAATTGTGTGTGCATTAAATACAGTTCTATAGTCCCTTGCAATTGAAAGAGCTTTCAGCAAATAATGTTTATGTAATCACATTGCAGCCTGGCCTATTCTATGTTTTTACCTCATTTATTCCCCACAGTTTGTGACCATGTTTCATGATGTTGCTCTCTAGTATATAAATAGGAACAGAATCAATTACCTTTTCCCTTCTCTTAGTTTCAGACAGTTTGCAAGCTTGTTTTAGACAATCTATAGTGCTACAGAATTTTATGGAGTAAAGGTTTTCTTCAAAAATAGAATGAACAATTATTTCGTAAAAGTAGAAATATACAACATTTTATATTGCTGTCTACTGAAGATTGTTGTTGATGAATTCTTTGACATGATTAGCCATGCAGGATAATGTGCAGAGAGATGAGTCTGATAGAATGAGGATATGAGCCATTGGAATGAAGCAGCTAGAAAGAGAATGGGGGTAAAGGCAGGGTCCTGAATAGAAAAAGGGAATATTACCCACAACAAACCTCATCAAAGGTCAAACATTTGGTTTCATTGGTGGAGTTTTGTAATAGCAGAGGTATAGCCAATGGGCAGATGGAGTGCTGACAGGTCTCTGACTCACACATTGCTGAGGTAATAGTAGCAGCAATAGGATTTTGCATCCTATGTAGCACGGGTCAGCAACCTACAGCCCATCATCCAGATCTGGGCCATGACACCAAATCATCTAGCCTGCACCCTTGTTCCAGCCACTGCTGCTACCAGAATTGTCTGTGGACTCATTTAGGACAGATGTAAATGAATATACGACAGCAGTAAATGGGGGACACCAGTCTGCCCCCTGCCGCAACTGTCTGAGGGAGTGTGACCCATGTCACAAAACCAGCCAGCCCCCTCTGCTCTTGACCTCCTAAATCAAAGCCCCCATAGGGCGAGCTGGCCGGCAATGCACCTAAGCTGCTTCTCTTCTGCAAGGAGGTTTAATAGGTAGCATATTCAGAGGCTTGTGTGTGATTACATTGCTTCTCTTACCCTTTTGTCCAATGAAGAGACGTTGTTCAAGCAAACATAGGTTTATTGATCAGGTTCTTAAAGCATAAAAGTCAGTAGCATAAGACAGTCCAGCAAACAGAGCAATAGACCTAGGTAATCTAGGTAACCATGATGAAAAAGGATTAGTCCCACAGCCCAAGATGTTATTCCATAGACATCCAAAAAATGAACTCCTTCTGCTCTCTCCAAGATGGAGATTCTCTAGTCAGGTGGGGTACCTTTAACAAATCAGGGAATAGAGAAAACTTTCTCACAACATAGGATTGTTGACACACGTGTACAGTGAGTGCTCTACTATGTAGTCACAACATCTGGGAACTCAGCAAGCTTAGAGATAAGAAATAGGAACAGTGAACTGAAAACAAGCTGTCTCGTGACACCCAGTCTTGTGAGACAAAGAAGATAAATGATTTTTGAGCCCTAGTTTAAACTACAACCTCTCCAAGCTTTGAGAACTTTAGGAAAAAGATGTTGTTTCATGACAACCCACCCCCTGACTTAAAAAGGTTATGAACCCCTGCTGTAAATCATTATTGTGGGGACATGTTTGTGTGATAGCCAAGCTGAGCTGGTGTGCTGACACACTGTCCACTATTGAGAATCCATTTGAGGAGCAGGGTGCCCATTTCCCTCCGAAACAGATCCAACTGAATGTCTATGCAGGACTCAAACAAGTGCCCCACCTGTGTGTCTTGCCATCCAAACATAAATCACTTCCAAACCCTGAAACCAAGGTTGGGGTGGCTATCAAAACTTGTGAATGTGATTTCTTCCTCTTGGATCATCCAGGACAAACTGGCAGTGCACTCTTTTACATTGTTGCTGTAACTCAGCAGAAGCAAAAAATAAAAACAAATAAAAATGATTTTCCACTATTCTTTTTTTTTTTTTTTGGGGGGGAGAAATGTTTTGGTGAAACACAGCTTTGGTTACTTTGCTGATATTACACAAAACTTTAATCAATGGACTGACTAGCAGTCGACATGAGTATCATAGCTTCCTTTACAGGCAAGCTTTTAAGTGATCAGTGGGCATTTTAGAAATGCTGCATTTATTGAACTCATGATTTTTTAAAGAGCTTGTCATTGTAGTTTTTAATGTTATGTGTTTAATTGTTCTTTATTGTTAGGTCTTATATTTCTCACTGTGATTATTCTTTTGCTTTTAATATCCGCTGCCTTGAGTCCCCTATGGGGAGAAAAATTGCATATAAAACAAGGACGGAAAGATGAGGGTGAGCTATAAAATCATTAGCATTAAAAACACAAAAAGTGATATGAATATGGGATAATAGATATAAGAATAAACTTCCAAGTTGGCAGTTTCTTCAACATCGACCTTCACTTCAAACTCTATAACTTAAAGGTTTTTTATTCTTTTTACACACACACACACACACTTTAACATTAGTAACAGACCACACTCATTCTCTCAAAATACATAGCCTCTTCAAAAATCCAAACAATGCAGAGTGCCCTTGCCCATGCCTCTACCTCTTCAGATGGAGCTGGACCATGTTTGTTAGGCCAATTCCCTTTGGTATGGTGGCAGGGTGTGGGAGTCTGAGTCTATAGTATTTAGTGGGGCTTCCTATTTTCCTTCCTCATGGGTGCAGGTTTCCAACAGCGAGCCTCCCACCCTTTAAGTTCAGGATGAGATTAGCTGGTCGCTTTAGGCTGGACAGGAATTTTTGGCCCACACTGCAATTGGCTGGTAGTGTGGGCTTTTTTTGCCTATCTCATTCTGTTCTGGGGGCTTTGGCCAATTGGCATTGGAGGGGTTGCATTAGCTCACCACTGGCAGGTAGTGTTGTCTAATTGGAATAGTGGGGAGTCCATGGTGTGGAGTGGTTGGGCTCCCAGAAGATTTGGACTTTGCACAAGACTGGGAGGTTGAGGTTTAGAAAATTAGACACTGTTACATGCGGGCTGTGTGTCAGACAGATGGAGGCATCGATTTATTATGGCTCACCGGATGCCATCTCCAGGGCTTTGGACCCTCCCCCTAATAAAGCTGGCCCTAGTTTACACCACTCTGTTGTCCGGCTCTTCATTTGGGGTGGTGGGACAAGACTCAAGAATAGACAGTAAATAATACTTTAATAGTATTAGTTAAAGATTAGATATGACCAAATAAACAATATATTACCTATTAAAGTTTGGTTTTTGGCTTTTCTAAACCATGTTTATATTGGTCTGTTTTTAAAAAGCACATGCATAATCTATGTATGAAAGCCCATTTTAGAAGGACATGTATATTTTTACCCAGTGCAACAGAACAATTGTATGCTTATAACATTAGCAGTCATTTCGGCTTATGTATATGCCTTGCCCATACAAGCAAATATTTCTAAATCAGTGAGACTGTCGGAATATATTTTACATTATAATTGGCTTTTAAGCACAAAGAGTTTTAAAGAAACAAAGGCAACAACCACAATTATTTCTTTAAATACAGTGTTCTCTTAAAAACTTAGTTGATAAGAACGGGACATAAGATGTTGATCTTTATGTAAATACATTTTCTACAGAGCTGACAAACACCACCATGTTTCATCCTCTTATGATTTACACCAACAGTGATATTCTACTCCTCAGTTTAGGCTAGAAAATGGAAACAACTGAAAGGTCATAAGCTGCCACAATGTTAGGTAGCAGTGAAGTGAAAACACAGTTTCTGTCTGCTCCCTTATCATATGAGCACATATATGGTTTCAAGGGGGGGAGGGAAATGTGAGGAATAACATAAATAAATAAGATGTCATTTTCTCTCCATTGGAAAATACACTTTACAGATATTGCAAAGGAAGTAATTGATGACCCCGTATCTCAGAAACAGGGGGGGGGGGGGAGATGTTTATGTATTGTACCACTTCAGACATGATTAAATATTCCACCATAAAAAAAAGAAATCAATCTTAGCATTGGAAAAGCTTTCAAAAATCTTCTAGCTTATTTTCAATTTAATTTAATTTAATTTAATTTAATTGTTCAACTTATATGCCGCTCACTCGCACAGCGACTCTGGGCAGCTTACAGAGAAACAATATACAAAATCACAATTACACATATCATCTCACAAATATTACATCACAAAAGCCCATCAAAAAACAATTGAGAATCCCCAATCAATTACAAAATAACAAGTCATCGTAAAAAACACATTGGAAAACATATATCGAAAACATTTCAAAAATCTCCAATCAATTACAAGATAACAAATCATAATAAAAACACATTGGCAATATATCAAAACAGCCCACAAACAGTTAGCAGCTCACTAGTCCTGCTGCTTCTCCTCTCCCTTCAGCCAAACTGTATTTTTGTACATGAAGTGCTGTTATTTACATGTAAGGAATGTTTTCTATACAAATAGTGTATCAATTAGAAAACCTGGATCAGTTCAGATAGTAGGAAAGAATTCATTGTGTAGGTAGCTGGACATAGGCAGGGAAATGTCACTCAGCAATTATTGCCCTTTCATTGATACTTCTGACTCATGTGCTTGTCCCCAAATTAGGGGATTCACCACTAACAGTGGGTAGTTTCTTGCTTTGCTTTGCAAACAGAACATTGTATCATGTAGAAAAGTAACACTTAACAATGAATACTGGCTAGAGATGCAGCAGTTCTGAAGTACTTTCCTTGCTGAGAGTTACTGAATTTCTATTGGCAACTGTGTGGGAACTAAAAAGCCAAAAGGCAGCATATTTTGCGTGTCAATCATTGACCATAAGGAACATATGTTTCAAGTCATAAGGATTCAGGATCTCAGAGCTATGGCTCAAATCTGTCATTTGTACCAGAAAATCTGTTTGTACTCCAGAGATGTGATTCAGATCGAACCTAGATTGCACAGCAATCAGAGTTCAAATAGAGCCCATGTCTATGTCCAAAGTCAAATCACAAGACAAAGCTAATTTGCAAACTACATAGGTTAAAAACTGTTACCGCTATAATGATCAGATACATTATTTACAAATGAAAGAAATACCTTCTATTTTTTTGCTATTTATGACATAAACTTTGAGCCTCAAACATACAGCCGTTGGCTGAAAACTAATAGTAAGTTGCAGCTAGAGTTAGGCCCATTGCATCATGAAACTGACTCATCAAATTCCCATTGATTCAATGAACATTTTCTAGTTATGACTTACTATTAAATTTCACTCATTTCCTTTTCTTATTGCAGATAAATAAATTCACTGTTAATTTTTAGTCTCCTTTCAAAGACCAACCTTTTATCTGCTTTTTCTTTACACTGTTCTGCTGCGGATTACCCCTTTGATTAACCTTCCCAATTTTTCTCCTTTCTTCCACTGAAACCATAAGATAGTCGAAGGAAGGAGCATCTGAGTGTCTTGATTTGTTTCTACTCAAGAACACCTTGGCTGCATCTAAATGAACTTTACTATGTAAAATAATATGCAGTCAAATAAAAAGACAACTAGCCTCAAGACAATTATCTTGAAATACATGGACGTCATTGACTTAATGTTCTCAAGTATTTTGGAAATAGTAAAAGAAAATACAGTAACATAAAATTGGTGCCCACATAGTCATCTTAATAGTTGAGCCTCCATGTACAGTCCTCTGATCCAGACCAAATGCATTTTTTCTAATTAATGCACTATTTGTAAGAACTAGGTTAACATCAGCACAGTATAATAGATATTTTTGAACATAGATAATTGGTCCTAGAAGCATACATCCTAAATTCTATTTAACTCATAGGGATTTAGAAGAATCAAATACAAGAACAATGTGACTTTTCAGAGCAACTAGATACAGCATATTAAACTGTCAATTTGTTGTACAGCTAATCCAACAATAGAAACAAGCATTGGAATGAGAAAGTAGGGAAAGAGAGTAAGTGAAATTGATGTCATGTCACCTGCTTGGTTTCTGCCTCAGCATATGATTATAATTTTAGAGAATATTAGAAATTTAGCAACTCAGAATATTCCTTGACAAACCAGAGGAAAAGTGTTGAGTGTAGAAAGCTTTATCTTAGATATATTAGGTAAAGGTGGCACTTGCTCAAAAGCCAGTCATATCCAACAATAAGGTGTGGTGTTCATCTCCATTTACAACCAAAGAACTAGTGCTGTCTGCGTCTACAGATGTTTCCGCAGTCATGTGGCAGACATGACTAGACACTGGAGTACACAGAACACTGCTACCTTCCAACCAAATTGGTATCTATGTATCTACTTGCAATTTCTTGCTTTTGAACTGCTCAGTTGGCTGGAGGTAGGACAGAGATGGAAGCTCACTCCATCATCCAGCACTTGGGTCTCAAATTTCTGACCTGCCAACCTTCCAGTCATCAAGTTCAGTACCTTAGCTATTAAGCTACACCAAACTCTATGACTTACTCTGTAGCATTCAGTCCAAATTTGCAAAACATATCATGGTTGCTAAAGAAGCAAAACAACAACTTCCCAGAGTTATTACCAGTAGTCTCCTACTATAGACAGTTGTGTTATGCTATGAGCCATCAAGTCAGAACTTATGTATAGTGAGATATTTAAGTAGTAGTTTTACCTGTTACACATTCCTAGTGAGCTTCCATGCCTTAATTGGGATTTAAACCCAGGCCTCTTGAGTCCTAATCTGCCATTCTATTCACTATACCACACTGTGGCTAGTAAACAAATTATATTCTTCCTCGTGGCTTTCACTGTATACATCAAGAGCTTAGAACTGGATAGCAGAAATATTTTTTAGAATACCCACTTAGGAAATTTTGCAAGCTTTTATTTCAGCAAGAGATTCTGGGTTCTTCAAGAAATGCTTTCATTGTATTTGGCATCATATTTCTATCATATTTTTTCTAATCAGTTGCCTCAAAAAGGATTTGCTTGCCTCTGATGCTGCAAATAATTTTCTCAAAGGCCAGGTCCACAATCTGCAGCCTTGTGAAATGGTAATGAAGCAACAGAATGTTGAAGTAGGATAGTATTTCAGATTGCAAGCAAGGGGGGGGGGCACATGTATAATGCTTTCCCAATTAAAAAGAACACCATACAGGTAGTATAACAATCACCAGGGATTGCTTCATCCATCCCATCCCATCCCTGCTTGCAGTTTCTTCAGAATTATACATTGGATAAATTTAATTGGAGGTTACCATTGGGCTCTACAGAGGTTAATTGATTATCTTATATCAACAGCAACCATACTGGTAACAATATCAATAAGTTTGTACTTTAACTTGTGTAACTTTGTATCTTGTGTTTCACATGTTTGTTCAGTTGTTTCTATAGTTCAGTAAGATAGTCCTAGAAATTTATCCAATATTTTTTATGTACAAAGTCCATCAGTGAAGACCAAATCAGTAATGCCACAAACAAAACCGGGGGGGGGGGGGATCCACACCTAGGTTTCTCTTCAATTTGTATGAACATATTCCTGTCTAAATTCAATCAAACCATTACTGAATTACTTATCAAAGGATGGTATATTTGTTATGTGATAGTTATTTACAACACTGTCCAAACTCCACACAAATTTCCTTCCAGCAGTGCAGAAAACAGTTCTACCTGTATTGAGGGCAAGACTCTTGATTTGCCCACTATAACTCTGCACCTTCAGAAAAGCTGCTTCCGAGACCTGAGACACCCCTTATAACAGTCAGAGACCTGGTGCGAAGGGCTACAGTTGCAGGATGAACTGTCAAAAGTTTAATGCCCTGTCTTGTATTAATAGAGGTGCTTTCTGACAATGCAAGGCCACTGCCAGATCTAACCCCATTACATTTCTTATTCGCAAAAAAGAGGGACAAGAGTCAACATTAATTTTTTTTAAGTAAAGAGTAAAATAAAGAACTTTGATGGATTGAATTGTAGACACATGAAATAATTGCTCCACGTAAGGTCAGCAGAGATGAAAATGAAATAACGTTACCATTAAATTGGATGTTAACGAGTGATTTAACAGGCACAAAGAAACTCTGTGTGAGCTCTCTGCTTGCAAGTGTCTTGTTTTCAATATACCTTTTGTCACTGTTAGATTAATAGCAAAGAATCCAATAGTCTATTCATGTATTAAAAATATACCTTTGCTAGTATTAGCCACCTGCTCACAACACAATGTGTGTTCTCCTTTTTTAAAAAGTCCTTTGGTTGCTTGTCAGTATGTCATGTCCTGGCTTGTGAATGTAGAATAAAGCAGTCATACTTAAAAGTTCTAAATTCCCCCCTACCACATAATTTTCTCCTCTTCCCCTTCTGATCAAAATGTAACTGAATCGTTCTACCTATTCTCTTTACTGCCTCCCAGCTACTCTTTGAGCAGAAACATCAGTTTAGTTTAATCTATTCTTCTCCCCAAAATTGTCCCAGCATTATCATCATATTTTTTAAAAAAAAACAGATGAAAAGAAATAATGGTCAATTTGAGCTTCTTTGAATGGTTCTTTTATTACTCTCCCATGAACAATACATGATTTCTTTGCTCAGCATACTGTTGTTTAAAATGAGATACATTTAAAAAATGCATACAGGTAAAATTCCACAAAAGCTGTCATTTTTTTCTGCATTTTTTTTTGCAGGATAGTAACCAGGATATGCTTGAAACAAAGACTATCATAGCTACCATTTCAAAAAGTAACCAGGATGTATCAAAAAGTTGAGGGGTGGGAATGGGAAAGGAGCTGGGTGAGCACATGGACAGTCTCTATAATACTACAGTGGTACCTCGCTTAAAGAGCATAATGTGTTCCACAGGATTGCTCTTTAAGCGAGTTTGCTCTTTAAGTGAAACACCATTGAAAGTGACCAATTGTGGGGGGGATTGCGAACCCCGATTTATTTCTTACGCGAGTTTTTGGTTGGTTTTGTTTGTTAAGCGAAGTGAACATTCAGAGAAAATTCTGCTGCTTAAGTGAGTTACTCTTTTAGCGAGGCGCTGTTTATGCAAGGTTTGACTGTATATACTTACACTACCTGGCAGCAGATGGAGTGAATGCCTGTTTCAGCTTGGACTGCTGAAGCTGGAGTGTAGTTGTCGGTCCCTACTATGATTCTTTAAAAATTTATTTGAATTTGTTCAAGTATAAAAGCTTTGGATAAGCCCAGTGCTCTGCAACACATATTAACATTGGAATGATTTGGGGCTTATAGACGTTTAAAATGGGACACAGAGAACTTGGATGGTTGTAATTAAATAGTTTAGTTAATGTTTTAGAACTTGCTGCAGCCTTTATAGAAATTTGTTTGTAATGGTTAACCCAGGACCCTGTGTCACTAAAACCACCCCTAAATATGAAAAAGTGTCTATTTGTTCTATTGGTGCTTCATCTATATGCCAGTTATCTTTGGGGTGATGTTTCCCAAAAACTACAACATTAGATTTAACTTTGTTATTATTCAGAAAGTTGGAAGTACAAAACTTCTTCATTAGTCTTCTTAGGGCAACTTGAGAATACAGTATACCATCAAGACCATGTCATCAGCATATAAGATTATGTTAGTGTATCTGTTGAGAATCTTTGGCATATGCATGTCCATAGAATGTACAGAACCTAGAATGCCAGGTTCAGGTTGGAGCACAATTCCCCACATATCACATGGTCATTTGGAAATAGAACTACACTGCTCCAAAAACTGGTCCAAATATGAACAATTTCCTCAGGTGATCACACCTTTAGTTGACTGCTACCATGACAAGTCATTGAGACCAATTTCCGTCTTTTAGGTTCTGACACTTTTAACTAGTTGAGAAAGGAATATCTTTAAAACTTCTGTTTTTTTATGGCTGTACACAGATGACAAAGAAAAGAGAATCCACAAGCCCCCCCCCTCTTTTTTTTAGCATGGAGTCATGCCTGCTTTCAAACCCATCAGCCACTTTGACCTCAGTGCTAGGTAAAGATTGTTTCTAATAAGACCCATTACTCAATTCACCATCTTCATGTTATGGTGCCTAACATCTAATTTCACTTTTCCTCCATCAGGGAAAACAAACACTGAACCCAATTTACACAGGTCACCAATTCTGTTAGTTAGAACCTGTATTTGAGGTGCATTATCTATGTGTTTGTGCTGTTCTTCCTACTGTATACAATTTGTAGGGTTTCTTTCTATGAAGTGCTACTGTCACCTTGCCTTCCGCTCCGCTTTTTATCCTTTTCAATGTTGCTTCACAAAAGTCACTATAGTGTTGATTCTCCTTGAAGGATGGACAATATTTGTAAGCAAGAAGAACCATGCAAAATATTAACTGAATGGCTTAATAAATATTGAATTTTATTGGAAATTGTTTCCTTTTATGGAATTCCCCAGGCAGTGCAGCAACTACTGGCATTAGTTCAAGCTGTGAAAAACTGCAAGACTGGCACAAAGAAGGCCCAGTCACCTGCTGACAGACTCTGCTAATTGGTTCAATCTACTCTAGAGCCTGATCCAGGTAATTGAAGTCAGTGGGGTTTTTCCATTGACTTTGAAGGGGAAGGAGTAAGATTCTTTCTGAAATGATAAAAAGAGTACTTAAACACAGGCACATAGTTTGCAGTTCCTGTCACTAGTCTGAGAACAAGTATACACTAAATTTTAAACACAGTAATGCTGACCTAATGATCTAATAGTTAAGGCAAGCTATTAAAAATACTTAAATCTGGTTTCAATTCTTAGCTTGTTAACAAACCAGTACTTGAATAGGGCAGGTAAAATTACTTGTGAATGAGAATGAACTGCTAGTGTAACAGACATTAGAAGGCTAAGTGATCATTGTCTTCCATTTATAAAGTACTTTGCCACTGCTAATAATTTAGAATAAAGATTGTTTAACAACATGATTCATTATTTACTGCATTGGCTCTTATAGCAGAAATCTCAGCTGGCAATTAAATGCGAATTCCTTCATATTCAAGGCATAGAAGTGTTAGGATTCAAAGTCTTCAAAGTCCACCAAAATATTTAGCAATTAATATAAAAATAGCTGGGGAAAAGAAAATATCATAAGGCAGGAATGTTAAAACCCTTAGCACAATTACAGCATGCTTGCACCTTTATTTACTTATTAAGATCAATGGGGTTTAATTGTCTATGATTTAGATATGCAATTATAGACTTAACTGGGTTCACCTCTGTCAGTCAGAATGTCATGCCAGGCAACTCTAAAACTGGCTTTGTATTAATGAATTATGTAACATGACTGCCTATAAAAATATTCAATGATTCTTCTTCTATGTCAACACTCGAATCTGAGTTGAGGACAACAATGATGACAACACAAATCAAATCTGAACCTCCTTGCAATGTTCCTTTATTAGAGTGACCAAAAGGAAAAAAAAAGAAGATTTCAACCTAAGTTTATCCTATTTGTATCATGTCTCACTGTGAGGGATTTTTTTCTGAAAGTAGCAAGAACAGCCTTTTCAATTGATTCTTAACAAATTATGTCTTTCTTCAGAGCTAAGCAACAATCAAAGGAAAATAAAATCAACAAACTTGCCATTTTCTTTAAAATGATAAAATGTGTACCATAGTTATATTTGACAAGTATTTATCACTTACATAGAATTCTTCTTTTTCCTCACCGTATCCGTTCCAGATATTGGCTATCATCATAGCAATAGTCTTCCTCTTCTTAACTCCTCAGAACAGTTCGTCCAAGGAAATGTCACACCAGTGTCTCAGGTTCTTCAGCCATGAAGTCCATCCATGTCCAGGGCCTCAGTTCCCAGGGATCTTTCCTTGCCGAGCAAGTTGGAGGATTCTATAATTTATGTTGTTCCTCATGATATGGCCAGGGCATTGGAACTTTCTTTGCTTAATGGTCTTAAAGATTTCTTTTTCCTTATCCATCTGGTGCAATACTTCTACATTAGTCACATGATCAACTCATGATATCCTTAGCAGCTGTCTGTAGATCCACATTTCAAAAGCTTTGATTCTCTTTTCAGGTGCTTTAGTCAATGTCCAAGCTTAAACTCCCTATAGCAACACTGGGAATACGTAACATCTCATTATTCAGATCTTTGTAGCGAGAGTTAGATCTCTACTGCATAACAAGTTTTGCATTTTTATGATGGTGGATCTTGCTTTTTCTATTCATATTTTTATCTCTACCTCAGGATCCTAATTTTCATTTAACATACTGGCCAAATAGATAATTTTATCCACTCTTTTGATTTCTTGTGTTCCTGCCATTAACTTGTCTTGAGTTGGTGTTTGGCTTATAACCAGATATTTCATCTTCTTGTGGTTCAGGAAGCTGGTCACTAAGGCCCAGGGGCTAGGTGTGGCCCCTGACACCAATTCATCTGGCCTGTGAAGCCCTCATCACTCCTGGAAGCGGAAGTAAAATGTGCATTTTACTTCCGCTTCCAGGAGTGATGAGGGCTTCACAGGCCGGATGAATTGGCATCGGGGGCCGCACTCGGCCCCAGGCCTTAGTTTGGGCACCACTGCTCAAACTCAATCCAGCATCAACTGAAGATTTGTAAAGTTTGTGGCCAACAACATTACATCATCAGCATATCTGATGTTATTCATGTATTCTCCATTAATTTTAATGCCAATGTTTAAATCTGATAATACTTTTGAAAAAATACTCTCTGAATATATATTAAACAGTGACAGGGAAAACACAAAGCCTTGTTGCACACTTCTGTGAATTTAAACCTGTTCTGTCAGCTGCTTTTCAACTCTGACTTGAGCTGTCTGAGCTGCAATCTGATAGACTATAATCTGATAGACTCTAAGAGACTGATAGACTATAAGAGATTTATTAAAACACATTTTGGTGGGAGTTCAAGCAATAAATAAAACATCAAGTAGGGACATGTCAGGAGTTTGGTCATTACTTTAATGCTTGGTACTTTATTTTCAATTAAATATTGCTGCTTTTCCAATGAACACAGTTCAATGTTTTTAAATACAGTATTTCTAGCAATCATTCTATCCAATATTGCCTCTCCAGGATCATCAATATATACAAACAAGTTGTTTAACAAGCAATTGAATTCAACTGTAGTGCAACAAAATGAATGAAACAGTGAAACTAAGACCCGTACAGTCTATGAGCTACCAAGACAAACATAATTCAATATGATTGGTTGAGTTGTACTTTGGTCTCCTAGCTAGTAGCATCCCGCATTTCCTGCTGGAAGTTAAAGGTAGTAGTGCATGTAACTATTAACCATAGGATGGGCTGAGAAACAGCTAGACCAGTGATGGTGAACCTTTTAGAGACTGAGTGCCCAAACAAAGGGGCAGTGCAAACTCTGTGCTGGGAGATGGAGGAAGCACTCCCATTCGGCTGCTGGGCAGAGGGGCAGGCAAATTCTGTGCTTGAGGGAGGGAGGAAGCACTCTCATTGGGCCTGGGAGTGCTATATCTGGCATGTGGGCAATAAGTTCACCACCAATGAGCCAGAGAAACCATTTGGTCCAGACATCTTGTCCTTTCTTCTCTTGTCTGTTAATCCAAATCTTGAAAAACAGATAGCCACCCTCAGATTTTATTTCCTCCTTCATTCCAAGAATCAAAATATTATGTTCCTTTATTACAGAAGTGGCATGTAATTTGTCTCAGTTAGCAACCAACATGCCTCCATGCATGAACACAAACATTAGGAGTGTGACTAACCAGATTTAAGGTTCCATGATAGAGCAGGGATTTGAGTTCAGGCCATTCAGCTTCCTAGTTCATTATCGATAACACCACATTGGTTTTCTCTACTGATTAAATTGTAACAATGGAACACCCTTTTGAGACTTAACCAAATCTAAATCTTTCTTACAGTATTTCATATATGAGAGGCCTGTAAGGTGTTGAGCTGTTAAAACTCTAACACTATTTTATTGGTTATTGTCATTCTTTGTAATTTAGCTGGCATCTGAGGAGCAAGGGTGGCAGTGAATTTGATTTGGTTTTATTTTTTTTGTTATGCTGTTGTTGCTAATTGGCTTAGAATTGTCAAGATGGGCTATAGGAAGCAGTCTGCAGTGGATAAGACAAAATGAGGTCTACGTAGGGTGAATGAAGATAACTGAGGATCAAGCCAAAACTCAGGGTCTAAGGGCAAACAAAAGGATATATGTATACAGTGGCTATCAAATGATATTACTTCACAAATTGGAACAGGAAACTTTTTAATACTATTTCCAGTTCTTGATGTCCAAAAACCAGCTGAGGTTCATGGGATCAGCTTTGGTCTGAAGGTACAAATCTGCTTAAGCAATTTAATGGGCAACAGCACAAACCCACAGGCGTCTACTTTCAGCAATGGAAATTCTTGCAAGACATTAAGGTTGTAAGTCTTTCTAAATGATCAATTGATTGTTTCAATTAAAATAAATAAGCAGTCAGAGAGACTAAGGAGGGGGGGAAAGCCAAAGGTCAAACATTAAAAAACCAACAATATCCATATTCTTAGGTGATGTGACTCAGGCGTGGAAAGTGGATATCTTAACTTGCAACTACTTGAAAAATGCTAAAGTAAATGGAGGTTCTGTGAAATTCAGAAGTAATCTCCACTACTTTTCTCTGGCAACACAATTTTGTCTGCATAACATCCTGGATCTATATAATGGACTAAATTTCGATTATCCTGTATATTGGATAAGTCTTCTGGGTGAGTTTGATTTTTTCTAAAGCATCAGACTTTCCACTAGTAG
This sequence comes from Furcifer pardalis, assembly GCA_030440675.1. Classification (NCBI taxonomy): domain Eukaryota; kingdom Metazoa; phylum Chordata; class Lepidosauria; order Squamata; family Chamaeleonidae; genus Furcifer; species Furcifer pardalis. The sequence continues at coordinate 129,540,189 of CP126894.1, forward strand.
TATTCTTCAATCGAGTTCTACTCTTGGATTCACAGATGACAATACCAGTCCAAATTGTCTTTTGCTAGCTCTGGACTATATGTCAACTTGGGAAACCATTCACACTGAAGTGTGAAGCCTTCATAGTTCTGATGGGAGATGGACGATTCAGCCACATTACATTAGTTATGGCATTATCAATTTATCCATGTTATCTTGGTTCTAGTGCAGAGCGATGAACTGGAGAGGCTTTGACATGCCCTCAGAAAAAGGAAAGAACAAATGAGTAGGCCATTGCAGGCTGCCGCATGAGGCACAGGATTATAGAACATCCTGCTTAGGTTGAAAGAAGAGAGTGCAAAAGCTGTCTTGAGACTCAACATCAAGAAAACCAAAATACAGCAAAACTCCGGATAACGCTAAAACTTGGTTACACAAGTCTTAGCATTATCCGATTTTTAATGTTATCTGATGCATGCATCGGATAACGTTAAAATACTATGGTCTGCATAGGATAACGTTAAAACTCCATAGAGATACATTGTAACCAGCACAGTCTTTAGTGAACATTATCCGATGCATCCCATAGGATTTAACGTTATGCGATGCAAACCCCCCCCCCCCCGATTGCTTAACGTTATGCAATTTTAGTGTTATCTGATGCAAGTGTTATCTGAGGTATTACTGCAATGGCAACAGGCCCTATCAGCCCCTGGAAAATAGATGGGGGAAAAGTAGAAGCAGTGACAGATTATACTTTCTTAGGATCCAAGATCACTGCAGATGGTGATTGCAGCCATGAAATAAAAAGGTGACTGATTCTTGGGAGACAAGCTATGAGAAACCTGGGGAAAATAATGAAAAGTAGGAACATCAACTTCCAAAATAAGTTTGCATAGACAAAGCAATAGTATTCCAGGTGGTAATCGATAGTTGTGAATGCTGGACCATATAAGGAAAGCTGAGCACAGAAGAATGGACATCTTTGAAATGTGGTGTTGGAGGAGAGTTTTGAGAGTACCCTGGACAGCAAAGACAACAAATAGGTCGATCTCAGAAGAAATCAACCCTGACTTCTCCTTCGAAGGTCAAATAGTGAAGATGAAGCTAAAGTACTTTGGACGTCAAATGAGAAGAGAGGATTCACCTGAGAAAGCCTTGATGCTGGGAAAGGTAGAGGACAAAAGAAGGGGGCTGCCAAAAATGAGATGGCTAGATGGTATTGTAGATGCAATGGGCACAGAGCTGGATGGGCTGAGGAAGATGGTGGAGGACAGAGGTGCCTGGCGGGCAATGGTCCATGGGGTCACAAAGGGTCAGAATCGACTAGGCGTCTGAACAACAACAACAACAAAAAGCCATCCTTGATTGCCTTTAGAATTTCTGGCCATTGGGAGTGAATTAGCAAAGCAGTGGTTTGAGTGACAGTATTCTGTCATGGTATTTGGTAGAGTCCATAGGAAAGGAAGTGTTGTGGATGAAAGATTGGGCCTGGTGGAAAGCCAGGCTTGTAGACTGAGTACCTGCCCATAAGTTCAGTCCTTAGGGAAGTAGTTTCCCAGTGGAGCTAAGGCAAAAGGGGTGTGTTGTCACCTGTCAAAGGCACACTGGGTGGCACTGAAAAATACTGGGAGGCTGACGTGGTAGATGGGGCAGTTGTGACTTGTGGCCTAACTCTGGGCAATCTTTGGGGTGAAGCAGACCTCTTTTTCTAAACTCATGACAACAGAGACTAGCTCCAGTGTGTCTATGTGTGTGTGTGTGTGAGAGAGAGAGAGAGAGAGAGAGGGAGAGAGAGGGAGAGAGAGAGAGAATCAGGTTGTGAAGGGTAGGAGGGGGACTGTGGGAGAGCCGTCTGACAGCTATCACATGTGAATACCTAGAGAAGATGCCTCGACAGGGTGGTGGCCTTAAGCAGGCAGGGAGCTCAACAGGCTTCAGGTTGGTAGCTGAATTAAATGAGTCAAATGCTTGGATTGTTCAAGGCCTACAACTGTACACATCTGAATTCCAAATAATTCCAAGGTGAAAAGCAGAAAGTTCTACTACCATATAAACTTTTTACATATTCTACAGCAAAGTCCTCCTCCAATTCCCTTAATACTTGCGTTCTGTAAATAGGGATTTTTCAAGTGCAGCATCTAAATTTGAAAGGATGTGTTCACTCCCAATTTGTATACTTTTGAATGGACAAGAAATACAACTTTATTTCAAACAACTTTCTAGGTCTGCTGGTTTTAAATTAGTATCTGAGTGCAGTTACCTCTATAAATTGGTTTGATACTTGATGTTACTATTTAGTTGTTTCAAGGCTTGTGGCTGATTTAATTATTTTCATTACAAGGGAAGGTAAAAGAATGAAAAATAAACCAGAGAGGCTGACGGTACAGTCCAAACCTTCGTCATAATGTATTGTCTTTAATTTTTACTATTTTAAACAATGATATTTCTTATTTCTAATTATTTTGCCACACTTTTTAGATGTTAAAAGAGAATTCAGAATCTACTGGGGGAAAACAATCCCACTAAAGGGCGAGGAAAAATGGTAGCATGTTGGGGCAGGCTAATATGTCAGCCATTCCTACTGTGAGATTTTATGGGTACCCTGATAGCACTTTTAATAATTAATCCATAAGGCCAACAAAAGATCTCACCTCGTCATCATTTAGTGGCTGCTGTAATACAGTATGGCAGATGCAGTTTTATGCTTTGGTTAGGTCAGCAAAACCAAATTTGGAATTAACCCCAGTGGTTAACTGCATTACAATCAGCTGGAAAGGCCAACAGACTAATGGAATAAGGTATTCCAATGACTCAAACTGGAATCTTGTGCTTTAACTGTTCCAGCCACTAACAGCTCATAATTTTTCTGAGTTGGTTGGACATTTCATTGTTTATGTTTTCTGCCTATGGGGTCCACAGTGGCTTAGTGGTTAACACCCTGAGCTTAATGACTGGAAGGTCAGCAAGTCAGCAGTTCGCGGGCCAAGTGCTGCATAACACAGTGAGCTCCTGTCTCTGTCCCAGCTCCTGCCAACCTAGCAGTTCAAAAGCAAGAAATGGCAACTAGATAAATAGGTGCCACTTCGGTGGGAAGATAAATAGTGTTCCATTCACCCTTTTGTCTAGTCATGCCTGCCACACGAGCATGGAAATGTCTTTGGCTATAAACGGAGATGAACACCAGACCCAATCAAATTGTTAGAATGTAGAGAATAGTATATTCTTATTCTGAGCAATTTTCCAAGACTCATTCAGGTAAAATGTCTTGCTGAGGCATCCTGCTGCACAAATGCCATTCCTTGGTTCATTGAAAAAGTGAGATCCTATTCCCACTCCCCTTCTCCATTTTTGTCCATTGATTTACACAAGATATTGTTAAATTCTGAGCTGCTCAGAGCCATTTCCATGGAATGTTGCACGAGAAAGATACCAATTTGCACAAGAATTGTCATAAATCTCTGCAGACTAATGTTTCTCTCAGGGAAAATAAAAGATCACAAATCACCTGAGTGGTTTTTTTTAAAATGGGCAAGGAGAAAAAAGATATTTCTCTCAATGAGCAAGAAGATGGAAATCATTTAATGAGACTGAAAAGCCTTGCAGCCACAGAGGGCAGTATGTGAGAGAGGACTCTGGACGTCACCCTGTGAGACCTCTGGCCTCTTTTCACCTGGCCAGAGGTTGAAAAGCCTTTCAGCCATGGAGGATGAGCTGCGAGGGAGGGCTCTGGCCACCGCCCTGCAAAACTTTGCCACCATTACCACCAGACGCCTGCCCTGCCTGCCTGACCATATGGTGAAGGGGCTTCAGCTGCCGGGGATTGGTAGCTTCAGGAACTTCACTGTTGTTTGTAATATTTTTGTTAGGTTTTTAAATGCTTTTCTCTTGCACTTTTAGGATGTATAATGTTTCTACGATGATAGGATATTGTGAGTTACATATTGTTGATATATGTTATTGTATTATATATTGGAGGGTTTGAGGATTGTGAGTGTCAAAGTTTTTTTGTTACTTAATTGTTATGTTTTTTAATTGCTATGTGGTGTTTTTTTAGTGTTAAATTATGTTTTATTATGTACATTGTATCATTTTAGATGTATATTATGTTCAGTGGCGTAAGGATTTTAGTAATATTGTTTTTTAGATAGGCACCCTGCTGTTATATGTCAATTCCCAGTAGGTTTTTAGTATTATAGTTTCCTTTTATTACCCTTGTCCAGTCTAGTTTAGGATGTGGTGTTTATGTTTTCGTGTGTTATGCTGGTCATGGACTGTAAATAAATTGAATTGAATTGAATTGAATTATGTAAATTGTATCATTTTTTGATGTATATTTTGTTGAGGACATGTTTGTAAGCCGCCCAGAGTCGCACTTCGTGAGTTGGGCAGGATATAAGTCGAACATAATACTTATACTTATACTTATACTTATACTTATACTTATACTTATACTTATACTTATACTTATACTTATACTTATTATTATTATTATTATTATTATTATTATTATTATTATTATTATTATTATTATTAAAGTAGCAGATGTTACAGTTGGAAAACATTTAAAGTTAGAAGGCCAAAAAAAAAAATGGTCAGAAATGAGTAAACAGGCAGACTTTACAAGCTGCAATCTCGCCTTGCTTGGCTTGAATACAAGATAGGCAGGAAATAGTCGCTGAAAAGGAAAGAATTAATTTTAAATAACATATGGGCCAAGGAGAGAATAAAGAAGCTCTTTTTTAAGTTCAAAGTAGAATCAGAAAGCATAAGGAATCAGGTACAGGCCATGTATTAGATGCTGCGTTTTTTGGTTTGTTTGCTTTAAACTTGTCATTTTTTTCCTTCTGTTTGTAACTGAATTTGGGAATGTCTGGGCAAATTGCTTTAATAAAGGAAGACTTTTGAAGTACAGAACATTCCAAGCACATTGGATGTTAATCAACTAGGCCACTTTGGGAATGATTTGGTTGTCCACTTTCCTCCCCGTTTACTTATACTAAGGAAGTGGTTCTCAACCTGTGGTACATGGACCCCTAGGGGCCCACAATGTTTTCACAGGGGGTCCATAAAGGCTTAAAGCAGGGGTGGGGAATGTTCAGCCTGGAAACATTTGGTCTGGCCCATGGCAAGCACTATGCCTCCTTTTCCTACATCCCCCAGCCTTCAATATTCCTCTGATACTCAACACACACACCCCACACTTGCCCTGCTGCACAAGAGAGGTTGCAGCACTCTCGGCTTTGCTGGGTGACTCTCCCCGTGGTCCTAAGATTCATCAACAAGTGCCTAAGTCAGTGAGTTCTTCAGGACTGGCCTCTGGTAACAAGCATGCTCATCCAGCCCCCCCCCCCTTAAATTGTTTAAGAACAAATGGAAAGTTATATAAACCGAGTTAGATCCAAGACATTTTTATTTGCACTTTGGGAGATGACACAACAGCAGGTCCCAATGGCTTGTGTTCTAGGAGTGCAATTGATTAGCAGATAGTGCTATGCTTTGAATTAAATATGTTAGTTGCATAAGTCTTGGTGGTCCATGACCACAAAAGGCATTTAAATAGGGTCTGTGGTGAAGGAAACGTTGAGAACCCATGCACCAAGGAATACTAGTAATGTTATCAATTAAGGTCATGTTTCTGGGGTCTAAAACCAGTTTTTTTTGAAGAGAAATGCTTTTGTATTGAGTGAAGTTGTTGCAAACCTCTGAAAAGTCAGTAAGCACAATATGTGAGTACTGAAGCATGTATGTTCTTGCTTCAATATACAAGTGGCCCCATCCACCTGTAATGGTGTGGGAGATTCTTCACCAAAGGCAGCATGAGTTCTGCTCATGACATACTAGCTTCCAGCAAGGGAAGCAAGCTGTCCATTTTTGCCAATCAGTCATTATTTATCTAGTCATACACAATAGGCACAGAGCTGAGCGAGTTAAGAAGGATAGTGAAGGAAAGAAGTGCCTGGTAGACAGTGGTCCATGGGGTCGCAAAGGGTCGGAATCGACTGTGCGACCGAACAACAACAAGGTAAAGGTCACCCTTGCTCGAAAGCCAGTCGTATCTGACTCTGGGGTTCAGTGCTCATCTCTGTTTATAGCTAAAGAGCCAGTGCGGTCTGTGTCTGCAGATGTTTCCGTGGACATGTGTCAGGCATGTCTAACCAGAGTGAACGGAATGCTGCTTCCTTTCCCACCGAAGTGATACCTATTATGTACTTTCTTGCTTTTGAACTGCTAGATTGGCTTAACCACTCGAGCCACCATAGTGCCTCTTATCCGGTCATAAGTGAGTGAAATTAGCAGACAGTGCATGTGTGTGTATGCCGTGACTTCATCTTCCCATGTGCACAGATCCACAATTTGCCACAAGCCAAATTTGATCTTGATGAAATGTCATGTTTCTAATATTTAGTCTTAATAATAAAGAAATCCTGAGCCTGTCAATTGTGTTTTCATACAAAAAAATAGAGTTATTTTCTCACCATTTCTACAATCTATACTATGGCATGGTTTCACTTTTATTTCAGACTAAATGTTCTCAAATGCAATGCCCTTATTTCTGTTCTGTGCCCTGGTTTTGGACATGAAGGAATTGAATTTGACACAGAGAAACCACTGAAATGGTATCTGTGGTACAAAGGACACAGAGACTGCAAAGAATGGAATTTGTCTCTCTCAGCTTAGAAACAGTGCTTAAGATACATTTCCTTAGCCATTTGTTCACATCTCTACCCTACAAAATGACAAGAAAATTAAAATAATTAAATTCTGTCCTCTGGAGATTCTGAGAATAAAAATGCACTGCCACCACCCTTTACAACTGTGACAATGGGACTGCAGTCAAAGGCAGAAGCTGTTTAGTTGTGAATGTTTACAAAAGAAGGCAAAATGGAGGTAGAAAAAAAGAAAAGAAAGGTAATAGAGTGAAGTAGGAAGTGTCCATGTAGGGACTTTTTACATTCTTTATTTATTTATTTATTTATTTATATTTCATACTTGCTAACCCGCCCCAATCGGGCAAGCCCGACTCTGGGCGGCTTACAACCCAAGTTAAAACACATCAATAAAAAATTTAAAAATTCATAGACTAAAACAGTATCTGGGGGTGTCGTCAGAAGGGTAAAATCCTTAGACTAACCACCCCACATGGGATCCCACATCCCTGGAACCCCACACATGTCCTGCCAGCCAGGTCTTTAAGCTCTTCCGGAAGGACAGGAGCTCTGTCTGCATGCGCAGCTCAGTTGGGAGGAGGTTCCAGAGGGCCGGGGCGAACACGGAGAAGGCCCTCTTCCTGGTGCTAGCGAGGTGAGCCTCCCTAGCCGATGGTACAACGAGAGAGCCCCTCCGATCCGCCCTGGTGGGACGGACAGATGTTCTTAGGGTGACGCGGTCTCTTAGGTATCCTGGCCCACTACCATATAGGGCTTTAAAGGTAATGACCAGCACCTTGAATTGCACCCGGAGACAAACTGGCAACCAATGCAGCTCCCTAAGCAGTGGAGAGGCCCGAGCATAACGCCCGCGCCCCATCACTACCCGGGCTGCCGCATTTTGGACCAGCTGCAGTCTCCGAATGGTCACCAAGGGCAGCCCCATGTAGAGCGCATTACAGTAGTCAAGTCTGGAGGTGACCAAAGCGTGCGTGACCATAAGCAAGGCGTCCCGGTCGAGGAGCGGGCGTAACTGGCGTATTACACGAAGTTGTGCAAAAGCCCTCCTGGCCACGGCTGCCACCTGCTCATTGAACAGTAGCCGTGAGTCCAGGAGGACCCCCAGATTACGCACCGGGTCTGTTTGGGGCAGAACTGCCTCATCCAGAACCAAAGCTGGTAACTCCCGTGTCAACGCGGGGCCCCTTACCCATAGCCACTCAGTCTTACCGGGATTCAGCTGTAGCCCGTTTTCCCCCATCCAGACCTCAACAGCCTCCAGGCACCTGGAAAGGACTTCCACTGCACCGCTTGGGTCCCCACGGGCTGAGATGTACAACTGGGTATCATCAGCATACTGATCAATCATTTTGTATTATATAATATTTGTTGTTGTTTTGTTGTTCAGTCGCACAGTCGATTCCGACCCTCTGTGACCCCATGGACCACTGTCCGCCAGGCACTCCTGTCCTCCACCATCCCCCTCAACTCGCTCAGCTCAGGTATTGTCTCTACAATACCATCTAGCCATCTCATCTTGGGCCGTCCCCTTCTTCTTTTGCCCTCGACCCTTCCAAGCATCAAGGCTTTCTCAAGTGAATCCTCTCTTCTCATTTGATGTCCAAAGTACTTTAGCTTCATCTTTATTATTTGACCCTCTAAGGAGCAGTCAGGGTTGATTTCTTCCAAGACTGACCTATTTGTTCTCCTCACTGTCCAGGGGACTCTCAAAACTCTCCTCCAACACCACATCTCAAAGGCGTCTGTTCTTCTGCGCTCAGTTTTCCTAATGGTCCAGGTCTCACAACCATACATTGCCACAGGGAATACCATTGCTTTGACTATGCGAATTTTTGTTTGCAATGTGATGTCTCTACTTTTCACTATGCTCCCCAGGTTTCTCATTGCTTGCCTCCCAAGAATCAGTCGCCTTTTTATTTCATGGCTGCATCCCCATCTGCAGTGAGCTTTGATCCTAGGAAAGTAAAATCTGTCACTGCTTCTACTTCTTCCCCATCTATTTTCCAGGGACTGATAGGGCCTGTTGCCATGATCTTGGTTTTCTTGATATTGAGTCTCAATCCAGCTTTTTCACTTTCTTCTTTCAACCTTATCAGGAGCTTCTTTAGGTCCTCCTCACTTTCTGCCATTAGGGTGGTATCATCTGCATATCTCAAATTGTTAATGTTTCTTCCAGCAATTTTGATCCCAAATTGTGATTCCTCCATCCCTGCATTGTGCATTATGTGTTCTGTGTATAAGCTGAATAAGCAGGGTGACAAAATGCAGCCTTGTCTTACTCCTTTTCCTATTCCAAACCACTCCGTCATTCCATTTTCTGTCCTAACTGTTGCCTCTTGATTCATGTACAGATTTCTCATGAGGCCTATATGGTATACTGGTATTTAATTTTTCTATTCTCATGAATCGCAAATTTCTGTGATGTTCCTGTGAACAGAAAATTTCAATACAATTCCTTCAGGCACCCCAAACCTTCTGTCACATTTAATGTGTATTAGCTGTGTGGTATGTGGGATCAAGAATACAGCCCTGTTCTTACCAATCATTAGCTATCATGAGTGCATGATGTCAAAGGACTTTTGTCATCTTTAATTTGTCCACGTCCCTTGGCCAATAAATAATTGTTGAAACGTAATGTCATATATTGATTATGGTAAAAGAACCTATAATCACTCTGATGAAAATGTTTGTCTTATGTCAGAAAGCAACATGAAGGGCATGGAACAATACAGAAATCTAATGGCTTATAAAAAGCATAAAGAGAATGCTATGATAAATACTTTAAACATATAATTTGCTTTGCAGTGGGAATGATGAAAAGTGCAGAAGAAAAAGGTGTAAAACTAATGATTTTAATCGCCTTGATCAATGCTTTTTCCTTGTTGTACATGAAGCCACCCACCTTTACCAGAAAACATAAAGCTCTGTTTTCCCCTTCTTTTGTATTTGTAACTGAGAAACTAATAAACATGGTTATTTGTGTAAAAGGAAAACTAAGCTCTGTGATGTTCCCCCATCAATGGTAAATGGTTGCAAGTAGAGAAATCCATCATTTTACTCAATACACCCTGATCATTTGACCCCTAACAATCTATACCAAACATCAGAGCCATTTTTTGTATTTAGTCAAAGGGTTACACAGCCCCACCAAATCGTTTATTCCAGCATGCAAACTGTAAACATGAAGAGCAACAGGAGGCCACATGCTCTTTTTCTTTTCCTCAGCTACCAGTGTTACATTTCAAATCTAATGAATCACCTGCAGCAGCTTGGGTGTTGACATCAACCAGGGGTTGAATTGTTACTTCTTTTCCCAGGAACATTTTGGGAAAAGGGATTCAGGTCCTCAGCAGTCAAACAACTTCGCACCTAGCATGAGGTTTACAGAATTTGCATTCCTTTACCTCATTCATTGTAAGAGAAGTTGTGAGAGATAGAAAAAACTTTGCAGAAGAATGTTAAGGTGCCAAGCCAGGAATGGTATGCCAAAATGTCCAGTCATGCAATCCCTGGGAGGAAATGGTTTTTTTCTTCTAAAATTGTAGAAAAGAAGTAGAATGACTAAAAGTCAAATAGAATGACAGTCTAGACTAGCAACATTAAAATGATTGTGTCGATTTAACATTTCACAATGCCATGATCTCCTTCGGTATTATTGGTCATTTAAATAGCTTCATACAAATCCAAAAGGCTATGTCTGTCCTGGTCCCTCTCTTGGATTCAGATAGCTCCATAGAAGAGGAGTTGCTGAGACCCGAAAACAGCTCAGATTGCTCCACCCAATCAGCTGTCAGATGCAGCAGAGATCAATTCCACAATCATAAAGTTGTACAAGCTTCAATCTAACAGTTCCAGGGATTCAGATCCTGAACATTCCACCTCTGAGTCTCATTGGCAACACCTGAGGGAGGCATTACATAGACAGCAGAGGGCTGCACACAGGAAGCTTCAAAAGAAGTCTCCAGCTATCTCTGATTAGCACCTCCACTAGACTAGCCATTTAAGGCTCTCTCAGGGGCTGAGTCCCTCATCAGAATAAAGCAAGTATATTTCAGGGCAGGATTTATGCCCAGGTTCAGCCTCATTTCAATATGGAGATTTCCATGCATGGGAGAACCTTTAGCACTCACCTTAAAGGGATTTGAATGTGAAAACATGCTAACCTCATGGGTTGGAAGAAATGAAATCTAATGTGTGGTGGACATGTTATAATGTATGATCATTGGCTGGATTCCCTTAGGGGAATGGAAAGTGAGTGAACCATGTGTGAAGACATAAAACCCAGAAGGTGGGGCCAAGATGCTCTCTTGATCTGATGCTTCTCTCTGAGGGTGAACTGTTAACTTAGAAACATGTAGGTGCTTAAGCCACCAGGGGAGCCCTTGGGCTCCATCAATTAGAGACACTCTCTTTGCTATGATGTGCTTTTTGAACTTTTGATAAACTTTATTGTGTAATTAACTTTGATTACAATATACTTTTTAAAATATCCAAAGATGATTGGAGTGCTTACTTGGCTATGAGCTACCTTATCTATACTAATATAATATCTTGGGTAGCTTAGCTAGAAGGGTGGTAGCTCAGAAGCAGGAACCAACCACCTCATGACTAAATTTGATTCCTGACAGTATGATGACCCATATCTGCTCTGTCCCAGATTCTTCAACCATTGACCTGACTGCCTCCTGACTGTGGACCTGAGAACTGGACTTGGCTTTGCTTATTGAACTCTCCTGCCCTGATCTCAAAACTGGACTTTTACCTTACAATTTGGACTCTCCTGCTCTGTCTTGTGAGTGATGGAACTCTTACCAACAAACCTCTGCTCCTTCTCCTCGCCTCAAACAAGTGTTGTGCCATGAAGCGGCTGTTCCAGACAGGCCGGCCAGCAAAACGTCCTGATAAAAGTTATTTTGTAAAATGACAGGCCTGATTTTCAGAAATCTTTTCTTTTCTTTTTGCTCCCTACATTACAGCCTACTGACACAATTGTTTTCCAAACCCTCTCTCCAGCATTTTTTGACAGTAGGCAGTTTTGAGGTTGTGACTGGAAAGAGTGATGACTTTACTTACACCAGTCCAGTTGCATTTACCTAAATCTGGATCAAATCTACAGTCAATGGGACCTCTTTAGGAAGAGCTTTCCAAAACTGAAAAACATTAACTGAAAAGTCCTTATATGCTTCAGTCAGGGAGAGGGCACAGGATGCACTGAGAGCAAAGCAGGGATGGTAATTGCTTTGGAGGGCAAAGTAGTACAAAACAAACAACTTCCCCTTTCCTTTTTAATAGGAAAAAATCCCAAGTTGTTTATGGCTTGAAAGTTAGCAACCAGCCCCAACACTTAACCTAAAACAATGAGATGTATAATGTCAGATGCATGTCAGAATGTTGTTGTTGTTGTTTTGCAAACCTAACCACTGAAACTGTTTTTAATCAGAGATTCCCCTGACAAACTGATTGCATTTTAGATATTACTAGACATGACAACCAAGGGAGAGCAACATCTTGACATTAAGGTGTACATGCAGTCCAAGATGAGCCTTATAGAAAGCAAGAGCTAAGCATAACATTTTTAATGCATTTTTATTTTTACACTTGAGGTAGAAACAGGGAACCTTCGTCCAAGCAATACACTCAAACAAACACTACTCATTTTTCACCAGTAATTAAAAAATGAAAATCAATCTCAAATTTCAAGACAGGATGAAACATCAACCTTGATATGCTCTTCCAGGAGTAAGGATTATTCTGGGATGGGTTATCTTTAGCTGCTGAACATGAACTAGTGTTGAGTAGAAAATAGCAAATACCATCATCACTTCTCCCTGTGGCATAAAGACCACCAATATAATAACTTTTCTTTGACATATGGTTTTATGTTCCCCTGCAGTGTGATAAATTAAAGATAGATATAACCTTGCATGGGTACTTGACAAATAAAGAAAACAAAAAGAAATTTCAGCTATCATGGGAAATGATACTGCTACTAGAGATCTTCTTATGAGCTAAATATTTTTAAAATCTTAGACAGAAACCACACCGCAGACACCATCATGATATGTACAGCCAGCTATATCTACTAACATCCCCTCAATTATTTACGGGTTCAAAAGAATAATGCACACTGAGACTTTTGGATGTCTCAAATATACTTTCCCATCTCAATTTTATTTGGCTCAGAGGGATGTACAATCAAGTATTTATTTATATTTATTTATTGCACTTATACCCTGCCCATTTGGGATGAACTCCCACTCTGGGCGGCTTACACTATTAAAATAAAATAGAATAAGAGCAAAACAAACATCTTTAAAACAATAAAACAACCGCCACCCACTTAATCAAAGTCAGAACCAAGGACCCCAAACTCTTGTGACTGAAACTGCCAAAAGCTTCCTCAAACAGAAAGGTTTTTAATTGTCTCTTAAAGGGCCCCAAGGAGTCAATCAAATGCAGTCCCCCACCTGGAGCTGCAACCGAGAAAGCTCTACGGCAGGTTGTGGGCTGTCTAGCTAACCTGGGAGCTGAAACTTGGAGTTGAGGTTCTGAAAAGAACGGGAGAAGTGGGCCTGATTTCTGAGGGGAAGACACTCCATCAAGTAGGAAGGTCACAAACTGTTTAGGGCTTAGAAGGTTAAAACACCCACTTGAACCTGACACAGAATGAAACAGGCAGCAAATGCAGTTCTGCCAGGACTGGGGAGATATGTGCAAATTTTTTTTTGCCTGAGTAACCAGCCTGGCAGATGCATGTAATTTTTCTTCCCTTCAGGCCAAGATGCATAATAAGAGCTCTTAGTTCTCTTAAGAGACAGGCTAAATAGGCTTTGTTACTTCCAAAAATTAGAAACTGTTCTCCCAACAAATATTTTCAATTATCATCATGCGGGTACTAGTAAATCTGCTCAAAGAAACTTCCAAGGAAGATCCATTACTAAATAAAAATCACAATAATACAATGAAAGAAAGTCTGCAGAGGCTACAGCAATGATTTGTCCCCTTTATATTTCAGAAGTTACAGATTTAAAATGAGCTTATAATGTTTCTAAGAAATAACATACAGTCTTTTCTCTCATTAGTTTCACAATGCCATGGTACAGGTACTTTCAAATGGATACAGAATAACTTCAGAACACATAAGATAATACAATTAAAGTACCCAACCTTATTTCATAGCAAAATACATCAGTGATTCAGGACTTGCAAACTTTGAAACCTGTACTGATTAACTATGCACTAATTCATTTTAAGGCAATTGTACCTTAAGATAAAACTCAGATCAAATGAAGACATCATACAGAGCTCATAATTAGAAGAGAAAATGACCAGATGGGTGTCATAGTCCCATGTCTTAGTCCCATGTCTATTCAAATTAATTTGGTTTGTTTGGTAACTGTCCTTAAGCATGAGATTCTTCTGAAGTCTGATTTTGCAACCTGTAACTCCCAGATTTAATTTCTAATTAAATATCTACAATATCAGTTTCTGACCTCACTTTTTATTAGTCTACTTAAGATTTCCATCTATACTGGAATAGAAGAGTGTAGTGACCTAGCAGTTGCTTAACATGTTGAACTTCCAAATGTGAAAAGTTCTTTGGAAAAAAAGAAAAGAAAAAAGTGATATCTTGTTAAAGCATCTGCTAGGATAAAAAAAAGAAGTACAATATCTATGCATTCCAGAAAATTGGTTGAACTACATTTTTTATTAAAAACCGAATAGCAGCTGCATATACAGCTGTGAAAGATGGTATTTGGAAAAGTGTGACTAGATATATGTCAGTTATAATTTGTAATACAATGTACGGTAAGTTCAAAACAATTTTATTCTGAATAAAGGCAATTTTGCTATCCTTCACATTCAAAGCAATCCACTTTGAAAGAAGAAAGGTGTAAAAAAAAAACCACCATCCTATTAATGACTAACATTTTTACAATTAACTAATGCCTGAAAATATGTAACCTGAAAGTAAATTTTGTACACGCCATACAAAGCATTTGTCATATATGACACCAAACCATCTCATCTGTTTTCTGTGTTATGCACTGCTTTCACCCCTCTGGTTATCATGATAGTCACTTTTCTTAGACCCTGTTAAAACACAAATAAATCCAGTTCATATGTTGAAATGTATCCCATATGACTATGTACTTTTGGATGGATTATAACTTGATACTGGTTCAGACTTTATTTGCTCCACATTTATTCATGAGGGAAGATTCAGTCTAATTCAATTTTTCCACCACACAGGACTCCCCTTTGATCTCTTCTGCAATTGATATACCATCTCATGGTACATTGAAGCTTTGTGCAAAACAGGCACATCACTTCCTTAATTTAAATTCTCCTTCTGAGTATCCAAATCCTTCTATGAACATTTTTTTTTATTAAAAACATGCATGCAATTGTTGCAGTGAATCTTTCTGGAACCTAGAAAGTGTAGGGAAAAGGCTTTTGGTATAAAAAACTAATTATTGTTGGGTGAATGCCCAGGGATGTTACCAAGCATTGTCTCATCAACATTCACAACTTAGGTAGTAGCATGTAGCAAACAAAGCTGAAACAGGAGATGGAGGAGAGATAAAGGGAAGCTCTGAATAATAAATCTTGCTGTGTGTTGATGATTCACTCCATTCTCTTGAGCAATTCCATTGTCTAAGAAGTCAGTGGTCTCTTAGGTAGCATATTCAGCAGGTGCCGCAGTAGTAGCATGGTCTAAAGCAGCAGCTAAATGGGACACAGCTGTTCATAAATGCTAGAATTCAGTCAGCTTTGTTTGTGTTTGGAATAGATGTCCCTCATGAATCATGCACAGATGAAGAAAAATGCTAACTACCAGCAGCAATAATCGCCCTCCATGTGGCAGGCTAGAAGCTGAAACTACTGTTCTCACAAAGACCTGAGGGAGGTTTTCCAATCCTCGTGTCAACACTTTCACTGGTTTCCTTACAGAAGAATCCAGACAAAAAAACCAAAAAGAATAAACTCATACTCAAGATACCAACTTTATTTATTTAATTATTTTGGCACTGAGCTAATCATTTTGTACATAAAACACTGTTGCCTTATGTGGACATGAAAACTGGAAGAACAGCATGTGACTGTGCTTTGAAAAATGTATGTCACTGCTGGCTAGAACCACCAAAGGATGGAAGATAAAAGTGAAATATGCAAAATTAAAGATGGGTATAGATGCAATATGATGAACAAAATAAAGTCAATACGTTTTTTAAATCAAGAGCTGTATACAGCCAAAGATATATCATAGAAGAGAATTGAAACTTATGTTTAAAAATGTGGGTATTAAATTTCAGGATAAACATAAGGATAGGATGGAACAAAAAATTACAGAAGAGGTACAAGGAATTATAAAAAGTGCAATATGCTAGAAGGGGGGGTGAAATTCCATCATCTTGGACTCATTATTTGATAGTTCTAATATAAAATCCTGGAAAAGATCACACACACACACACACACACACACACACACACACACACACACACACACACACACACACACACACACACACACACACACACACACACACACCACTTCTAGTTCTAATATAAAATCCTGGGAAAGATAACACACACACACACACACACACACACACACACACACACACACACACACACACACACACACACACACACACACACACACACACACACACACACACACACACACACACACACACACACACACACACACACACACACACCCCACTTCTTGTTATCGAACAGCCGAAAACTGATGTTGAATTGCCTTGTACCTAACCCTCTCTTGCAGTGATGGGCACCAAAAATTTTACTACCACACAGTGGGCAGGACCTACTTTATGGGTGGAGCCTACTTTGTTGATGGGGCCTTGTCTGTGTGTTGCAAAGAAGCATTGCACAAATATGTGGTGAGCCTGGAAAGTTTGTTCTTTAAAGTCAACTTACTAAACTTTTTACATTGCTTACAAAACCCAGGCTGGTGTTGTTCCCCTAGCAGTAAAAGCAGAGCTTGTTTTGGCAAGTGGAAAAATGCTTAAATGGGGCATTAATATCAATTAAACTGTAATCATAAAGCAAAATAGTAGAATATACAGTCCAAAAAACACTGGCAAACAGTGCAAAAAAAATAAATTGTCCGAGTGAGAAAAAATAGTCCAAATATACTAGGCAATGCAATAAATCCAAAAAGGTAGCAATATAACATAATAAATCGGATAAAAACAGCTAGCAAAAGAAGAATAAACAGTATATTTACGACACAATGGAGCTTGAGAAGAACATAACTTGCCACGTGGTGGTAAAAAATGAAACTGAATGGGAAATGGATAGGATGCTGGCACTAGGCATAGTGGGATAAGATTATTAAAAATAACCTTGAGAAGACCCAGCTGGCCCACATGTGTATGTGAAATACCCATTGGTGTGATTGCACAGGGACCACGAGGAGGAACTACTTAACCCAGGAATATCCCCATTGACTTGAATAATAGATCTAGAGAAGTATCCAGACAATCTTTAAAAAAGATTAATAAAAGAATTAGAAACTTTTGGGGATAATAAGATTGAAGAATTAGTTAAGCAAATTGTCCAATAGAGAACATATTAAAATACTTAAAGTATCTTGGTTTAATATATTACAGTTGGAGAAATAGACTGAACATTGGTTGAAACAACATGGTAGCTGTAGACAGTTAACAAGGTTTGAAGAATTGATAATACAAATGGAACAGAAAGAAATTACAACAAAGAGTTTAGTAAGTAAATATAAATAAAATGTTACTGGAATATAACACTGAATAACAAGGTTTAAGAACAAGTTGGAAAATGGATTTAAGAGATAACTCCTAAATCCTAGGAGGAGAGTTTTCCTGATATCCTGAACTGACAAACAGACAAACAAGTAGCATATCAATTCTCTGGAGGCAAAAATGATGAAGCTGAGGCTGTTCTACTTTGGGTACATCATGAGAAGGCAAAACTCTCTGTAAAAGACAACAATGCTAGGAAAGATGGATGGGTGCAGGAAAAGAGGAAGACCAAATGGTCTATACCAGTGAAGGCAAACCTTTTAGAGTGCCCAAAGAGGAGGAGGCAGCACATGGGCACCGCAAATGCCCACACTCTCATGTGACATTGCCAGTGCACCTATGGTGAAGTCATGTCTAGAGATGTGCCCCACCACACTGTTGGTGCTTCCAACCCTATGGGTGCTCCCTATGTGTGCCCCATAGGTGCTCCCAATTCCTCCCCCCCCCACACACACACAAGTGCATCCACCTTCTAGGAGGGGTAGGTGGGGTGTCTGTTTGCAGGGCCATAGCCAAGATTCTAGATGTGGGTGGGTGGATATTTTTTCAGGGTGGGCAACAAAGCCTCATTTCAATGCATTCCTATGGAAAACCATGCTTTGTCAGGATGGGCAAACTGCTAACTCAGGGTGGGCCAAGCACCCTGGCTACCCCCTGGCTACAGTTCTGTCTGTTTACCTCACCTCACCCTGCCATAGCCTCCTGGTGAGATTTCAGCCTCCCATTTGGCAGAAGGAAAGGGGTGGTGGGTAAATGATGCTGGCCAAGCTGGCTGGGGCTTTCCCTCAATGGTGCACATGCCATCTAAAAGGCCTCTGCATGCCACTGATTCTCCACCACCTTAACAGGAACTGATCAGGACTATTGAGGAGAGCCTCAGAAACTGAAGGAAATAGATTTTTGTTGTTGTTTTTGTTCAGTCACACAGCTGACTCCGACCCTCTGTGACCCCATGGACAACCGTCCACCAGGCAATTTTGTCCTCCACCATCCTCCTCAACTCGCTCAGCTTTGTGCCTATTGTGTCTACAATACCATCTAGCCATCTCATTTTGGGCCGTCCCCTTCTTCTTTTGCCCTCCACCCTTCCCAGCATCAAGGCTTTCTCAAGCGAATCCTTTCTTCTCATTTGATGTCCAAAGTACTTTAGCTTCATCTTTACTATTTGACCATCTAAGGAGCAATCAGGGTTGATTTCTTCTAAGATTGACCTATTTGTTCTCCTCGCTGTCCAGAGGACTCTCAAAACTCTCCTCCAACACCACATCTCAAAGGCATCTATTCTTCTGCGCTCAGCTTTCCTAATGGTCCAGCTCTCACAACCATACATTGCCACCGGGAATACCATTGCTTTGACTAGACAAATTTTTGTTTGCAATGTGATGTCTCTACTTTTCACTATGTTCCCCAAGTTTCTCATTGCTTGCCTCCCAAGAGAATCAGTCACCTTTTTATTTCATGGCTGCAATCACTTTAGCAGTGCATTTTGATCCTAGGAAAGAAAAATCTGTCACTGCTTCTACTTCTTCCCCATCTATTTTCCAGGGACTGATAGGGCCATGATTTTGGTTTTCTTTATATTGAGTCTCAAGCCAGCTTTTGCACTTTCTTCTTTCAACCTAATCAGGAGCTTTTTAAAGTCCTCCTCACTTTCTGCCTTTAGGGTGGTATCATCTGCATCTCTCAAATTGTTGATGTTTCTCTCAGAAATTTTGATCCCAAATTGTGATTCCTCCATCCCTGCATTGCACATTATGTGTTCTGTGTATAAGTTGAATAAACAGGGTGACAAAATGCAGCCTTGTCTTACTCCTTTTCCTATTCCAAACCACTCTGTCCTTCTGTATTCTGTCCTAACTGTTGCTTCTTGATTCATGTACAAGTTTCTCATGAGGCATATAAGGTGTTCTGGTATTCCCATCTCTTTAATTACTTTCCACATTTTGCTGTGGTCCACACAGTCAAAGACCTTAGTGTAGTCAATGAAACAGAAGTAGACTTGTTTCTGATATTCCTTTGTTTTTTCCATGATCCAACGTATGTTGGCAAAGTGGTCTCTAGTGCCCCTGCCTCTTCTGAATCCTGCCTGCACTTCTGGTAATTCTCTCTCCATGTGCTGCTGCAGTCTATCCTGGATTATCTTGAGCATCATCTTGCTAGCGTGTGGGATGAGCACAATTGTTCGATAATTTGAACATTCATTTAGCATTACCCTTTTTGATGATTGGAATGTGTATTGATCTTTTCCAATCCTGTGGCCATTGTTGTGTTTTCCAAATCTGCTGGCATATAGAATGCAATAATTTGATTCCATCGTCTTTTAGTGGTTTGAAAAGTTCAACTTGGATACCCTCATCTCCACTGGCTTTGTTGTTTGCAGTGCTTTTTAGGGCCTTTCTGACTTCACTCTCTAGGATGTGTGGCTCAAGTTCAATTTCCTTATCATTGTTATTATCAGGAGTGTTGAGGTCCTTTTTGTAGAGTTCCTCTGTGTACTCTTTCCATCTTTTCTTAATTCTTCTGCATCAACTATCTCCTTGCCATCTTTGTTCCTTATCATGGTCATTTTTGCTTTAAACGTTCCCTTGATTTCCCCAATTTTTTTTTGGAAAAGATCTCTTGTCCTGCCTCTCCTTGCTTTTCTTTCAAATTCTGTAGTCAAGTGATTGTATTTTTTCTTTCTCCTTTGCAAACTTCAAACTAAAGTTTCAAGTCTGTGGTTGATGGCATCATCAGCATTTTCATGCATCACATTGCACATGAATCTAGCCACTGATGACTGACAAAGGATTCACTAAGGAGAAGCATTGTCATGTACAGCCTACTCTATAAGGTTTATCCTCTTGATCACAATGGGAAAGCATTCAGAGAATGTGCCAAAAAATGATAAACATTTGAAGATCAGCTCTTCCCCCTGCCTGGTACAGTTAAGTGAACCCCCCACCCCACAAAAAATACACTGAGTGAAACATATGGAACAACTTGCTACCTGGCCTTCCAGAGATGACATCCTTCAACATTAGATGGATAGAGCAGAAAAACAGTTTGTTCTGCAATCTGAGTTTATTGGCAATGAGACTTGGGAGCCAGCTGAATCATGACAAATCATGTATTGCTATCCTTGAGTACAAGGTTGTTTCTCATACATTCCTACATTGGAACCATCCTCTGAATTGGGATCTAAGCATGGAGGAAGAAGGTTAGGAGGACTTTACTTTGTTGCCACCAATGTGGTCAAAATTCAGATCATCCTCTGCACGCATGTTCCTATACAATTTGCATTGCCAAAAAGGTCCCCAGAGTTGGATGGGGACCTCTTGTTGGAAATGCAAATAGTAGATGTGAGGGACCCAATTTGGATGAAGAGTGCAGAAGATGGCAAAGAGTTTTAAAAACTTTACCCACTGCCCCAAACTGACTGAGATGTCTGTGCTGGCAGTTAAATTCCTGAATCCAGACACAGCAGTAATAGTTGAATGATGACACATTCACTCAATTGGAAGCTGTGAGCTGGCAGTGAGTGAAGCAGTCTGAAGCTCTGTCTGGTCTTTGGGAACCTAAAGCAGTTGCTTGTTTTAAGGTCTTCATATTTACAAATGTAATTACATTCCTGATAAACAGAAATGGCTATGTAATATTTGCCACTGCTACCTGTTCAAACTGAACATGTTCAAAAGGAGGAGTGTCATGACTTTGAAATAATGCAATAAGACTGCAGCCTTTTAAGTGCTTGTCAATAAAAATGGATTTGCAATCAAATTATCACATGACAGTAATTGTTGCCTTCTGGTTTCCTCTCTAAAGTTTACTTTATGACTAAGTGGAAAACAAGCACCATTCTGTCATTGCTGGAAGATGGATGGAGGACAGCTAGCAGATACACCACTGCAAAGCAGGCTGTGGTTGTCTGTCAATGTAAGTGGACAAAGCATCTCACTTAATGAGAAGCAACACAGTCCAATACCTCATTCTCATGAACGAGGTTGTCATGAGAACAGCAGTACAAAGCTAACATTATTTCTTGTTAACATGAGTTGATGTTAGAATGAAAGGCAGCAGACACTTAATCTCTCTTTTGGGTGAATTTGTGGCTAAAGTTTCAATTCCTGTATCCTGGGAATAAGCTTCACTAAACACAATGTGGCTTAATTTTTAATACATTTATGCAAAATTGGCCCATAAATTTTAGTGTACTTTAATTACATTCAATTCATTTTTGTTAATTTTTGAAGGAACATATTCTTTTGGAATGTACAACATTGCTTTCTTGAAGCATAAAAACCAACTTTCATTATTTTCAATGCTGTGATACTGTTGCACTTTATGGCAAAACTATATTACTCTTTATGCACATATGCCTCCAATTACAGTAGAATTACTGTATGAAGGCTGATGACTGTGCCTAGTTGTTGTGACTGATTACAAAATCAAGGTAGCAACCTTATGCACAGTTATTTGTATCAAAGTGGAATTACATCTGAGTAAATGTGCATAAAACAGGTCTTTGTAATCTGGTGTCCACTGTGACTGGCAGCAATGCCAGGTATTTGTGTGTATGTTCTCTGGCTTTGTCAGACACATTCAGGCAAGTGTTATCCAGAGAAAATACATCAACACAGAGACATACAATGCTATCTTAGCTTATCACCAGCTGGTTTGGAGGGAAATTCAATGAGTGATATGGGGGGCATTAACTCAGCCCCTGAGCCCCGTAGACATGCCAAAATTGGAATCTCCTCTCATCATTCAACAGGTTTTGTGAGGTCCAGAGTTAGGATGCTTGAGTTAAGGCCCCATTGTATCCCTGCCCCCAAACAAGTTGATGGTGGCCTAAGTCTATGCACAGTAGGTATTTCTATGGTTCATTACCAGAGCTACTACTAGAGGCCACTGACAGCAATGTAGCATTTACAAGGAATGGAGGCAGGCATTTTGGTAGTTCTCATGAAGAATGGTGGAGACATTTGAAACCCCCTCCCTTGCTTCAATGACTCAGGTATCTGTGGTTTCTGGTATCAACACAAAGTCTGGAATGTATCCCCTGTGGAAAGCAAGCAGTTTGAAAGCAAGAAATTGCAATTAGATAAATAGGAAACACTTTGGTGGGAAGATAACCAGTGTTCCATGCATTCTGGTGTCTAGTCATGCCTGCCACATGACCACAGAAATGTCTGCCGAAGGAGACAGCACTGCCTGTTCGGCTATGAAACAGAGATGAGCACTGAACCCTAGAGTTGGATATGACTGGCTTTCGAGCAAGGTTGACCTTTACCTTTACCTATGTTCATATTTGCAAATTCTGATGCATATACATAGCCAGATACTTCTGTATTTCTAGAGGAGAAATAATGGTAGCTGTAAGAGTTTCACCTCAGTTAAATCCAAAGGGGGGGGGAACTATTTTCAAAGACTATGAAGCCAATCCTTCATGTATTTATTTATTTTTAATATTCAAAGTTTTCACAAATCCTGTTAAATTGAATAACAGTCTAGTTTACATACATTGCAACAAGTGAAGAGTAAACAATCTGCAATTTCTCTTCATTCTTATGAGTAGGCAGACAAAACTGCTGGCATGGTTATCATTGTCATCAAAACATGACAAGAAAATTAGAGGTAATAAAACAAGGGTTGAAGAAACTTCTTAGATGCTTAGGTTGTTGTAAATCTTAGACCAGTGGTGCCCTTTTTTTTTTCAAGTGGGCCAGTCCCACCCCCAGGACACAGCTGCAGGGGCCAGAGGCAGGCTGCTCCCGGTGCTTACACTTCTGATGAACGATGAACACCCCCCAACCTATTTTGAATAGATTTTCAAGTAGCAAAAAAAAAAAAATCATTTTTGAAAACAAGCTCTTCTATTTTAGAAGCATCTTTCAAGGAAAGATTTGATAGCAAATGTATCAACCACTCTACTTTTATAAGATTAAAGGTTAGAGAACATATTCCCAGCTGTAATAGGAAAGTGTGTAACTTGACCCCGCCTCCATGACCTGTGATTTTACTGAATATAAAACAACATCCCTGCTGTACAGGTTCAAACAGATGAGATTGCCATGGAAAGCTTTTCCTCTGTTAAGTACAAAATGGCAAAGTACTGTATGTGGCTGATTTAACCTTTTTTTCCTTTTATACTAGAAAATGTTGGATAGACATTAGTCTTGTTTTAGATGTGCCAACTTTCCCTCTTTTCCTCCACAGTCTAGAAGCCTAAGCTTTAAGTGCTGCTCAGTTCTGTACCACTTTTATAACCCTTGTCAAAAGTAGCAGACCAGCAGGATTTCCCCAAAAAGATGCTCCCATGGCTTTCTATTTTTATACATCATGGATTATTCTGTCAAATCCTAGAAGTAAAGAAAATGCCTCATGTTGGGTAGACTGAAGCCTGTGAAAAATTCCTTTTAAATTTATTGTACAACTGGCTGGTTGGTAGAATGCAGTAGAAACCTGACCATACTTTCCCCTTATGTGTCTGTAATTATAATGTGAGAGAGATATTTCACATGGAACAGCAAAGATTTAATATAATTATTTTCATTTTATACATTTCCTCTATCTTTACTGATGTTGTATGTCTTTCATTCAAAGTATCTTATACAGATAGATCTACTGCGCAAATCAAGAAATATTTTGTAAAGCCTATAATTTTACATCAAAGTGACTGAAAATATGGCTACTTTGCTTTGCCCTTTTTAAAGGGATAGACAATCTTATCAGTTTCAGCATCTGTTGCATTCAAATTTTAAAATTCTGGTTTATTTTTTTTAAAGGATGGAAACAAAATAATTACTTTATCCCTGAATTTTTCACAAGTCTTCATCCCTGTCCCCTCCAAAAATAACCAGATCCATTTAGTAGTTGCTACTGTGCAGCAGAAAATTATATTATCATTGTACAAAAACATTATCATTGTTTTTGTATAAACAAAAAAATTACAACTTTGAAACTGGGCTTCAGATCAACATCACATTTGGTCTGGTTCAGCAGATGTCTGCTCTTGTCAACGTGCCAAATTTGAGGAAGTTTATGCAAAGTGTTTTCAAGTTATCATTTTTTTTTAAATAAAAAAAAGTTTTACTCAAAAATAGGCAATCCTAAATGTTCCCAGATTTAAAATAGATCATATAAAGTCAAAGGGCCAGGTTTGCATATCTTGAAAGAAAAGCTTTGGCTTTGCCTGTTTTTCTTTTTATTTTGAAATAATGCAATTCCATTCTAGTACAAGCATTATCAGATGATTTCCCCCATTTTGTCACATTAAAAATGTAATTATCAATTTTCAAACTTTTGTAATAAATCTTGCCCTTATAACGAGGGAAAGAGAGCTAATAGGTTTTCTTACTTTTCTCTAGCTTTCTTTTTTTTTTTAAAAAAAAAGAGAAACAAGGAGATTAATATCTCTAGCATCATAATGAATTCTGGTAGTTATTTTAGCAAATTAGTTATGACACATGTCTTTAGACTGCTGACTACAAAGGCCACTGTTTTTCAAACATCAAACACTGAAATGTCTTCGTTTGTGTTTGTACAATGCCCCCTGACAAAATCGGGGTCTTTCAGAATACCCAGAGCTTTAAAATAGGAAATAAATTGTTATACAAAGGCATTGTAATTATCTTTCTTATACCATATTGGTGCAGCACAGAGATGAACATGCTCTTCTTGCAAAGATTTACTGGAAGTTGGACCCAGCTACTCAGAGGAACTTTGGGTTTTTTCATTTTCCCCACACTAGTGGTACAATAAACTCAAACCAGCTTGAAATTCACAAACTATGCAAGTTACTATCTACCCCATGTAGATTTTGTATTTTAAATGTGTTGGTTTTTTTTGCTTTGCTAAATTTGGAGTTATGGCCAAAATCCTGTGGCTTGGTGTAGTAAAATGCATGCTAGGAGGCCATTGAATCAATAGAGATTGGTTGAGTCAATTTCTCTGTATATTTCATTGTTTCAGATAGGCTTACTCTAACTATGATTTACCTTGCTAAAGTAAGTTGCAGTTAGACTAGGCCCCTTTGAATCAATGAGCCTTATTCATTAATTTCCCATTGATTCAATGGGACTAATATAATGAGATGTACTGTGCTAAACAACAGAATTTTCGCCTATATTATAGTTATTGTGTGTGTCATTCTTCGTCCAAGTACTGAAAAATACATTGTAGGCCCAAATATGTGTATGCCATAGAGCATATAATTCTGTCATATTATCACATTTTTCTGCACCTTAAGTCTGTAATGTGTATGTATCCCTGGGTGCAGAGATAGCAGGTAAAGCATCTTCCATCCCTGTATCTATCAACAATAAGCACTCTACAGTATATCAGCAACACTTGGA
This sequence comes from Furcifer pardalis, assembly GCA_030440675.1. Lineage (NCBI taxonomy): Eukaryota > Metazoa > Chordata > Lepidosauria > Squamata > Chamaeleonidae > Furcifer > Furcifer pardalis. The sequence goes on from CP126894.1 coordinate 129,565,986, forward strand.
TTTATTAGAAGTGAGGAAAGGAATAACCAGTCTGGCCAGGTTATCCTGCTATGGTAATAGAGTAGACCATACTGCCGGTGACTCAACGCTGAGTGTCAGATGGTGGCTAAGTAACCTGACCATCCTGAGACCTAATGGCCTTGGGTACCAAAGTCCACAGGGAAGGGTGATGATCCCCAAGTAGATTTAATCTCACTTGAATCCATCTTGATGGAGATCAGCAGCTTCATCAATACTGGCATAGGGCTGTGGAGGACTTTGTATGACAAAAGGACTCAAGACCAGAGAGTGACTCACGGAACTAGATCAGTGGTACAGGTGTCATGCTATAATGTGGAAGGCAGATGAAAGGCCACTGCATTATGTTCTCAGAACAGTCTTAGTTACCTCCATTAGGACTCTTAGTCTTTTTAGGGAAGGTTGCAGGTGGGGAGGGTGATAAGCCTGCAGCCCAGACACTGTCTGCGATTCACAGATATTGGTGGCAGCAGCTGTTGTTGAAGCTGCTGATGTTGATGCTAGAGCTGCTGGTGTTATTATTATTTTTTATTATTTATTAGTTCAAATTTATTAGTTCAAATTTATATTGCCGCCCACTCACCGTGGCGACTCAGGGCGGCTTACAAAAAATGAATTACATTACAATATATTATGTTGGTGTTGCTCTTTTTTGCCTTTTCTACCTCCATTGTTATCTCTGGGTTGAAGTAGCTTGGCCCAGAACAGTCTAGAAACATCCATCTCATTGTCAGGATGGATTATGGGGAGCAGAAGAGGCTTCATGCAATTCCCTGGCCTGGCCAAGAGGGATCTAGAAATAGCCCAGGACTTTGTCTAGAGATCCTTATGAAGCACAGAGTACCAGTTTCTGTTGGAGTTCCACTTTGCTGTGCTCAGGGGTTCTTCCCACTCTTCTTATGTTACCTCCCCCAAGGCCTAGGTATCTCTTGTCTTTCTCCAATCTCTTCCATTCTTCCTCTCTCTCTTAGGGTTCCTAGCTCCCCTTCTGCCATGTGCCCCAGTCAAATATTCATCCAGACTTAATAGCTGCCAGGCCCAAGGACCCTGTTGGGATAATCATGGTGTAGTGACCTTCTCACACTGTAGTTTTTTTAAATCTTCTCTCTCTCTCTCTCTCTCTCGCTTTGTATTATGTGGTAGGCTGATTTTCATCTTCTGTTGTCATAGAATCATAGAATAACTGAGTTGGAAGGGGCCTTTTAGGCCATTGAGTCCAGCCGTCTGCTCAGTGCAGGAATGCACATCAAAACAGATCTGACAGATGGTTGTCAAACATTATATTGAATGTGTCCAGTGTTGGAGTGCTTTCCACCTCTCTAGTTAGTCAGTTTCACTGTGATACTGCTCTAACCATTAAGTGTTTGTTTTTTCCTGATGTTCAGCCTATATCTGGCATCCTGTAGTTTTATTATGCATCCTGCATGCTGGGATGACCGGGAACAGATCCTGCCCTTGCTCTTTATGACCATCTTTCAGGTATTTGAAGATTGTTGTCATATCCCCTCCCAGTCTCCTTTCTCAAGGCTTAACATGTCCATTTATTTCAGTCTTTCCTCATATAGCTTAGTTTCCAGTCCTCTGATCATCCTTGTTGCCCTTCTCTGTACCTGCTCTAGTTTGTTTGCCTATTTCTTAAAGTGTGGTTCCCAGAATTGGACACACAATTCTAGATGTGGTCTACCTAGTGCTGAATATAGCGGGGACCCTCATGGGTTTTGGAGACTATATTTCTGTAAATGAAGCCTAAAACAGTGTTGGCCATTTTTGTAGCCACACTGCACTGTTGACTCATACTTAGCCTGTGATCTACAAGAATTCCAAGATTATTCTCACTCATAGTATTACTGAGCCAATACTGAAACAACTAAACTTACTGAAACAATCCAATTTATGGAATCTTTTACCTATATCAAATATTTATTAAAATGTAAGAAGAATAAACATAAGGGTCTGCCAGTTATACCAGGAATTCAGAAACCATATGGAATTTGAAGTGAAGTGGAAGTAATTACCAGTTTCCCAGTGGATCTAAAGTGACATAAGGAAACTCTACGTGACATTTATATCAAATTGGGCTTCTCTGCAGTGCAAAATGTTATTTTGCCCCTTTGATTGTAAAAGATGAAAACACTAAATAAGCAAACAAACAAAAAACCTGCCTCAGAAAACAAAAGAAATACTTTAATAGAACAATAAATTCCAAAATAAAAGGGGCTCAAATACCAAGGAAAAGCTCAACCTTGAGCTCACGCTCTCCTGGATAAATTTGCTTGTCCTCTGACAGATTGACATCTGTGCCTTAGTGGAGTAAAGTCTATTAGATAATGTTGTTTCAAATGCTTTCATTTCATAAAGTGTGCACTGTATAATTTTTCTTTGCTTTTGGCAGTTGCAGATCTTATTTTGCTTTACATTTTAGAATCCAACCAAATGTGTAATTGTTTGATACAATGTGCCATGGGTATCTTGAATCTCTTGTGTAGAATTTGAGTTGAGTAGATCACACTAACTTTAGGGATAGAAACTGCTGTATATTATTCCACCTTCTCAATTTTGTGCTTCACATTTTTATGCATACTGCTGGGTTTTATTTTTGCAGCACTTTGGCTGGTTTTTATTCTTCTGTTCATGCCTATGGTCCAGACAGGGAGGTTATAATAATATGTTCCCATAGGGACAACAAAACTAGTAACCAGAGATTGCCCTTCTCCCATTAACAAGTGTGTGAGATGAGTAAATTGATTGATGGAAGGAAGGAAGGAAAGGTAACAGGTGGATACTTTGCCTAAAAACTAGAAGTCAAGCCACTGAGTTTCATTCCCTCATCCCAAGTCAGAACCCATTATTTTCCTCATTTTCTCTAGTCTATCTTTCTCTCTCCCCCCCCCCCTTTCCAGGCTATACAAGTACTTTCAGGAATTTAAATACAAACTGAAGTGGACACACTAAGCTGAGTAGAAGGAAATAAGTTGCAATTTGAAAAACAATTCAGACTGAACTTAAGTGAATGGTATCCACACACACCTGGTTTTTGTGTATTTTATGCACCATACTAATAGCGAAGAATGAAGAGTGGATCAAATATTAAAATATCAACGTTGATGAGAATGTTCTTAAGGAAACCAGGTAAGCACCAACTATTACCACATATATTCTGTTCTTTTATATACGAAACACATTTTCTCAGCAGCACATGTTCTTTTACAGCTTGTCAAAGATTGTGCCATTTCAACAGCTTCACTTCTTGAAATTTCAACATAGTTTTGCTTATCATACTACTGTGTTGTCCTCTATTTCAGAAACATTACAGAACATCTTCAGTACAGATTCAGAAAAGCAACAATCAAACTAGAAACTTCACAAAAACAGACTGGCAGCTACAATTCATTTGTTTCACTATGCTAGAACTTTTCACATTAATTCTTCAGACTCATAACTTTCTTCTCTTTATGGGGATAGGGCAAATCTCACTTACCCAGATGAAGCATACTGGGGTATGCTTGCCTATTAAAAGATGTGGACAAAGCATGCCACACATTAAATATCTCAGCAGTTGGCTTTTGACAACTAAAGGAACAAAATGTCAAAGGACTGAAACAACTGAGTTCAATCTAAGATGTACTACATGTTGGTATGAAGTGACATATTCCATTTCTCTACTGGATAATGTCATCTCTGTAGTATAATGCTACCTGACATTTCCTGAAATTAAAAATTTACAGTCTCTGTCCTTTTAAGGAATATTGGTACGTGAGAAGAATCCAGTATAATTTAAAACTGCTAGATAGCTCAGAGGTTTTCTCAGAAGATTGATCCCCAAAGTCCCTTCTTGACAGGAGCTGGACTTGACAATCCATAGGATCTCTTCCAACTCTGTAGTTCTAATATTAATATTATTATTTAATAAATCTTTAAAGAAATAATGAGAAAGAGAGGGATTGATTTAATTACAGATGAAAAGCTGGACTTTAAATTCTGAGTTCTTCTTTGCAGATATGTATATTCAAATCATTTGACTAAACAAATTACACAAAATGGTTCTAAACAGAAACATATCACTTTATTCTGGGGTCTGGGATCAAATTATATAGTGTTTAGAATGATTTATAGTCATAGGGATACCCAGTGCTGAACTGTGAATAAAATGACAGATTAGATGCAGAAGATGGAGGTTTGGCCATGGAAGCTCATGGGGATTTGACTTGATAAAACCACTCCTTTACTTTTAAAGCCTTATGATGACTTTCAAAACATACTACATAACATGTGTTAATGGCACATAATAATACAGTGACTGAGTCAAGAATTTCCAGCTTATGAAAATATAAAGCTTTGACTTTGGGTGAAATACTACATAATTAATAACTGTGTGTGTTCAGGTTAATTCTGACTCATGGTGACCCTTTCCAGGATTTTCTAGATAGAGAAAACTCAGAAGTTGCTTACCATTCCCTTCTTTTGGGGGTGTCCTAGCTTGCCTTTGACTCCAGATGCCTAAACTGCTGAGCTATATTGAACATACAAAGCTTTAATTTTGACTGAAGGATTAGTAAGTAGTATTTCAAGTTGAAAGTGTTATATGCTTCAGCTATGTAAAACCAACCATAGTTGTGACTAAAAAGTGAAAGCTGTTGTTACATGCATTACAGAACAAAACAGTCTGTAGAATTTGTCAACTACCACAACTAATGTGTGTTATGTTAAAGATTTCCATAGTTCTACAATAGATACCACCCTCTTAGATGCACACCTCAATATGTTGATCTGGTTGGAGTAAATAATGAAAGTTCCTCCTTTTTGAAGATTGAATAACATCCATCAGACTTCAGCATTCATGACTATGTCCCAAGTACTGATGCTAAAGAAAAATAAGTGCTTTTCTGCCAGCGTCCAAGAGGAAATTGTTCATACACCCACACCCACCCAAAAAATGATGTGCTGTTAATCATAGATGACTGGAATACAGAATGAAGAAAACAAAATAATTTCAAGAAAATAACAGAAAGTTGTTCTGAGAGTTCTTCTGTCAGTTACTTCAATACTCTTGGATTCAGTTCATTGGGCCCTGAAGTTTTGAACTTGTTCAATACCTCATTGCTCTGAATGAGCTTCAAATATCCAGGGCTCGATGGACTGCATTCAAGAATATTAAAGGAACTGATGTAAGAATGCTTAGAAACACTCTATTATTTTCTTGAAATCATTAAGGATGGGTGAAATCCTAGATGCTTGGAGGAGGACTAATGTCTCTGTCTTTAAAAAGGGCAAAAAGGAGGGACATGCAAACTATAGACCAGTCAGACTGACATCAATCACAGAGGAAATTCTGGATCAGATTCCAGGAATTATTTGATGCATAGTTTGGTCCCTCCATGAGCAGGTATTTCCCAGTTTTATGCATTTTGCTCCCTTTTTGCCAACTGAACAGCTACACCAAGCTCCTGATTTGCTGTATAGAAGGTGCAGAGATCAGCCACAATGTGGCACCTCCTGTAGCCCTCTCACTTTCATTTCTTTTTGGTCCTCATCATGCAAGTAGCAATATGTCAGTGATGTTTTACTTTTAAAGGCTCTTCTTCTCTCCTTGTACCTTGATATCATGGAATTTGAATGCCTTAGTTATGTAAATAAGTTACATGAGTGTGTTAGTGTGATTTAGCTCATTAATTGGTTTGTGTTTTAAAGAAACAACCCTGCATTGAGTTGCATAGTGCCTATGAATCTCTATTGAGAGACATTATGTCAGCTAGATAGATGCCTCTAGTGACACCTTTAATTATTAAAGGGAGAATTTACCCATCAGGACATGTGCCAGTTCATACACTTTGAACTCCCAGTAGGACACATGCCAGTTCATACACTTTGAACCCAAGTGTCATCCACCCAAAGACCATCGGGAAGAAAAGGTGTCCTTGAACCTTTAGATGTTTGAAATTTTTAACAATGACACTTTGGTCTATAAAAAGTGGCCCCCAGTTAGCCTAGAAGAAGCAGATGGAGAGAGATAGCTGGAGTTGTCCAAGAATGTAGGAGCGCATTCCTGAGAAGGTAGTGGAGCGGAGAAATTGAACTTTGAAGAAATGCAGCCAGCAGGGCCATCTCCTTAGCAATTATGAGCTGGCTGGGAGAAGAGCTGCCAGAAATATTTCCCAACTTTGGGACTTAGCCATTTTTCCAGCTTCGATACTTAGAAATTCCTCAGAGAGCAGTCAGATGCGAGACTTAGAAATAATTTCAACTTCTAACCAGGAGAAGCCTCACTTAGAAAAATTGGGTTTTATTTTCTAGATTCAAGTATTAAGGGACATTGTGTGCCTAGGAATTAGTTAGCCAGATAGAGCAACTTATGACTTTTTAGCTAGAACTGGAACCATGAGATGGGACATTTTACTTTGCATTTTCTGAACCAGATTTGCTATTTAGCTTTTGCTATGCTATGTTTACTGAAGGAACAATTTGCCTTATGTACTTTGTTATTCCTTTTTAACAAATAGACACTAAGACCGCTCAGGTCTTATTTACAAAGGATTTTGGAAGCATCATGTCCAGTTTGGTGTGATCCCGAGAAATTGGATTTTGGCATATTTCTACTTTATTTCTTGCTTACATCACTTTACATGCTACAAAAAAAAACCTCCCATGGCTCATTGGTATGAATCATGACCCGAAACGAGACAGAAGCCGACTCAGGTGTAACGTACAAGTTATGGGGCTGGAGTTTTTGATAGCTGTGGGAGTCAAACTGGCCCTTGCCCTGAGGAAAAGAATTTTGGCAGGGTGGCAATACCATCTCTCCCCTGCCCCCCATGGTGGTGACACTTGAGATTTCTAAAGGCTTTATAAGGGCAAAAAGGGAGCTTCAATAATACAATGGGGAGGGAGTTTTTAAATAGTGTAGATTAAATATTTCTGATGCCCTGATCCTGGTTAGGCAAGCACAAAGTTATGCACATGACTTTGTCCACAATATTACTTATTCTCTAGTACTGTATTACTGAGAACAAAGTAGGATAAGACCACAAATCCATCATTCCAGTAAGCTTTTCATCTGAAACTTTCAGAAAGTATGACCTGTGAAGAACGCTTCAGCACTGCAGCTAAAACTCTGCTCACAATCTGACTTTGATGCTAGTGGGCTCAAGGCTGATTCAGCCTTCCATCTTTCAGAAGTCAGTAAAGTGAGTGCCCAGTGTAATGGGGGCAAAATTTGCCAGCGTGTAAGTCACATTGATGTATAAGACATGCCCCATTATTGCCAAAATAACCCACTATAGGCCACTATATGCAGTGCAAGATGCACTTCATTTTTCAAGTGTATTGGAGTATGTCTTATATGCCAGCAAATAAGGCACATTGTGAAGTGCCCAGAGAGTGTATTATGTGCTGTGGGGTAGTGTATAGGTGTGCTATTGCTAAAACTCCCACAGGATAAGAAAATACAGATTCATTTAAAATAAGCTGATTGGAGCAGAATTTACACTGTTGTTAATTTAAAATTCTATTATTTCTTTTGTACCAGGAAACAGTCACTTGCGACCTTCAACCTGTATTTGCAGTATTAGTACAGTAATTTTTATTTCTTCTGAAGTAAAGCTTAAAGTAAATTTAGCTTTACTGATAGATAACTGGGAGGGGGAGTGTGTTTCACAGCTTTAGAAATCTTGTCATGAATTGCATTTTAATAGGTGACAGCTATAACAATTTAAGCCATATTTTTCACCTTTGAAACTGCTGAATCTTTTGACACTTCCTTTTTCTCTCTTAATTCATACTTTAAAGAACACTGACTGACCAAACATCTGACAAGCTTCTTGCAGACAAGGAAACCTTATTCCTAATGTGCTGCTTGACAGATCTTTAAAGTCATTAGTCTGGAGATTTTGTTTTTGAAAATATTTTTCTAAGTCCACATATGTCTTTACTTTACCTTAATTCTTATAGGGGTTTTTTTTAAAGTATGTTTTAGAAATCAGCAGTCAATACTAAGCTACAACAGCTAATATCAAATATTCAATTAGTATTGTTCATATTTCTTCAATTGTTTACCAGAGGTAAGAAAAGAAATTAACTATATTTGCATTGATTTATGTGAGTGTTTTGCACCTTTCAAGGCTAATGGAAGAAAGGAAAACATTTTGCACCAGAGATCTATGCATTTGTGTGACATATTATGTATTTCAGTTTAAAAAACATGAACATTTAAAAATGAGCATGAGTAAAAATGTTTACATGTAACACACACACACACACACACACACACACACACTATTAAGCCAAGACATCACAAGAACAACAATCAGAATCAAAATCAAGAATAATAAAACTGACAGAATTCCATTTCTATAGCCAGACGATTGATACCGTAGTTTTTTAAAAATCAAAGCTGTTGGATGGAATCCAAACTAATTATTTTACTCAAAGAAATATGCAGTAATCTTCCTGGGGTAGTATCTCTTTTTCTTTTTGTAAAAAAAAAAAGAGTAATATCTATAGAAGCAAATAAAACTGTTCCCAAGCCATTGCCAAACAGATGGCCTAAGAGGGAAAAAAATCAATTTCTGGTCCTACGCCCTTTTGGCACACAAAGTCCTCATCAACCTCATACCAGTATTGGTGAAGCTGCTGCCTTCCATCAAGATGGATTCAAGAGAGATTTAATTCACTTGGGGACCATCTCCCTTCCCTGTCATCTTTGACACCCAGTGCTGTTAGTCCTCAGGGTGGTCAGATTAGTTAACTTCTGCCTGACACATAGTGTTGAGTCACTGGTGGTATGGTCTACTATATTACCATGGCAGGATAACCTGGCCAGCCTGGAGTAAGCACCTCAAAGCTTGCAATTCACAGGCTAATCAGGGGTGTGGGGTGTTGGCATCCCTGTGAGACTGTCTCAGATCATGGCCATGTGAAGTGCCGTCATGGAGCAGTGATTAAACTGCTGTACTGCAAGCAAAACTGTCCACAATCTGTGTTCAATCCTAATGGGACTAAAAACTGAATACCCAGCATGCTGAACAAAATGTCAATTATCTTGTGAACTACCCAGAGAGTGTGCTAAGTGGTATATAAGTTTTTGCATATGTGTGTAATTGCTATTGCTATGAGGCTGATGATCTTAAAGTCGTGATGCTTGAAATCTTCAAATGCAGGAGAAAGTAATGGTCTTATGGCCTGCATTGTAGCACAATAAATGCTGATTTTACAGGAGGAGAATTGATAAGTCTCAGTGAAAAATGCATCACACATTTCCCTCCCCCCATGCATACATGCATTATATCCAAACTCAAACATCTGTAGTCTCTATTTTCTTTTGTACCTAAGAATGTTTCAAAACCTACAATTTTCTGTTTTTAAAATTGCCTTTGTGGCTTTACAGCATTTCAGTGTATCTCTCCTGCCTGACTTTCAAGATTCACATGTGATACCTGAAATTTTGAATAAAGCATTATAATTAATCAAAACGTTTATTAAATGCCACATATCACAACACTCACACACACATGGAAAATAAGGTAGAAGCCAAAAGTTAAATCATACGATTGGAATGCTCTCCAGAAGGAAAGGGGGATTACCCGATAGTCAATAGACTCTGGCAAGGAATGTAAACATGGCCCTGATTGCCTCCATTGTTCTTAAAACTGGTTTGTTGGGTGTTCTGATAAGCAGAAATTCCTTCACAAAGGAAGCTGAATGACTCATTCCTCTGGTTTGATTAAAGTTCAATTAAACATTGATTAGAACACTGACCCGAGCACAATCATAGCTTAAAGAGGGAAATCAACATTCTGTGGGGAACAACCATACAACCCCAAAGTTGATAAAGGGGGGGAAGCAAGCGAAGTAAACAAAGGCTAAATTGTTGGTTTCCCTCTTGCAGAGATCTCCATTTAATTAAACAAACAAGACATAATGATTCTAACTCCTTTCTTTGTTTTTCTACTTAAGAGTGACTCAAACACTGTAATTCACTCATGTCCGGAACATTAACCCACGTTGGAACTGCAATTTCCCGCCTCAAAGCACCATTGGCTGTCAATACTGCTAGATCGTCTCCCATTGGAGAAGACATACCAGCCTCTGTTTCATTCAGCAGAGAACAAAGAGATATTCCTGTCAACCACAAATATGCTCCTTTGACCTAATGTAAACTCTCTATAACCGGTTTTTTCAGCAATAGCTGTAATCTGCCGCTTTTGTGTAACTAAAGTCTCTGACCTCAGAGCTGCCTTTGTTATATGTTTGCATGTAATTAAAATATGTTAATTGCCTTTCCTCCTTCCCGGTTTCAGCCCCCTCCCCTTGCATGCAGAGTTAGTTTAGATAGAATAGTTAAATACCCCTTCCAGGTGGGTGGGGGCCATTCTTCTGTTCACCAAATTTGTGAGCAGGGATCACGAGGGGGTCTTTTCCTCAGAACGGTTGCGGGAAGGTTAGCTATTTAGAATTATAGGTCTGGCCAGACTATATGCCTGAATAGGCTTCCCTTTGCTTTTGCTCCCAATAAACCATATTTTGTTTTGACTGAAAAAACCTGCCTCATTGTAAGTTCTTGGGTCTTTCTAGTACCTCTGCCAGAGAGTGAATCCAATCACCCAGAATTGGGTAACACATGGAAGAAATCTTGCAGACTCTTAGAGGAGTGTCCAGAGAGACAATGGTGGCCAAAGGACGTAAGCTGGCTGCCTCTGAGATATTAGAAGGAACTTGTTTGTATCTTGGAGATTAAATCATAGTTTCTTAAATTACACCTCTTCATTTGATGATAATGCTTTAGTTCTCTGGAATATTTTTTTTAATTCCTCTATATACATGTAAACATGTAGATGAACTGGCATGCTATAGAAATCCTTGTAGGTACCTGTAAAGTTGCAATTCAAAAAGTTTATGAATCAGATTAATTCCATCTTGTTGAATGGTATGATATAACATTTCATCAATATTACTTACAAAATGCAGTGCAAGATTAGGATCTGTAATTGCTACTGGCAAAGAGATTTTAAATCCATGAATATGCTCAATAGTTGAAGTAGACTCCTTTTATTATATTTCCATACATGTATTTGCTTCTATTAACAGTTCTATAAGAATAGTGAGTATAGTTTTCTTCCTACAATTTATTTATGTACAGCTTCCAAAATCACTTCTGTACTTTATTTTACCCCGTTTTGCTTTTTCTTAAACTCAGGTATTTAGTTACCATATGTAGATCCCCAGTTTCTAAAACTGCCTTATTTAATATAAAAGAGCTCAAGATAGGAAGGCCTACACAAATGGCAATACAAAGTTTAATTTATATAGCATATCATACTGGAACACCTCATGGACTCAACATAATTGCTATTGCTGGTCTACTGGCATCAAGAGGGTCTTGCTTATGTACCATAAAAATAATCCTTAACTTGTCCAATGCCTTGCAATATAATCTGGAAAACTAATGATTTTTTTTAAAAAATGTCAATATTATATTGTAGAAGCAATGAAGATAGGCACACCATAATTTTCTGATTTGTTCCCATGTACATTGAATTTGAGGTAAGTAAACATCAAAAGTCATTTTTGAAGGATAGTGAAACTCATAATGGAAGAAAATCAACATAATAAACCCATTTTTATTCTCTGCCACCATGAAGAATACAATTTATACAATCTGTTCACAAAGAAAAAAGCCAACAACATGTTTCAGTCGTGAAAAAACAATGCCAATAAAACAGCTCCTATTTCTTTCAGTATTTGCATCCATTCCATTTCATGAGGCACAGTTTAACTTCATATTGAAAAACACACTTTCTCTTATACATCCATTTTTTTAAAAAAGAAAACCAACCTTTGTTGGCTGAAACACTAGATTGCTAAATTTTGTTTGTTTAGAAGGAATCAAGGAAGGGTGTTGACTACTCTTCTCAGACGCATACTTGTAATAATGAGCAGACCTTCATGATGAACATGAGTTCAGTATTTTTCACTTAATACGTGGAATTTTCCTTTATTTATTTTAGACTTAATATTCTTCTTCCTCTCTCCTATGTTTTGTGCATGTGTGTTGTTGTTGTTGTTTTGCAACTAACTCCAAAGCCCAGAACAATCTATCAAAATAAATCCTCCTGAACACTTGGCAATTTCCCTTTATTTATGGAAATATTGTTTACTTATTTCAAAACATTTAAGTGACCTTTCAAAATATATTTTGCTTAGGGTGGCCTGGAAATATAATAAAACTATTTTTAAAAATAGCAATAGACATTTAAAATGACAGAACAAAAGCAAGTATAAAACTTCAGGCCATTCATTATATGTGTTTGAAAACTATTGCAGATATCTACTTAAAAACATAAAGCAATTTACACACCTAAAGTAGACTGAAATAGAAATCTAGAGCTAGAGATATCTGGGCTGAAATAAAATGAAGCAAGCCATACATAGGGCCTCCGGGGTCTCACTGCCTTTTTCCATACCAGGCGACGCGGGTGCGATTTGCCCTCCCTCCCTCCCTATAGCCGCAGTGTGATTATTTTGGTCGCTTCGGGGCCGGATGGGAATTTTTGCTTGGAACCTGATTGGCCCTTGGTTTCTTGTCGTTTTCGCCCATCCCACACTACTTGCAAGTGGTTGAGCTGGAGGTGTTTTTTCGGTCACTTTGGCAGGTAGTACTGGTAACGATATTGAGCGGATCCCTATCGAATCTGGTGGGGACGCAGTGCATCAGTCAGCGTGGTGCGAAGCACAGAGAGAAGGACAGCACTGGCTGATGAAATGTGGCCCGGGAACAGGGAATGTCAGCCTGGACAGACTGCAATCCCGTAAACTGTTCGCCCGATTTGGGGTCTGAAGCTCCAAGGAGACTTCGGACAAGGGATCATTAATTCGGTAACTTAAGTAAATTGAATAAGATAAATTGAGGTAAGTATAATGAGACAATCCTTACCAGTACTACTTCGGCCCGTTGCAGGGCAGTTTAGAAGTGTTAATGGTTAAGCGAGTTAAGTTAATTATAAGTTAATAAAGTGGCCCAATTTTTCAACCAAATATCGTGTCTGACTCCTCATTCCGTTGTACCGGGGCAATGGAATATATCAATTTTAGAAAAGGCAATTTTAATAAAGATGATAAAGAGTTACTTTGGTTCTCATCCTTATTCTCTTTGTTAATACATTAATGCCAGAATCCAAGTATTAATCCCAATGAGAAAAGATCCACTGAATTCCTCCTGTAGAATCAGAGTTTGCACACTAAATATTTCACAGGACAATTCTAAGGAGTCAAAATCTGCATGCCAATAGTAGCATTCTCACTTGCTGCTAACTACTGAGTATTGAGACAAACCTTCTCAGGAATCTCTACAGCTTGTCCAGGAGTGATAATAATACAGGGTGAAGCTAGAGGTTAGCAGCAAACATTCCTTAAGTGCTTATTTGTCCTAATTGTGCCTGTTAGCTTGCTTAGTTTGGCAGCATAGTTTGCTTTGTTCAAGTAGAAACCTCAGTAGATGGAATCATTTTGTTTTCATATATATTGCAATGAATACTTTTTTGTTGGCATAAAAGCCCCCGCATTGTCAAGAGAGGTGTACTTGAGCTTGGAAAGAAGCTGTGGACAGCTTCTTCTGAAAAAGCCCAGAGCATAATAGCACTCTTTTTGATATAATGTAGTTTCTTAGAAACCATCAGCATTTATGAACTGAGCTTTCAGGACATTTAAGTAGGAAGAATTTAAAAATGGCTTTGTTATATTATGCAAACATTGATCAACAAGTGAGAATCTACTAAATAATAAGCCTATCGTTTTGTTGCTGTTGTTGTTGTTGTTGTTGTTGTACACCATTTTGAGTATCATTCTTTTAGCAGAGAAACACAGGAAGTGGCTGAAATCTGGTAGTAAGTCACAATTAAAGTAGACTGGGAATTTAGGGCCTCTTAAGTCCCATTCGTTCAATGGGCCTGCTCTAGATACAACTTACTACAAATCCAATATTTCTGAATATTTATACCTTAGAACAGGCAGCACCTTTAAAATATTGGGCATGTACATCACAAGATGAATAGTCATGCTCATTAAATTATTTAACACTTTGACAAATTTGAATGGAAAAATATTGTGATATTTTAAAAGGGACTCTTTTTTTTTCAGAATTACAAATTGAATGCATTTTTCTCTTTTGACAGTGGTTAGAATAGAGCATTGTTTCCCAAATTCTGGTTCTTTAACTTCAATTCCCAGGAGCCTAAGTCAATTCCCCAAAGCACTGATCAGTCAGTGGATTGATTTAGCCTTCTGGGAATTGAAGTCCAAGAACCAGAATTTGGGAAACACTGGAATAGAGTACTAGTGTTTATCATGAAAAGTTCATTTTCCTTTACTGCTATTCACAGTACATCAGTTCTTAGAGATATAAAATGATTTAAGCAACTGAAACTTTTCCTGCTGCTTATTTTACACTACACTGCTACTACTACTAAAAAAAAAACAGTTAAGGACAAGTATCAAGGCTGAAAACTCAGAAATTGCAGTGCATTTGTTATTATGAGTTCTGTTGAACATTTATTCAAAGTATGCTGGGATGCAGGTCTATTTTCACAGACTGTTCAGAATCTATGTCAGCAGTGAACTGGAGGTAGGGCCTTTTAAATAATTTAATCAGTTTATAAAACATTGACAATATCTAAAATGATATATTGACTTAAAAAATTATTAAAATCAGATAGAAGGCAGATGAAGTTGAAAGTAAGGTACGAAAGGCTGAACAAAGAGGGCTCTGAGAGATCTTAGTGCACTCTCTGGATGGTTCACAAGTTAATTAGCATTTTGCTCCATCATGTGGGGTACTCACTTTACCAACCTCGGAAGGATGAGTCAACCTGGCATCCCATCAGGATCAAACTCACAACATTTTGGTTGCAGTATAGCAGTTTTAACCACTGCGTGACCAGGGCTCTCATCACCAGAGTGGAAGAATAAAGAAGGGGAGGTGCAGAAATCAGCAAGGGAATGGGAAAAATAGGATGGATGTAGAACAGTAGAAATCAACAGAAAGGAAAAAGGAAGGAAGATGTGGAATAGATGGGGGGAGAGAAATACAGGCAACCAGTGGTATTTAGTACATAGGTAACTGCATGAGAATTGAGGATAAACTGGAAAATGTTATAACAAGGATGTTGTTACAATAGACTGAGCAGAGGAGAAATGATGGTATCTGTAAAAGGCTCCTTGGTGCATATTTGAATTTGAAAGTCATTTTGTTTAATTGGTTACTGGCATCCCCCTTCCCTGAAATTTACTTACCCCTACAATGTACGCCTTCATCGTACCCATCAGGACAGTCATACACACCATTGCAGAGTTGGGAAAAGTGAATACATCTGTTTGTGCCAATGCATTTAATATGATTCAGAGGACATTTGAATTCAATTTTTTCAGGACCTAAAAAAGAGACAGGTGTGAACAGATTAATATGCAGCTTGATTCTGTTCAAAGAAATAAAGATTACAAAGGCAAAGAAAGCACTTTACTGTCATGTATTTGCATAATATTTCCACTTTAATGCTAGCTGCAAGCTCTTTTATGCATTTGTCTACTATGCTGATTTCCTGTGCATTACCAGCAGAATTATAGTCTCTTAATAAGGATTAACATAATTAAAAGAAAATCAACTGCTTAAAGAGGATTATTTTATAAAATGAAGACTATGCAATTTATCATTTCTGTGGCAGAATTACTTCCCTCTAAAGATTAGGTATGCAGAAATTTATATTTAGCAACATCAGGGACAGGATGCCAATTCTTTCAAATATTATTTAATTATTAATTTTAAATATGATTACAACATTATACTGCAAGGCTACTATTAGGAATCTTGAGGCAAACACATAATTCATAATGGAGAACAGAAAAACAAACTAAACAAAATGACACTCATGATTAATCAAGACACCACAAACCTCACAAATATATCTGATTGAAGTTCTAGGCCCATTTACTATTGCACTTTTTTGTTTAATGTTTGTCTTCCAAACTATGCACCTTGCTAGCACTTTTGAAATTATCAGCTGCTTAATACATTTTTGTTTTCACAAGTGATAGCTGGAAATAATTAGTTTTGTTATACCAAGTCAATTCTGACATACGTTAGTGCTTGCCAGGCTTCCTATGTACTTTATATAAAGTGCTTGGATGTAGTTTACCAGATCCTTTCTGGCAGTCTAGGACAGTAGAGTTTTTTCAGAGGTTTGTTCTACTCCTGCCATATCCAAGTCCAAATATTGGCAATCATCATGGTGATCAGCCGTTAAGACTGTCCTGAAAATATAATGCAGTGGCTTTTCATCTGCCTTCTGCATCAGAGTATGACCTCTGTACCACTGATCCAGTTCCACAAGTAACTTTCTGGCCCGGAGCCCTTTGGGCACACAAAGTCATCCTCAGCCCCAGGCCAGTATCGATGAAGCTGTTGCCCTCCATCAAGATATTGTCAAGTGAGATTTCATCCAATGGGAGACCATCACCCTTCCCTGTGGACTTTGGCACCCAAGGCCATTAGTGTTCCAGGTGGTCAGGTTAATTAACTGCCACCTGACAATTGGCATTGAGTCACTGGCAGTATTGTCTACTCTTATTACTATAGCAGGATAACCTGGGCAGATTCTTGCTTGTTCTATACAACTGATTAAGCTAAAGACTGCTGGTGAAGAGAGGAGGAATTGGTTTGAACAGGCAGAAGAGCTCTCCTTCATACCTCACATTTGGAATCTATAAAGTTCCATTATCCTTGTGGCAGCAATGTAATTTACATCAGTTATCTAAACACACATACTTGCATATGATTACCTTCCATTTTTCAAAGTCAATTGGCTCTCCAGTTAAAATAATACATAGGAAAAAAACCAGGAACACTCTGAAATCTATAAAATGTTATCTGACTGCTCATCTGTAAGTGGGATCACAGTAAACACTTGCAAAAGCCTATTTGTATGTGAACAGGAATGTTTGGCAGTGAAGATGAATTAGTTCCCAGAAATATATATTAATCATGAAGCTACAATTTCAAGGAGAAAATTTTATCGTCTTTACAAAAACCAAACAAGCAATAGCTTAAGAAGACTACTTAACATACAAATGTGATTATTCTGACATTGAGCAGTCTGGTGAATATGGTTAATATTTTTCCTTGGCATATTGTCCTCTCAAAACCAGGTAATACAGTAGAAAAAAATTAATTAGAAATTGAGTTGAAATACCTTTAAACATTGGACAGACTTTTCTTGCCTTCCCCCCCCCCCCTTATTTCTGAAGCACTAGATCTAGAATGTGTAATACAGGGGTCAGCAGCCTTTTTAGGTTGGAGGCCGGGTCATGCTCCCTCAGACAGTTGAGGAGGTCAGACTGGTGCCCCCCTAAAAGCTGTTGTAATCTAATCCTCAGCTGTCATAAATGCATCTGCAGCCACTTACGATGGCTGGAGCAAGGGTACAGGCCAGATGATTTGGTGCCATAGGTTGGATCTGGCGCCTGGACTATAGGTTGCCAACCCCTGGTCTAAGAGGTATTTTTCTTGAGAGAATATTGTATATTACCCAAGCACATATTATCTTTTTTGCATTAAGTTCGTGACATTTTGATACTGATCATTCTACTCGACAGCTATACACTCTGAACACTACCTATGTTGAGCTATGATGAGACCAGCAGATCAATCTCTGAGGAAACAGATGTGTCACACTCTTTCATTATTAGTGACCATGAGGCACATGCTTTCTTTACAAGTGGAAGGCTGTTATAATACCAGAGAATACTGAAAAATAATAATTAAAAAATAAAATATTTCAAAGTCACTTTGATTTAGAATTTGGAAGTTTATTTTTGATTTTATGCAATTCCTCTTTTCTCATTCCTCCTTGATAAAGACAGTTTCTTCTGCCACTGGAACACAACGGTCACAAGAGAATGGACCGGTGGTAAATTATGTTCTATCTCTAGATGATCTAATTTATGACAATACAGCATAGTGCAGAAATGCATAATGCATTTGAGGATGCTATATATCATGAAAAGACAGTTGGGCATAGTTTCTCACATTCTAAATAGGGTGGGTTTTTTTTTTTTAAAAAGTATAGCTGATTCATTCTTTACAAGGTGCATATTCATTTCTATTCTCAAGATATTTTTCTTATCTAACAATGGAAACATCTACAAGAATTATTTTTATGCAAGAATTTGTCCTGCTAAATTTTTCTTTAAAGCAATATGGAAATTAACCATTCTTGTCTGGAAATTTTGGGGCCAGTGGTGTTTTAATTATTAAAATTATCTTTCCATAATTAATAGATCAAAACATGAGAATTAGATTTTACTTGGAAAATCTATCAAATGAACATAGTCATGTTAGATTGCATACATGTTTAGGTGATACAAAAATGATTAGTACTGCAGTGGTTCCTGGTTGAGCAGGAGGTGTGGAATGTTATTATTCCCACTATGCTTGGATTAAAGTGGATTAATTAGAAAAAGTAATTTCTGATCCAATCACTCTGAAACACCAATGTTTTAGCAGTATAGTTCCCCACTTGTAGCATGTAGAATGAGTCATAGCTCCTCTATTTATTATAAATAGCAGATCATCAGAACAGGGAGTTCCTTAAACTCTGAAAGATATGATTGTCACAGCATGAGTTCTTTATATATCTTTAGTTTACAGATTTGCACCTTTTGCATTGAGATTGATCATTGGGAAGTAGACAGGGATTAATTTGCATATATGACTCATTGTACATGAAGATCTGCAAGAACACAATTTCATCTTCTCATTGCATTCTATCTGTAACCTGCTTTGGCCTCTGAGTCTCATTGTTTTCACAGGTCTAATCCCATTTATCATCAAAAATAAATCTGGGACTTTTTAAGAGGTATGTCTGTCATAGATGGGCAATGATCTCCAGTGGATAAAAATCCCATATTACTTCACTAAATTGTCCCATATATTCAATTACTTTGGTTGAAAACAGTACTCCTAATGTCCATTCTGACCACCTCATGGGAAAGTTGCCCTTACCCACTGCAATAGTGGAGTTGGCAGATGCTATGGGGAGTTCTCAGAACTATGAGCTCTGCCAGATAAAACAGTTCTTCTCTTTTACCTTTGATCTCTGCATTTCCCTGGAAAGCCAGCTAGTGGTAAGGCTTCCAATGTTGAACATCATACAAATATCCTTAATATTAGCAATCAAACAAAGACCTATCTGCAGTGATTCTCATAAAGCCATAATTTATGGTGTTTCTCAACAGTTTAATCTGATGAAGTTAATTAATAACTATAATTAAAGTATAATAGCACCATATTTAAACTAGAAATAACAATCCATACAAATATCATCAGATTCATGTTTTATACTTATAGGCTAAAGTGAAAAATACAGTATTTGGGCAATAAAATGTAAACCCATAAATAGGCAACAGAAAGGGTTTCTAAGGGAGCATGGGCATAATTTTCTTGCAACTTACAAAGCTAAGGAAAGCAGCCATAATTTACAAACATTAAGCTGTTTACCAAAAAGTTGCATTATTTTAACCTCTTCTGCAAAACTGATGAATATATTTTGAGTTTTAAAAAAGTTGTAACAAAGATGTCAACTATAGCTTTATTTATAACAGATAATGAGTGAAAAGTCATATTGTGTCTATTATACTTCATATATTTAGATAGCATGGGAGATGTAAATCATTTAAATAACTCATCACAAGAGTCTATTCTTAGGGAAGCTTACATAGTTTCTTGTTGTTCAGTTGCACAGTCGACTCCGACCCTTTGTGACTGCATGCTATGCTCCTCTGTAATTCTCCACAGCCCACACAGATCTATGTTCATTGCATCAACGATGCCTTTAACAGAGCTGTGTGACTGTGTGAAGCTGGTCTGTGGGGTATGAGTCATCTTAATCTATATGAAATCAGCCATGGGTTGCCTTGAATTTGCTCTAGGAGATGAGCCATAGAGCCATATTTTACCTGGTTCAGCCATCTCAATATGCAAAATATGCAGCTGAAGTTTATGGTTTGATTAGTGACTGCAGGCATGCTGCTTGTTATATGGTAAGCCAAGATTCCCACACAGCCATTATATCCTGTGATCTTTGTACCCAGAGGGTACCTTCACACTTCAGTTCTAAAATTCTAATCACCTTCGTCAGTTTTATCTTTTATTAGTATTTGTCTGGGAAAAACATTCCAGTTTTGGAAAAGAAAAATAAGTTCAGAAATTTTGCAACAACAACAAAAAAATAACCTGCTTATTTTGCAGTTGATTCTCATTCCAAAATTCATGGGTAGGTGGTCAGTATTGCAGTGATATGGTTCTCAGATAAAGATATAAACAAAACTGGTATCAACAAAATTGAAAATAACAGAGAACTAAACTTCGGCTTGATTAAATAATTCTACCCTTTTCAGACCATTGTAAGGTCTCTGATTTACTCCGTCTGAAGTTCGATGTAAGAAGTTCTGTTTGTAATGAAACAATGAAATGGCCCTACTTTAAAAAGAAAGAAATGGCTTAGAGATGCACTTTTTCGCTTTGGTACATTTCCCTCCAAACTAGAGCTTCTGGATTCAAATGATGTCATTGATTCTGGGAGTATGCACAAAGAGTTGTGGTATAATTAAGCTGTTCCAGGCTTTAGCATAAATGACCCATTCAAACTAACTTAAGAAGAGTGGTTTTGTTGGCATTCAAGTCTTAATGGTTTGAAAACAGTAAATGAGCAGTGAGGCCAACATTGTACAGTAGTGACACAATGAGATCTAAATGAACGAACAGTATCCTCCTACTGTGCCTCCAGCTTCTACGTGCAACTTAATTACTTTGTCTAACCACATTCAATTTCAAAGTGCATAACAGAGACTTATTTGATACAATAACACACTATAGTTGCTCACTGGCTGTCCCTATTCCATTTCTTTTCTTTTTGTCATTGTCTAATGAAAATGGTGGGGGTGGGGAAGAGAGGCTAATTCTATGTATATTTATGTGGAATTAGGACAATTTTAATTAAGCCTGTAAAAAACTATATAAGAGGATCAGTAAAACAACAAGCCCAACCATGGAAATCCAGAGAGTCAGAGCATTTGGGCTTTACTAAAAGCCACAACAAAAGAAGCCCAACTAAAATGTGTACTGCAAGTCAGAAAAGAGACCAAAGAGGTTCCCTTCATGGTGAATAAACAGGAAGGTACTTTGGGGAGGGGGAGAAAAAGGCCTCCTGCAGAAAACTGAAGTGTGGTCCACAAGAGGAGGACATAAAACACTTCCATGGCTTAAGTGGAGGGACTGCAGCGGCTCAAGTGGCTAAGATGCTGACAGGAAGGCGGGAGGTCAGCAGTTCGATTTCCGAGTACTGCAGGACAGAATGAGCTCCCGTCTTTGTCCCAGCTCCTGCCAACCTAGTAGTTCGAAAGCAAGAAATTGCAAGTAGATCAATAGGGACCACTTCGGTGGGAAGGTAAACAGCATTCTGTGCACTCCGGTGTCTAGACATGCCTGGCATATGACCACAGAAACGTCTGCAGAAGCAGACAGCACTGGCTCTTTGGCTTTGAAACAGAGATGAGCACTGAACCCTAGAGTCAGATACGACTGGCTTTCGAGCAAGGGAAACCTTTACCTTTACCTTTAACAAAAACATGAATGATGTCAATAGGATTTGTTGGACAGGATTTGCCTTCATAAGAACTAGTGGAAATCCTATACATTTTTATCCCCCTGCAGTTGGTATGATTCATTTGATGCAACCCATCAATCCACTTCATAAACATTCTTAATTTCCCATAGGGTGTCACCTTTTCTTGAGGCACACCTCTCACTGAAGGGGCCTCTCTTCAAGTTCTTCGGAAATGTATGTTAGGATGAGGACAGAATTTCAAATTTTGTTTCTGATTTTGCGTTACAATGTCAAGGTCAGAAATGGTTTCCTTCACCCTCCCCACCCTTGGCATATGTTAAGAGCTTGTCTAGTGTGACAGAACACACAAACAACTACTTGCATAGGTTTGTATCCTTTCCAAGCAATATGAGGAGAGTTTTCATTTTTAATGCAGTTTTTAATTTACTGGATAACTGAAGTAAATGCTGAATTTCCCTTAAGCTATGAGAGAGCAAAGTTCTTTACATATTTCTAAAAGTATTCCCTTCTGAATCTGCCAAAAAGTGAAAGCGTATGATGTCCCACCAAGACTTGAAATTTCATATTGGAGTGGATGAAACTAGTAAATAAGTAAAGTTGAGCAGTAGCATCATTAGAGAAAAAGCAGTTTGGCATTTGGAAAGGAGCAATTAAGAAATCACACGAGGCCACAGATTGCCTTATTGACTAAATTGGTTTTTGAATTCTTAATGCCTTCTCTTGATTATTTTAGGAGGGTTGCATGCAAAATTAAGGTGTGCCAGTCATCTTTAGTTAAAAATTGCACTTCATTAAGTAAAAAGTAGTTTACATACTGTATTTTGCTTAAAAGATGTGCCTTTTATAATGTACCTACTTAATAACCTAATCTCCCAAGATTTAAATATACACATAATATGTACAGAAGTAGTTAAAATTCCCTGTTCCTATTTTTGCTCAAGATATCTTCCAACGCCACAAAAGTACACTGGAATGAGTAGGGATATAAATGATACATTCTTGGTGATTTAGTTCATCTTGACAAGACACCTCAACAAGGGTTTTCAGCCTTCAGAAAATATATCACCCTGTCTCTGCAGAACCCTGATGTACAGTACTTTCCCTTCAAGAAGAAGAAAAGTGTGTGAAAACACACACAGAATAAATACAGAATCACTAACTAAAAGACACAATTTTTGAGTGCTTCTAGTCCTTAGAAAGTCCACACAACACAGAATCACCACTTTCCCCTGAAGCACATTAAAGTATTTATTTCTTGCTTCCTCTGCTTTGTGATTCTCCTTCCCCGCAATTCTCTCCTCTTGCAAAGATTGCCACAAAATACCTTTGGCTCTTACAGGCTAGGAGTATGTTCTCTTTTCATTCAAGGATGAGACAATGACCAATTTATACTTTTATGCATGAAAAACCTAAGTGTTGCTTCATTCTTGGGGCTGTTGGACCAAATGTGCAAAAAGGAAGTCTTGAGAGCATTATCATTCAGCTGTTTGGAAAATAAAGCACTGGACCTGGGTGAATGAACCAAAAATCAAAGAAAATATAAGCAAAACATGCCTCAACTTGCCTAAATTCAAATAGAATTATGTTCTAAGTAACTAGGTTAATTGATTTTTTTGTTACTGGATTTTTATGATGTAATAAAACACACTAAAACTGTGTTGTATATCTGTTGTAGTTAGGAAATGAATGTTGCCAATGTAAATGGCCTTTGATTAGTTATAAGAAAACTATTTGTGAATTGAAAGGGATTTTTTTCTTTTAAACATAATTAACATTACAAGTTTACAAGTTTTAAGTCTTTGTAAAAGAATAAAATCTGGAGCTTGCTTTTTAATACAGTAAAGTAGATTTCTGTATATTGTTCAAACCAGAGGGAAGATATGTGGCCTTCAACAGTAGATAAAGAGTAGACATAATAATGCTGTGTTCTGTCAGAATGGAACTTAGTTTTGATAGACATCTAATGCTATGTGGCAATTGGATGGAATCCTTCGGAAGGAGGGCCAAAGGTGGGAAAATGTGTTATACTATGAGGAAGAGTTTGGGAGGTTTGAACATTGCTTATACATGCTGTGGTAGATGTAGGATTGCTTTACCCTGGAGGAAACTGTAAGTAGAAAACAGCCACAATGTAGTTCATTAATTAGATATAGCCAGGACACAATCTAGAAGCTAGAGAGGTTTTTTATTTTCCTGAGTGGGATGGCTAGTTTGCAAGTTATGTTTCTCTGCTATAATCTTCGAAACTTACTACCTGAACATGAATAAAGGTGTTTAGAACCCAGAACCATTGTCTCTGGTGATTTAAGAGCAAAGCTTTGCTGGGGAAATATCTGGTGCCTTGTCAAAGTTACCATTGATGCATTTTTAGATATGTCCTATCTGGTCTGGTTGCCAGACGGTAAACCTTCACATACATGTTAGTCCCAAAGCCTGGCAGAGAGTACCAGGGCCACA
Source organism: Furcifer pardalis (assembly GCA_030440675.1). Classification (NCBI taxonomy): domain Eukaryota; kingdom Metazoa; phylum Chordata; class Lepidosauria; order Squamata; family Chamaeleonidae; genus Furcifer; species Furcifer pardalis. Next base: position 129,590,126 of record CP126894.1, read on the forward strand.
CCAGAGACGATGTGGGTATAGACCACTGGCAAAGGGAGAGACAACATGGTGTGTTAGGGGGCAGAGGGTTTAACCCTTCCAAGCAGAGTGGGGTTAACCCTTACATCTTCATGTCCTAATGATTTGATATCTATATGTGCAGAAGGATGGGCTGATAAGAAATGTTTCACCTTGAGAAACAGGATAGGAAGGGAAACAAAAAAGGTGTTAATTACACAATTAACGTACCCAGGACTTGCAATACTGAAACAGTTCACCACATAACAATAGGTTGCTATGGATCTTCCCAGGTTAGGTAAAGTTGTAGCTAAATAAAGCTCTAGAACTGCTTCAGAGTTAATATATCTAATCCAATCCAATATCAATTTGTTGTCGCTAATATATATAAGCACAAATCAACCAAACTCCAAAATGTTCTATCCTTTGCTTTCTGCTTCTATCTTTGACCAAACAGCTTTACCATCGTCATCCCATCATTTTTGGTGTCTGCCTAGTGATCTTTTGTGGTCTCTTGGTATCCAGTCTGTTAGCTGACAGATCTGTTATCCTTTAGGAGGGTAATATGGTCTCCCCATGTTCTTTGGTGTAATTCTTTATTATTGACCTTATCCCTGATTGTTACTCCACACATCCATCTTTCCATTGCTGTTTGGGTTACCACAAGGTTTTCTTCTTCTGATTTAGTAATTGCCCACATTTCAGATGCATGCAACATTGCTGGTATCACTGTCGTATTGAATCTCTTTGCCCTGATATTCATCGACAGACTATCATCTGTTGGTGCTGTTCAGTTTATATTAAAGGCAATCCAAACTGATTTGCGTTTTCGTATCCACTCACCACATGGTACATTGTTTGGTTGGTTTTGCTGTCTGAGGGTGCTGAAAAATCAACAAGAAACATGCTATCTGACAGAATAAAATACGGAGAAGGTAGAAAAAGATCCTGAAGAACTATACAGAGATGATGCAAAGTTGAGATTCTTTTGAAGATGAATCTAGTGATGAAGAACCTGAAGTTTAAGGAAGAGAGGGAAAAAACTGCTCCCAAACTGCAGTTTATTAATGCTATTATGAACAGTGGATCTAACACCTTTCCTATAAAAAGTGGGATTCAAACAGCTTTCCTAATGCATATTGATTTTAAAAAAATGATATTAAAGTTACAGAATATTAAGTTTTAAGAAAATAGAAAAAATAAAGCTTGGAAAGTTAATTGTATAGAGCAACTCTTCCCTATTACCAATTTACCCACTTCCAAATGACCATGCACTCTTTTATACCTCTTGAATCACTGGAGAAGGGAGCCCCTTCTTTGGCAGGAAGGGGAGTGATAAAGACTGGAATGGGTGGAGGTCAATTGGGTGGCAACACTTTTCCAGTTTAATTTTATGTGTGCTTCTGATGACAAGATCTGACATGTCCTCTGCTGTCTCACTTCCTTATTTTTCTGTTCTTTCTTTGCTCCTGCTGCATCCATTTCCAAAACTTCTCCCTAGTAAACAACTGTCAGTATATCAATTGAGTGTTATGACACTTACATGGGGGGGGGGGCAATAGGAACATATATTAGGTACCTTCATTGTATGTACCTATAAGGGAACACAAATGATACCAATGCTTTATTGACAATTTGGATTCATTTACCCCTGTCTACAGGTCTAGCCCTGTCACCTGACAGCAGGAGATGAAACATGGTGATGAGGCAGGGGAGATGTCAAAGAGAGAGGGAGGATGAGTGAAGAGTGATCCCAAGGAGAATTACAGCCATCTCAGGTGTGATGTGGTTTCTTGTCTTGGGAAAATTACTCTTATTTGTGTATGAACTGAAAGTTTGATTTAAATGTCAGAGCAGACAGATTGCTGCTCTCAGGGAAACTACCCAGGTCAAACCTATCCAAACTGTTCTAGCTTAACTGTCTTGTCACAACTGAAACATTAAAAAAAACACTGAATTATTTTGGGATTACTCATAATGTTCTAAGCATATTTTAGGACCTTAGTTTATTTGTTTGCTTGCTTACTTGTTTATACCCCACCCAACTTGGTGCAAGCTCCACTCTGGGCAGTTTATGACAGATAAGAGACTGTCATAACAATTGAAATGTTCTACCCAGACTGCTTCTAAAATGTACTTTTAAAGTAACTACAAGCTTTCCTGAATTTTCTTTTCGGAAACTATTCAGCCCTCATTCCCTGTGGAAGTTCTTGCTGTTTCTTTCTTTCGGCACATAGGCCAAGAACGCAAATAATCACTGTATAACAGCTTCAGTTGGCAGGTGGTCCAAAGGGAGAGCAAAGGTCTTTACATTTGGCACAAAGGTTGCTTTGATTGACACAAAATACTTGGTTGCAGTTTGTGTGTCTTTGAACAAGGGAGAAGGTACCTTAACAGTTATGATTTCAGGGTGTTCCTCTCATATAACATTCAAAAGTGGAGGCTTCACAACAATAATTTTACAAATTAGGCCATGAGATATTAGGTCCCCACTATTTCCATAATCTGGAGACAAACTGTGGGTGCAAAATACATGTGATTTGCAACAAATATTCCTGGACCTGCACTTACCAAAAGTCAGTGTATAAATAATATATATCATTAGACTGTTTTCCATTTGAACTCTAAACATACAGAAGATACAACATGTGTGACAGTTCAGTTTACTACAATAGCCTCTTAAAGGCTCTGGAGAACACTGAAAAGCTAAAACTGTAGGAAAAACCATCTAACACATTTTTCTTCTTACACTTTTCTGACTTTTCCCATTAATATGAAAGGAAACAAAGAAATGTCACAGCATTTTGAAATGGCCTCAAAAAGACAGCTTCCGCACACTTCACAAAAGCTGAGAAGTCCAAATAAAATAAGAAGGAAAAGCTATTTTATGGGGACTCAGTGGATAAAATGTTATTGTCAGTGTAACACAAATGGGAAAATTTCTGGCAGCAAGTTGCATCTGGTGAAGAACTCAGGGTAGACATTATCAAAGTATCTAATGTTCACCAATATGCTAAGTAAAAGTTTGATGAGGGAAAATGAAGTCTGGAACCCAATCGTTTTTATTTTTATACAAATTAGTTTTAGTAAAAAGCTGGGTCCAATAATATTTCATGTCACAAAAGGGAGTCTTTAAAACAAGGTAGAGTAATTGTTTCAGGAGATGATATATAAAAGTACTGTACTGTGGTTAGAAAAAAATTCTACTACATAAGCCCCCACACACAACATTTCTCTTCCGATTACAAATTGTGCATATTATCTGCCAATAAACAATATACTGTATATTTATATACAAACAAGAGGACTCATTAGATGAAACACTGATATCTAGAAAAGCTTACCCATGAGAGGAAAAGACTGTTTATTTTAATAGACATTTTCCTCAATCCACATTTGACAAATTAACTTGCTTTTGTTTTATAATTGATAGCACTGCTTTGTTTGAATGTCTGATGTCTTTAAGGCATGTAGCTCTGAAAAATTTGGGTGGCCTGGAGGAATAATATTATGAGGAAGCTCTCATTCAATTGCCTTAACACAGGCTCTGTCCCTAAAACATTCAAACAGCATAAGGACTAGGACATTAACTCTGATATCAAGTGTTTGAAATTAAAATAGTTTAACCTTTGGGATTAAAAAAATCCCTGTTTGTAACAAATAAATCAGAGAAAGGTTTGGAGCTGGTGCTATAAATAACAAACTAATTTGCATTGTACATTTTTTTTTGAAATAACAATTTTCTAACTTTCCTCTGCAGCAGGATCCCTCTCTTTACAGAGAAGCAGTTGAGGATCCATGGGAGGTGGGAGTAGTATTTCAATTCATGTCATTTTCATGACAAAAGGGATTCTACTTTGAAGAAAAATTGAATGCATTTTGTTTCCAGAAAAAAAAACCTATTGGGACTGACAGTATCATCAGTCTTATATAGCATGAGTTACGGAACAGGGTTTCAACCATTATTTCAAAAAGAGGCGTCATCTTAACATCTTAAAAGTTGGTAAGTGTCTTTTTCACACATTTCCATTTATATTCCATTATCCCTTTTATTTTCATTATTTCTTTTACTGATTACATGTTTATTTTGCCATAAAAAAACTATGCAAGGAAGCAAACAAATAGCAGTAAAAACAAATCAGACAATAAGACTGTTTTTTGTTGTTCAGTCGCACAGTCGATTCCGACCCTTTGCGACCCCATGGACCACTGTCCGCCAGGCACTCCTGTCCTCCACTATCCCCCTCAACTCACTCAGTTCTGTGCCCATTGTCTCTACAATACCATCTAGCCATCTCATTTTTGGCCGCCTCCTTTTTCTTTTGCCCTCCACCTTTCCCAGCATCAAGGCTTTCTCAAGTGAATCCTCTCTTCTCATTTGATGTCCAAAGTACTTTAGCTTCATCTTTACTATTTGACCTTCAAGGGAGCAGTCAGGGTTACAATATGATAATAATAGTAAAAACCAAGAAAACTGTCCCAATGATAGCTAAAGATTTAAAAAAGCTTAAAAGACCAGAGTGCAAAATGGCTCTTTGCACCTTTTCTAAGAGCAGTAAGAGTGAGAATTGATCACATTCCACGCTCTGTAAGCAATGTAAAAGAAACATATCTACCATTTGCGCATCAGGAGCAACTGTATGTATGTTGGTACTTTGAAGATCACTTCTGATAGTTTTAAATATCCAAGAATAGTTTTAAATATCCAAGAAGGTTTATAACAAGACAAGAGGATCCTGAAATAGCCAGGTTGTGAGCCATTTAAGGATTAAAAAATTTGATATCTTCCACTAGGCCCAGAAAAGAAATGAAACCAAACCATGATACCATGAGATGTTGTTGTTGTTGAGGTTCTGGTAAGATGTCAGAATTTAGTTTCTAGAAAGAGTTTCAGCCCTCAAAACACAGTGGGATGATAAAAAATAGAATATTTTATTTTCCAAAACAGATGTCTCTTCTGTGTCCATCGTTTTATGCATATTTGAACAGAGATTGTATATTGTTTGCACAGTGATTTAATCAAAACACACTTAGAATGCTGTTGGGAAGGGGTGTTTAGAATAAAGTCAGTTGTCAAGGGATAAAAATAGGACTAAATATTTACAAGCACAACACTTTATTGAAAGCAATCCATCTCTTTCATGTACTCATATTCATAGCAGTTAAAAGATTTTTCAGTTAATCATAATGTAAAGTGTATTCAGCTGAGTTTATGAGAGATATTAAAAACATCTGCCCCCATATTACAGTAAAATTCCACTGTAAAACATCAAACCCCTAAAATATATTCCTATGAAATGTTGCTGTGTTTTAAAACACAAAATCCCAGAATGTATCAAGACCATTTATGGGAAATGTTATATACTCCAATGTTTTATTATATGAAACATAAACACTTTCAGATAGATATGGTAGATGCTAACTGGTCAGAATAAGCCTGCAGATAATATTTGGGTATCTAAGTCTGAAAATTATACAGTGCCTTCCACAGCCCTGGAATCTTTCAACCCATAAATAAGCCAAATGATAATCTCTTCCCAAATATTTATCTCATATCCAGGTAACTACAGGGTCAATGTCAGCAATATGCTTTTGGCAGTGGTGGGATTCAAAAAATTTTACTACCTACTCTACGGATGTGGTATGGTGGGTGTGGCCAGAGGAATAGCCCTGTGTTGCACCTGAACTACAACTTCTTTATTTCAAAACTTGCATGGGTGGAACAAGCCAGAATTTCTGCTACCGGATCTGGTGAACTGGGGCAAACCTGATGGATCCCACCACTGGTTTCTGGGCTTTCTACCCTCTTACCTTTAAGAGACCACAGGTGTAGCAAAGATCATCAGAAATTTGGCAAGGCATCTGCTTTCCATGTCAAGGTTCAGTTCTGCTGCATATATAGCCAGAGTAAAGGAAACCTTTCCTGAAAGGGTACATGTCTCTCACTACTAACTCAGGGAACATGTCCCAAGGATCAAATGTTGAGGGGAGTGGAAAAGTTCCAGATCATACTGGCAACAGGTAGAATTAAATCACGTGAACTTAGAAATAAATTCTCCTGAGATCAATGCAGTTTACTTTCAGGTAGACTACAGTACTGACTGTCTATGCCAGAGATCTTCAATTTACAAGCCATGGGCCAAATCTAGATTATGGCACTATTCCATTTAGCCCATGCCCTCGCTCCAGCCACTGCTTCTGCCTACGCCTCCACCACCTCAATCCTTATCCCCTCCACTTGGCTTGGCGTGTTGCTAACTGTTTTCCATAGAAGGGTGGATGTTGTAAGAAGCTTTACAATATCTGCCCTGTTATGTAGTGCTTACACATGCAACCACCCGCATCTTTTCTAGGGCAGCTTTGGCTGAGAGCAGCTTTCCCAGCAGATGCACGCAGCCACTGATAAACAGGGAGACTGTGTGGGATAGTGTTTGGGGATCCGAGTGATTCTACCACCAGCGGTGGTGGGACCACCCCGAGCCCCCAACACTTCCTCCCCCCACTGCCACCAGCACAGATACCAAAGAAGGTGGTGGCAGTGGGACCACCAGTCCAGCCAACAAAAAGTCTAAGGGGACATGAACTATCCCCTGGCTTTAAAAGGCTGGGGACCTATGGTCTACACCTACTCAGTAAACATACCTAGACTTCTACTAAAATATTGCACTTTCAGTATAATTATCTGATAGCTGGTTCCACTGGGGCACTGCAGCCCTGAATTCTTTCTAGAAATTAAATTCTAACATCTTACGAGCCCATCTGCTACTAAAATAAAATAAATAAAATAAAATACAAGTGCGAACAAATTAAATAAATAAGTAAGCAAGCAAGTAAGTAAATCAATAAATAAAATACATGTGACAAGTAGAATTTATACTACAAAGATCTTCAGGTGAGGATATTCATGAACAGTAGCAAAATGACAACAGTAGGTACAAATAGCCCAGTATCTACTGTAGACCTTTTGAGCTATTTAGCTCAATTCCTTTCCCTTCGGAAGGAAGACAGAGTATGTATGTGTGTGAGCATGTGTATATGTGGAGGGGGAGAGAAGAGAAGAGACTGCCTCACCTGTTTTAATTTCATACATTTATAATGTGCATTGTGTTTTTCAGCATGGGAATTCTGCTTCTTTATTTTTTTCCTCATGGAAAAAACCCAAGGGAAGCTCTGTTAAGGCCCTTTGGGTATGTGCAAAGGGCCTGTGATGTCTGATATCTTTCAGCTGATGCTGATTCTTCTATCTGTAGTCCCCGCTCAACACTACCCATGTGAAGAGACCTTGAGCTGCCATAAAGTCTAAAGTCAGCACACCTAGTTAGGATTGTGCCTTATGTTACTTTTTAGATAACATATCATAAAGACTAATGGCCCTTCTGTCTAAGGAATTCTGTGAATCCAAAAGAGTAACTTTTCTGAGATTAAGGATGGTTGAAATTGATAACTTAAATTTGTCCTAGTTTCTAATTTTTCCAAAGTTAATTCTCTCCTGTTTCCTACCTTTACTCAGTCATAAGACCCACATTCCACTGAATGTGAATTACTATAAAACATGGGAATGTGGTGGCTCAGTGGTTAAGAAGCTGACCCTGTTAGCTGGAAGTCAGCAAGTCGGCAGTTCAAGACTTGAGTATTGTATGACGGAATGAGCACCCATCTCTGTCCCAGTTCCTGCCAACCTAGCAGTTTGAAAGCAAGAAATTGCAAGTAGATACCCTACTTTCTGACTTATAAGACTCACACCCCCCCCCCCTAAAATACATGTGAAAAATAGAGTGTGTCTTATACTGTACATAGTTGGCCTATAGTGGGCTATGTTGGTAATAATGAGGTGCAAATATGGTAAATAGGGACCACTTCAGTGAGAAATGATCTTGGGGACATGAAAGGAGCCTCATTCAAGTGTCCCCTGAGTGAAGTCTCTCCAGCAAAAATCCTTTCAACCCAGAAAACACCTTTGTGCTTCCTACACGATAAATAAAAAAATCAAAGTATGAAACATAAGCAAATATAGTTTTGCAGCCAAACACCAGGATTCTTCCCCATTATTTCAAAATAATTCCCACCCAATTATATGAGATTTGCCCCTAAGAGAGCAGCTCTAGCAGTAACAGTATTTTACCTATATACTCAGAAGAGCCACTGAATTACTCCAAAGAAAATACATTCAATATTGGAACTAAGTCAGGAGGAGGATGTTTATTGAGTTGGAATATCTTTCACAGCAGGTGCCATTGTGGCATATCAATTGTTCCTAACGTGATTGAGCATTTTATTAGCCACAAGAGATATTTATTTTCACAACAGATTGCTAGTTTCCATTTTGAATATTCTATTTAAACTGCAGTAAAACCAAAGGCTTAGGGATTTAGCCTTCTAAAAATAAGAGTCTATGAAGTCACTCTCTGCTATTACACATTAGGTTATATTGCAGATTATATTATACTGCATATAAGTAGGCACCCCAATTTTGCAGTTCAATGCATGCAATTACACAAATGAATTTTATACTTAATTCAATGGGGTTTCAAGTGAGCTTGAATCCCATCCCTTGTGCTCCAGGCTGATAGAGTAGCACCAAAAAGGTTAAACTAGTTATTTAAAATAAAATAAAATCACCAGTGTTTCCACACCTTCAAATCCAACCTTTCTTATCTGGCCCTAGTTGCTCATAAATGAATGTGTGCAGCAAGACCACTGTCCTTATTCACATCACCACTGCCTTTGTTCTGCAAAGATGTGCGATTGAATTTGTATGCTCTTCAAGAAAGCTGAGAAAATTGAACATTTGTTTGTTTTTCTTCATTAACCCTGATTTAATTCATTATGCCTCCATGTGTAAATATACAGTCAAACTTAGCATAAAGAGTGTTTCGCTTAAAGAATAACTCACTTAAAGAGCAGAATTTTCTCTGAATGGTCGCTTTGCTTAACAAATAAAACCAACCAAAAACTCGCTTAACAAATAAATCAGGGTTCGCAATCCCCCCAACAATTGGTCAATTTCAATGGTGTTTCGCTTAAAGAGCAAACTCGCTTAAAGAGCAATCCTGTGGAACGCATTATGCTCTTTAAGCGAGGTACAAGTGTATATGCCAGTGCAAATTATGGATGGACAAATAGCATTCTTTATAGATTCTTCCCTCAGTTAGCCCTCACTACAAGGTATTTCAGCCAGGCCTTGTGGAAACTACAAGCAACAACACACTGCAGGCCAGAAGTTGCTTACACCCTTGAGAAAACTGTTGTTCATTTGTAGGAGTAAATTGTGATGGAACCTCTGACACAGAAATCTCAGCACCATGCATGTAAGATGATGCTCCAATTTCACATACATTAATCAGCCTAATGAAGTTTCTACCTACATTTAAGCAACACCATGGTATAAAATGGTTACATCTCAAAAGATGAAGGTTAAATGAATGGATTGAAAGTTATCACTGCATAGGAGTTCAAAACAAGATTATACAAGGTAATTCTAAAAATGGACAGTCTGATGTTGCTCTATGCCAAATTTGGTGATGTTTGGTCCTGAGTTGTAACAAATGTGTTAGAAGTTTTAACTTTTGAATGTTTCTACAACTCTTGAATGAATTTGCTGCAAATAAAAAAGAGGGGCTAATAGGCCTCTTTAGAAAATAGGCCTCTTTAGAAAAAAAAAATAGGTGCTTAAAATATATATTAGCACTTTCTTATCTGTTTATTTAAAAGGTTTGTGGGATTTCCATGGGGTAGTGATGGTGTAAATCACATCTATATTTTAAAAATCTTATCTTTAAAACTTTTTGACAAATCAAATTGATCAGAAAACTGCCAGAATAATTACATTGTGTTTGAGTGAGGAGCGTTTAATAGATGAAAAGAGGATTCAGCATCTGAGGTTCTGTCTTGCTTGGTGTTTCTACGTGAATGATACTGAGCACAAGAGGGTATCATGTAGACCAGTGTTTCCCAACTTTTAGTTTTTGGATTTCATTTCCCAGAAGCCTAAGTCAATTCCCCAAAGCACTGATCAGCCAATGTACTGACTTAGGTGTCTGGAAATTGAAGACTGCCTGTGGGACATGTGCCCCACATTGGGAATAACTGTTGTAGACCATCGTGACTGCTGACATTGGTATTGCCAAGAATCAGGTTGTAGTTTGCTATGTGAAGCTTGGCATCTTTTTTCCTGATGACAATGTGGTTACAATACTATATAGCAATATTGAGCTCTTTCCTGGCATTTTGAATCATGAATATAGAAGCAATATATCCCACATTCATAAACCATAAGGTTTTTTTTGTTTTTGGAAGAATTGAATTGTCATTTAGAAAGAATGAAAATGAATCATGCTGCAAAGCTAATTACTACAAACTCTTTTTAAAAGAAAAGTTTGTATCTGAAAAATCTGCAGAATTTCTGAAGGAAAAGATTGAAGATGCTGAGGTGATGGTTTCTCCTCTAAGAATCCAAAAAACTCAATGCAGAGTACAGTTTGTTGCCTCTTTTATGACAATGCTAACTCACTTCTATGGGCATTCCCTAATAATGTATTGATTTATTTCACTTCTATCCCAGTACTAAAAATACAATATCTTCCTATGAGTGAGTTTTAAACCTGATCAACAGAACTAATCTGGAGATTATGTTAAATTAAGGAAGATAGGCTTTTCTGTTGCCAAATACAATGTTTGTCAAATGTTTTAATATAAATGTGCTGCAGGTTCTAGTACATAAGCATGAAGTAGTTTACATTGCTCGGATCTATGGTGGGATTATCACATCTATAAAACATAGCTTTTACTTCTTAGTTCAAAGCACGGCTGATACATAATCTGGCATCTCTAAATTTTGCTGAATTAGAGGGAAGAGTGATTTCTACATTCTTTACTGAAACTTCTTGATGGTATTATTAAGACAAAATTAAAGTGAAGTGCAAAAGAAAAAGGATCTGTAAAAGTAACTTTTTAAAATATGGCTGCAAATTTTAAAATCTCCCTAGTGGGAGATGGACAAATGTTTGTATTCTCCTATTACTGACCATCAAAAGGGGAAAGTATTTCCACCATCTCTGAATCACTTTAGATCACACTTTGACAATGATATTTTAAGGGATTTCTGGTTCTTGTCTATTGTTCCTTAGAACCGTTTTTGGAGGAAAGAGTTGATGTAACATCAGGGGGGACTCCTCCCATCCTTCTTTACCTTACGTCTCTAGGGTAACCTTTTTTCCTTGTGTTTTTCTGATCACTTTAAAGTGTTCTTTAGTACTCAATTCATTCTTTGCACTCCACTTTCTTTTCTCTGTCTCTGACAGTGATTTGTCTTGCCCTTGACAGGTATACTTCACATACATTTTTTAAAAGAAAGCTCACAATGCAGTAATAGTATCCTCATCTCACTATTAATGTCACCTTTGGCCATGTAGCAGCAGGTCTCAGCTGGAACATGAGTTTTACTTGTCAAGGTCAGAAAACTAGAAAGGGTTCTACGACCCTAGAAACTGTATGTCTTTGGTCCCTTCTGCTTTTACCCATAGTAAAAAAAGAAAGAAAAGAAAACCAGAATATGCATTAGCCTATTTTGATTTTTTTTACGCTGATGTTTTTAAAGAGTCAAAGCAAACATTGCATTTCCTATTTCTGTAAATTAAAGATGAACAGTGATTTTTAATATATATATATATTCAGGTCTGTAAATTCATGTGTACTACTGTTGCTACTTTTTGCCTATCCTACCTGGTGGAAAATGGACAATTGGGTGTGACCCAGGTGTGTTGGCTGAAGTTTGGTTTGCTTTGGTGCCTATCCTTGGCTGCTGTGTCTGTGATTGCCAAGGTCTGTTCTAAAACTGTGTTGGAGCTGCAGAAGACAATTTCACCAAGAAGAGGATTTGCCTAACAGCTTTTCTTCGGGTCTGTAAGCTGTCTTCAACAACCAAGGAACTCTGCTACTCACACTTGTGTGTGACTTATTGGGTAAGCAGAGCAAAGGAGCTGTGTGCTCAAATATTGCAAAAAGACTCTATGAACTTATGTAAATATTTAGCTGAAGTCAAGCCAGTATTTTCTGTTGAAAAGCCATCACTGTATATAGTATGCACTACTCCTCATGAGTAAAAAGTCTTCTGTTCTTTAACTGAGAACTTTGCCTGTTTCTCTGGACTTACAAGCCACACACAATCTGCACAGCTGGCATGGGTGTGGCACCTAGGCTTACAGCAGGAAATTCCGCCTCAGTCCTCTGTCAATACCCAGTTAGCTGGGAGGCTTCTTAAACAAGCATGTTTCACAAGGCAAGTGTTAGTACAATTTCTCATTGCGATGACTGACACTCTGCCAGATCTTCCATGTACCTTGTGACTGACTACTGTGACCCAGACTTTTGCCTACTTTGATGATGCCCTGGATATCCTTTGAATTCGATGCTCACTCTGATCCTTACTGGTACCTTGACCTTGGCTTGCTCTTTGAACTTGACTATTGGACTCTCCCTGGATAGACTTTTGCCAGGAATCTCCTGTGTAGTGCAACTGCATGGTGACCCTACCAGCTGGGGAGGTCAGCACACTTGACCTGCATATGTCTGGCTGGATATCCTAATGGAGTTGACTGTACAGCCAGCGACTCATTGCCAACTGTTGGGTAGTGGTAAATATCCAGACTCCCTAGTGGGGCGAACAGCTATGGGGGAATAAGATCCTTTAGGTGGGGTGATGGTCCCCTCAGTGGAGGAAATGCCATTAGAAATCATCAAATTGGGCTCAACAGAAAAATGAGCAAAGGATGAACCACTTCACTATTCTGATTCCCAAAGGAGGTGGAAGAGGCCATGCCAGATGGACTGGATGTAAAGGTGCATCTTGTTAATAATCTCAAGGCTGTGGCAGTACATTGCAGTCCTGGTGTTAAATCCTGTATGCCACATTTTATAGGTGCCACAGGAGATGGCTCCATGACCTCCATGGCAAGCTAGGATCCACTTTAAACCAATTCATGCCAATGACATTTTCCTGATTTCTAGGGGAAAATGTATACTCAGACGCGAGTAGCAGACAGCGACAGTGATGCATATGGAACAAAGGGTGGAAGGAGGATGTTTGCCTATCCCATACTGATTACTCACAGGATATAAATGGACAGATCAGGGTGTTGTTGTTTAATAGGTTGTACTGTCTGGTAATATGGACTGGGAAGTGTGTGTCAGTGAGTTCCCAAGGTGCATGTGGGGCTGCTAACTATGGCCAGCATTTTGACATGATAAATTCTGAGATTCAGTTGCAAGGATGGGGGGAGGAGGTACACAGATGGTTGGCCCTGGACACTGTCCAGCTAAGGTAATGAGCTTGGGGCACTGGTGGATGTGAATTTTAATTGACTAGGAATAGGCTGCCTATGGGATAGAGTGGACATGTGACCCACCCATTGAGGATAAGGTATAAGGATGAGCAGGTCTCTTTGGTATCTTCCCAGGTATCTATGCTATGATAGGCCCCTCTGCAGGAGATGGATGTTTACTAGTTAAGGTTTACTAAAGTTCTGGTGGCCCTAGGTAAACCCATCACCTGTGTCTCCATTCATTCCTTATTTATGGGATTGGGCCAGCAATGTCAGGACAATCCCTGGTAGAGGAGAAATTCCCTACCCCACCTGCATGTGCACTCCAGAATTAGGGGGCCATCCACAGCAAATATGAAAATAGCAAAGGTTTATGAGGAGCAAAGAGAGAGAACAGACATTCCATTGTGTGACATATTATATTGGAGCTGTGTAGCACCTCAGATTTGATGCAGATGAGCTGCAAGGTTTTTAGCGTTCAGAAAGCTTGCAAGAAAACTGACTGCAGAATGTAATGAGAACATCAAATAGCTTGGGCAATATACTTTAAATGACAATGGCAGTACCTAGCAAACTATAATAAGGTGAAGCGGGTTGTTGGGCAGAAAGAGAGAAAATGGAGACAGAACATCAATTTTTAAGAGCAGGCAAGAGGAAGATCAGTTTTAAAACCATCTCGGACTGATACAGTTAATGAATGTAAATATGCATGGTTCTTATCATCAGTGCTGAAAGGAGAGAATTTACATTGCCATTAATATAATTCACATTTCTGGTTTAAAACGTGGACACTGTTAGAATCATTTTACTTTATGTTGGGACAACCTATGAAAATGGTTCAAGGGAGGAGGGCATTATTCTGCAGTTTCCTTCTCTACACAGTTATACTTCAGTATATAGGTGCCACAAGAGAGGTCTTTCTGTCCTATCACTCTCATAAGTGCACATAGTAAGGACAAGACAAGAGAGCTTTCTTGACAGCTGTTTCCAGGTTTCAGAGGGGCTTTATGATCAAGCTAGGTCAGCCCTCTTCTTGATGTTTTTCTATTAGCAGGCCAAAACATGATAATTTAAAGCAGCCTTTTAGCAACTGAGCAGTATCTGTTAACAGCAGGTGCTGTTCTGTTGTATCTGTTTTTACATGGTTGTAAGCTATGGTCCACCTAGCCAGCGGTGATGTGATATTCAAATGACTAAAAACCATATGCTGATGGACTTGATTTCTCAGTCATTGTAGGGATGTCTACCAGTGTGCGGACTCCTTGCTGAATAACAACTCCAAGATGACCAAGATGAAACTATAATAAATATTTACCTGTTTTAATTTTAAATTTGTTTTAATACTGCTTTGAAATGAAATCCTGCTACATAATATATGCCCTCTAATCCTGATAATGCCATCAGCAGGAACATTTTTTTGGAAATTACATATTTCCTACCTTTGTCCCAAGGCTCCCATGATATAACCATGTAATGTCTTACATTATCAGGAGGAAACAGGAACTTCAGGATTGAGGAGGGGATAACAAATTATTTATCAAATATTGTCACCACCAGAGGAGCTGCAGGCCTGACCACGTCCCTGGAAGTGGACACGTTTGTGCATGTGTGTCTGCATTCACTTCCTGGTGCAGTGCAGATGTGTTTGCACATGTGCAAGCACATCCATGCCACATGCAGAAGTGAATGTAGATGCATTTGCACATGAATGAGCACATCTGTGCTGAACCTGGAAGTTAACGCAGACACACGTGCGCATGTGCAAACGCATCCACACCAAACCCGGAAGTGAATGCAGATGCACTTGTGTATCTGCTTCTGGGAGTGGTGTGGGTGCATGAGCCGAATGGAATGGCATTGGGGACAGATCCAGCTCACGGGTCATAGTTTGGGCACTCCTGCTTTAGAGAGAAGTAGGAAATGTTTAACAACATTAGTCCCAAAGGTGTCCTCGTCCTTATGTGGACAAACGTTACAGAACAGGATTTCAATCCTTATATAATTTGCTGAGTGTTCTTGTTATAGCTGTTTTAAAGCATATCTTCAAACTAATTTTGGTTATGCAAAAGGGAGAAAGACAGGATATATATGAAAATGAAATGAAGTAAAATCACTGAATGTATTGGATACCTGGCTGTGGAGCCAGAGGTCAGGAGTTTCATTCCTCATTATGTCTCTCAGGAAAAGATTCAGCCTACATAGCCTTAGAGAACTGCGTTGACTCAAAATGCTGCCAGAAGAAAGGAATATCAACCATTTCTGAGTACTATGTACTTAGAATACTCTGGAGAGGGTAGTCGTGAGTTAGAATCAACTTTAATACATATATTATAATTAAGATTGTAATTAAGATATAAAGCATCACAGAAGAAGAGAGAGGTCTATGTGTGTTGATCTGTCCTCAAGCTTGGGATTAAAGGCTTTGTTTGGTTTCCTAGAATGTTAGAATTTCAGCATCTCTGAAATTCTAAACAGGTAGCATGATGCTCTCAATGTTTTCTTCACTGAAATGGAAAGGCTGTGGGCCAGTTTAGCTAAGGCCACAGTACACAGGGAAGGGAAATGCAATCTTCACGTTCCAGTCCTACCTCCTCCACTAAACTGATTCTCTACATGCACAAGTGGCACACACAGAAGGGCTGCCCTGCCATTTCAAAACCCACCTATCATGGCTACACATAGGGAGGATGAATGTTTCATCCTATGAAACACATGCTTTGGCACTTGGATGCCGTGTTATTGGATAGCAGCATTAGGCACAGAACTAAATAACCAAACAAAGCATGAACTGGGATCTGCACACACATTCCCTTAACACAAAGGTTCTTTTTAGGTAGCTATTCATAGGCCTTCTATGGCTGTTCGTACCTCTCTCCCAACTTTTAATGAGTTGGATGATGCATTAGAAGTAGGTAAGGTGGTGCACACTGGTAGTTATCAGAGGGCAAGAATGAAATAAATGATAGCGCTCTTATAATACCCACTGCTTTCTACTTTAACGTTCCAGCATAGGCTCCAAGGACTAATAAACCAGTGTCCTGTGGCCTAAGCTGTAGAGGATTCACTTTGCCATGGCAGAACAGCCCACATTTCATCCAAACCTCAGAAGACCAGTTGGGCTTCAACTATTGCATCATGGAAGATCCTCTTTTTTTAAAGGGGGGAGTCTAGGGAACATCTTCAATACTTCAGAACTTAAAAAAAACTCCAACCACTAGAAAGTTCCCACTGATCCAGGTTTATTCTAGCCAAATATTGTGTGAACATTTTTATGAGCAGAAGCTGATTGCTTTTGTGAAGATTTCCAAATTATTGATGCCTCCTATTTATTTAGAAAAGAGAAAAGTCCATTATTGCAAAATTGGAGATGGAATCCCTCTATCACCCCTTTAACATCTTCCAGAGGTTAGTATTATGGAAAGGCATGAAGTGAATTTTACTTGAAAAGCACTGCAAAACCAACTATTTGTACAAGTACTGTATTCAGTTTTGCCTTTATGGTTTAAATACAGCAGTTCTCATAAACACACAGCCAGACCCTGTAGTAACTACTTTGGTTGCAGCTGCTACTGCTTAAATTATAACAGAGCTCTAAGATAAGATGACATATTTATTTGGCCTCTCATGCAAACATCTCTATTCTTCTATTCAGTCATTATTATTGTGGTTGGTTGCTTTTGGGAGCAGATATTTCTCCTAAGAATTGTTGCTGAAATAACTTCACATCTATTCCGGTTATTTGAGGGCATGTCATACTGCAATCTGAGATGTATATTTGCTTTCTGTAAGCCTCCCCCCCCCCCCAATCATCCCATCTGGACAAAGTTTTTGTCTTGGTTGTGTCCCCAATTCATTCATGTTCATATTGCATTATTTCATTTTAATTATATCTTATTTTGTGTTATATCTCCTAGACATGTTGCAGCTAGCGCTTTCAGTGATGATGAAGGGAATGTCATAATTACTATTTTTTGGGTCAAAGTTTGCAGGCCCAGTAATTTTGCTGCTCTTTTTAATAGAGCTTCAGCTTCTATCATGTTGAAGTTAATCCTCACAAGCGCAATCATTACAGTAGCAATACTTGTATGTACATTTTGCATTGAAAGTTGTACAAGCCTACTAAACGATGACTCAGAGAATGAAACATCTGTTCATGTGTACAACAATTTTGATATGCCTTTTGTGTTTCAGACCTGATTTCTTTAGTAAGTTTGTTTCCCAGAGGCCTTCCACCACATTTGTTTAAAGTTTGAAGGAATAACGGTAAAGGAGAAAAATAATACAAATAATAATTCTCACTTCAAAGAAAATGACTTGAAAAACATTGGCCCTAAGAGGCATTTGTTTCATTGCTTGCTTATATCACACTAAAGCAAGGGTGGCCAAACTATAGCACACAACACTAAATCATCTGGCCCACACTGCCCTTGTCACTACCAGAAGTGGAAGTAAAATGTGCCCACGCAAATGCTGCTGTAAATGCACCCACAGCTATTGTAAACATGTTTATGACATGTTTGTTAATACCTTTGAATTCTGAGTTGCAACTGTGTTTGAAAAAGGGATTAATATTTGGGATAGTTGTGTTTGGGGCTCTTATTAGTAGAGCATATACTTGGTTCTTCCCAGAAAACATGACAGTTCAAAAAGCTGAAGCTAACATTGCTGAACTCACTGAGACAAAAAAATGTCTACAGCCAGGCTACTTGCTTGAAGCAGATTTTTGTCAAGTAGCTGCATTAATTAAAGCTGACAAAAAAGGCTGATAGAGTTATCAGCATTCAAAAAGAGCTGGAGTCTTTGGAAGCAACTCTTATCTCATCATTTCATCTCACAATGACTTTGCCTTCTTGCAGGCATTTTCCCCCCTGACCTAAAGTGATTTCAGACTTATCTGTGTTCAGCAAGAAGGAAGACTGCTGGAGCGACTTGACATCTGTTTCCATCCCACTAGAGATCATCATGCTGCCACCCTCGATCTAAGGACAATGTTGACACACACCAAGATTCAACTGATTGTCAGACCTGAGTGTAACTGGTATTTTGTAGAGCTTCACTGAGCTGTTATAGAGATGCAATCTCTGGAGAACAAGACCTTGATGCACATGAGCTCACTGACATTTATCCTTTACGTCTGCACAGCAAGCTGGCAGCTGTTCTTTACCCAAGTTTGGCTTTGTCATACTAAGCTAACCCAAGCTAGGTGGAAATCAAGAAGAAGGGGAAAGGGAAACTGCCAAAGTTTTCTGGATGCCACAGAGAACAATGTACATTATGTTTGAATTCACACTGAGATGGAGCAAATGAGAGGGAATTTGTTGGATGTACAAAGCAGCTTTTTGGAATGGAATGATGCTAAAAACAAACCATCATTTAATTCCCTCTTACACCTTCTATGGAATGTTTTATGTGACACCTTTACAGTTCATAGCTCTTTGTTTAACAATTTGCAGGTGTGAATATCACCCATTCAGAGTACAATTTTCATCTGGTGTGATATGTGTGAGTATTAGTGCAGCAAAAATATGGAGTCAGAAAACTACGAAAGCATTATTCTTTTGTGTGTTAAGGGAGAAAAGGTAAAAAGCAGAGCAAAAAAGTTCATGCCAATGAAGAGATCTCAAAATCAAAAGGGATGGACGGATAGATAGACACACACAAAGACACACACACACACACACAAGATTAAACAAATGCAAATTTTTTGTTGTTTAGTCGCACAGTCGATTCCGGCCCTGTCTGCCAGGCACTTCTATCCTTCACCATCCTCCTCAACTCGCTCAGCTCTGTGCCCATTGTCTCTACAATATCATCTAGCCATCTCATTTTTGGCCGCCCCCTTTTTCTTTTGCCCTCCACCCTTCACAGCATCAATGCTTTCTCAAGCGAATCCTCTCTTCTCATTTGATGTCCAAAGTACTTTAGCTTCATCTTTACTATTTGACCTTCTAAGGATTTATTTATTTTATTTATTTATTTATTTACTTAGATTTGTACCCGCTCTCCTCGGTAGTAACCGACTCAGAGTGGCTCACAAAGTCCCCTAATATCAAAGGAGCAATCAGGGTTGATTTCTTCTAAGACTGACCCATTTGTTCTCCTTTCCAGGGGACTCTCAAAACTCTCCTCCAACACCACATTTCAAAGGCATCTATTCTTCTGCGCTCAGCTTTCTTTATGGTCCAGCTCTCACAACCATACATTGCCACAGGGAATACCATTGCTTTGACTAGACAAATTTTTGAATGTGATGTCTCTACTTTTCACTATATTCCCCAGGTTTTTCATCGCTGCAATCACCATCAGCAGTGAGCTTTGATCCTAGGAAAGTAAAATCTCTCACTGCTTCTACTTCTTCCCCTTCTCTTTTCCAGGGACTGATAGGGCCTGTTGCCATGATCTTGGTTTTCTTGATATTGAGTCTCAAGCCAGCTTTTGCACTTTCTTCTTTCAACCTAATCAGGAGCTTTTTTAAGTCCTCCTCACTTTCTGCCATTAGGGTGGTATCATCTGCATATCTCAAATTGTTGATGTTTCTCCCAGCAATTTTGATCCCACAAGACACATTTAAAAGAAAGGGAATTATTGTGTTCCTTTTAAAGAGGACAGAAAGTTTGATTCCCTGGCAAGCACACAGACTCAAATCCAATGCAATATATAGTGAGGTGGACTTAAATACAAGAGATCTAAACTACATTTTGAGCTTCTTCATTGGGTGACTCTGGATAAGTAAGTGTTATTGTTACCTCATTCCTCATTTTACTTTTATTTCACAAAATTCTCCTATAAAAGATTGCAAAACAGTCTTTAGATGTAAAGTGTTTTGTTGAAAACGAAGGACATTTTTTAAACAAGTCAGCCAGTTCTTGTGAATTTTTGATACAATAGACATAATTCACAAAAGTCAGTGCAAGAAGGGCACCAAAGTGTGGCTGGAGAGAATGTCTCACCAGAAGTTATTGGATTCCAATGCCTGCCAGCCATAGCCAAGGCAACCAACAGTGATGTGCTCGATGAAAGTTGCAGTTCAGTGTCATCCGAAAGGTCACACGTTGCTTAGCACCAACATGAATTACCACCAAATGCTGCTCTGGACAGCAATAGGGGCACATTCAGACTGACTGGCATAACAATGCAATAAAGTAATAACTGACAATGTCCATATGCTTTGCACATAATTATTAAGAATGTTTATATTTTGCACATATTTAGTTGGAATAATGGCCTAATACAGCTCCTTATGCTTCTCATTAAAATGTTACACTGCTAATTTATTATTATTCCTAGATAATTAATCAGTGTCAAAATGTATATAGATAGATAGAAGATTCTTATTTAAATCTGTTATTTATTATTATTATTTATTCATTAGTTCAAATTTATATTGCCGCCCACTCGCCATAGCAAACAATACATTACATTACAATATGTTGATCAGGTTTCAGGGGGAGGGGCAGCGAAGTCCTCAACCAGCCCTGGCTTCTTCATATTCTGTTAAGAATATATTTCATATTGCAGATTTTCTAGAAATCAAGGCCCTCAAAATAATGTATAATAAAATCCATCAAAACCACGATAATATAAATACAAAACACAAAAACAGAAAAGACATTATAATTATGCATAAAGCTGGATGGATAGCTCAGCTGTGGATCTGGAGGTTGGGTGTTCCATTCCCCATTGCAGCTCCTAAGAAAGAGCCAGCCTGTATAGCAATGGGCAAGCTCCACAGTCCCAAAATGCCCCCAGAAGAAGGAAATGGTTAACCAATTCTGAGAAACCCTGGAAAGGGTCATCATACCTGCTTAAAATATCTAGCTATACATACAAGGAATGAGACCTCTTGAGATTGAGTTTTAAGAAGACTGGGTAAGAAGAAGAACAGGATTGCATTTACTCAATGGCAATTCCTCTTTCAATAAGCAGAAAGTTGCTTTTTCCTAAGGACATAAACACAGCAGTTTCCAGAAGCACTCATGCACCTGAAACAGAGGTTACTCTTCTGACTAATGAGAAGGCTGACACGGCACAACAGTGACAGCATGGTAAAGGAATGAGACAAGTAATGGGAAACAACTGTGGTCGTTCCATTGCACAGCAAAAATGTCAAACTTGCTTTTGACAGCGAAAAAAAGGATTTGTAGTACCATGTCTTTTGTGTATGAATTTACAATGCAATGAAAGGAGTTCCTGCCCTGCATGCATCAGTACTGTAACACCACAACCATGTGCAGCAAGAATACTGTGCGTGAACTGATATTCATTTTAACAAACAACTTCTATCTTTTTTTAAAAAATAATAATCCTAAAATAAGTATCCCCCCCACACACACACAGTATTGATACTGTGTGATAAAACGATATGGAATGTGAGGACACAGTTATGAACAAGAACTGCTCCAGTTTCTCTCTCTTGATTCTGCAGCATGAACAGGGCAGGTGATATAAGGGAGCACTCCGTCTAGTGCACTAAAATCACTTGTGTCCAATCCCTGAACACTTCAATATTGTGCAGATTACTTTATTAAACATGGAATGGAATCATGTTGCTTTCTTAATTGATACGGAGGTATTACATTCAGTCTATTCTATATTTGTCACCACTGAGATTCTTAGGGGCACACATATTCACTGTTGTGGTGTGTGCTCAAGAAATCCAGCAGTGGACTCACTAGTATCTAATTAGAAGCAACTGTGTTTTTCTCTTCCTTCCCACAGTTGCTTCTAGTTAGATACTAGTGAGTCCACTGCTGGATTTCTTGAGCACACCCCAAATCTCCTCTCCCTTGAATGACTCATGTATGTGCAATGTTGGGTTCATTGCTTTCCACAGTTTGGGGAAGATTTAGGAACACAGAAGATTTAGGAACACAGCCCTACTATACTGGGGAAAAATACTACACCAATAAAATGGTTCTGGATAGAAGTACAGTAATATCTCGGATAATGATTGCATCAGATAACACTAAAATCGCATAACATAGCGATCTCTTAGCATTATCCGATGCAATCGTTCGTAGCAGCAGGGTGTCTGGAAAGCTGAATGGGGGCTCACCGTTAGGCTTCCCAGCCACCCTGCAGCTGCAGAGGCAGAGGCAGGGTGGCTGGGGAAGCCAACTGGGGAGTCCCCTGTTGGCTTCCCCAGCCACCCAGCAGCTGTGGATCAGGTCCCCCAACCTCCCCGGAGCTGGCAGGGGTGCCAGAGAGCCCAAAATGAGCAAAAAAAAAACCTTCTGTTTTTTTCTCACCCATTTCGGGCTCTCCACCACCCCTGCCACATCCAACGATAAAAATCGGAAAACGTCATGACTTGTGGAACCAAGTCATAACATTATGCAATGTACGAGTGTATATGCACAAATCCTTTTAAGGTTTTTTCTGGAGTTCTATGTACATATAATAACTGTACAATATTCAGAAAAAAAGTTCTTAACTGAGTTTATATGCAGGGACAAACATGCAAAATGTTTCTTTCCCCCTCAACACATTCAATAGCCTTTTGTACATTCTTGTTGTTTTTTGAGAAACCAAAGCTTTAAAAGCATATTTTAATACTATAAGTGTTGGAATAATATTCAGTGAGTATTAATATAACTGTCATATGAGTCAGAATACAATGGAGCAATTAAAAGTTTATTTATTTATTTATTTATTTACTCCAATTTCTATACCGCCCTACTCGGCTGGGCCGACTCAGGGCGGTTCACAAGCACAGAGTAAACAACAAATTCATAGACACATCACATAAATATACAATATATAACTCAACATCGTTCCATCACAAAAGTTCAATAAGCATCAATCTCAACAACAATAAAACTACAAAATTCATCAAATATGCACAAAAAAAATTTAACAATTATCGAGAGTCCTGGCACCGCCGCGGCCCTTGAACATAGCCTCCGGAAGAGGTGGAGGGAGGGAGTCCCGGCTGGGCACGGCGGTAGTCTCTTCCCCCGGCCGCAGGTGTGTTCCGTGGCGGCGGGGCGAGGAATGCTCTGCCGGGGGAAGTCCTGCCGCTACCGCGGCCAGGGAGGCTCCTTTTTCCTTCCTTCCTCCCGGCCGGTGACGAGGGCCGGGAGGGCGCGGCAGCAGCAGCAGCAGCGGCGGCGTTTTCGGGCTTCCCTCGCCTAGGGAAGCCCCTTTTCTCTTCCTCCCGGCCGGTGACGAGGGCCGGGAGGGCGCGGCAGCAGCAGCAGCAGCGGCGGCGTTTTCGGGCTTCCCTCGCCTAGGGAAGCCCCTTTTATCTTCCTCCCGGCCGGTGACGAGGGCCGGGAGGGCGTGGCAGCAGCAGCAGCAGCGGCGGCGTTTTCGGGCTTCCCTCGCCTAGGGAAGCCCCTTTTATCTTCCTCCCGGCCGGGAGTATATATTTTTTTAAATGGGCAGAATCCTTTCCAGCCTTTTCGTTTGTGCAGGCATTCTTTTTGGGAATGTATAGATTCTTACAGTGTCTGCATTCTTGCATAAATAGCTAAGCAAAGGAGATAGCGTTAGGAATTACACTAAATGCCAGACGTAGCTACATCCAGCAAATCGTTCTGCTCTGCTGACAAGTCCACATTACATTACTTGAAAGCCAACCCACCTGACTGAACACAATCTTCCTTTGCAGCAGTAAGATTCAAGGGGTACACAGAAAGAGCCTCCTTGAAGATTGTGGTATTTTTAAAAACAAATTGGTGGTTGCCTGGTAACAGCAACCTTGTTTTGCTGGTTAATCTTTCTTACACTAGTTCAGGCAAAAGGAACTGCAGAATGAACTCACCAAAAAGTGCCTTCATCTGGCCTAGACATAGAAGAAAGAAGAAGATTCAAGTACTGTGTCTTTGAAAATAATTGTAAGTCAAAAATAATTGATTTCTTATTTTCTGCTGGTGGGGTGGGTGGGTGAGTTAAGTAACGTCCAGTAAATGCTGTGGAATAGAACTCCCACTGCAATTTGTTAATTTAAAATGCAGACTCTCAGAAAGGTGGGCGTCTGGTTGCTCCAGACAGGGTCAGTTTTCAGTGAGTGATCTCCCTTAAAATAACCCTTCTGTCGGATGGGAAAGTTCTCCCAAGTAGCAGCCCTACAGCATGACCAACAGGGTCCAGCTTGGTGATCAATTGGAATTGGGACAGAGTCTGATTTCTTCTACAACGTGAGACTGCTGTAAAATAGGTTGCACCAGACTGCTTCACAAGTGGTCCAAAATGCAATCTATTTCTCTGTGTGATTGCACCCTTAGAGTGGAATCTTCCTTCAGTACTTTTGTGTCAAAACTCATATTTGTCTGTGGCACCTCCTATTTTTCAAATGAATTTTAGTGCTTGTCAATGCCACAGAGCTCCTGGAGTTTGTAATCTCTCTCCCTCCTCCTCAAACCTTCCCCTCCCACCCCCACCCCACAAACACAACTCTTTCTTTTCATACAACTTCATGTCTACTAAATGTTGATGTGGCACATTTTTAAAAAAGTAAAACTTTTAAGGAACCAGGACAACAAATACAGCTTTGTAGTAATTTTGTCTGGAAAACACCACCAGAAGTAAAAGAATTAAAGCTTTAAGGATTATGGAAATATGAGACAGCTTTATAGGATTTTCAGCAGAGTACATTGCCAATAGTCCAATTTTTTTAAATCAACATCACTGCTGAAATGTGTTAATATATATGCAATTATAATACAGTATACCAAATGTTAGTCATATTCACATTTGTTTTTCCCATTCTTCTTTTGTATAATGTTCTTATAGAGTTGTATAAAAAGGTTGCAATGACAGAGTTTTTCCTCAAACATATCAATAATGCATCTAATATATTTTATTTAATTTAGGACTGATTCATGGTCAATCTGTTTGAGCATGAATCATTCCTAGAAGCCACCTTCTTTCCAACAAACAATAAAAGTTACCATATCCTATAGTCCCAGATGATCTCCTATCCAGATTTCAGATCTAGACTTTTTAAAACATCAACAAGAAGTCTGCACAAAATGTGCCCTGAGACTGGACCTTTTATTCCCCTGGTCAAAGAGAACAGGTGAGAAGCACCCGGGCATAGAGAAGTCTTTATATGCTAGGTATCTTCAGATATTGAGGGGACTGCAGTGGCTTAGTGGTTAAGATGCTGAACCTGATGACTGGAAGGTTGGCAGGTTAGCAGTTCGAGACCCGAATTCTGCACGATGGAGTGAGCACCCATCTCTGTCCCAGCTCCTGTCAACCTAGCAGTATGAAAACAAGAAATTGCAATTAGATAAATCAGTATCACTTTGGTGGGAAGGTAAACAGTGTTCCATGCCCCCCCCCCAGTGTCTAGTCATGCCTGCCACATGTCCACATAAATGTCTGTAAATACAGACATCACTGGCTCGTTACTGCTTTAGGCAATGCACAGAAAACAATGAAACCACGGAAATGAATGGTGGCTATGGGGATATGGCAGCTGCTATTGTATACCTTATTCCATTTCCTGCTTTGCCAGCTCCATTACTCTATGACTGATTCTATGGCCTTCAAAAAACACCAGGCTCTGTTTTATCTTCCAAAGACTTCTTAACTAAGTATTGCTCTGGGGAAAGGAAGAATAGTAATAAACAAACAAGAAGGTTTTCATTCCCTAATACCATGTATCCAATAACAGAAAAACAAAACAGCAACTAAAGGGAATGGGGAGGAGGTAAGGGTGTGCATGAAAAGTCAAACATGGCAAAGAAAGAAAACTAAGCAGTTTTCTAGAGATGATAAAATATTAAATCTATATATTAGATTTTTTGTTATTTGGTGAGGTTGTATTTTACGATTGTTACTGTACTGTTGCTATTTTGACTGTAAGCCACCCTGAGTCGCCTTAGTGAGTGGGCAGCAATATAAATCTGAACAAACAAACAAACAAATAAATAAATAATATATTTGTAAGTAATGAGACAAGAATCTCTGCAGTTAGTCCTCACTTTTTCCTTCCATTTTACCAAATAAGATAACATTCTGTCACTTGCATGGTATTCTCATGGATCTGTAGCTATTGTTTACTTGTTTTTTTGTGTTTTTTTGCCACCATTAAAAGCTAATGGTAAAACAATAACCCTTCATGAAAATACCACCAGATGTGGCAAAATATACAATAGAACCCCGGACAACGTTATGACATGGTTCCACAAGTCATGACGTTGTCCGGTTTTTCACGTTGTTCGATACATTGATCGAACAATGCTGAAAAAAAGCCCTGACGTCAGGGACAAACCACACCGAGGCAAGGCAAGGCTTGTCCGAAATCCCCCCCCCCCCCGGGTAGGCACGTGATCGCGTGTCATTTGGGGTTAGGGCAAGGTACGGGAAAGACCCCCGTATCCTGCCCTAACCCCGAACGACATGCGTGCTCACGCTCAAAGTTGCGAAAATGTAAGGATCTTTACCCTTTCGCAACTTCGGGCGGCTTGGAGGCTTTCCCGTATCCTCGTCTAACCGCCGCCGAGGCGTGCGTGCATGCCCGAGGTTCCGAAGGGGTACCCTCTCGGAACCTCGGGCGGCTTGGAGGCTTGCGCGCCTCGACGGTGGTTAGGCGAGGATGTTTCCCGTATTCTCGCCTAACCCCAGCCGAGGCATGCGTGCACGCCCGAGGTTCCGAAGGGGTACCCTCTTGGAACCTCGGGCGGCTTGGAGGCTTGTGTGCCTCGGCGGCCGTTAGGCGAGGTTGCGGGGGTATTTCCCGTATCCTTGCCTAACCCCAGCCGAGGCGCGCGCACACGCTCAAAGTTGCGAAAGTCTAAGGATCTTTACCCTTTCGGAACTCGAAGTTTTGAAAGGGTAAGGATCCCCGTACCCTTTCCAAACATCGTGGGGGCGGGCGCTGGGGGGGTTTGGATTGGGTAGATGTTCTACCCAATCCAACTCCCCCTCAGACGCATACGCTTGTTCCGAATAACGTGGAAATCGCATTATTCGATACAAGATTTTTCCAAAAATCTTGTCACGTTATGCGGTTTTCATGCTATATGGTACTTGCATTACCCGGGGTATTACTGTACTGTTCATTCCGTTTGTATTGCTTGTTCTATTTTGTATCTTATTTGTATCTTTTTTTGTTTGTTTATTATGTTATTTTTATATTATGGTGTCTTGTTCATTGTTTCAGTTATATTGGTTTTGGATGTTGTTAGCCAACACAGTAGAGTTTTAGAGTAATTGGACTGGAGTAGAAATAAAATTTAAAAAATGTAATAATTTAGTCTCATGTACCAGGCTGGTTGCCCACTTCCTTCTGCATTCTAAAAAGATTCACGTAATACAAGGTTGACTGAGTTGTGCTGACTGGCTCAAATACATTTTGTATCTAATTAAATACTTGAATTCTTACTTCCTGAGCCTGGTACTCCAATCACTGGCCAGAATCCTGTTGCATAAGTAACAACTGCAGAAGGGAGATATCGCCAGCAGGCAAAGATTTCCAGCAATTAATGACATTTTCCTTCTCTCCCTCAACTTGCCCAATTCACGAGTAACCCACTATTAAATCTTCAGCTGATTTAGAGAAGGATGTATTAACATTGAAACAACAACAACAAAGGAGGTTTTTCTGTTTATTTGGGGTGTGTGTGTGCTTAATCTTAGGTCTGTCAGCCAGCTCTCTGTCTTGAGAGCAATGTACTCATATACAGGAAGAGAGAAATTTAATTCTAAACCAATCCCAGTATATAAGCCATATCCGGACTACTGGGATCTAAATGCAACCTTGTCTTCTAGCCTCATTACAGTGAAAGTAACATTAGATTTGTGTTTATATAAAAGTCCCATCAAGGTCTCATTTGTACATGCTGAGTTTTCCTAACCCAAATTATATACACCAAGACAGGGAGCTTTTTCCTGCTGGCTGGCAGCCACCCAAAGATTTCAAACAGCAAATGAAGAACATAAGACAGTGAGCTGAATTTTAATTTCCTCCCAATTTCAAAACAGGATATTTCCTGTCCTCTACTCAATTAATTCAGCACAACGGCTTAGTATGTAAATCCTCAGCTTTTATAGGTGTGATGAGCTTTCAAATCAGGTAACTTCATTACTTTATTTTTCTAATACATTACCCCTGTTTTAAAAGCCTACATTTCTCCTTGTTCTACAACCTATTTAATCATAAATACTATCCCTTTGTCATTCATTTGTTAACTATTTTTAAATATTATGATTCTCTTTTTTCTTCTTTTCTTCCTCTTTTACACCTTTGGATGTTGAGGGTGGTACAAGGTTCTTGTTCTAGCATTTCTAGTTATCTGGCATTTATAGATTATTTGGTGTTGTTGTAATATGTCTTTGATAATAATAATTTAGTGTCAGAAATTACTCTGGGTTGAAAGGATTTTTTCTAGAGAAACTCCACTCAAGTGATGCCCGAATGAGGATCATCTCATGTCCCCAAGTGCACCTCTCACTATCTTCCTCTGGGTCTATCTCCTGCTCTTTGTACTTTTCCTCTTTGCATATATGTGTTGTACAGTATGGAATCCCATATGATTCTCTATCACTATTATTTCTCTTTCTCATTTTCTCCTTACTTCTCTCTTGTTGTGACAAATATTCCCTGCCTTATTTAGGCCGCTTGGACAACCTTCTTTTCATCAAGGTTGAGTAAGAAGCAGGAGAAATTCCTCTTCCTTTATTCTCCTATCAATTGAGGCAAAGTAGAAACTCTGCAGCACTGATGTCTGAGCTGAGTTCTGCAGTTCAACTCACTTCAAGCCAACATTCTACAATTGTGTGGGTCACAGAGAACAGACAGATGTAAATCAAGCTGAGAGTCATCACTGCTCTGCTGTTTGAATTTATGTGGGAGTACCAAATACCAGTTTACTTAATTTTCTAAAAAGAAAGTGTTGTGAAGGATGACAAATTCAGATCCTTAAACTGAAGATTATATCAGAAGAATGAACTACAGAAGGCTCAGTTGCTTATAGATTATTGGTTTAACCATATTTATTATCCCCACACACACACAAGAAACTATAGAGAAGATTTCTTTTCTGATAAAACAAACAGGTGTTCCCCTGACAAACAGTTCAAATGCAAAACAAATGCCTGCATTCAAACAGAATTGAAAGTCTATAATCCAGAATGTAGAATGCTGAATGTTCCCATGAATCCAATTTGTCCTTGTGCCAGAAGTGAAAAAAAATGTTTTGTTTTAGGGGTTTGGGGTTGGGTTTTTGTTTTTTGTTTTTTGGACTTCAGTGCCCAGAATATCCAAGCCAAAATAGCTGGTGTCCTTTGTTGCACAAAATGAATTGCTTAATTTTTCACATTGATGAATGTCTTTCTGCAGACACTTGAAATGATGATTTTATTCTCATACATATTTTGCAGGTGGGTTCAGATATTTTTTCCCTCTGAAAGTCACTGCAAGTCTTGGCAATGTATGAATTTCCATAACAACATGAGTCCAGTTTTGGGAGGGGGAAAACTGGTTGTTTCCATATTGAAATAAAAAATATATTTTAAAAAACTTGACCACCCAGCAAAGGGAGCACAGACACATGCAGAATGTATCTCTGGTTTCTCTGTATCAAAATACTTCACAATGCTTGTTTTTGACTCAACGAAAAAGTGACACAAAGGTGTAAGAGAGTGAAATATATACAAGGCAGAACTTACTCTAAAGGTCCACAACCCTATAGTGTTACAATGCATTTTTATGCATGTCTACTCAGAGATAAATTCCCAGCGAGTTAAGCTGGGTTTATGTCCAATAATACTGAATGCACTTCTCATGCATTAAGATAAGATTCAAGTCTGTTCACACTTAGGAGACAGAAAAATCCCACTAAGTTTAGTGGATTTACTTTTAAGTAGACCTGCATTAAATTGTTTTGTTAATCCAATAAAATTACTTACAGACAAATGTGCAACTTTTCACAATAGTGTGTGCACAATTAAGAATTCACCTGTTTGCATCCCCTAAACCTATTACTCTCCAGATTGTGGCCTTACAACACTTAGGAGACCTTTTGGCACAGTGGTGAGACAGTAGTACTGCAGCCAAAACATTGTGATTTCAATCCTGTTGGGAGCAAAAAAGTTAATTACCTTGTGAACTGCCCAGTGGTTGCTCTAAACCAGTTGGTTCCACTCCTCACAGGGGAACTTCATTTCCCAGAAGCCTAAGTCAGTACATTGGCTGATCAGCACATTGGGGAATTGGCTGAGGCTTCTGGGAATTGAAGTCTACAATCCAAAGGTTAGGAAATGCAGCTCTAAGCTCTATGGGGTGGTATATTAGTGTAATTGCTATATCCACAAACTGTCTATGACCGGATCTGTAGTCCAGCTCATTTAGGAACTTTAAATGTGCAGGACTACAGATCCCGTCATAGATAGTTTGTGGATGATAGCACCATGTAGGTCATTTCAGAAGTGGTGAAATGCAGAAGGAATAAGGGAAAGCAAGATTAATCAGCATAAATGTCATAACCACTTTTAAAACATACTTTCAAAGCATGCCGTCTTCTCTTCCTGCAACTAATCCATTTATGAGAAGAGGGGAAAAATAATTCACATTGAAACACAACAAACTAAGGAAGTTTTCCTCCCTTCCACAAAACAACCTTAAAACAGCTATTAGGGAGAGACACATATGGAGCACAAAGGCGAGATCTCTGAAGATTTGTTGGCTCCTAGTTACCCAACAACAGTGTTGCCCTTCATAGAACATAGGAGTAAAATCTTTACCCTAAAGTTGCACTACCCACAATAAAAAAAATAGACATAATTAGAGGATATTTGTGTGGGTGTAGGTGTGAAAGAGGTACTATTTGTATTCCTATAACAACAACAACAACAACAACAACAACAACAACAACAACAACAACAACAACAACAACAACAACGCCGACGAGGACGACGAGGACGACATGCCATCAAGTGGATTCCACGTTACAGTTATCCTTCTCAGGATTTTCTAGGTACAGAGCACTCAGAACTGGTTCACCATTCCAGCAACAAAAATACAGTGTGTATCTTCAGAAACGGCATGACAGCATTTATCACTTTTCCCAACAAAGGCCCCATCACCCACTCCAAGTAAAATTCTAGGTGCATAATAGAGGAGCAACCTCTGAAGCATTAAAATAGTATTTTTAAACATGTTGACAAGAGACTCTCTGTTTCCAAGAAATTAATGCTAGGCAACTGATAAGGATAACAAGTATCCAGAAAGCAGTTGATGTAGGTGGAAGTACTTTAAACAGTACAGATTTTTAGTGCATAAAAATAGGAAAGTTTGTATTAGTTTATTCCCAGATACTTAAAGATAATAACTATATCACCTGTAGAGAGATCAGATTATGGGCCTACTGAGTTCGGTATTAAAGAAGTAAGAATGCAGTTACTTAAGAGTTACTCCCACCGCCTTCCCTCTGCTGCTTGCCAATGTGGTTCCAGCTGAAACCTTTAGGACTGAATATTCTCTGGCCTTCCAGTCTCATTGATGTTTACTCCAAAGCAAGTGCCCCACACAATTCAATGGAGCTTCCTTCCTAATAAGTTCACTTTTTACTTTTTCTACAGCTGCTCAGTACCCCCCCGCTCAGTGTGTATCACAGAACTCTGTAGGGCTTCCTCATGAGTAAACAGCTCTTAGAGTTTCTCCTTACTTCTTAACTACTATACCCTATGGCTTCAGTATGCCGAATGTGAGGCTTTTGGGTGTACAAACAGAATGTTAAGCTTGAAGCAAGGGGGAAAGTCTCTGCAAGTGCCCGTTCTGTGGCTTATGCTGGAAGGCTGACAAGAGAAATGGCACTGAGTGGGTTTGCCAACGAAGCACAGTGAAATTTCAGTGACCTGAAGCCATTGTCTGTCAAGTCAGCTTCTACTGTGTCTGCATGCAGTTATAAAAATCACATTTTCCTGAACAAAAAAATACTATTTTAACAAGTCAAATACTTCAGCCCCTAGAACAGGAGTTCTCAACCTTTTGAAGCCGTGGGCTGTGGCATACTCTCTTAGACAGGTTCGGGGGCTAGACAGCCATTTTGCCCTTTCTCCACCACATGGCACTTCCTGGAAATGGTGCCACAGGCTGCAGGTTGAGAATCCCTGCCCTACAATGTTGATTTTCTGCAGTTAAAGGAACGGGAGTAATGTAAAGGATATCTGTTTAACTTTACAAAAACTAGGGTTTTTTGCATTTGTTTCCTTCATTGCTTACCTCCTGTAGTTTCTGATCTGTTCTATTTTTATAAAAATTAAACTATTTGACCAAATGTCCCAAAATTTGGCAGAGGCCAACATCAGGCTCCCTACATCTGCCAAACTTGCTCCTGATCTGAGGCCCAGTTTAAAGTGTTGTTTTTTAAAAAAAGAATATTGGGATGCTCCTATTTTATGGAGCATTACTTTGACTCATCACACAATAATCAGAGGGATATTATCATGCCTCTCTAACAGAAGAGAATTTTAGAAAGTAAAGGTCTTAATAAAACCTTCATATAAGAAAAGCATGAAAAAAGTTTAATTTTAGCAATCAAACTGAAAAAACAGAATTTGCTGATTTATTTCAGTTCCTGATTATGAATCATTTAATTGTATATTGACAGAATCTGAGACATTTTTTTCCTTTAGCTCTCCCCCTCCTTAAATGTATCTTCAACCTCTCATCTCTTTCTCACATGTTTATGCCTTCAGAGAAAAATAGAGAGTTTTGGGGACATCTCCCTTGATCTACATTTTTGACACTCTTTTTTTAATCATTCAAAGGTTTCTTTCATGATACAAGGGGATTGTAGTGGCTTAGTGGTTAAGATGCTGAACTTGATGACTGGAAGGTCAGCAGGTCAGTAGTTCGAGACCCAAGTGCAGCATGATGGAATGAGCTCCCATCTCTGTTCCAGCTCCTGATAACCTAGCAGTTTGAAAGCAAGAAAGTGCAAGTAGATAAATAGGTACCACTTTGGTGGGAAAGTAACAGTGTTCCATGTGCTCCAGCATGTAACCATGCATGCCACATGATCACAGAACTAGATGCAGGTGCAGGCAGTACTGGCTCTTTGGCTGTAAACAGAGATGAGCACCACACCCTAGAATTAGATACAACTGGCTTTCAAGCAAGAGTGGCCTTTACCTTTACCTTTTACCTTTAAGATACAGTGGAAAAAGTGACCCTTGTCCCCACCCCCAGCATTTGACACCCCTCCCTTGGTAACTCAATACATACAGTAATACCTTGGATAACGTTTACCTCGGATAACGCTAATATCGCATAACGTTAAGTAATCTGGGGAGGAGAATTGGATCAAATAACGTTAAGGTCCTATGGGAGGTATTGGATAACAACTGCTAAAGCCTGTGCGGTTACAATGTATCTCTATGGAGCTTTAACGTTATCTGATCCATCCCATAGGATTTTAACATGCATCGGATAACACTAAAAATCGGATAACACCAAGACTTGTGGAACCAAGTCATAGCGTTATCCGAGGTCAGAAGAGTAGCGTGCCTTGGCGGGGCCCCGTATAAAAATCTTTTGGGGGCCCTTAGGAAGGGTAAAGATTTGTTTTGTTTACGCACGTTGGGGGCCCCCGTGACCCGGGGCCCCCGTATAATTGATACGGCAGATACGGCGGTAGCTACGCCTCTGTCCGAGGTATTACTGTATAACTATAATTATGATCATATAGAGGTATATATGCAAACACACACAGAAAGAAAGAAAGCAAAAGAGAGAAAGAGAGAGATACTAATAACTTTATATGACTGTTTTAACTTGTCGGTTCACTGCCCTGAGTGATCTTGGACCAAAAGGGCAGTATACAGATGTAGTAAGTAAGTAAATAAGTAACTATGATTACAGTACATTTATGCTTACGTTCATACAGATAGAGACAGAACAAAAATACATCAGAGGCAAAGAGAAAGATGCCAGATCCGCCTACCTTTCTCACACCACTTTACTACCACGTGATTAGTACATTACAAAACCACAAAAGCGGTTCCTTGGCATCTTCATTAATGAGCTTCTGGTTGTTTTAAAGTGTACTTCAGAGTGTTTTTATTTTGTCTTCTTTCGTCAGTGTAATTTCACACAATTCTGAAATTGTTCCAAACTCCCTAATTACGGAAAGTACTTTTCTTGTTGGGAGAATGGTGTAAGAACTGACAACGCATGGAGTGATGGAAAGGCTTCAAATGTACATAAGGTACAAATGGAAATAAATTCATTTTATATATGTTGTGAATTTCATTATAAAGTTATGAAGCAGAATATGTTTTAAGGCTAATAGCCACTGCATAGTTGAATACTTGCATGCAATGTTCTGTCTTTGAAAAACTTGTGTGCTTACTAGCAAAGGAAGCAGAGAAATTCTGAGAGGGAAACTCCCCCACCACCACCCGCAATAATCCATACCACAAAGCTTACTTGTAGGTGGGCATGTAGTGAAGCTTGAAGAGGAGATTATTTTATGCAAAGGTCACAAATTTTTTTGCCAGAAATGTAGTCCTCAACAAACATGCTGACTTTTTGTTTGGAATAACATTTTCATGTGGGATGAAAAATCAGTTTTTAAAGGAATCATTTTTTTTTCAGGAAGAAGAGCTGATACAGACAAGGGTTCAACAAATATGTTTTATTTGCCCTCCTCCCCAATGTTTCTTCTTTCTGTACTTATATGAGACAGAGTTGGCAATTGTTGATGGCATTTTAATTTCTCCTGCTTGTGATAGAAGTTAGGCTAGAAAGTTAATTGTCAATCCTGCCCATATTTCATTGTTTGGAATTATCTCAAAGACCCACTAGTTAATACTGCCTTCTTCTCTTTCTTGAAATGCTTTCTCACAAACTTATCTTCCATGAAACATTTCACCTTTATTGTCCCTTCCCTATGAAACTAAACCTGAAGAATGTGTAGCTACACTTATTTATTTATTTTTGTACTCTAAGAATTTATGCATTGACTTCTAGTTAAATCATCTTCCAAAACAGCTTACAATCTTTAAAGCAATGGCCAGGATTCTGTTGTTTCATCCCACTACAATAATGGAGTAGACCGTACAGCCAGTGACTCAATGCCGAGTGTTAGGCAGTGGTAAATAACCTGACTCCCTTGAGGGGCCGATGGCTATGGGCAGATGAGCCCCTTTAGGTAAGCTGATATGCAGTGGCATTTCCTCTCAATGGAGGAAATGCCACTGGAAACTATCATATTGGGTCCAACAGCAAAATGAGCGGAGGAGGAACTTTGATTCCCCATGGTCACAGAGCCGAAAGAGGCTATGCCAGATGGAATGGCTGTGAAGGCACACATTGTTCATATCCTCAAGGCTGTGGTAGTCCTTTGCAGTCATGGTGTTAAATCCTGCATGTCTCATTTTATATGTGCTGCATGAGATGGCTCTGTGATCATAGTTTGTGGGTCTGTGATCATAGTTTGTGGGTCACTTCATGGCAAGCTGGGATCCACCTTAAACCAATTTACATCAGTGGCATTTTTCCTGCTTCAGGAAAAAATACATTTTTGGATACGTGTTGAAGCCGATGATGAGTAAACAGATTTGCAAATTTTTAATAACATACTGAAGTGGACATGATGTTCCTATATAAAAGGTTGTCACAACATTTTTTTTTCTGAATGCCACATCTCCTGGTAGTAGAAGACAACTTACACCATCTTTTAGTGATTACAATTTTTCATTCTTGTGTATATTTTTATTTACTGCACTCTAAGGTTAGGAATGATCACAGTCAACTCATAGCCAACATTTTCTTCTAACACTGTGGTTCTACAGACACAAGAAAGCTCCACTTAATCCAGAAATATTTGTGTATAGCATCACAGCCTATTTGACAGGAACAGACCAAGTGCAAGTGTGTTTCCCCATCACCTCCCCCACCCCACAACAGTGATCCCTCAAACCCACTAAAATTCCAAGGAAAACACTGAGGAACCCTATGAATGGGATGGGCTTTGGTGCAGGGACACTCATCCTCCAGAATGGGGGGAAACATACTTTTTGTCAATTGAAAAGAGATCCTTAGTTCAGGCCTTTGTTGGCTACTGGAGAATGTGCTCAGCTCTACTTAGGATGTGTCTTAATTAGTTAAAAAGTGCAACATTCATGTCAATTTTCCCAGGTTCAAAATTGATTGGAAGTCCAATGAATGTATGCCTACACAGCTAAGGTGTGCATTAACCTGTTGGAATGTGGGTTATTTTAAATCACCCATTTTAAATCTTTTGTTTTGCATCAATTCTGGAACCACTGTGTTCTTCTTTTTTCGTGTAATGTGTCAGCATATAGAGTTCACCCTTGCAGCCCAAAAATGATTTCCCCTGATCCTTACAGTTATAATGCTATAACTATTCAGCAGTTGGTTTGCTATCATGCCAAACATTTGTTGCAGTGTTATTAAAGTTCACTTTTTATTTTGTTTTATTTATACCCCACCCATCTGGGATATTTTATAATAAGTGTCAGCAGCTGGTGAGACTGAAGCAACAGCAATGAGGGCTGAGTCTGTGAATAGCTCTGCAGATATAGAGGTGATGGTTGTGATGGCAGCAGATTCCCTTTTTCAGAATGGATGCCAGACACCTAACAGTTGACTGGTGGCAGTAAGGATACAGTAAAAGAAACCCTATGGGGATCAGAGGAAACAGGGCGATTGGGAAGGTGTCTTCTGTAAGAATTTCCAAGTTCAGGCAACATTTCAGAAAGGATGCACAAACCAACACAAGCACAGCTGAGAACATTTTATACAGGCAACCTTCCCTCACCCAGTTGCCTAGTCTGGGATCTGAACATAAATTTTATATGTATCCAGTTACTCTGTACCTTTTTTTAACCAACAGTATGTGACATGTGAAAAGAGGTGGTTCCTATTAAACCTCAATTGGTTTTCACTACCTTTAAGGCTGGCTAACTGGCATGTAAATGATTTTCAAGAACATCTTATTTAGTTGAGTGGCATCTAATTCCTGTTGCTTTCATTTGATGTCATTCTTGATTTGACTGTTTTGTTCCAGTTGGCTTAATCTAGCCAATTCATTGCATTTCTCAGCAATTCTGGCAGTCCTGTGAAGAAAGGCAGGCTTTTCAGGTATCTGCTTTTTTTGTGTGTTGATGCTATGATGCAGGCAGGCACACCTCCCTTTCAGACACCCATTGTGAGTCGAACAAACTCATGGAGGAAGTCATTGGTATCATGGCAAAAGTTATGTCAGAACTCTCATGCATTCCTTTTAATACCTGAAATGCAGCAAAGAAGTGTGAAGAATGGGTTTCCTGTGAGTTGCTATCCATCCCACATGCACTTGGTATTCAGAAAATAATTATCTATAATAGTTGTAGACTAATTTATCTTTTTTATGCATTGTTTGGTCTTCTCTGCCAGGAACATTTGGTGTGCTATGCACTTTGGGGTTACAATGACATACAGTGTCCTTTGTTTGGATAATTGTTCAGTCCTTTTGGTAGATTCCAAGCTTTTTGGTTGCTTCTTGAGATACCAAGCTGTATTATATTGTCTGTCCAGCAAGTTATTTTTATTTCTTCAACAGTCAAGATCTATTGGGTTAAAAGCACCAGAACATTCCAAAATGGAAGTTACAAATTGATCATAGTTCTCTGGTTAAGGGACAATATTGAAGCATAGCTGTATCCAACATTGTAGTAAACCTGCCCCAGTTAGTCTTTTTGAAATTATACCTCCTATGGAATATTGTAGATTGAAGTTAGATGACTAAGTAGATCTGATATAGGATGAGTATGTGCTGAGTGTTTGGTATCGGATCATTTACTCCAGTGTTTCTCAACCTTGGGTTCCCAGGTGTTCTTAGACTGCAGTTACCAGAAACCCAAGTCTGCACACCTGTTGATCAGGGCTTCTGGGAATTGAAGTCCAAGAACATCTGGGGGGGGGGGAGCAAGGTTGAGAAATCCTGAATTCTACTCTCTTAACACACTATTGAGCTACAGGCCAACTAACAAAACAAAACAATAAAATCTGGATTTTAGCCTCTCTGCCTCCTTCCACTGTTAAATGAAGTTGGTAGTTTAGGATAGGCGCTCTGGGTGGGATTCTGTCCATTGTATTTGCCATTTTTGTCATACTGTGCACACCCCAAATGATGATGATGATGATGATATTATTGTTGTTGTTGTTGTTGTTGTTCAGTCGCATAGTCGATTCCGACCCTTTGCGACCCCATGGACCATCACACACCAGGCACCCCTATCCTCCACCATCCTCCTCAACCTGCCCAGTTCTGTGCCCATTGCATAAACAATACCATCTAGCCATCTCATTCTCTGTTACCCCCTTCTTCTTTGGCCCTTAACCTTTCCATCAAGGCTTTATCCAGTGAATCCTCTCTTCTCATTTGATGTCCAAAGCACTTTAGCTTCACCTTCAATATTTGACCTTCCAAGAAGCAGTCAGGGTTGATTTCTTTTAAGATCGACCTATTTGTTCTCCTTGTTATCCAGGGTACTCTCAAAATTTTGTATGGCAGTTGAAATATCCTACTAGAAAATGAGTGGGTTGTTTTTTGTTTTTTGTTTAGTTTTCCATGTTAGACAACTTCTTGAAGCAGAATGATATATTAGGTGGTTTATAAATTGAGACAACTATACATGCAACCATTCAACTGACAAGATTTCTATGTCATCTTCTTCAGTATAGTCTCTTGAAAGGACTATAATGCCTGGTCTTAGCAAAAATGACTGGTCTTACAACTATAATACCTGGTCTTACAAAAATGTGGACTAATGCTATGTTACCCCTTTTCTTTAAGATGTATAAAATGAGCAACAACAAAGAAGGACTTTTTCCCATTTGTACATTTGTTCGTTTCCTTGAAACAGGGCAAAGGCACTGTGCAAGCAAGAAAGAGAGAGATATTGAAATGGGACAAAGAGAAGAATGATGTCTGAACCAAGAATATCTCAGCAAGCAGAAATAGCCTTCAAATAGGCCCAATTTGTGCACAGGTAACTTGAGCTTCTACTTCCTCAGAGTTTGTGCAGCCAATAATAGAATGATTCTTTCCTCCTACTTTAATTGCACAGTTGTTGGCTCACTGGGTGAGAGAGATAACATCTTCAGCAGCTAATTAGTCTGACACCTTTGCTGGTTTCAGCCATAAATGAAAGATTTGAGGGCAGCTTTGTCCCTGTGCTCTTGACACTGCAGCCACTATGCTTCTGTATTCTTCTGGCTTCTGTATCAACACCAGCAGTCTTAATATCTGACTGTTTTGTAGGCAAGATACAGTTATTTGGATTGTATGGGCATAGGACATCACATAGCACATAAAGATATCAGTTTTCTGATAACTAGAGAAAGATTCTTATTTATCATACAGGATTCACAGTAAAAACCCAAATAAAAACCAACTTCATGTTGAAGTTACCCTGAATGACCACATGAACTCTAATAATCTGCTGAAAATAAACCTTTCCCGAAAAGCACGTTCATAAATATATGAGGTTTATAATGTTACATAATCATGAAAGTAATGTTATTTTTCATAATTTGTTACTCAAAGACTCTTATTTGTCCGTAACAGAAATATTTATTCTATTCGCTATAGTGATATTATCATAACAATAATTCCTGCTCTATTGACCACATTGTGCATACCTACAAATAATGTCTGTGTTTTCTCACTAAAGCCAATAATCATTTGTTTCTTTTCCAGTACTGTCTGGGAAGCTAATTTATGCAGAAAACAGTTCTCTGTAGTTATTTAAAAAATATAGGCTCCGTATGTATTGACGTGCAGCACTCTCATTTCCTAAACATGTTAATGGACTCATGGACAAAACAGAACTACTTGGCCTTACAGTAATCAAAACTGCTGCACAATGGCATAGAAGGTACTGTCATATGTATTTGTGTATTTTATATACACTCTTAATGCAAGAGTGTGCAAAATACAGCCTTCTAAATGTCACTGGAGTATACTCCTGTCAGAAATAGACATCATAGCTAGTGGCGAGAACTAGGGTAATTAAGCAATACAGGGAGGTCCTCACATTCCTAACTTAAAACTTTAGAACTTTATGGGTCTTTCCTTCTCTCATTTATTTAGGAAACAAGGCCATTGGAATCACCCACATGATTAGGACCACTGAATTTGGTTGCAATCCTTTAAACCAGTGGTAAGCAGCAGGTGACTGTCCAGGCCATGTTTACACCTCCCGGGTCGTAAAAAATGTTGGCCCAAATTTGATGGTAAGCTTTCAAAAGAAACTATTATTTCACAACCATTTAAAATAGTTGGCAAGATTTTGGTAGAGTCAGGTTGCCTTGATATAAAGGCACATGTTGTACCACAGGAGAAGGCAACATGTCTTGAGACCACTTATGGTCCTCAAGGGTCAAAATGTAGCCCACTGGGAGTCTAAGGTCCCCAGGACCTACATTTCCTCATTTAAAAAAAAAAATCCAAGTGTTCCTTCTAGGAAAATTTGGGAAATACTGCTAGGTTTTGGAAACTCCAAGCACCTCTATGTCTTTCCCTATTTTTTTTTAATTGGCCACTACAGAGTACAGTAAAACATCGGATAATGCTAAAACTTGGTTCCACACGTCTTGGTGTTATCCGATTTTTAGTGTTATCCGATCCATGTTAAAATCCTATGGGATGGATCGGATAACGTTAAAGCTCCATAGAGATACATTGTAACCGCACAGGCTTTAGCGGTTGTTATCCGATCCATCCCATAGGACCTTAACATTATTCGATCCAGTTCTCCTCCCCAGATTACTTAACGTTATGCAATTTTAGTGTTATCCGATCCAATTGTTATCCGGTGTTTTACTGTACAAGGAAAATTTTTCAGTTTTCACAACACAGAGACGCCTTTTTAAAAAAAATATATGTGGAGAATCCAACATTTTTTCCAGAGACAAGAGGCTCCTAGACCTCAATGCCTGTCCACTCCTACTACTGAGGGCTCTCTAAGTCCAGAAAAGGTATAGCAACCAACATAAGAACAAGACATCAAGTGGTCTGCCCTCATCTTAGTTTTGTGCAACTGCATCTTCATAGAACTAGGAACTTAATGAAGCTATGTAAGCACACTATATGCACAAAAGGACAATTGTCAAGAAGATGCAAATAATACTTCCAATCCTTAATAATCCATGTGGTAAGACAACAGTACCTAAAGATTTATGTTTTGAAAATATTTATGGAAATAATTCAAACTAACAATTGAAAATGTCAAAATATACACACTCTCCTCAGAGCCAGAAAAAAAAAATCATCAACACTGGTTTACAAAGAACAAGAAAATGTTCATATTGTCTCATTTAAGGCACAAGCAGAAACCAGCTTCGGACTTAACCTCCTTTTCTTCAAAGCAAACATTTCATGCTTATAATGTAATAGTGTTCCCAGGTTGTTGCCAACTTTTAGTTGTTTGGAGGCAATAGTACAAATATGGCTGGTAGGAGGAGGAGGCATTAGTTGCCAGACTGATTAAAGCTGGTTAAATTTGTATTATAAAGGTGTGCACTGAAAAGTCTTTTCTGTGGTAGTGGCATAACTTTTAAAATGCATAAAGGACAACCTTAGTCTCCATAGCAACTAAAACATGTCTAAGGTAAAAAACAGGAGTGAGTTTAAAAAGCAGAAGTCTCACAGACTTACAGAACACACAATCTCCCATTTTAAATATCACCTGGGGAAAAATCCTACTTCTTATTTATTTTTGTTCCATTGTGGATCCAAAGAACAACTTCTAAACATAAACATAAAACACTACTTTGCTTTGAAAGTTTTTCTAATACTTAAATCTGACTTTGTTTGATTCATGTAAATGAGAAGAATATCAGAGGGAACTTCACAGAGTAGAAGTGGAAGTAATTTCTTGTATACTGACTGAATGTTATATACTAAAAATAGATCTAAAAGTTTTGCATGCTTGTATTAGAAATTACTCTCATTGTTACATCCATCCTTTACAAGTTCAGAGCTCGGAATGTTACATTTTTTTCCTGTGAGTTACTGTGTTGCTTATTATTTTGTGACACCTGAATTTTGGTTATCATTTCCCCCCTCACTATAAACCAAATTGGCCTCCTTTGCATTGCACTGATCTTACAGTGCAGGATACAATATGTTTTCTAATTTTATTTGCTGGCCAATTATGACACCTAGCAAATACCTAACATTCCTCCCAACAAAAACAAAACTACAATTGCCTAGAATTATTTACTTAAAATTAACTACAATTAGTAAGATAATGGAATTGAATTTTGAAAAATATCTAACTGTTTTAAATACCATTTAAAAAGAACTTTTGGGAGTGAGTAGAAAATAATACTCTTCATAACAAAGAAACAACAGTGTGACTATGCACAATGTCATTTTGGGGGTGTACTTTAGTCATACCCTTATTATAACCAAAGACTCAGTCACAGGAACTATGATGCAACTAGTTACTTCAAAGCTCTGCATTGGTGTTCATACTTTAAAGATGAGGCTGCAAGTGTTTCTATCAGATGTGGTATCCAGGCTCGATATGAGCCCATTAAAAACCATGGCGGAAACATTAGATATCCAATTGTAAAGTACATTTTTTTTACATGAAGACATGATGCTGCAATTTCTTCACTATTTCAGTAGCCACATGACTTGCTTATCTGATTCCACCCTCAGATAAGAATAGGCCAAGAACCATGCACATGATGAACCAAGGGATTAAGAATACTACTTCATCTATTAGTATATTTGTTAGCATTCTAATGTATTGTCTTGTTATTTATTGTATTTATTTGATACTTATTTGTTATGATATTTTATTATATTGGTTCTTACTGGTTGTTGTTTTTTAATATCATGAGCTGCCCAGAGTAGTGTTTTGCACTAAGTGGATGGCTACAAATAAATAAAAGGTAGGTAGGTAGGTAGGTAGGTAGGTAGGTAGAGTAATGCCTCAGATAATATTTACCTCGGATAACGCTAAAATTGCATAATGTTAAGTAATCGGGGGGGGATTGCATCGAATAACGCTAAGGTCCTATGGGATGCATCAGATAACAACCACTAAAGCCTGTGCAGTTACAATGTATCTCTATGGAGCTTTAACGTTATCCGATGCATCCCATAGGATTTTAACATGGATCAGATAACACTAAAAATCTGATAACACCAAGACTTGTGGAACCAAGTTTTAGCATTATCCAAGGTATTACTGTAGATCTGATTTAAAGGGCTAGATGGCCACTTCCACACATTTCTTTGTTCATGGGTACATGGACAAACAGAAATAAGACAAGTAGGAATAGGTTAGGGCAGGATATCAAAGAAAATATCTGTATCTGAAAAATATATCCCAATCACCTTTCACCCACAAAATATGTTCTTATTGTCCTCTGTGCCTCAGGTATGTAATTCTGTGACACTAGAGTTTGTTGGTAGGAGGGCAGGTAGATAACTAATACAACCTGTTAAGGCAGAAATGAACTTTGTTGAAAACAAGTTCCTGTGATTTTTAAAAGTACTAGACTATACCAGGGAAATAAGTGAGAATGTTGAATAAACATGTTTCTTGGTATCTTCCAGGTGTAATGGTGAATAAATCATGAACAACCACAATGTTCTCAGGTTACTGTCTTTTGATGCAGACAGAAATGTCAAGCAAACATCCTGAGCCCATCAAACAGATATTTTCAAAAAAAAGTAAGTCTGCTTCTCTTATATGTCTACAAAAGGCTGTGCTTTCCCCACACCCTATTGTAATATAATCATTAATGGAAATTACATTCATAGCATTTTAAAATTGTGTTAAAATAACATTTAATTGACAGTAATTATTTTAAAATTAAAAAAGTGTCTCTTACACATGTCTCTCACGTAGGGGAAGGAACATTTATGTTGTCAGCAGAAAAAACCATTTATGCATATTTTATTAATAAAATGTGTTCTTGAATTTTTTGCAGTTATAAGCAATTAAGTAAAATATTAAAATATTTCTGGAGGTTTTTTGAAAGCACTAGAAAATAATTTAACCTATTGTGCCCATTGAGGGTTACAAAGGATAATAGTTAAGATCTCACCTCTGCCTCTGAATGAGACAGAAAATAAGCAGAATATAAATTTGCAAAGTACTAAACATATTGTTCAGAAATAGAAAGATTTTATTCAATCATCCAGG
The DNA here is from genome assembly GCA_030440675.1 of Furcifer pardalis. Classification (NCBI taxonomy): domain Eukaryota; kingdom Metazoa; phylum Chordata; class Lepidosauria; order Squamata; family Chamaeleonidae; genus Furcifer; species Furcifer pardalis. The sequence continues at coordinate 129,634,576 of CP126894.1, forward strand.
AAGAAACTGATCACACACACAAACAAGGTATGTTTGTATTCCAGGTGACGGGAACACAAACATTGCATACAATGCAGAACCGAATGTTATTGGAAAATTTGGTCTAGGAATCAGAAAAAACAAACAACTCATAGATGTCTGCAAAGCCAAAAGTCTTTGTATTGTAAATACATGCTTCAAGCAAGTTAACTGATGATTGTACACATGGACATCACCAGATGGCCAAGAAAAAAATCAAATATGCTACACAGTTGAAAGCAAGAGATAGAGAAGGTGTTTGCTCTCCACCAAAACAAGACCAGAAGCAGATTGTGCTACTAATCATGAATGATAATATCCAACATTAGAATAAAGCTAAAAAAGAACACTTAAAACATATAATTTAAACAACATTTCTAATCAAATTCAAGTCCATATAGAAAAGAAATGTTCACTACTAAACTCTACTGACCATGAACCAGATGAACTAAGGATTGAATCCAGAGTAATTATTAAGGAAGACTATAGAAAGACAATTCCTGTAGTTATAAGAAAAGAAGAATCTAGACGGATTATGGAAGAAACACTTAAAATTGTAAAGGTCAGATGAAAGGGGGGAAAGTGATAGCAATATGGTAAAAATTCTGCATACAGCATTTCAATTACTGCCACATAAAGAAAAGGATAATTATTAGAAGATATTGGAAAATCCAATAATTCAAAGAGAAATAAATGCCTTAATTAAAGATGCTGAAAGATCAAGAGGGTACCACCCTATCTGACCAGGAGAAAATGAATAGAAGGTGGAAATATTGCACTGAAGATGTTCAAAGAAGAGATAAAAGGATGACAGTTATGTAACAGATTTGTTTGGTTCGGAATCCGATGAAGAATAACCTCCACTAGGAGGAAATAAGAACTGACTATACCAGTTCCAGACTGGTAAAACTGGTGGTTTAGATCAGGCCTAATTGTAGAAATGCAATGGCTTTGGATTTGGCATGTCTAAAGCCAAATTCTTTCTTTTCTATACTTATAAGATCCTCAGCTAACTCTCAAATTTAGTCAATTTCAGGCTTTAAATATTATACAAAAATTATACTGCAAAATTTTTTGCACATATTTCTGCAAACAAGGCAGACATGCTTTCCTACCATGAAGGTAAGTACACATGCATGCACACACATGTAGACTTACACATCGCAAGCATACAAAGACATGCAGATTGATTAAAAAAAGACACAAATATCCTGTTCAAACTATTACTTTTACAAGTCCATGAAACAAAGCAACATCTCTTATTTCTGAAAGTTCTGAAAATATACATAAATTTGCTGAGACAGGCACACAGAATAAAAAGGTAGTTTTATTTGTGATTTCTCATTTGCCATGCAAGAATGAACCCAACTTCTATTCCTGCTCTAATTTACACTGAGAACTCAGAACTAAATTACACTGAGATCTTCTTGGACTGGAACTTAATTTTCAGTTCCTTCTTCTATCTATTTTTCTTCTTTTTCTATTCCCGTCATATTAAGATACAGTATAAGACATTCTGGAAAAAGAGACCTTCTTCCAAACAAATTAGGTACCAATGTCTCAAAGGCATGCCTCATTGTAATGAATTTTACCTCGTTTGTAGAAAGCAGCTTTCATTATGTAATCATTATTGATTAGTTATTTGCTTCTTAATCTTCCTGCAACTTTTACGCCATCAAAGCTTATCAGCAATTCATTCCTTTCCTGAACCAAGCTTAGAGCTATTAATTTAGGAGCCAAATACTAACCCCCTAGCAGTTAATAACAAAGTGCTATCAATTGTGGCCAACTGGATAACCATTCCCTTCTTCCCAGGGTGATCTCGGACTGTGCATCTTGCCCAAGGCAGCACAGGTTGGCTTGTCTCCATGCTAGTTCCTTTCAAATACTAAAACAGAAATGTGGCTATCATATTTATTTATTTATTCCATTTGTATAGCCGCCCCAATTGGCGTGTGACTCTGGGCAGCATATCCCCAACGTTTAAACTCTAAAAACCTTTGAAATTCCTAAAAACACTGAAAAACTACCTCCCACCCACACCAATTTAAAATTTAGTTAAAAACTTTTAAAAGCATGAGTGATCCTCCTCTAAATGAGCTGGGGGGGGGGGTTTGCTCCCTGTCCACCTCCCCACACATGCCCTGCCAGACAGGTTTTCAGCTCTTTCTTGAAGGGTAGCAGCTCTGTCTGGAGACGCAGTTCAACTGACAGGAGGTTCTATAGGGGCTGAGCGGATACGAAAAGGCTCTTCTTCTAGTGCTAGAAAGATGAGCCTGTCTAGCAGTTGGTATTTTTAAAAAGCCCCTCCGGTCGACTCTAGTTAGATGGGCAGATGTCCTTGGAGTGATACAATCTCTTTAGTATCCTGGCCCACTAGCATGTAGGGCTTTAAAGGTCATTACCAGCACCTTGAATTGCACCCGGAGGCACACTGGCAACCAGTACAGCTCCTGTAGCAGGGGTGAGGCACAGGTATAATGCCTGCACCCTATTGCTACATGGACAGCTGCATTCTGAACCAGCTGCAGCCTCCAAATGGTCATCAAGGGCAGCACCATGTAGAGCACATTACAATAATCCAGACTGGAGGTGACCCGAGCATGTGTAACCATAAGCAAGGAGCCCCAGTCCAGGAGCGGGCATAATTGGTGAATGACACAAAGTTGTGCAAAAGCCCTCCTAGCCAAATATTTGGTTGCCTATTTGTAGAACATCTGCTATATCATTAATGTGATAAATGATTTTAAATGTGAGAGAAATATGACCAATTGTGTTCCCAATTTATGAAAAATATCATGTAACTTTGGTTATATTCCCCTGATACTATTCAAGAAAATGAGGCTGAAAATAGTAAGTTGATGAACCCTTCAGAATTTGACTAATAATTGTGATAACTGAAGGTGCCAACTCAAGTGTTATTTAAGTTTATAAATATTAAGATTAATGTTCATTACTCCTGCACAGTAACAGATTTACTATATATCTATTTCAATATTAATCAGTCAAAAGGTTAGAGCAATTATTAATAATAAGAGGTTTAGCTATGATCCACGGCATTGGATACTGAATATTTTGGGGGACATTTCTTCAAGGGTACTCTTTTTCAAGCTACACATATCTGCTTCCCATATCTGCTCCACACCTCTGAATAAAGTTCTCATCTCCGACACTCCACCTTGGATTGTATTAATGGCGTGACAGATGTCATCCAGAAGAGCAAGCCACTGATCTAATGTATTGCTGACAATGATTTAATGTTTTTGAGTTATATAATTGCCTACTGCAAAAATGTCTTACTTGTCACAGCTCTAGGAAATAAACAAAGGTATAAACATATCCATTTAACATTGTGCTGGAATATATGTTTCCAGGCTGTGTTGAGAAGTTCAGATGAGATAATAGGCTGTGAGTTTGGTGTAGATTGGAAGATAGCAATGTCTTAGAAGATTGCCTACAGAAGCAACAGGTGAGTAGGACAAAAACATAGACATGATCATGCAACTTTTTTCTTTTTATTTAAATTAAAAAAAATATTTTGTTAGATGCCGAAGCACACCGATAACTGAAGTGTTATCTATTTATCTACTTGTAATTTCTTGCATTCAAACTGCTAGGTTGGCAGGAGCTGACGTCATCCCGAGCATGCCAGGGGGCTCTCTTAGCACTGCAAATTTTGACTTGCAGGAGGCTCCGAAAATTCCCCCAAGGCAGTGATTGGCTTCAGCACAGGTTGCTGAGGGGAAAGGATCGAGTGAGAGGCTGCTCAGAGCAGCCTGGAAGAGGTCCAGACACTGCCTCGGTCACCACTACTGCTGACATCAGGTGGGGGGTGGGGATGGGGTGGGGCGTCTGTGGTGAAGCTTGGGTGCTCACCGTGGGCCGCATAATTTATATGCAGGGAGCCAATTAGGGCCATGGGCTAGAGTTTGGACACTCCTGTCTCAATGGATAATACTGAAGAGGACAACATAGAAATCTTAATGGTTGAACTGGCTGTGTTTATAGCAACATCAATTTATAAATAACCTAATGTACCATTCTGTTTAAAAGAATAAGTCTAATATTGAAAGCCAAAACAATCACTTTTGAGGTGGAGATTTTCAACAGTCATAGCAACATTTGGGGCTATGAACAAGATGCCAAAAATGAGAGTCATTAGAAAATGGAAGCATCCTCTTCAATATGCCTTATGCTAAACAACCTGGTTCTTTAACTTTTTCAGGCAGCAGGGAGTCTAAATCCAGATCTAATTTTTGTTAGCAAGCCTAACAAAGCATGGCTTTAAGAGTATGTGATCCAATCCAAGACATTCAGCATAGACTAATTCCATGTCTCATTCATCCATCCAGCCACAATCTATACATCCAAAAGGGGGTATAATAATAATAATAATAATAATAATAATAATAATAATAATAATAATAATAATAATAATAATAATAATAATAATAATAATAATAATAATAATAATAATAATAATAATAATAATAAACCAAAACTGTGACCAGTTTACAGCAGGGATTCTCAACCTGCAACCAGATGTGGTCCATGGCATCATTTCATGTGGGCCCATCACCACCTCCACCACACCAGGAACTGCCATGTGGTGGAGGAAGGGCAAAATGGCCATCTAGCCCCCAAAGCCGTCTCAGGGAGCGTGACCTGGCCTCCGTCTTACAAAAGGTTGAGAACTAGTTTACAGGAATGCTAGAGGCAATGGTGTTTAAAATTGCCCTTAAACAGATAATTATGATCATTTTTGTAACTTCCATTTTGGAATATTCTCATACCTCTATTCCAAGAGAGTTTTAGACCCCTGGTCTCATACCAGAAACACCTGCCTAAATCTTAGATATTTCACACTTTGAAGAAAATTATTTTATTATTTGTTTATTTATTTCTTGTATTTACAGAACACCTGGTGAATATACAATGAAGACAGGGAGAAATCCTGATCTTGACTCTTGCAGAAACAAAAAGAGAAAACTCCCTTGAAAGACAATATAACAGCTTGAAATGTCAAGAAGCAGCCCAAAACCTTTGTGACCACTGAAAAGGCCGAACAATGATCCAAATAAAAGGGCATTGTATGCAACTATAACCTCAAACCAAATAGTAAACCTACTGATTCTGACAGGGAAAATCAACCAAAACATAATGAAAATAAAACTACAAAGGGATGTTCAGAGCAAATCTAATGAACTTTCCACTGCCATCATATTGGCAAAACTAGAGGAAACCATAACAGCTAGGAACAGCAAAGCAGTGGGACTCAGTTATATGTGGATCAAGCAAATTAAACATTTTTGGCAAAACCCAAAGTGATGTATCTTTTAATAAATGCTGCATGAACAAACAAATTCCAAAAATATAGTGGAAGATGAAAGAAAAACTATACTGAAACCAGATAAAAAACCATCAGATCCCAAAAGCTTGTGGCATATGTTGAAAGGTGCCAGCAAATAATAAATGAAATAAAGTAATATAGCACCAAACCCATTGATGGCTGAAACTGAGGAAATGTGTTCAGTGTATTTCTCAAGCTCTAAATATTAAACCAGAAGAGACCAAGATAAAAGTAATAGAGAACAAAAACAGCACACCTTGCTAAAGGAGTGAAAACCAAAGAGTGTTTCCCACACAGACATTCTGGTTGGAACATGTAAAAATCACTTGATAGACTTCAGAGAGAAGTAGGAAGATTAAAGGAAAAACAAATAAAGTGGTTCTACAGGACAAATTTTCTGTGAATAATATCTGCCCAATAATATCTACAAAAGAAAACATAGTAGATGGCTGCCATAATGCTATTGAAATATTCTGGTTCTGGTTAAAATAGTCTAATTATTTTAATACTTTAATTTGTTCCTAATTTTGCCTATATTTTATATGTGCCCATAATTGTAAACTGCACAATGCTCTGATGCAAATAAAGAAAGAGAGGGTGCTCACCCTAGCCTCTGAAGCCAGTCACAGCAGGATAGTGTATCTGGTATGGACATTAATGGAAGACATGCTGCATGGAAGAAACATGAAATGAAGTCTAAATCTCTGTGTAGCATTCTCTGGCATGAGTGATGTACAGTGGTGTCGTGGGGGGGCAAGGGGGGCTGGCCTTGGCGGCACATTTTGGGCTATGGGTGTTCTTGGACTAAAATTCCAAGAAGCCCTAGCAGGAGCAAATGCCAGCATCCACCAGCATCTTAAGACCCGGCATCTTAAGACCAGGGTGGCTGAAATTCATGCAATGTTACTGGTGATGTAATATGAATGCCTTCCTTACTGTTTTTGTCAGTGAGCCAGGGAGAATCCTGACAAGACTGAGTGGTCAGGGGTCCTGTGTTAACTCAGGAGCTACCATCTTTGGTTCTGGATGGGGCAGTTTTGCCCCAAACAGACCCAGTGCGTAATCTGGGGGTCCTCTTGGACTCACGACTACTGCTCAAAGAGCAGGTGGCAGTCGTGGCCATGAGGACTTTTGCACAACTTCGTGTAATCCGCTCCTAGACCAAGACTCCTTGCTCATGATCACACACGCTTTGGTAACCTCCAGACTTGATTATTTTAATGTGCTCTACATGGGGCTGCCCTTGGTGACAATTCAGAGGCTGCAACTGGTCCAGAATGCAGCTGCTCGGGTCATGATGCTGTGCGGGTGTTATGCTCATGCCTCACCATTGCTGCGGGGGCTGCACTGGCTGCCAGTTTGCCCCCGGGTGAAATTCAAGGTGCTAGTTATTATCTTTAAAGCCGTATATGGTAGTGGGCCAGGATACCTTGGCGATTGGGCGGCAATATAAATCTGAATAAATAATTAAATAAATACCTAAGAGACTGCATCACCCTATGGACATCTTTCTGTCCCACCAGAGCACCTCTCTAGCACTAGGAGGAGGGCCTTCTCCATGTCTGCTCCGGCCCTATGGAACCTCTTGACAAGTGAGCTGCATCTCCAGACGAAGCTGCTGCCCTTTAGGAAGGGGTTAAGACCTGGCTGGCAGAGCATGTGTGGGGTATGGGCCGGATGGTGAGTGGAGCACACTCCTAGGATGGCCCCAAAAGAAAGGAACAGAAAACCATTTCTGTGTATTATCTACATAGAAAACCCAGGGAAAAGGTTGTCATAAGTCAGAATTGACTTGACAGCATACAATTAATAGCCAACATTTTTCTTTTGTTTGAAGGAAAACCATTCAGGAAGATCAGCTGACATGCAAGAGACCCTAAGGTGGCAAACTCTAACATAATAGAGATCCTTGAACTTTGTGTTCCTATGTTCATTACTCAATTTGAGCAGTAGCTGCTGTTTTTAGTATGATAAACCAAATGAAGTGCAGCTGGGATGACTCCTTTTTCTAGACTTTCATTTTAATAGCAGTGAAATAAGATTTGCTGACAAGTACAACATTGTTAATGTGATCCCAGAAAGATCTGATGAGCAGGTAGGTTGCTATTCTGCCAGTGATACCTTTGCATGCACATAATGTTCCTGCTACCAGTCACCTAGAAATATATAAAGTTAGACCAATAGACCTAATGCTTCAGATTCTTTTAAAATTTTGACAGATTGTTGCCCTGTTGGCATCAGGGATGAACAAATCTGTCAGTTTTGCACTTCTTCAGTGTCTTCCCTCTCCCATCATCAGTTCTTCCCATCTTGTTTCTATATCAACTTGTATCTTTTAAGATATACAGATATGCATTCTGTGAGTGTTTTTCTTAACATATAATATTTTTGCTTGCCTTCACATTTTTGTAAGCAAATTTCCTCAGACTGAGACTGTTTAGTTCATCCCTCCCATGAATATACACATCTATGTCCACACAATCTGTATTTTATCAGCATTTTTGTCTAATTGGAGGACTGCATTGCAGAATTCTGAAATGTATAAAATAAAAAATGGACTCTATCTTCTGTACAAATTGAAAAAACTCTCTTGTACTCTCAGTCTTTTGTTACATTGGGAGATGAATAACAGAACTATAAGTGAGCTTCCGACTGAACTCAAATGTCCCAATTATCATGAGAATGTTAACTTTTGTAGCTCTCTGGCTACATGAAAATGAAAATGCTGAACTAGAAAAAAATTACAATGTCAAAAATTTTAAGATGGAAAATGCTAAAATATCTCTATATATTGCTCTGTTCTCTACATAGAACTGTCCTTGACCAAATGGAAGATGATTCTGCAGCTTATGGTGGTCCTTCAATTTCTGGCTTCTTAGTACAATGCCTATGTGTATTATTCAGCAGGGGTGCCAGAACCATGAGAATACTTTGTTAATTAGTCCTAGGGCATGCAAGCTCTAGCTCATGAAAAGAATCCTCATCTTTTTATGTATGTGTGAAAAATAATGCTGTTAGCTGTATCAAGCTGCATTGTAAAGCAACAATGAATAGGACTGGTTTGCATAGTAGAATAAAATGTCATTATACTTTTACTGTTTCCTACTTCAGGGGGTGGGAGCTAAACATTGTTGGATGATGTAAAAGGCTTGTGCAACTTGTTTCCATTACGATTCTATTACAGATCTGCGAGAACAATTGTGCGGGCAATATCAATGGGAATGGATGCTCTGGGTTTTTGTGCCTTTGGCAGCAAAGTCCAAAGAGAAGGATGATGGTCCCCAAGTGGATTACATCCCACTTGAATCCATCTTGATGGAGGGCAACAGCTTCATCAATAGGCTGAGGAAGAATTTGTATGCCAAAAGGAATTAGGACCAGAAAGTGGCTCGTGTACCTGAATCAGTGGTATGGGTGTCACGCAGAAGGTTGAGGAAGCCATTGCATTATACTGCTCCCAGGACAATATTCATGGCTAAAAGTCAAATAACCATGGCTCTCTGACGCTAGTAGCCCTTCAGTGGGCAGAGGGTGTTAAGAATCTCTGGGTTAGCCATAAAAGTATGTACCTGGAACATCAGGCATATTTATGAAAAATGAAAGATTTATTTTGAGAGTCCCCTGGACAGCGAGGAGAACAGATAGGTCAATCTTAGAAGAAATCAACCCTGACTGCTCCCTTGAAGGTCAAATAGTAAAGATGAAGCTAAAGTACTTTGGACATCAAATGAGAAGAGAGGATTCACTTGAGAAAGCCTTGATGCTAGGAAAGGTGGAGGGCAAAAGAAAAAGGGGCGGCCAAAAATGAGATGGCTAGATGGTATTGTAGAGACAATGGGCACAGAACTGAGCGAGTTGAGGAGGATGGTGGAGGACAGAAGTGCCTGGCTGACAGTGGTCCATGGTGTTGCAAAGGGTCAGAATCAACTGTGCGACTGAACAAAAAAAAAAGGAAATGAAGGGGCTGGGTGTTTATTTAATGGAAATGAATGAGACAAGGTGCACAGGAGTGGGCCAATGCAGTTTGTCAGAGTACATGGTCCATTACTCAGGAAACAATGAAAAACATCACTGGAATGGGGTTGGGGCAGTGATGGGCTCAACATTTCTTTTACTACTACACTGTGGGCGTGGTATGGTGGGTGTGGCAAGGGGGAAAGCTCTGTGTTGCACCTGAATTAGGACTAATTTATTTCAAAACTTGGATGGGCGGGAATTTCTGCTACTGGTTGTGGTGAAATGGTGCAAACCTGCTGATGCCCACCACTGGGTTGGGGTTATCCTGAGCAAAGCGATAATGAACACAGTGCTTAGAGTGATAGCATTTTCAGGTAGGATCACTATGAACACATGTAAAGGCAAACTTTTCAACATGAATGTCATACAAGTCTATGCACCAACTGCAGACAAATTGGATAATGAGACTGAGAAGTTATATGATCAACTCAAAGCTCCAGTGGAGTACAGTGGAACCTAAGTTAACAGTCGGCTCAGTTAACATAAAAATTGCATAACGAAAGAAAATCCATAGAAAATAGTGGCTCGGTTTACAGACTTTTCCCCAGAATGGATTAATTGGTTTTCAGTGCATTCCTATGGGAAACCACGTTTAAGTTAATGTATGTTGGTTTTCAATGTATTCTTATGGAAAATCCGGTTAAAGTAATTTTTACTGTAAGAAACGTCCTAGAGAACACATTAATTATGCTAACAGAGGTTCCATTGTATAGAAAAAGAAATGAAGTTGCTGTAATTATGGGAGTCTTCAATGCTAAAGTTGGCCAGGGAAAAGAGAATGACATAGTTTATTTATTTAAGGCCTTGGGAAAAGGAATGAGAAAGGAAATTGCCACGTGCAATTCTGCAGAGAAGATCTAGTGTTCACCAACACATGGTTTAAGATGCCACCTGGATGACTTTATGCTTGGAAGTCCCTTGCTAATAGCCCAAATAATATTGACAGAAATAAAAAATACTTTGCTCTTATAAACAGAAGGTTTTATAACGGCATCTTGTCAGCAAAAAAAAAAAAAAAAAAGCATCCTGGGGCATATATTCCATCAGACCATAACCCATTAATACGTCATTTCTGCCTAAAATTTCATAAAATCACAACTAAAACAATGGAAAGGGATTTTGATGTCAGTGTTCTTAAGGCCAAAGAATGTAGAACAGTGGCAAAAGAGAAAATAAGAGAGGAGTTAGACAATAAGAGGAAATAGGTGCAGAAGAAAAATGGGGGATAGTAAAAAAGTAACAAAGACAGTTAGACAGAAACACCTTTGCAGACAAAAGTCAAACCATAAGAATAAGGAATGGATGACAGATGACATACTCCATTTAATGGAAATAAGAATCACCTATACAAATCAGGACAAGGAAAAATATAATGATCTACAGAGGATGATTAGGCACAAAATAAGAGCTGCAAAGGAAACTTATATGGCTGACAAATTTGCTGAGACAGAGGAACAGCAAAATAAGCACAATTTTTCAACATACATAAAAGGTTGGGGAAGTTACTGGCAGAAGACAACAAAAGACACATGCATTGTTAAAGGACAAGGATGTGAATCTTAATTTAATTTAATTTTCCCACTTGTATGCCACCCAATCAAGAAACTCGACTCTTGCGTTGGAAATAAGGGATAAGATCAATGTATGGAAAGAATACACAGGAGAGCTGTTTAGTGATGAAAGAGGTGAACAGCCTGTCATAAATAGCAATACTGGAGCACCAATACTGGAGAGTGAGATTGTAAGAGCTTTGCAAAGATCCAAAGATGGGAAAGCAAGAGGGCCAGATGAAATCCCAGTAGAAATTCTGAAACTTTGGTCCAAAGTGAACATCAAAGAATTGGCAGACCTTTATAACACCATTTCTGACACAGGGATCCTTCTGAGATGTTGGTTGCTAACAACCTTTGTTACATTGCCGAAGAAACCTGTGAGGAATACAGAATGATTAGCTTCATGGGTCATGCTTTTAAGGTCTTTTTGAAAATAACCCATAGTATAATTTACAAAAAGTGTGAAGAAAACACAGATGAGACACAAAAAGGCATCCAGAATTCTATGGGCACCAGAGCAGCACTGTTTATAATGCAGTTCCTCATACAAAGGTGTAGAGACATGAGATGTGATGTGCGGGCATGTTTTATAGATTATACAAAAGCCTTCTTATGTCAGCATAAGAAGATGATCACAGCACTGATGAAAATAAGTGCAGACAATAAAGATATCAGTATCATCACCAACCTTTACTGGATTCAGACACCTCAAGCAGAAGCGTAGCTTGCCTTGGCGGCGCCCCGTATAAAAATTTGTTTGGGGGCCCTTTATATGCGGGACAGTGGGGCGGCGCTAACATCATGACATCGTGACATCGTGGGGGGAGCCAACGTCATGACGTCATGACATCGTGGGGGGAGCCAACGTCATGACGTCATGACGTTGTGGGCGGGGCCAAAAATAAAAATAAAATAAAAATAAATAAATAAATAAATAAAATAGAATAGAATTAAAATAAACAAACAAACACACACACACCTCAACCCACCCACCCACCCAAACAACCACAACACAAACCCGTAAATAACTTAAATAATTAAAATAAATAAAGAAATAAAATAAAAATGTAATAAAAATACACCCACCCACCCAACACACACATAAACCACCCACCCACCTGAAACACAAAACCCTCACTTACCCTCCTGGGGCTGATGAGCCCCCATGGCCCAGGGCCGCATGGCAAGGCACGCTACCCCTGACTGCAGCCTCCTCCTCTTCTTCCGGAGCTGCTTGCCGCTGCTGCTGTCTCCGCCGCCACCACCGCCGCCGAACCCGAAGGAGGTGGTGGCACACTCTGCCAGGCGTCCCCAGGCCATGGGGGTTCGGCAGCAGCGGACAGCCCGGGCAGGCCTCAACCTGTCCGTGGGAACTGGGCGGCCCCAGGGGAGGTCCCCTCCTCTGAGGGCCACCATTGGAGCCGCTCTGAAAAGCTGCGGCTCCAACTCCGAAATTTTATTTTTTAAAATTGGAGCCAAAAATGGCTCCAATAAAGTGCGCATGCGCAGAAACTCAATCTGACGCATGTGCAATGCGTCAGATTGAGTTTCTGCGCATGCGCACTAAATTTTTGCTCCAATTTTTTTTAAAGAAATTTCCTGCCGGTGAGGACCGTCCTGCAGAATGCAGGATGGTTGGCCGCCCTACCGTTGGGGCCCCCCGGGGGCCCGTATAATTGATATGGCTGATATGGCGGTAGCTACGCCTCTGACCTCAAGTCAAAGTTGAAATGCAGTGGCCTTCCTTTTGCCTTCCACATCACATCACTTCCTCCCCCCCAACACAGAGTTTGCTCCACCCCTCTGCCCAGCAGCCCAATGGGAGTGTCTCCTTAATCCCCTGCTGCTGTGTTGGCACTTGGAGATGAATAAGTGGGTTGTGGGTTGCAGTTTGGGCACTCAGTCTCTAAAATGTTCACCATCGCTGATCTAGTGCACACAAAAGACATATTTGTATCCCCTTGCAGTATCAAAGCTATTACTCCCACTTTCAAATAAATGAAAAAGCAACTGAAATGTCAGTTCTACCTGTGAACAGATCTCTTATCCACACAACAAATAGCTTTGTATCTGATATATTAGTTCATAGATACTTTTCAAGAAGACAGCATAGACTTATAATGTTATTTTCTTCGTACATTTCAAAAAGACATTACTTAAGATGTCTTAAGAAACAAATTATGTTGTTATTATGAGAGTTTTTCAATAGCAACATTCCTCCCTGAATAATACACACAATTATAGCATTCTATTTATTAGACAAATTTCAAACCTTTAATTTTTTCATCCATTTTCATATTGTTTTCCAATAAATAGATTCAACAATGCCAGCAGGCTACATCCTATTCTCTTTTATTCTTGAGAACACACGCATGCACGCACGCATGCACACACGCACGCACGCACGCACGCATGCACGCACAAGCACCCCACCCCAGGTAACGAGAAGCTACCGCAGAAAAATCATTCTCAAGAACTCTTTTTTTAACAAATAATCATCATAAAATGGATGCCTCTTTTAACATTCTCCTTTTATGTAAGGTATTTCTTAATAGTTTTGACTTTGAAAATGAAGAGATACAGCTATTACAAGGCACTGTATTGTCTTGATTGAAGCACTTGGGAACCTGAGCATCTGATTTTTACAGTGGTGTTTCAGCTAATGCAGCTCAGAGCTATGACTTGTGCTAATGTCTCCCCACAAATAAAAGAAAGAAAACCACATCAAATGTTAGATAAGAATCGAAAAGACACCATGCCAGAAAAATGTTCTTGGAATACCTTAATAATGCATTGCTGTAGCATTAAATTTGCCCTAATACTAGTGAGAGGGTAAGTTCCATCAACAATCCTTCTGGGTCCCTACAAATTTACTTTATATCATACAGTTTGATTGATTCATGACTCAGAACCAGAATACTTACAGTGTGCATGCAGTGTATTATAGACTCTAGGTAACAAGGATATTAGTCTGTCTCTGTGAGAAGACTTGGAGGCACCTTTGCTCATATACTTGAAAATATGATGGATTTTCTCGACCAGCTTCCAGAATGATGGGTCTGTATTTTGCTTGCAACTAGGGATCATTACATTTAATCTTGCCTTAGAGAACAGTACCATCAGACAGACCTCATGCATGGTTCATACTTTCTGGGTAATGATAATGCTTCTGGTTTTTCCCTGGGACTGGAAAGTGCTCTGTGAACTGCTACCAAAATAATCTAATAAATCCTTAGTTCTAGTATGACATCCATATTGTTCATGTACTAGCAGGGAAAATGGGGATCAATGCTATATGGGGCTTCTCTGATGGAAAAAGAGCAGCTTTACCTTGAGCATTTAATATATTTATTGATTCTAAAACTTATCCCTTTCTGACTTAGTTTGAGAAATCTAAGACAGCTCACAAGAAATGCAGGTTCTAGTACTCACTGAGCTAGGAAATCTAGTGGGTGACTTTGAGACAGTCTCTCTCTCTCTCTCTCTCTGACCTACCTTGTAAGGTGTTTTGTTTTTTTTGCAAGTACACATTAATAAGGAGGGCAGCCACATTAAAACCCTTGTGTTTACTAGAGAAAGGGCAGGATATCATGTTACCGTTAAAAAGTGATTTAAAAAACCCAGAGGTGACAGGGAAAGCCATTAGGACTCTTGATTTTAATAATATAAGAATGATTGTGCCAAAGGCCTGCCAAAGCAAAATCACCTAGCTGGGAAGGATCACAGGGACTAGCATTGTGACTCAGAATGCTGGAATCAAGTTTCATCATGTACTATCATATGTCAACATTTTTTATTGCTAGTGGGGTATACACTTGGGTACAAATCAGATGTTTTAGTCTTCTGGGATATTCTCCTACAGACCTCAAATGGCTATTGTGGTGCAAAAGAATGGCAGAGGAAGATTAGAGTGAGAAGCACCTGATCTAGGACATATTCATGAATGTCCATCTATTATCAAAGAAAGGCATTATGGCTTCTTAGCACATTGCATGTACTGTACTCTATAAATGTGCCCACAGAAACTCTTGCTACAATAAACCTCCTAGTCTTCAAGGTGTCATACAAAATTTTGTTATTTTGCTGCATTAAAATGGCTACCTCTGTGGAAAGAGATGAACCAAGTTGCTGGGGAACCACAATAGCTTCCTTTAAGGCTGAGACACCACAATTCATAGGAATAATTAAAAACCTAGAGACAATTTCTAGTAATACATGAGCACCAAGAGTTTGCCTTTAACAGCAAAACAAGACTACCCATCTGGTGATATAACTTTCCTTTACAATGTGTGCTAAATATACTGATATTAGTTGCTGCCAGTGCCAAGAACACTGCTCCCTGAAGGAATTTGTACTAATAATAATTTCATCTAAGAAATTATTCTGGGTTGAAAGGATTTTTGCAGAAGAAACTCCACTCGGGGAACACTCAAATGAGGCTCCTTTCATGTCCCCAAGAACTAGAACAGAGATGGGTGTTCAATCTGTCATGCAGTACCCGAGTCTCGAACTGCCAACTTGCCAGCCTTCTAGCTAACAAAGCGAGCTTCTTAACCACTGAGTCACCGCAGTGTCAAATGTACAAGTGACTCCCTTTCTGCTGCTTTACTATGTAATGTTTAACTTTCTCTGCATGTGTCTATGTTTGTGTGTACATGCACTTAAACACTGTCAGAAGCCTTTATCTCTCATTCTTCTCCACAATAAATATATCATAAATCATGCAAAATAAAAGGTCTTTCAAGATGGTCTGCTGTAAACACTGTGATAAATGCTTTTTTATGATAAATGTGTAATATGGAATGAAATGGTCAATTTCTCTGGAAGCAGTGTGCCCATGTATCTTCCATATCATTGGAATGAGGTGACTTATCAAAACAAAATGAAAGCTTAGTAGTGTGAAGAAGAATAAGAGATGACTTCCAGAGCAAAGTAGCAGAGATGATTATTATCTCATGACTTCAGGTTTCTGTTGGCCCGGGAATGTGCCAGAGAAAACAGTTTCACAAACGATTTGCAATTTGACAGTTTGAAAAAAGCAAACAAACAACCCTTTTCAGGAGTTTCAGTGTAGAGAATATACATAAATAGTTTACCATTCCTTTCTTTGCAGACTCTAGCTCTGCAGCCAGATACCTAACTCACTATTCACTGTCTACCCAATCTAACCCCCCTGGATGTCGTTATCAAGGAGGGAACAGAGCCAGCCAAGGCCAATCAAAAGGCTTTGAGAAATCCAGGAGAATTATCAGGGATGCCAGATCAGCTATCAGTGTGACTAATGCAGTCTTTGTCCCATCCAAGGCCTGAAACCCAACTGAAATGAAATATGACTATCCATCTCCTCCAAGAACATCTGCAGCAGGTAAGCAGAATCAGTCACAATAGAACAGTAGCACTGATTATATCTCTTGTTATGAGGCTTCCTTGTCAAATCCTTTATGGGGAACTTAGCTCCAGTACAAGGCCTCATAGAGCTCCTTTGAAGTGCTATCAGAACCAGCTGAAGCAAACCATGAAGATGTCAAGCATAAACCCAAAAACTTGGGAGGCAGCAACCATAGATCACCCAAATTGGTGCCAAACCATCTCTGGTGCTATTGGTAACTTTGAATGAGAACGCCACAGATATGAAGAGGCTAAGCGACAAACACAAAAACTTCATCAATCTCAACTATGCCCTCCACCATCTATTCAGTGCACAGTGTGTGGCCACAAATTTCATGCCCAGATCAGTTTATGGAGTCACCAGAGAGATACCCATCAACTGAGACAATGACTTCCAGGAATAACACATGCTTGGATATGAGTAACAGCCAACAATGATGCTAACACCATCACCAATTTCTTGTTAATTTGGCATCCCTATACAATGATGACTGATAGTCACTGAAACACAAGATCTGCAGTCTAACAACTGCTTTACATGCAATTCTGTACATAGCCAGGCAGCATAAACTTTACCAGAATCAAGAAAGCAGGGTGCAGCCTTATTCATGAATTACTTTGATTTATTTCAGTGAAGCTATTGCATTGTAATGCATTGAACAAATTCAGCCTGAACACTTGATGTCAAATATTTGTTATTTCCTCTCAGAAATGAACACGAGATAGCCTTGGGCCAAGTCCCAGAGTTGTTGTTTTTTTTTTTTAACCTGGCCAAAGGTCTTTCGTTCTGACTCAACAGAACAATGCAAGATCAGTTAGAAAGGCAATAAACATGGTGCCAACATCTCCTCCATGGTGCTCTTTATTGTATACCTGCCACTACCATCCTTCACCCTGAAGAAGAGTCAAGTCACTTTTCAAACATACAAGGAACTGGAACCGGAAGCAAATGCAGTAGAACTTTGGTGTTCTCTGGGATGTTTCTTACAGCTAAAATTACTTTAACTGACTTTCCCATAGGAATACATTGAATACAATTTCCCATAGGAATGCATTAAAAACCACAAATACTTTTACTGAAACATAGCTTTCCACAGGAATCCATTGAAAACCAATTCATCCGGTCTGAAGAAAATACTGTAAACTGAGCCACTTTTTCCTATGAATTTCCTTTTGTTATGCGATTTTTATGTTAACCAAGCCGTTTGTTAACCGAGGTTCCACTGTACTTCAATATACTTTCTCATTGTTCCGGGCGGGGGGGGGTGCATGCATGTGCGCGTGCGTGTGTGTAAGATACATCTATTTCTAACCATTCCAATGCTGTTTTTAAAAACTCACCAACTTATCTGAATAAAATGTTGGTTTCACAAAGTTGAGGTCACTAGAATAAGTGGTGCATTTTATTATAGCCCAGTATAATAAATGGACACAACCTTAGCTGTGGGTGCTATCTTTATGCTATTGGTATGACAACAAAGGCCATACAGACAGCCACTATTATTGCTCAGCATTCACAAAGTTTGCATTTAGCTGCAATGTATGATAAACACAAGGTGACATGCTGTATGCCAGGAGTTCTCAACCTTTTAAAGTCAGGGGCCAGGACACACTCCCTCACACAGTTTCTGGGGCTGGATAGCCATTTTGGCCTTCCTCCATGGGCCACATCTGGTCTGCAGTTTGAGAATCTCTGCTGTATGAAGTTTTGATGTCTCCTTCTGGGTTTACACTGGTTCCTCATTTGATACTGTGTTTGCTTTAACAGTCAATTTAATGGTTATTTTCAGCAAATACAGTAATACCTCAGATAACATTAGTATCGAATAACACTAAAATCGCATAACATTAAGCAATCTGGGGGGAAGAATTGCATCGGATAACATTAAGATCCTATGGGATGCATCAGATAACAACCGCTAAAGCCTGTGTGGTTACAATGTATCTCTATGGATCCCACAGGATTTTAACATGCATCGGATAACACTAAAAATCGTATAACACCAAGACTTGTGGAACCAGGTTTTAGTGTTATCTGAGGTTTTACTGTAATGTCTACCCAGGAAACCACCTCTGAGACAAAACAGTCTAGTTTACAGCTTGCTTTCTACTGGTGTAATGAAGCTTTGCAATTTTTTTGAGCCATAAGACATGAGGAGTAAAAAGGTACTTCTCCTACTGGAAACATCAGTCTTGTGAGATTGTCTTTTTGGTTCATTGTTTAAATATGCTTTAGTACACACACACCACAAAATTCAAGAAAATTTTACCACATCCATTTTACATAGTCAATAGGATCCTTGTTCACTTTATTTTGACTATAGACAACACCATCAAACTCCCTTTGGTTAAGAAGCCCCATTTTTTTGTTTGCTCTAGTGTTTTCTCTAACTTACTACTACATTTTAAAATCTGTGTAGCTCTTTGTAACAGAGTGATTTTAAAACTCCCAACACAGAGAAAAGTAGATTTTGAAAGTAGGGTGCGTATGTGTGGTATCAATAAGAATTCTTCTCCTTGGTCTTCTCCGTTATTCCATGGAATCTATCCCAAGTAAGTATTCAGCATTTTTTTAGTAATAGTTGGAATAAAAGTACTCCAATGAATCATAGGGTACAGAAACATAGGGATCTATTTTATACTGAGCCAGACCATTTTCTTGCCCAGTTCTGACTAGGATTTAAGGCAGGATTATTTTCTAGCCCTGCATCAGGAGATTTGTAATATTCCTTGGTGGCCTCCCACCCAAGTATTAACCTGTCCCAATCCTGGTTAGTGTGCAGATCAGATGAGATCAACATTTGGTTAGAGCCGTGGTTCCCAATATGGGGCACACATCCCACAGAGGGACGAACTGATTTTTAAAGGGGGCAATTGAAGATTGAGTTATGAACAGTGAATGACCTTTTAGGCAATTTCCACTGTAATAGAAGTTCACTTTTTGAGCAATAAGAATTGTTCAATTCTTATTCACATTGTGTTTGTGTGTTGGGGGGAGAGAATCAGAATTTTAAAGATGGTTAGGTTGGAACTGGCAAAAAAAAAAGTTGGGAACCACAGTGCAGTGTTCTAGTATTGCCTACCATGCTCAGAATTCTCCAGCTAGTAACTATGATGCCTGAAGAAATTTTGGAAGTTTTGGTAATCCGAAGCCATAAATTTGTACAGCTCTCATTCAGAATGATTAAATTTGTTAAATCTCTTTGTATTCATATCTCCAGTATACATTTTCATGCTCTTCAATCTGATCCCTATCTTTCTGTAGAAGAATTTTTTTAATGTAGAAGATCATTCAGATGAGAATTGAGACCCCCCCAATGGGTCTGAAGAAGTACAGTTAAAAATAGGTTGACCAGATTGTTAAATATTAGAATACAGATGAACACAAATTTTAGCCAACTCTTAGTTGGCTTATGGGCTACTTTTTTTATTTTAAACCTTGTGATTTACCATATTTGCTGGGGCATAAGACCTACTTTCCCCCCTTAAAATACACTGGGAAAATGGAGTGGGTCTTATACTGTACATAGTGGCCCATAATGGGCTATTTTGGTGGTAACGGGGTGTGTCTTATTCTCCGATGTGTCATATATGCTAGCAAATATGGTATTTTAAGAGTGACTTACATTTATAAACAAAAAACATCACACAATCAGGTGGCTCATTTAAACACTAACAGCCTCTGGCAGGAAAACCAGGCAGTCTTCATGAAGACATTTATGACAGACTTTCTAAATGTAGGTTTTATTTGTTAATCCTAGGAATGAACATGTGTTTATAAAATATTTTGACAAATTTAGGTGGGAAATGCCAGGAAAAATCCAGCAAATGGTATGAGTCACAATTTACATAAATCCTTTGAAGCATCTGCTAGTCTTGGACCATATGGATTAAGACAGCAAATGAAGATACCTTTTCCAGTCCCAAGTGCTACTAGAGATTTCAAGAGCATAGAAATTGTGGGGTCTAGCTCTTTTTGCTGTTTTATCTCTGAGCTTTTCAAGTTCAGCAAGCATAAGGTGAGCTATTCATAGATGAAAATTTAACAAAAGGGCAAAGACAATTCATACAAAAAAAGAGGAGACAATTCTACTATAATTTAGTACTTGGTTTTTCAGATGTTTTGAACATATGTGTCCTTCTTAATTATATATCACTTATACAAAAATAATAGTCACAGCAAAAGCTGACCTCCAAATTTATTTTGCTCCTTCATCATACATTGATTGAAGTTGACTTGGTTTCACAATCCACTCTCATAAAGCAGCTGTCAGCTACAATGGGAATATTTGATTTTTAAAATATTGCCTGCACTTGGAATGGATGAGGTTTTGATGATGATGATGATGATGATGTCATCATCATCATCATCATCATCATTAGATTCACAGTCAAAGACTTTGTAAAATTAACAGTTCAACCTCTGACCAAGGACTGAAGAAGTAAGGTAATGTCTAAGTATATAGGTAATTCCTTGTAAAACTGTTTTTGTAATACGCCAGTTATGCCCACTCCTAGATCGGGACTCCTTGCTCATGATCACACACGCTTTGGTCACCTCCAGACTTGATTACTGTAATGCGCTCTACATGGGGCTGCTTGGTGACCATTCGGAGGCTACAGAATATTTGATTCTACAGAATGTGGCGGCCCAGGTAGTGATGGGGTGCGGGCGTTATGCTTGTGCCTCACCACTGCTCTGGGAACTGCACTGGTTACCAGTATGTCTCCGAGTGCAATTCAAGGTGCTGGTCATTACCTTTAAAACCCTCTATGGTAGTGGGCCAGGATACTTAAGAGACTGCATCACCCCAAGAACATCTGTCCGTCCCACCAGGGCAGACCGGAGAGGCTCTCTTATCATTCCATTGGCTAGAGAGGCGCATCTCTCTAGCACTAGGAGGAGGGCCTTCTCCGTGTCCACCCCGGCCCTTTGGAACCTCCTACCAACTGAGTTACATTTACAGACAGAGCTCCTGCCCTTTCGGAAGGGCCTAAAAACCTGGCGGGCAGGGCAGGTGTGGGGTTCCAGGAATGTGGGGTCCCATGTTGGGTGGCTGATCTGATAGGACAGCCACCCTTCTCGCTGTTTTAAATTTTTTAACTTGAACTTTTAAATTTGTTTTTAATATTGTGCTAATTACAGCTGAATCTTTTAATTAATTTAAACCAAATTTGTGGGGTAGAGTGGGATTTTCAAGTTTCTTTTGTGAGATTTTGCATTGTTGTAAGCCGCCTAGATTCGGGTTCACCTGATGGAGGCGGGATAATAAATTTGAATAAATAAATAAATAAAATTAGGATGTTCAAGTCCAATAGATCCAAAATTTCCAAATTTTTAGGCCTTCCTTTAGGCCTTCCTTCCTCCATGGGCTCCAATCAGTATGGATACAACAGATGCTCAGCTTCCTCCATAGATCCTTATCTTCAGTTTGCAAATTGCAATATTTTGTGATTTTCTAAAGTTGTTTGTCTTCAATTCGTGCACCTCCTAGTATAACAATGTCAATAAACCAGGTCTTCTTCTTTTCCACAACAGTTATATCAGGTGGGTTATGAGTCAGATATCTATCTGTTTGAATTTTAAAGTCCCACATGATCTTGACACTCTCATTTTCCAAAACATTCTCTACTCAATGTCCACAATAATTTTCATTGCATTCAAATCTAAACTTCTGGAAAAGTTTCCAATGAACAATTTTGCAACCCTGTCATGGGTTTGAAATAATCAGTCTGAGAAATTTTGCTGCATCAGATGATCTACTGTTTCATCCTTTTCGTTACAAGTTGCTGCTGCTGCTTTAAAATACTCTCAAAAACAAATTTAATCTCCACAAAACAAAGTGGACAAAATTAGAATTTGCAGATTCAGAAAACATGAGACATTGACCCCATGAGTCAAAATATGACCTAGAATCCTTTCAACTTAGCTTAAACAGGTGGGGCTTATCTCTTGGGAAAATTTAGTAATGCAAAGCATCTATTGCAAATCACTACTTGCACCACAATGGAAGGGAGCAGGGATTGAAAGATAGAATGTCGCCTGAAATTTGTATATCAAAATCTTGTATGTTGTGAATTATCCAATAAAGGAGAGAGAAAAAGATTCACCCAACAATGTTAAACATATAAAAATATTATAGAAGATCCATACATGTGATCCAATACAACTTTTGATCAGATAGGCTACTACTAATTTGCATAGAGATTTTAGTATTCTGCATGCAAGTCAGCACTAGATGTCTTTGAATGTAAGAACTCAAAGCAACCTGCTAACTACTTACTTGCTTACTCCATTTATATACCACCTATCTTGTATAAATACTACTCTAGATGGTTTACAATACAGTCATTACTAACTTTGGAGCCCCAGAAGTTCTTGGACTAAAAATCCCAGAAGCTTTCACCATTGGCTCCATTGTCCAAGAGTATCTGGGGCCCCAAGATTGCAAGCACTGCACAAGATGCATAGCTGTACACATACCAATTCAAATGTTACCATTCGAGGTAAAGATTCCATTCTAGCAAAAATAAGGACAGTTGTCCTTCTATCTCAGGTTCACAATAAATATTACGAAGAATGCACAGCTGCAACTGGCCCATACCTCTTCCTTGTGTCCGCATGGCAATATTCAGGTTGTGGAAAGCTGTAACATGAGGTCATTATGCCCAGGCCCTTCTTCTCCTTATGGGGCTGCCAATTCAGTTACAATAAACCTAGATGTAATGATACTGGAGAAGCTTGGAAAGGAAAACACTTGCAAAAAGCCATATGTCCCCCTTCCCAAAATGCATCACAAAAGTTTGCCTCCACAGTTTCATACAATGTTTATCCTAAGGAGCTTTGATTTGAAATAGTATTAGGATACTGGCTGCAGTAGACCAGGGAAATATCAGGCATACCAGAAAACAAAACAAAATAAAATAAACAAAATAAAATAAAAAACACTGTAGCACTTTAAAGACTAACTGCTATATTTTTATTGTTAGCTTTCTGAAGAAGTGGACTTGATCCACAAAAGCGAACAATAAAAATATAACAGTCTTTAAAGTGCTACAGTGTTTTTTTATTTTGTTTTGTTTTGTTTTCTGGTATGCCTGAGCCACAGACTAACACAGCTACTATTCAAAAAAAATGAGGGAAATATCTTTAATCATCTCCCTCCCCACAACAAAATTCCCACCAGAACAAATTCTTATTATGTTTGCATGCACATTTTCAAATGAAATCTATAACAGAAATAAGTTTTAAAATAACTAAGGTATCAATTAACAGTTCTTTGCTTTATTTAAAAGCATCCATCAGAGAAATAAAAGTTAAAAAAAATGCACTCACATCAGTTGGCTATTTGTCTTCAATTAGCAGGATTTTTTAATTATTGCATGGATCAAGAAAAATAATTCTGTCCAGTATTTGTAAACACCAATGTCATAGGCACAATATTTTTAAAAGGGAAAAATATAAATCTTCAGCATTTTGAGTCAGGATTGTTCTATTCCATTGTTTTCAGGCTAAGTTTGATGTACACACTCTCTGCTCATGACCTTTAAAGAAAGCCTGCTTATTTCTAATAGTCATTACTTCTACCAGATCATTTATTTACCAACTCCAGAAAGAGATTCAGGCTTTTTCTTTGTTTCACTCTGGCAACTCCCAGTCATGCTTTCAGTGCTAAGTACTACTAAAAGTAATCATGACCAAATGTCGCTGTTTCAACTGCATGTTTTGCAATACAGAATGGAGTGATTGACATGCAAGACCATGTACCAATGGTATCAGTTTAATCAATCGCTGTAGTCCGATGGGGTGGGAATTTTTGACCAAGGTACATCAAGACATTCATTTTCTTTTTCTTTTTTAATTATTTCCTTTTATTTCCTCATCCGGCATTTGCAGGACAGGAAACCTATAATGATGGAACATTTTGTTCTTCTCTCCTGAGGAGCATGCAAAATAAGTGAAAGCAGAATGGCTAGAGAACAGATAGTATGAAATGCAAAATCATTTGATACCAAAACAATGATCATGACAATGCTAGAACCAGGTAGGTTCATAGTGTTATAGGACAACTGAAGGGTAATATGCAGATTGCTACATGTGTAGCAGGTGCTGTTGTGGATTAATACCCTTTCTATGTAAAAAAACAGCATAAGGCAAAAAAGGCTGTGAGTGGTTTGTAACAATCATGGAGGTCTGCATTGCCACACAGACATTTATACATAGTGTTCTATGTGTGATTGCGTTATATTTGTCACTCAGATGTTCCTTAGATTTACTGATATAGTGCCTAGCATCTCATTAATATTTGCATACATGCAACTAAATCTGCCTACAGTTATTGGTGGATTGCCCCAAGTTAAGAAGTCAGCATAGATACTTCCAATTGTATGCTGAATTGACACAATAGCAAATGTCTATGTTTGCTTTTAACTTGTGGCAGTTTACCACTGAGATTTATGCCGACAGTCAGGTATAACTAATATAAAACTGTCAAACATATGTAGTACACGAAGCTCTCTTGTCAGGATTGCTTCATGATCTGTTTACAGTAATAAACATGAGTGTTTAAAATAACACCTACTTCTTCATGATCATGCCCATACACGACAACAGGGATTCTCAACCTGTGGCCCATGGGCCCATGGCACCATTTCGTGTGGCCCTACACTGCCTCCACCACACCCAGAAAGTGCCATGTGGTGGAGGAAGGGGAAAATGGGTGTCCAGCCCTTGAAGCTGTCTGAGGGAGTGTGACCCCGCACCCATCTTAAAAAGGTTGATAACTTTGCACTACATTATGTTTGGAGATGTTTTTCTAAGTGCTCTGCTGTGTGAGGTGAGGAAAGTAGGTGGTGACAAAAAAGAAGGTCATCTTGATTTGATCGGATTCTCAAAGGAGAATTTTGGACATATTCCACATAAGATGGCCTGCCTGTTCCTTACTGTTATATCATTGGGGTGCTTCCAGCAAAGGCATGTTCTGTTTCACTAAGCTTTCAACTTTTGAGTAAAATGTTTTAATTCAGCAAGTTTCAATTTGGCTATTTTTATCTGGAGTTTATCATTGATTCTTAATTTGTTCTTGTATTAATATGAGATATACATTTATGTCTCTATGTAAATACACACATGTCCTTGAAAAAAATTATACTGAAGACATATGTTCATAACACTTACTGCCAAATTTCCCTTGTTGCCTCTTAACTGTGTACCCTTTCCTACTAAATATTTGTGCTACCACTTGCCTTCTTCCCAATAATTCCATCAACTCATTTTCTACATCATCTTCAGTTTTCTGCAAGTAAAACCATAGACGTAAGTCCTTGTTGGGCTCATTCTCACATGTGAAGATGAGAAAACATTTCTCTTGTGAGATGGTGAGATTTCATTTTCAAGTTCAAATGAAAGTTTTCTCACTTACAAGAATAATGTTTGACATTTTGCACAACATTTATAAACTATGGCCTAAAGAGAGAGAGGGGGGGGGGGAGAAATAAACTGTGAAAAGTATTTGATTTTTTTCATTTTCAATTGGTTTTTTAAAGGCTTGCCATGCTAAGAATTTCAGGATAATAGCAATCTTTAATGCATTAACACCAGTTAGAATGGTTTTTTATAGTATAATGTGATTTTTCTTGGCAACTAACTTGATTGCCAAGTTGTTTTCCCACCTCTGGCATTTGAAGGAAGCCCTCACCCCTTTTTCCTGTTTGCTTTCTTGCTTGTTGATTTCCTCTTCTTCCTCTGACCAAGTAACAAGCATGGGAGCCTCTCTCCACATGCTAGAGACTCCATTTCCTTTCCTTTCCCTTTTTGACAGTAACTACCTGAAATGATTATAGAGTGGCTTTTTTCTAATAAAGTACTAGTTTATGGGAGGGACACCACAGAGAGAGAAAAGAATGATAATGGGATCATCTTTCCACATTTTTGTGTTGCTGTTCTTGTTTTTCTTTCCTGCTTAAAGAAATAACCAAATTTCCCCAATAAAAATATCCCCTTGAACCAACAAGATTTCCCAGCTTGCTATACGAATCAGACCCACAGCTCCATTTTGGTCCTGTTTTCATCTATTCATTCATGGAAGACACTGTCCACTCAAACATCACTCAATGCCTTTTTCATGAAATCTTGTGTAGGAAAGATGTCATTATGCAATAGTTAAAATAATTTTTCACAGATTGGTGAACAAACAACCACTGAACATCTTTAAAATCCTCTGGGATTTCATTTGAGATTCTTAGGGGAAAGAAAATATTGCACAGAGAAATCTGTGTTTCCCCCCCAGTTTCTTCTTGAGAATGAGGGTTTTCATATCCCTGTCTCTGAGATAAGAAATCTTGTAGAAGTTAATGAAACTTGGCAGACTTTATTTTACTAAGTCAAGACAGCTGTCTGAGCTGAATATGAAAATATTAGCTAGATAGCTTCAAATTCCTAACTAAAATCAAACCTAATATAATCCAGGGCACCTGGTGGTTCACCCAATCTGTACAGTACGTCCAATTTTCCCCTATTCATCTTTCCCACTGGTCAGAAAGACAGGAGACCCTAGTTGGATGTCCTCCTCCAAGGCCAACACTCTGTTCCCTTTCCCCTAAAAAGGGATATACTATCTTTCCTATAAACACAGAAACAGCTTAATGTCACACTGTTAGTTGTTTCTGTAGTTTCTATGCCTTGGTAAGGTAAATGTAAAGGTAAAAGTAAAGGTAAAGGTAAAGGTCACTGTTACTCGAAAGCCAGTTGTATCCGACTCTATGGTTCAGTGCTCATCCCTGTTTATAGCCAAAGAGCCAGTGCTGTCTGCATCTGCAGACGTTTCCATGGACATGTGGAAGGCACGACTAGACACCATAGTGCACAGAATGCTGTTTACCTTTCCACCAAAGTGGTACCTATTTGTCTACTTGCAATTTCTTGCTTTCGAACTGCTAGGTTGGCAGGAGTCGGGACAGAGATAGGAGCCCACTTCGTCATGCAGTACAAAGGAATCAAATACTTGGTAGGATAACAAAAACTGGCTGGAATCCTACTGACAATTTGTGCATGTGTACGTGAAATTGCCTACACCATGATGGCAAGCTAGTGTTGAATTTTTTTTTAAAAAAAACAACAACTACTGGTCATATTCCTGGCTGTGCTCCTGGTAATGCAATGGGTACCTTGCTAACCAGAGACAATTTAACACCACAGCTGATGCAGAAGAAACTCCGCTCAGGAAATGCCCAAAGGAGGAGCCATTCATGTCTCTAAGAGCTGGGACAGAGATGAGCGCTTAATCCATCATGCAGTACCCAGGTTTCGAACTGCCGACTTGCCAGCCTTCCAGCTAACAAGGCAAGCTTCTTAACCACTGAGCCACTGCAGTTGTCCACTGACAACTAATTCATCAAAACCATGAAAAATTGTAACTCTTATACCTCCCTAAACATCACAAATACAGCAAGTGCTCTCTAAGGTAGGAACAAAGCAATAATTGTTGTTTCATTTTAATCTGGACATGAAAGGAAATACAGATACAAAGTTCATTATCTGGCAGGTCATTTGTTACAGCAAGCATGTAGCACAGTTGTCTGCCTGGGAGAAAATAGATCATAAAAACTAAAACAGAACTGAATTTCTCATCTCCTTCTTGCCCACTCTTACAGTAATATGTAGACTTTACATGTTTAGAGTAAGTATGTTTACTATAGCCACAGAGAACTATAGTCTGGTTATACATTTCTTTATAAACAGCAAAACACACATTGGAAGCTGCAGCTATATTACAGAATCTAAAGACTGTAGTGGGTTGGTGGTTAAGACACTGAACTGGATGACTTGAAGGTCAGCAGGTCAACAGTTGGAGACCTGAGTACTGCACAATGGAGTGAACTCCCATCTCTGTTCTAGCTCCTTCCAACTTAGCAGTTCAAAAGCAAGATATTGCAAGTAGATAAATAGGTACCACTTGGATGGTAAGGTAAACAGCATTCTGTGCACTCCAGTATCTAGTCATGCCTGTCCATAGAAACATCTTCAGATGCAGACAGTGCTGGCTCTTTGGCTGTAAACAAAGATGAGCACCGCACACTAATGTTGGATACAACTGGCTTTCGAGCAAGGGTAAACTTTACCTTTAAAGACTGTTTAATTGTTCCTGAGCACTATACTCTTATCATGCAGACTTGTGATTTTTTAAAAGATGAATTCTGTACTTGGGTTCACTGAAAAAGTGACTGATGTAAAATTGCCAATATTGTATACACATACATAATATAACTGAAATAATGTGTAGATTAGATTATGTATACTGTATATGGTGCTGTTTAGCTTCTGGTCTGAGTTAAAAATGTTGGTGCTAATTTACAATCCTCTTAATGGACTGAGACCTGGATATATGAGGGAGTACTTCTTCCTATATATACTGGCCTGAACATTAATACATGTTGAGGTGATCTTCTCCCTATCCCATTATTGAGAAAGCTTGTGTTTCTCTCTCTCTCTCTCTCTCTCTCTCTCTCTCTCTCTCTCTCTCTCTCTGTAAATTACTATAACTACCACCTACCCTTCCCTAAAGTGTCACAATTTGGATGTAAAATGCCATCTTAGAAAGAAGTATTTTAACCTGCAGGCAGAAGGAGAGCAAGGAGGTAAGCAAAACAATCTCCCTGAAGAAGGACATTCCATAATCTGAAAACAGCTGTTGAAAGAAAACAGCTGTTAAAACTATTGTCTCAGGTCCTCACCAGATGAACGTGTGAAGGTGGTCAGACCAAGAGAAGCCCCTCTACCAATGATCTTAATGGTTATGCATGTTCATGGAGGAAATACTGCCAGTGTGTGGGGGAGATACAAGAGAAGGTGTTCTCTGTTGTAGCAACTCAGCTGTGGAATTCTCTCTCCTTGGAGGTTTAGCTGTTGCTAATGTTGATTTCATCCCTGTAACAAAAGCATGGCTGTTCTTCACAGCCTTTGAATTTTAAGGTTCTTGGTTTGCCTACAATGTTGAATTCTTCATGGAGTATATAGATTTAATAGTTCAAATTATTTTAAATTGCTTAAATAATCTCATATATATTAAATTGTTTAAACTTTTAACTCATTTTACTGCAGCTCCCCTGGTGGCTTAGTGGTTAAACTGCTGAGCTGAAGACGGAAAGGTCGGGTTTCGATACCCGAGAGCTACACGTGGGGTCATGAAAGGAGCCTCATTTGGACATCCCCTAAAAATCCTTTCAGTCCAGAGTAATCTCTGACATGAAATTATTATTACTCATATTAGTGTACATACTTTAAAATAGTTTAAGTCTCCAAAAGTGTGGGTGGGTGCAGGGGAAGTCAGGGGTATTTGTTAGCTTTTGTACCAGCTGTACAGAAAAGAGGACATGTTTTAAAACTTTATATTAAAATAACTCTGAATGCTGTAGTGTTAAGAAAATAAAATGTTGTGGATCCTATGAGCGCTGAGGTCATCTTTCCTACAATTTAAAGTTCCTTCAGCAACTCTATGATGAATATATTTCGAAAATCACAGCAGCAAGCTATTCATATCTTTAATCTTGATAATAAACTCTGAATTGAACCATTTATGAGTTTTCCCAATATAGATATCAACAGTCTTCCTTCCCTATCTCTTTTCACATAGCCTTGGTCTTCTTGCTTCCTGCTGAAACCAATCTCAGCCAGATAGGCTATTTTTTTGTTATCAGTGTTCTGATCAGAGTTAGAAAGTACTTATAATCTCCCACTAGATTTTCAGGCACATTTTGGAGACCAAGGAGATTTTGAGAGTCAAAACAAAGTTTTAATAATCAACCGTATTGATACATGGTTAGGTGCCTATTAGAAAAGAGCTGGACCTCAGGACCTTTTGATGATTGCTATTTCTTGTGATAAGGGGAAAACAAATACAATGTGGCAGTTTCCATTGCTAGTTTGTAATTCATATACTGTACTGGGAAGTCCTAACATAACTATAGAATTCCCTGTGAATATGATCTAAATTCTCTTCCATGTTTGCAGACATATTTTTTTGCCACATCAAGCAAGCAAGTCTCTGTCTTACAATTTAAAAATAAATCGCTACATGTGAAGCAACCAATTCCTCCATGATCTCTCCTTCCCATAATTTCTTTTTACAACTGGATAATTCATTGATAATGATATTAGCAAGAAGATTGCATCACAGGTATATTGAGGTGTTCAAGTCTCACTGTAGCTTTCAAAGGGAGTATGTAACAATTATGAGCTCAAGCCTTTCTTAGAATTTCTAAGTAACAAAATCGTGCAAACCAAATCTTTATGTTAGTCATATCTGAATCTACTGGGAAGCACTCTACCTAGCAGTACATCCATGACTTTCCATATAAAAGGTCCTAGATCAAATCTGTGTTCTCTTCAGTTGAGACCAGGAAGAAATCCTGACTGAAAACTTGGAAGACCAAGGCCAGTCCAGTGATCCCACTTTTTAACCATTCACTTCTAATGGATCTACAATGTGGTAGCCATGTTAGTCTGTGCAAGCATAGCCAAGAGTAAATAAAACAGAACCAGGGGTGGGAGTGGAGAAAGAAAAAATATTTTGTGGCACCTTAAAGACTAACTCCTGTATTTAAATGTGAACTTTCATTGACCAAGTCTACATTTAAATATAGGAGTTAGTCTTTTATATGCCATAACATTTTTTGTCTTTCTTTGCTGTTCTGTTTTATTTACTCTCAGGAATTGATGTCCAGTTATTAATTCTAGGAAGGTACAGTTGGTTTAATCTTTAGGTTGGATTTCTTAGTAGTGAAGATTAAACAATATTTGTTGCTTACATCTATATCCTGCTTTGTACCTAGAGAGCTCAAAAGAGCATCTCTTCACTTTATCACAACAACCCTCTGAGTTGTATTATTCACAGACACCTACCAAGGTCATCCAGTCAACTTCATGACCAAGCAAGAATGTGAACACAGGACTTTGGAATCCTAGTCTACCAAAGGTCTCTACACTGGCTCTCATTGCAATGACACCCCACCCCCCAGAAAAAGGCAAAAGTAAATCCAAGTTGCATAGGGGTTATTGAAATTCACAACCAGAATGACATATTTTCTGCAGAGTATTCATCAGAAAAATAATCAAATTAATTTGATGGTTTCCTAAGCAGAACAACAGGTCAAAAACAAATAGACAAATAAATTGGGCAGACAAGTCTTGGATCTCATTTTTTTAGGGAGCTGAAAAATGTCACTAGTATGGTATGAACTCTTGTTGGGGAATTTTGGCATTAAGAGCTCTGGAAAACTGTTATGAACAAGAAATTGTTTCAGTACTCATCACATCCCTAGCACATAAATGCTTCAAAGGCTTTAGAATAGGGGTTCTCAACCTATGGCCCATGGGGTGGATCCAGCCCATGGCACCAAATCATCCTGCCTACAACCTCATGCCAGCCGCCACTTCTACTGCCATTGCCTTAATCCTTGTCTCCTCTGCTTGGCTTGGTGTGTCCCTAACAGGACTCCGTAGCAGGGCAGATGTTGTAAGTCTTACAACATCTGCCCTGCTACGGAGTGCTGTTAGAGACATGCCAAGCAGAGGACACAAAGATTGAAACTGGAGCGAGGTCATGGACTGGATGATTTGGTGCCATGCAGATCCTCCAAACTGGTAAGCAGGAAAGTGGCATGGGGGAAGTGGTGGGTGACTCGGGTTGGTCGCTGGCAGTGGCAGCATGGGTGGAGTGGTGGGTGGCTTGTGGGTGGTCCCACTGCCACTGGTTTGGTGGGTTGAGAGAGAGAGAGAGAGAGTGTGTGTGTGTGTGTGTGAGAGAGAGAGAGCGAGAGCTTGGGGTGGTCCCAAAGGCTGCAGTGGCAGCAGGATCATCCCGAGCCTCCCCTCCTCCCTGCTGTTGCTGCCACCACCTGTTTGGCCCACCAATAGTCTGAGTATGTGTGACCCAGCCTCTGGCTTAAAAAGATTGAGGACCCTTGTTTTAGAATGAGAAGAGGGCTTAAGATTTCTCCCAAACTGAAGGCATCAGCCTGGATTTCACATATCCATATATACTCCTCACTGAAGACAATACTTTTGTAAACAAAGTGATTTCCACTTATATGCTGTGTTTCAACATCTAATATAAAATGTTGCACACATTTTAATTTAAAGAACTCATAGAACTGATTATTCCATTTTTATCCTCACAACAGCTTTGAGGAAGGAAACATATTTCTCCAAATGTGCCAGTCCATTGACAGAACCATTTCTGTTCTGATGTTTCCTTTTAGGCTCTGACAAAACTTCAGCCAGAGAAGACTAGATAACCTTCTGGAGCAAATTCTTAGTCATTAAGGTAGGGTGTAGTGGAAAGATGGGGTCACTTGTACTATTGGCAAAACTGGTTCCATTAGATCACTTCATGTAGTAAAATAAGTTTGAATTTTTCACATCCTTAGCTAAATATTTTTGAGTCCTGGTCTCTCCCTCCCATTTCTGACACTTTCCAGTTTAAGGCACTGGATTTTACCTTTTGGACTTTATGCATTTTTAAAAAAAATATGAAGATTTGTTCATTTTCTTCATGGGCCTATCTGAAAGTATCATATACTTTTTCAGTAATTGCACTTTCTCCCCTGAGCCATTTTACAAATATAATAGGAAAGATAATAAGCTAATTTAATTCCCTAATTAGAGTTGTTCAGTCTAAAGCCGTTACTATTTCTTGTATTTTAACAACATTTCCCATACACTTTATATATTATGATAACATGCAGAACAACTTCTCCAGGAAGTGAAAGGTAGAAAGGGGAGTACAAGAGGATCCAGAAGAAATAGGCAGGAATATCTGCTATATTATGAAAGGAAATTACATGATAATATTATTGATTGTAGCACTTTTAGGGTTGTAAGAAGTACATACTCAAGGTTACTAGAGTAATCCCATTTAATGAGTGGGGAATTTGATGAGTCATCTCTTTCCTGAATTCCATTGATTAAGTGGGGCGGTGTAATGTGGGATTGTGAAGCCTGTCCACAGGGTGGCTCTTCTCACAGGAAGCACAGTGGGGAACTGAACTCCCAACCTCTGGCTTCAGAGTCTGATATCTAAATCAAAGAGCTATCCAGCCAGCTATCTACAGCATTAAAACAGAGGAACAAAAATATAATTCTATGAAAGACCAAGAAAAAATGACAAGCATTTCCTGCTAATGGAAAGGTTCTTTAAACATTATTAGCTGCCTAAAAGCAGGACGATTGAAAGAACAACTGTTCAGGTCTGTTACTGACTCCTTAAAAATAAAGAAATAAGAGTGTTGTTTAGGTGAGGATGCAACAGGGCTTCAGAATTCTACGGGCATTATTACTGTATTATGGCATTTGCTGCATGAATAACAAGCTGAACTTTATATCTAAAACATGCAGATTGCTGAAGTCTTTGTTTTGCCACTTTAGGCATTCTCCCATACTGCCAGCAACTCAACATTGAGTGTCAAGCCTGAGGACTATGGACCTTGAGGACTATGGACCTTGACGAAATCCACAGGGAAAGGTGGTGGTCCCCAAATGGATTAAATCCCACTTTAACCCATCTTGACGGAGGGCAGCAGCTTTATCAATACTGGCCTGGGGCTGAGGAGGACTTTGCCAAAAGGGCTCAGGACCAGAAAGTGAGTTGCAGAACTGGATCAGTGGTATGGCTGCCAGGCTGTGTTGCAGAAGACAGGTGAAAGACCACAGCATTATATTTGCAGGACTGCCATGATGATCGCCAATATTTGGAATCAGATACAGCACAAGAAGGAGGAGGGGGAGGAGGAGGCATTCTCCAGATAGTATTGTATCCACAACCCCTTTAAGACTAGAAGGTCAGACAATACTGGATAATTTCAAACTTCAGTAATATTGATTCATATTTTATGCTGCAGGAACTTAATGGTTAAAATGCTGAGCTTGGAGACTGGAAGGTTGGGTTTCAATACCCAAGTTCTGCATGACGGATCTTGGGGACATGAAAGGAGCCTAATTCAGGCATCCCCTGAGCAGAGTTTCTCTAGAAAAAAATCTTTCAACCCAGAGTAGTTTCTGATATGAAATTTATTTACAGTGGAATCTCATTTTAAAAATATGGCTTGGTTAACATAAAAATCACATAACAAAAGGAAATCCATAGAAAATAGTGGCTTGGTTTATAGATTTTTTTCAGAATGGATTAATTGATTTTCAATGCATTCCTATGGGAAACCGTGTTTCAATTAAAGTATTTTAGTTTTTAATACATTTTTTTATTTATTTATTCATATTTCTCAACCGTCCTTCTCACCAAAGTGACTCAGGGTGGTTTACAAGTAATAAAACAAACAAACAAACAAACAAACATGACAATAAAACAGAAACACTACCTAAAAACCTTAAAAATGTTAAAATTAAAATTTAAAATTTAAATCTAAAAATATTAAAAGCACACCAGATGCTATATCTTACTAATTAAAAAAGTAGAGGGGTCATTATACCTGCCGCATCC
This sequence comes from Furcifer pardalis, assembly GCA_030440675.1. Taxonomy (NCBI): domain Eukaryota; kingdom Metazoa; phylum Chordata; class Lepidosauria; order Squamata; family Chamaeleonidae; genus Furcifer; species Furcifer pardalis. The sequence goes on from CP126894.1 coordinate 129,669,393, forward strand.
CACACCTGCCCTGCCAGCCATGTTTTTAGGTTCTTCCTAAAGGGCAGCAGCTTCGTCTGGAGACGTAGCTCCGTTGGCAGGAGGTTCCATAGGGCAGGAGTGGACACAGAGAAGACCCTCCTTCTAGTGCCAGAGAGATGCGCTTCTCTGGCCATTGGAACAACTAGGGAGCCTCTCTGGTCCGCTCTGGTGGGACGGATAGATGTTCTTGGGGTGGAACTATAGGAAACTGCATTCAATGCATTCCTATGGGAAATTCAGTTAAAATAATTTTCGCTGTAAGAGACATCCCGGAGAACGCATTAATTATGTTAACTGAGGTTCCAGTGTATTTATATTGTATGCTCAGACAAGACCATAGCTATGACCCTTCTGCTATCTGAGACACTGGAGGTTACACTGGAGCTACAAAATTCAGTGAAATCTAGTAGATGATATAAAAGCTACACAAAACCCACTATAAGGCTGGCTAGAATTCTCTATTTTATTTTATTTTATTTTTTAAAAAAACTCTTTTGCTTTGAACATTGATTTCCCTGATACTCCCTGATACTAGGCAAGCTTCATTCAAGAGGGCAGTCTATGTTGAACAGGAACCCAATTTTAGTTGTGGCTGGGTTTAAAGTCAATTTCTCATTCACAGTCAAGTCACAGCTGACAGCAGCCGTGGTGGATTTAACCTTTTCATTCCCAGTCATGTCAATTATGTTCAGAAATTAATCAAAACTATTTCTGTGTATATTAGACATTGAATCTTTTTGTATTAAACCAGGAACTCTTCAGATATTTCACTCATGTGTTCAGAACAGATGAGGTTGAAAAACAATTAATTAAAATAATTCTCTGCTCACACATTCCAATTTCCACACTTGAAGATTACCTTTAATTGCTTCTTCAACTTGCACCATTGTTTCAAGGGTCATCCAGATGTTATGGCATTTGCATGTGTGTAAACTGTAATGATTACCTTTTCCTGCTTATCTGGGGGATTAGCTAGATATAGGGAGGTGGATTGATTCACTCAGTGCATCCTAAGGAGAGTGGAATTACCTCCGCTGGTTGGACAAAACCATCTCTCGCCTCTGACATCTTCTCATCCTATTGGTGCGCATCTGGCAAGTTGGCATACTCATTGGTCCTATGCCTTATGGATTAGCACTGTCATTGGACAACTGCATCATCTGAATTTCCTTGACTCCTTCCTTTACTCCTTCTATCTTTTCCTGGATTATGTAAACTTTTATTGATACCGTTATTTGCATAAATATCAATTTTATGTAACCTGTGATGGAATGCTATTGTGTTCATATTGACCACCTTCTGGGGGAGGGGGCTTTTGTTTTATTGTGTAACTTACCCCCTAGATAGATATCTTTAGATCCTTAGTCTGTATGTGTAGGACTGTATAAAAACCTCATTGTGGATCCAGATGGGAGCTCTCTTTCAACAAATATACAGGAAAGCTCATTTTTGTAGAGGGTGGAAATTATTGCTTTCGATCAGCAGGTGGCCACTGTTGGTTTAAACTCAATAAAATCACTTTTTTTTATCCTTATTCTTGACTCTTGGTTCCTGGGAGTTCTGCCAGTGCCTGACCTCCTTTTAAATTTAAGTAAGCATCTCTCTGGTTGCCAGCAATCCTTGGTTGTGCTCTACCCATTTTTCTTCAAGGCTAGTGTGACTCTTCACCATCAATCTGTGGGTAGGAAGAGGAGTGGGTTTTTAAGTAACAATAGGGCAATTGAGACTAAAGTCATGCCACTTGTCATGCATTAGGGCAGCAGCCACTTGTGCTGGCACAGCTGTTCTTTTGCCAACACACACCCTGACCACTTGTCTTGGCTCATCTCAGACCTGTTAGCACAATTGATTCTACTTGATCAGCCAGTAGAAGAACCAGAGCGGAAATGGAGAAGGGAAGGAGTTGAGAATCAGATGTATTACACTGGATACAAAAACTCTCAGGCCAGACTCACAGCCAGTGGGGGGCATGGGCCGGTTCGCCCTGGTTCCATAGAACCGGTGGCAACAATCCTGGGTGGTCTCATGGGAGGGGGGTAGTAACCTCCCCAGGAGACCACCCAGGGTGGTTACCTTTTTTTTAAAGTGACCGGTTTGGTTGCCTCACTGGCAGCCCAACTCCGCAGCCCAAAATGGCTGCTGGTGACTGCACATGTGTTAAAATAGCAATTGATGCATGCATGCCTCCAGTACTCAACCTGACACCTCCAGCCAGCCTGATCTTAATGAAGGCAGCCTGCCCAGGCTGCCTTCATTAAGATCAGGCTGGCTGGAGGTGTCTGACACCCCCAGCCAGCCTGATCTTAAAGGAGGCAGCCTGACCAGGCTGCCTGATTTGGGATCGAGCTGGCTGGGGGTGTCAGGCACCTCTAGCCAGCCTGTACTATATTTTTATGTTTTTTAAAAAATTTTGGCTCCACCTACATCATTGGCTCTGCCCATGACATCATGATGTTGGTTCTGCCCATGATGTTGGCTCCACCCACGATGTCAGCTCCGCCCATAGTTGGTAGTAAAAATTTTGGCTGCCCATCACTGCTCACAGCCAATGTATTGGCATAAAATTAGGTCAGCATCAAGGTAGTTCTAGCTCAATGATGGCAAACCTTGGCACTCCAGGTGTTCTTGGACTTCAATTAATAGAAGCCCAAGTCAGTACTCCTGCTGATCAGGGCTTCTGGGAATTGAAGTTATAGAACAGCTGGAGTGCCAAGGTTTGCCACCACTGTTCTAGGGAATTTCCAACATCCCTAGGCTTAGAAGGGCTTGAGTTCATTACAGCCTCAGCAATCCTGACTTGTTAGGCTTGTGCTGTACTCAGAAATATCCTCCTGAATGCAGTGGAGCTAACTTCTGAGTAGAGGACACATTTTCTAATCACCACAGACATTCAGTTGAGAACTGAAAAAAGCACACTTTAACATTAGCTTAGGTTACAATTTTCTCCAAAAGGTTAAAATACGTTTTGGCATCTAAAACATCTGAGGGGAAAAATGATCTCATTTTAAATATGAAGCACAGTCAGTAGTTTTTCAAAACATTATTTCCCAGCACTGCCCTTTCCTCACTGGTAGTGATGATATACACACCTGTCTAAATTTCACATATATTAAAAAAAATCATTTCTGGAAAATAGCAACTCTGCATATTTATTTATATTTATTTTGTCCTACAGTATCCCGTGTAGACCCTACTTATAATGTCATCCTTTCCATACTAATCATCTAGATTTGAGCTCATGATGTGCTGCGTAAATATAAGGATTAAAAGTTGTGTTCAATATATAAATGCTGTATATAGCTGTTTTAAAGCAGCTATCATAGATGCATGTTCCTTGCTTTGTTCTTCCCTTCTTTTCCTTATGGTACGTGAAAGTATTTTTGCTAGTTCTAAAAGATGAAATATAGCAAAAGATTTCATGCTTATATTCAAGGCACAATTTCTCCACTTACAGCTTCTCTCTCCCTCTCCTATTTTCTGTCCCCTCCTCCTCCTTTCTGTTTTGCATTTGTGCAAAATAGTGTTGTAATTTTGTATATTTCCTTATGTATTCCACCCACGGACAAGCTATCAAAGAAACAGAGGTGAATGTTCTGCCATATCAGAAGAGCTATAAACCTATGCATGGATTCAGAATTTAAAAATCCTGTTGAGGACTTTATACCCTTGGGAAAGACAGCATATCTAATTCATGATTATTATTTTTGTTTTGACAATGGTGTTCATAGGAATGTAGTAATCCCAGTTGAGCATACCATTTACAACTACCATTAAGCAAATTTTAAAATTTGCATCCTTATTAAGGAAATTGAGCTATCTAAAATTAGTCATCTGGAAATGAATCTGCCTTTCATATGCCATACCAAAATCTAGATAGCCAGGCAAAATGTTGTTTAAAATAATGACTGTATTCAAAATGTCATTAAACTACAAAACCTTTCCTAACCTACATACCAATTAGGAATAAAAATATGGCTTGATTATAATCTCATGAAATGTCCATCATGGATTTGGTTGCTAAGTAGTCCATCTTTTTAATGGGTAAAGATTTTGTTGTTCATTCCATATGGGTTTGAAATTGAATGCTATGCTGAATTCTTCCTTTTTCTGTTTATAAGGTGTGAAGAGCATGCAGACTAAAGAATGATTCAGTTTCACCACCACTCTGTATACATAATTTCATAATGTTGAGACAAGAATAGTTGTGTTAGACACTGTTTCAAACCAGTGAAAGCCAGACATATGGAGGAGACTGTTGGTGACAGCCAGCCATATGTTTAGGGTGCTTTTTAGTGTAATAGTGCAACTTTATAGAGGTTGTTCACCTTTCATGAAGTCCCAAGTTTTGCCAAAATACTCTGCAGTTCTAATATATAATAGCATTCTATTCAGCTTGTTATATTGTTCAGAAGGGTGTGTAGGAATTCTGAAAAACGGTTTTCTTCTTGGCACTACAACTCAATATTCTCCTTTTCTGTGTGCAGTAAAGACAAGGGTCATAAAGTGAATTCAATCTATATGAGTACACCATATAAAAAGAAAATGTGTCAGTATTCTTTTCTAGGTTCAATTTTTTTAAAAAATAGTCTCCTTTTTTGCCCTTAGTTGAATGTTGCAAATTATTCAGACATTAATTGAAATGTAATTTTTATCCATCTGCACTAACCAAATTCAACATACCCATATTTTGTATCTGTCTGCTGTACAAGGGTAAAACATAAGTCTCTCAGCAAAAGAGTGGCAACTCTGATTTATTGTTAGTAAAGTTAAACACCCAGAAATCCAAACTCACACTTTTAAGATTTAAGTACTCAACCCCTGGGCCTTGATGGTCATCAAAGCTCTCAGGTTTGGCTTTGACTTTCAGGCTGCTGTGTGTGTTTTTCCTTTCTATTCCAACATTTATAAAGTTTGGAAAATTCTCACCAGCCCATAGTTGGACTGCAATTCTGCTGAGTCTGCCCTCTTCTGTTACCCTTGGTTTCCAAAGCGTTACGTACGATTCTGGCCTGTATAACTTAAAAATATTTGCACTTAGATGCAGAAATTATGCCAAGGTCTTTACTTTATGCAAAGGTTCTGCCTTTGGGATCAAAGAATAACATCACAGCTATGGTTTTCATATCTTCAGATTCAGAGAAAATTTATTAAATTGAATTGCATTCCTTTTGCCATGGCCCCACAGCTACTGTTTTACCCTTTAGATCGTTACAGCTACAAGGTGTAATTATAATGGAGAATCTGAGAGAATTATGGATTTAATTAAGAACAGCTCACCTTTTATTTTATTTTTAATTTGATAACTTCAATGAATATAGTGACTGAAATCCTGTTGCTTAGCATTAAAAAACCCCATAACTTCCAGATCATTTCTAGCCAGAAAATTAAAAGTCCTGCCATAATTCTAGGGGCTATGCATGCACAAATACATTTAAGCAGACTGCATGCCTCCCCATCCCACCAGCAAGAATCAAGGTAGAGGCTTTCTATTTGCTGGCTGGGAATAGAGTGAAACTTATGCTAAGCAACAGATTCAAACCAGCATGTAATGGAAACAGGTGCAGTCAGACACATTTATACTGTGTCTCCAAAGCCCTACTTTCCTGTTAAAGAAGAGCCATTCAGAAGAAATTGACAACATTTACAGTAGTGTGCCAAATTCGTAGGCCACTACCAGTCCCCAAACCACCTTGATAAACCAAAATTGGAGAATGTCTTCTGCTGACTCTCTTCCCAAGCCTTTCCATATTTGGTGAAGTTTGGAGATAGGGTGTCTGAGTTTTGACCCTGTCTCCCAAATCACTAATTGAATTTTCCCCAAACCAGCTAACTTGCCTAAGACTTTTGCACACGTGCGTGCGTGCGTGCGTGCGTGCGTGCATGCATGCTCAGCAACATATAGAAACTAGTACAGCAGCCAGTGTAATTCTACAACCTGCAACAATATGAACAATATCTTGTAATGTTCCTATAGTTCTCTCTCTAAAGACTATAAAAAGTATTTATTCCTTGGTCTAGTAATCAGCATCTCAGTGAGGATTCTTATTGATATACCCAGAAAATTTATCTGGGCTAAAGCACAAGAGATGTAAGACAGTACTAAACTTAACTGTAAATAAACAGAGCAGCAAACAACATTCTCTGAATAGCAAGAATATAACAAGCACCATATGAACATTTTGCCTTTGTTGACATGCCAGATATTAAACTTGTGAAAGAAGAATCTAGCCCCTAAAAGATAATCAGGATCTGTACAGTACAGTATCTTGTATTATCTGTAAAGGGCCTGAAATTGACTTTTTAGAATGGACTTTCTCCCCAGAGCTAACAGAGCCCTATTTCATGCCAGATAAAAATTAGATGAATCTCATAATAAAATGTTATGGCTGCAGGCACAATTAATTAGGACTTGAGGAGAGGGAAGCATAACTTTCAGCTTTGTGACTCTGAAGTGTCACATACAAGAAGTGACAAATAGTGGAAGATAAAATAAATCCATACAAGGAAGAGTGAATCTATATGAGAAGAAAGGGACTGGGAAAATATTAATAGGGTAGAATTATGTATTTGAACATTTGCTAAAACATATGTCAGAGGGAATATTATTCAATCACAAAAAGTGTGTGTGGATACAAATATTATGTATGATACAATGATACTGAAATGAAATTAAAGGCGGGAAATGTAAGGCTAAATTGTGGTGAATAGTTAAGCAATGATGAATCATTAAGTAGTGAAAGCTCCTTATGTGCACAAATTAAGCCACTGGAACCATTAAATACAATTCTCCACTGTCATCAATACACAGATTCATTTTCTAAGCCTCTGCCTCTCTGAAATGTGAGAAAGCTTGTGCTAATAAACATTTCCAGAAAAGTTCCAATGTCACAGACAGTAAGCAGTACATTGTCCAATTTATAGGCACCCACGGAATACCAACAGTGGAAGCTGCTGCAGCTGTCGGATGAAACACTGGTTGTTCATGGCTAGGCACATGATCAACACCTTGTCAGATCACCATGGCAACTTCCACAGTTGGAGCTCTGCACAGACATGAATATTGAACAAGACACTGGCCAATATTAATTGAACACCACATCAAGAACCTTATTTTCTAGCCCTTTAGAAAGGCAACGTAAACGGTCACCTCGTCAGAGCGACTCATGAAAATTCTACTGTATGAAAGTCTCTGAGGGCCACTCAGCCTTTTAAGAGTTCACATTAGGATGGGGCTATGCACTTAATGTCGATAGGATTTTGGTTAATTTCACCTTTACCTCATCTACATCATTACTTTATTATCGCTTAGATTAGTGCGCCCCAGAGTGTTCTAGCAGTGCATTGCCATACTTGTTTCTTGTTGCCACTTACCATTTCTCTGTTTGAGGTGGATTTCCAAATCAGGATGGCTAGCAGGAATTTTGTGTCCTTGAACTCTACAACCAGCTGAAGCCTCTGATCTATAGCACTAATTGCAATGGCCCATAGTAGTCCCTTTCCCTACATTTCAGACTTCCCATAGCATCAGTTCTCAGGACTTTATCCCAAGCTTTTCCCTCCTTCCTTCTTTTCTTATATTCTTTACATTCATCCCTGGTCCTTACCCTGGTTGGTATCTGCTTATAACTCTTGACTATGTTCTGCATTTCTCCTTTCTTCTTCAATACTATCTGCATCATTCAGGACTACTTTTGGATCTCAGCTCTGACAGGCTTTAGAAAGCATTGCATATATTAAAGGCAAAATCAATGGTTGTGGAGGTGGGGAGAACAGCATGCTCTCCCATAATCTATTCTGCAAATAGCAAGGTTCCTTATTTAAAGGTCAGCATAATTTTTTTTCAGAGGTTCAGTAATCTAAAGCATATAAACTTGAAGGAAAGACATAGCTACTGATTGCTAGCAATAAATATTTATGCACTATAGGTCATTGGGCCAAAATATACATTTTAGATTGGTAACATCATGGGTAGCCCATCATTGCATCTTTGTTTTTACCTAGCTTTGTGAGTGTGGGCAACAGTGAAAATAATCCAGGTGCTCTTGAATCTATATAAATAGAGATCTAATGTGTGACACTAATGGTCAGGTACAGCAAATCATACATATTGACTGAATTACTATCCATTTGTGAATTTTGTATAGCAAACCTAGAACTATTGGCAGAGCAGATATTAGTACTGGGCTATATAAAAATACTGTCCAAACCACCCCAAGACAGCTTCAGGCTAGCTAGAGGCAAGTTTCAAAATAAACTTTTTCAAAATAGTTATTTAAATGTATGCAATTGCCACTCCTAATAAGAACATTCTATAAACTATTTTTTTGTTGTTGTTGTGAGCATGTTGAAGCCACTAGGGCAATTCAGCAAAACAAATTTCAAGGAGATAAGGGAAGGCTAGTTCTTCCCTCTCCATGTTTTGATAATATGGTTTGTTAGTCAAAGGTTCTGCTTGACTGCCTCAGTTGCAACATAATATGGTTAAACACAGCAATTTCCTCTAAGCCTTATTAACCGTGATGACTGACATGGAGCACTATGAGCAAGAGATGACTGATAGCTGTGTTTTAGACATAAAGTGTTGTTGTTGTTGTTGTTGTTATTGTTGTTGTTGAAACCTTGACTTTTCAGTTGATAAATCCTTTCTATATACAGTATTATAAAAGAATAATATGTTTTCCCAAGAGATTCTTACTTTACTGTTTATGAACAGATGTGAGAAGGAAGCACAGCTTATAGCGCACTGGTTCAAAATTAACTCATTTATGAATCTCATTAAGATGCAAGCCAAATTTTATATCCCCAGACAACTCGAAAGGATTCCACTAGGTCAAGCATTTTATTTCATTAAAAGAAGGCAGGTTCTACAGGGAAGAGGGGGAAAGCCCACCAAACTTCCTAAAGTCTTGCAGTGGTAACACAGAATATTTTGTTAAAGTTGCTGCAAGAACAGATTAGAAGATGGTTTATTCCACAGACATATTGCCTGCTCTTATCTATTACCTCTTAAAACACAGGCCACATTTCGCAACTTCATCAATTCTTTAATGAGAAAGCAAGGAAGCCTCTATTTTCTGAATACAGGTTTCTGTATCCAAAGATCTAGGACAAGTCAAACAAACAATGTTAAATGTAGCACAATTTACTCTAAAAGAGCCACCTATCTCTGTGCCTAATAAATTCATGATGGACAATTCTAAGCTATTGCTCCAACTGTCTGTCAACAAAGGAACACTCATCATGGAAATCTGTAGAATATATTACAAGACTGGAAGAGAGTATATTACGGTCAGACAGAATGCAAAAGAAGAGATGGATGCAGACAGGATATTGTTGAAGGGGCAAAGCCATATAAACAAGGTGTTACAAGGAATGGGGCCATCACAAGGATGCTGCAGACCATGGCCCAACTTAAGAAATAAACTAGGTAAGAATGTTTGAGGCAGCTCTTCTCCAAAAAGCTGATGCTTGTGGACAACAGGACAAGCTGAACCTGAAATATGCGAGAACTTAGGAATGATTTCTAAAGAGCTGCGAAATACAACTAGAAAAAAGAAATCAAACAGGACATTCTGGTATGCTTGTAAGAGCACCTGCATGTACTTTACAAGATACTGTACTTCAGACACTTGGTATGAGATTTGGTATTCTCTGAATGAGGAATGGAACATTTGACCATTTGATGAACATCCTGCATTCATCATTAATCATCATTGGCCAAGCTAGCCGATGCTAGACAGAGTTTATGGGAATGAAGTTCAACAACATGCTGCCAGCATCAGAGGCTTGTGGTCTGAGCAGAGGCACTATACCCTTATTATTCTGGAAAAAGAACAAAGTCCTGTTCCAGCCCCCACATAGAGACCTCTTAAAATGCTCTTTGTGTTGTAAGTTGTGGTATCATATTTGCAACTTGGTAGGAATCACATCACTGTTGTGCAGTCTGTGAGAATTTTTCACATGAGCCCACATTATTTATTTATTTAGTCAGATTTATATTGCCACCCACTTGCAGAGGCGACTCAGGGCTGTTTACAGTCAAAACAGCATCAGTACACTTTACAGTTCAATAAGTTCAATAAGTCAATATCATCTTCAGCTCAGATAAAAATGATCATTATCTTCTGCATAGAACTTTTAATCTTCTATTAAGTGGCATTTAGATTCTCTGGTGATTCTGTTATCAAATTAAATATATTAATAGACTTATAAACAGTGCAGTAATCATCTGAAATTACATTTTAATCAAAGGGCAACTTAGGAAAAGGAATATACAGAAATCATATTAGGTGCTACTAATAGCATTATAATTTCTCATTGTAGTGGTACTACTGTGGTTGCACTAAACTGAAAACTATTAAAACACAATGTTCTGAAGTAACCTAACCCGCACATGATTCATGGAAATAACAGCACATTCTGTAGAGCCAAGGAATGTCAATTTGTTTCATTAGCAAGTATTTTGCTCCAAAAATAATTCTAATTTTAAATACTTTTTTATTTCTACTTCATATTCAAACTATTAACAGCCATACACACATGAGTAGACACACATAAATAGTACATATGCACATCAAGTTTCTACATTTGCAGTTTATCTAGTTCTAAAAGCCACCTGTGCACTAAGAAAACTATAATTCCTAATTCATGCTGGACTATCATTTCTTCTATATAATTTGCATTAGATTTCTCAGTAACATCCTAGTCTTGCTGTCTGAGAACCAACATTATATCTTCTTGTAAACACTGTGAATCACTGAATTTCTTTGGTGAAAAAAGGAAGTTGGGATTTTCATTAATACAGTAATGCCCCGGTTAACGTGTGCACCACACAGTGTTAAAACTGGATAACATTGGGGAATTTGAGGAAAATATTTGCACTGCACAATGTTAAGATAATGTGGCAGGAAACAACAATGTTAAGATAATGTTGTGTGATGCTAAAGTTTTCCTCAAATTCCTCAACATTGATCTCTTCCCCAAAGCCCGCAGAACTGGAGACCAGCCCTGTGGACTTTGGGGCAGAGATCTCTGGAGGCCCCCCTGCTGGGGGGGACAAGGGGGCCTCCAGAGACCCAAGCATCAGATCATTGCTTTCATCTGGGTGAGAGTGCATGTGTGTGTGCCCTCACCCCAAAGAAACAGGCGCTCGGACGCTCAAAGTGCCAGTTTCCTTGGGGGGGAGACCACACATGTGCCCCCTCAACCCATGGAAACCGATGCTTGGATGCTCAGAGCACCAGTTTTGGGGGGAGACCAGGCATGTACGCCCTCACCCCAAAGGAAACTGGTGTTCAGACCGTCAGAGATCCAAGTCCTAAAGTTGGAGAGCAATCCTGCTGACTTTGGAGCTTGGCTCAATCCACCTCCCTCTTTGGAAAGGGCAGCGGAGATTCTATGCATGGAATCCCTGCTGCCCTTTCCAAAGAGTCAGGCAGATCTCCCCTATTCCCTCTCCTTTTCGGAAAGGGAACCAGGCGTTTTTTAACATTGTGCAATCAAATGTATCACACAACATTAAAAACTAGATAACACCAAGACTTGTGGAACCAAGTTTTAATGTTAACTGAGGTAAAAGTGTACTGTGGAGACAAAGCAATGCAGTACAGTGATGGCAAACATTTTAGAGACCGAGTGCCCAAACTCACTTTCACCAGAGACACAACTGACTGCCATCCGCACTGCTCCCTCACGCTGCATGGGAGCCACCCACCGTACCAGGGGAGGGAGGAAGTGCTCCCATTGGGCTGTTGAGCACAGGGGTGGGGTGACCTTTGTGCTGGGGTGATGACACGTGCCACAGAGAGAACTCTGAGTGCCCCCTCTGGCATATGTGCCATAGGTTCTCCACTACTGGTTTAGTACCAACAATGTTTGACACAACAATGTTTGAATGGCTAGTTTATTATTATGCGTACAAATTTTATTTGCTGTTATTTCAAAATTTGCCATGGGGGAATGGAGACTAGATGTATTGTTCTACAGAGATGGAAACAACATACAATCACTATATCTTATGTAGTAGATATACATAAGCAGGGTGATGGTCCCTTCAGTGGAGGAAATGCCACTGAAAACCATCATATTGGGCCCAACAGCAAAATGAGTGGAGGAGAAACTCTGATTCCCAACTAATATGGAGGTGGAAGAGGCCATGCTAGATGGCCTCTTCCATAATGTCCTTAAGGACATTATTAAGGCACGCCTTAATAATGTCCTTAAGGCTGAGGCAGTCCATTGCAGTTCCGGTGTTAAATTCTGCATGTCTCATTTCATACATGCCACAGGAGATGGCTCCCTGATCACAGTGTGTGGGTCATTTCAAGGCAAGCTGGGATCTTCTGCTTTGGGAAAAAATGCATTCTTGGATATGAGTTGCAGCCAACAATGTAGTAGATATTCAGATGTAGAGTAGATCAAAATTCTACCACCTTGGGTACACAGAGTAGGGTGAACATAATCCATCATTCTCTTTCAGCCTTGAGGCATACTTGCCTTTGAACTGTTCTGCTTTTTACCTCCACTTCTCCCTTCCTTTTGTTTCTTAAGTGCTCACATTCAAAGTTTTTCCCATTGAATTGATCTTGGACTGACCAGATGTGACCCTCCAAAGAAGAACTCCACCTTTCCAGAGTACTTCAAAGTTTTATGTGGATTTTATTTCATTCTCAGGATTCATCGGGGATCTTTGTCAATTTTTGGAGCTCCACTCAGTTCAGTCATGGATAAAATCTCTGGGTACTGCTTCCACTCAGGCATGGTTAAAACTCAGTAAATGCTGAAATGTAAGTGAAGCATTGAAGTAATATTGAACGGTAGGGAACAAAAGCAACTTTCTTCTGACTAGAATATTTTCAGATATTTTCTATTTTGGACTGGAGCCAACTAATTTTCCTTTCTGGCATTGCTTTTTGGATGCTACCAATTGCAACTTACTTCTGAGTAGCAATAAGGTCAACTTCTCTGTAAATTTAGATTGTTGTTTTTTTTTAACGTGGCAGGAAAAGTATATAGATACCACTGGACAGTGCAATGGCACCCATTTCTGAATAGTAATTCTGACTGGCAATCAAATTTATTTACAAGTAGGCATGCATTGCATTATGCTGTGCTTTTCTGAATAGCAACTTAGTGTAACAATGAAGCATGCACGAGGCTTCTTCAGATTCTAGGTTTTAAGTACTGTATATGCTTGACTGTGTCCTCACTTAGTACCACATATTTGAGCTTGAATATAGTCAGTGCAGCTTTGGAGAAAATGTTTCCCCTTCTGCTCTCTTCCTTCTGTCTGGATGTGAGGTATTTGGAAGTATTCAGTTTAACTTTCCTTAGATCTTGGTTCATCACTGCATGCAGGGCTAAGATTTTTCATGAAGCAATGAAATAAAGCAGCCAATCTAAAAAGCTCATGTGTATTTGCTGGTTCATATGTCAATGCATACTACACAGTGTTCTGTGCAGTCCGGTGTTGAGGCATGCCTGCCACATGTCAATGGAAATGACTGCAGATGCAGACAGTGCTGGCTCTTTGGCTATAAATAGAGATGAGCACTGAATCCTAGAGTCAGATACAAGTGGCTTTCGAGCAAGGGTGACCTATGTCAATGAGCTTCTCCGGACAAGGGATATATTCTGCTTACTGGAGCTTTTAGAGGTTACTCCTATTTGTGACATCCACTCATTGCCAATTCCCCCCAATTGCCATTTTTATTCTCCCCTTACCTGCTGAAATAGAACACAGTGGCCCAGAAGAGCAAAATCCAATAAGATCATCAAACTAAATTCATGGCACATGTGTAACTAGGTGAGATGCATGCAGAAAGGCACAAATCATTCTCAAGGACAACATTCTAGTTCAGTGGGATTCCCCACCTTTGGTTTTTGGACTTCAATTTCCAGAAGCCCCAATCATTAAATGCCCCCAAGAATAAGATTCTAGTACCTGTTCCAGGCAGAAAATTGATACTGCATAAAAAAAGCATAAGCCATTACTTCTGAGTAGGGCCGCCCCACAAAACTCACCCATCCCAGCCACAACCAGCCACAACCAGGTTCAGGGCCATAATTCCACTACCCTTTCCAGGCAGAAAACTAATATTGCACAAATCCCAGAAGAGTATCCAGCTTTTCCATTCACAAAACATTGACAACAGTGTTTGAGAAAAACCTAAGAGGGTTAGTTAAGGTCATCCATTTTGAGCAAGCAAAGGTTTGTGTGAGAAATATTTATAATGGATAGGAATGGATAGCTAACAATACAGGAGGTGAAGAAATAATATATTACCTTATTAAACAATTTATTTCTAGTTCAAAATATTTCAGATTCATAGACAGTTTAGACAGGAGAGAGCACTACAGAGTTCAGTGAAAAGGTAACAAATATTGGTTTATGAAAGTAGATAAAATGATAGAATAAAGCTACTTGGGTTTTTTAAGCCTTTCATGACAGCGTATGCAGCAGTTAGATGCCATATTTGGATTTCTTCTTTTTTCAACCAATTGGAAAAAAATAGAAAGAGACATCTTATTACCCTTCTACAGGTCACTAGTGTTTGAATATGATCTACATCACAGTAGATGAGGGAAATGGCATAGCCTTTCACTTAAATGTGTTCAAACAGATTTGAAAAATTATAATCCAAATGGCAATACATTTCTCTTAATGCTTTGTGTGACTGACTTTAGAAAAGTCAAAACTTGCCGCTTGATACAGACTTCAGTACAGAATGGAAGAGCTCTCTTTATAACCTAGTTGTTTGATACGTGTGACTTTTTTTCTGTTTTGCTGTGTAGCAACCAGTCAATGAGATAAGAAAGAAGACTGAAGGAAAAAGCCTGGCAAAGAGCCTTCACTTCACTTATGTAACACACTGACTCACAAACAACCTTAAACCATCAGTGCAGACACCCACAGAAAGATGGTCATGGAAATAATTCTGGGTCTGTTGCTAGAGAGCTGAGGAGGGACAAACTTCTTTTACTACACAATGTATGTAGGTATATAGATGGGGAGGTAAAATAAAATGTTCTAAGGACACATATGCAGTACTAATTTTTCTTTATTCATATCAGAGGCTTTTTTCAGCAGTACTAAATGAAACTGCCTTAAAGTTTCAACATGATTGTATTTGATGTAATTACAGAGCAGAAGAAACACAAAAGTCATTGAAGGGTGGGTTTGGCCACCATTCTCTCTTTTATTCTCTGCTCCAGTACAAAAAACAGGGATTATTGGCTGAACAGCCTTTATTGACCCAAATACAGACTTAAGATTCAAACCAGAAACAATCCTGGGCCAGTTCCACTCACTGTCTGAGATACAAAGTCCATGTCCTCCTGGGCGTCCCTTCAGCTACCCTCAGGTTCACTCAGGAGAGAGAATATGAATGGCAATGTGCTGCAGGCTCTGGAAGCAGCAGTTTCTCTCTTTTGATCAACCCAGGCTGCTATGCCTCTGGTGTCAATTGGCTCCCTGGGTGGTGTCCTTTTGAGCAGACTTCAACAGCTCTGTGCTCCCTTCTTTCCTTCACCACCTCCACTTCCTCTCCTGTTGTTCCCCAAATAAGAGGGTATGTCTTGACTTTGTGGACATTAAACTACATGAAGACCCTTGTCCCACAGCAATCCTCCTTGTAAATATACTCCGATTCTCCCAAAGCTTCACTTCAGCTAGATCCTCTAGGGCAGTGGTGGCGAACCTTTGGCATGCATGCCAGGAGTGGGACTTGGAGCCCTCTCTGCGGGCACCTGTGCAGTCACCCCAGCACAGATTTTCCCCGGCCCCTCTGCCCAGTAGCCCAATGGGAGTATTTCCTCCCTCCCCTGTTACCGTGCTGGCACTTTGCAATAAATAAGTGCAGTGGTGGGATGTCAAAATTTTTACTACCCCACCGTGATGTCATCACAGTGTGGGTGGAGATAACATGACATTATGGGCGGAGCCAACTTCATGACATTGTGGGTGGGGTCAAATAAAATAAATAAATAATAATAATAAATAAAATAAAAATAAGCACACACACACACATCCTTCAACCCACCCACCCACCGACAACACAAACCCGTAAAATAAATAAATAAATAAATAAATAAATAAAAATAAAAAATACATTAAAATACACCCCAAGCCAGGCCACCAGGCCTTTTTAGGAACTGTGGTAGTACGTCAATATAGGTAAAGGTATTAAATACAAATTAAAATACACACAGACACACCACATCGAAAGGTGAGTCACTTACCCTGGGGAGCAGGCTATAGGGAGCTTCAGGCTAGCAGCTTCTCTTCCTCCTCCCCGCTTGGGAGGACAGCAAGGAGGCCATGCATATGCGCCAAGCACTGTAGGCATGCATGCACACCAAGTGCCTGGCATGTATGCACAGTGGGGGAACCAGTAAAAAGGTAAGCCCCAAAGGTGGTCCCCCCCCAAAAAAAAAAAAAAAGCTGCTACCGGTTCTCCAGGATACTGGGAAAGGTTACTACCGGTTCTAGCGAACTGGTGAGAACCCGTTACATCCCATCACTGAATAAGTGGATTTTGGGTTGCAGTTTGGGCACTCCATCTCTAAAAGGTTCGCCATCACTGCTTTAGGGCAGGGCTCAGCAAACCTGGCTCTCCAGATGTTCAATTCCCAGAATCCCTGATCAGCAGGGATTAGCCCTGCCCACCCTGTTGTTTCAGCAGGGGAGGCAGGGCAAATCTCTCTGTCTTTGCTTTTGGGTCGGGGGATGAACAGGCACCCATGTTCCAACCCAAACCCAAAGGGAAAAGGCAAAGGCTAACAGCAACAGTGAGGGATTCGCTCTGCCCACCCTATTGTTTTGGCAGGGGAGGCAGGGCGAGCCTTTGCCTTTTGCCTTTGGGTTGGGAATTGAACTGCCTTTTTTTTTACATTGTGGGATCAATGAATCGCACAACGTTAAAAACTGGATAATGTTAAGACTTGTGGAACCAAGTCTTAATGTTAACCAAGGTACTAGTATGTAAGAAACCTAGATTTGATCAGCAAGTGAGTCATGTCAAGTGTTGCAAAGAAAAATAGACAGTAGCTAACTAGACTATAAAGCAAGGGTTTCCAACCTTTTCAAGCCAGGGGTTGGGTCACACTCTCTCAGTCAGCTTCGAGGGCCAGACAGCCATTTTGCCCTGCCTGCATAATGGGGGGGGGGGGAACAATTTTGCTCCAACAGCTTCAAAGGGGTGACCATTTTGTTTCTCAAATGCCCTTGGAGTGGTGGGGGTCACATGAAATGGTACCATGGGCCAGATCTGGCCCACAGGCCTTAGGTTGGGAACCCCTGCTATAGAGAAAAGTCCATTCATGTTGCTACTGGACACATGTTATAATTCTTTAAACACAGTCAGAATTTTTCAATACTATATTTTAAAGGAAGTGACAAATGGAACTAAACAATTCTTAGGTGGTTAGTTTCCTGCCCCCTTATAGGCTTGTATCATGCTGAAAGGACCCCACTGAAAGGACCCTGCTGCAAGCCAATTCCCTACTGTACCTCTTAGAAAAGCCAGTTCATATGACCTTGGGCAAACTGCACAATTTCAGGATGCCAACAGAAGAAGAGAATGATAAATCACTTCTGAGTATTCTCTACCTAGAAAGCTTTGGGAAAGGTTGCCATAAGTCAAAACTGACTTAACGGCACACAATTATTATTATCTTTAGATGTAGAACAGCTAACATTATATGAAAGTGATAGCAGTGACAGCTGTGTTTTCAAAACGTTAATTAAAACTACTGAAACCAATACTTAGACTAGAGAGATCTTTGCTACTGGCTCAGCTGCAGCCAAGTGAATATTTTCAAATACATTCTCTATTACAGAGCTAGCATAATCTTAGAAAAACAGTTTTCAAAGGATACTGGTGTTAGCAATCATATTTTTCTGATAAGTTTAGAGGCATTAAATAAGAATAGATTGTATAGACTTAGTTACAGGTCATTGCTTAAAAGGCACTAATATTAGTGACATCTGTTGTTTGTTAGACAGATTATTAGTCTACTGTTCTATTTTTGCAGTGTTTGCCTACCTAAACATCATAACGATCAACTTTTGCAGAAAGCAGTTTTGTCACATATTGAGCTGGCTGTGACACACTGACACATGGTCCCACTTTTCTTCATAGCATTTGGGAACTGTCCTAATTAATTATCAACCCAGAATTAATCTGTCACTACACTCTTCTAAATGGCAGAAAGTTCTATCTCTTGGCAGAAGAAAAAGCCAACTATCTTTGCTCTTTTCTGTAGGTGATTAAAATCTTACTGCAGAGCAGATTTATCATGTGGAAATTTCATTTATTTATTTGTTTGATTTTTTGTTTGTTTATTTATTCACATTTACACCTGACCAGGAAACAAAACCAGAAATTTAGCTGCCCTAAATCTACATTTAGAATGCTATCTATTTGGTAATATCACCACTTTTTGTTGCTCCTGGATGGATATATGTTTCATAATAGCCAGGCAATGCCACAGAAACATTTATCAAATGGAATTTTATACTACATAAACTTGTATGCTTTCTAAAGTTTCAACCTGTTCAGTTTCTGTCAGGCCCTGAGAAATGATGAGGGGAAAAGATGAATAAAAACATGGTGCCTATTCTTGGAAAGTAACATTGTCCCCCTCTTATATATACACTCTTGCACCCACCCTCTTACATTATTCCAGAAATACTACATGAGAAAATAATAACATTTGTCTTGAACAGGAGGATAAGTGTCTTGATGTATTCAATCCTTGACACTTTTTCTAAAAATAATGATTTTGAAAGCTTCATTCTAGCTTTGAAAATTTTAAAACATCTTGGAAGATAAGATGCTTTAGGTTGCCTGTCTGCTTCTTCAATGCAACAGGAGTGATTTCAGCATTAAGGCAGCAATGGTAACACCTTATTTCAAAGCACAGCTGTCTTCTCCTTTTTTCAGTAAGGTGTCCTACCCCAATTCCCTTTTGTTCTGCTGTCTTAGAAAGTGAAAGCCATATTTTGTAGCTGTGACACTCAGGCCACAACCTTTCTTCCTCCTCTCTTTATCTTTGTCAAAGGCTTTCAGAGTTAACCCCCTATAAGTTCACTTGGTATTTCTTTCTAAAGAGAATGGTGCAATGCCATATCTTCCAGAGAAGGAGAAATAGGTGGCCGGTATGTTTAGAGATATGTCCTCTAAAGCAAGTGTGGTTATACTACAACACTGTATGATAACATTTAAATTTCAATGAAAAATTATACCTATGACTACCCACAGATCTGGTCAGCAAAGCTATGTGTCTGAGAAACAATCACACTTTAAACATCAGAACCATTGGATATGGAGATGACCTATAACATTTAGTAATGTGTACATAGGATATGAAAGAGTTTTTATTTGTTGAGACAACAGAATCACTAATTTGCCATACATTAAGTGGCTGAAACCCTTTTTGTAGCAATAGCCCAAACATAACTTCCCATCCAATTTAACCTCATACACAAACTGTTGAGACTGAAATATTTGGAGGCACACATATGCAGGCTAGTACCCCCAAGAACTTAGCAGTGGCAGTTTGATTACCATGGAGGAATGGACAAAAAGTTATGTGTCAGCTTATGCTATAAACAAGATTTTAGCCAAGATGTGATATATACACACCTGTGGTTACATTTCTGCACCTTTTTTTTTTTACTGTTTGTGAAACCATTGCAAGGGGGTTCTGAGGGAAATTGTGTGTCATTGTGCTTCCTTCTTCATGCCAAACGGCCTCCTATTAAGGGCCTTCCAGTGATTTTTCCATGTTGATGACGTTCTTATACTCTGTGGTTCCTTGGGTACACTCAGAGGCTACCAAGATTGGTGTCTAAACATGTATCTGAATATGTCTGCACATAGGGGTTTTCTTTTTTCTTTTTCTAGGAAATATGATTTAATCAGGCACCGGTCACTGGGGAAATTTTGCTTAAACGTTTTATCAGAAGAGCCATATCTCTTCGATCTTACCAGCCTTAGGCATACACAGAATCTAAGAATTATTGGAGGAAAATCTTTGTACAGCATAGCCATTCAGGTGCTGCAACAGCCAGATGATAGTTGCAGTAACAAGATGGAATAACTGGACTTTTCTAGGTATAGGAAATCAGGAGTTTAACACCTAGGATCTTACATAGGAGCATGTATTTGAGGTCATTATTTTTCCCTCAATATATTTAGATATTTTAATGTTCATAAAATTCTGTAAAATGGACAGCCAGAATTAACCACAAATTGTTAACCTTGCTGACACCAGTGCTGCAAAGTTTTTGAGAATGGTAACTCTGTATTAAAAATTCAAAAGACAAAAGGTCATGACTTGATATAGTGAATATGTATCAAAAATCAGTCCTCAATATAGCTTGAAAAACTAGCAAAGGGTGCCTTGGACTGGAGCTCTTTAGGGATCTAATAGATGCCTTTGCCTTGTAAAATGAAAAATCTGCATTTATACAAACAATATAGAATCCAGGAGAAAAGATATAAGAATATAAAAATTGAAGGATACAAAATAAAAAGAAGAGGATTTGCCCATTCTTCATGTAGGGCCCATCTTGATCAATCCTTCTTTTGGCAGTGAAAAAGAAAAGAGACCAATGGCAGTTAGATTTCTCTCCCTACCCTCTTCCTCAGTTGTTGCCATTTTCTCCTTGAAGTGAGCATTTAAGCTTTTTTTAGAATTGAGGGAGGTTCCCGCCAGTATTCTTGCATGATGAGTATGACTCGATTTGCAAACCAAACTTCTAATGAAAGTAAGGACCACCACACTTATTACAATGTTCACAAACATGGGGCTTTGCATGTTCTTGGAATAGAAAAACATCTACAGTCACCCCATCATGAGAAGGAAGCAAAACACAGCAAGATGTTGTAAACCAAGTCCTTGGGTTCTATTTGGACTGCATTATCTGGAAATCATTATCCTGATTTTTCTCTGGGGTAATCCCAGACAGGGATTCCCACACTAGGTCAGGTGAAGGGAACTGCAGAATGAATTTAGCAAAAGGTGGCTTCATGTGGCAGTTTCACATCTGGCCTAGACATGGAAGATGCAGAAGCAGCAAAATGTATGCTTTAAAGGTCAGAGATGAATGGATGTCTTTGTAGAATGGGATAGCAAGTGTCAACTTGACCAATCATTTAAGCCAGGACAAAACCATACACCTTCCATTCAAAGCAAAATGTGTAACATAAAATTAGAATAACAGATTGCATTGCATGCCAACATTTTTTAAACAATAGTTTTAATAAGTTTATGCAACCAGATGCCTGCTATCTGCAAGAATAACACTTAGCAAATTGTAAAATCAAACAGAGGTCTTAAGTCATTACCAAATGTGAAACGCCACTCACATGATTTGCAATTTGTGTCTACTATACTAACCAAACATTGTCTTTCTGTATCCTCCATTTAGTCACTGTTTCCACTGGAATCCATTGGCTTTTTGGTGATAACATGAATAAAATATGGCCTCAGGATCATATTTCATCATGACTGAAACAAGGTCCTTCGCCTTCTTGGTTCACAGATGAGCTACTACACACACACACACACACACATTTTTTTTAAAAAAAAAGACGCATAAAAGGAGTGATGAAGGGAGCCCGGCTTATTGTTACACTTTCACCAGGCACCCCACAACTTCACTGAGATCTCTTATGGAGGGGGAAGACAGGAGTGGGGGATAGGAAGACCATAAAAGATTGGAGGGAGTGGGATGAGTGAAGAAACACATATTGCCTCTAAGCTGTCTTTGGCACTTTGGCCAGGCAACCTATAGCTTGTCCAGATGTCTTCTGTAAGGTAGGAATGGAGAGGGGAGAAAGACCCTACAAGACTGAAGAGAGTAGTGGGGTGAGGAAGGCAGTTTGCATTGCCTCCCAGCAGTCTGGGTCAGCCTGGCCAGGCACTCAGAGGCTACTTCCAGTTCTCCTGTTCCTGTACCCCCATCCCAGATCTAGACTTTGGTGAAACCACTGTTCTTTCTGGAAAGTTTCACCTTGCATACTCAGAGTTATGATGAACCACCACTTCTCCTATTTAAAAACAATTTTTAAAAGGATCGGTATTGCAGCCACTATTTGGCAGGTGTTTTCTGAAATTAAGAAAAATGAGTTGGGGACATAATACTTTTCCAAGGTAAGGAACTGTCTAGTTGCACTTTTCAGTTTATGTTAACTTTTTTAAATTCCAGCAGAGTTTATGGTTGCTGTTTTCTGAATGGAGTGGGTTAGTGGGGGCACTAAACCACTTGAATTAAAAAAAACCTACACATGACATCAAATTTGATTAACACAATATCTTCCAATTTGGCACATCATAAGATCTGTTTTCTCCCACTGAGGCAAATTCAATGGTGATCTAATAGCCATTTTGAAAGGAATATTTTTTTTTGGGCCCAACCTATTTTCAGTGTTGCCTAGCAGAATGTTGTTTTCCTCCATCAGACCAGGCACCCACCTGAGTGGATCTTAGGTGTTGCACTAATGTCTGGTTTAGTGTGGCATATTATGGCACAGGTGGAAGTTGTTGTAATAAGAGAGGAGAAAGATTTAGAGAATAGCTTGAAAAAAACAAGCTTCAGTCCATCTCTAACTGCCTCAATAGAGAGTATATATTCTTAGTGCAATAACCCAACTTTCTGTTGTATCTTAAGGGTTTAAAATAGTAGTCTCCCTTGACAGACTCTTAAATCTGTCTCAGAAACAATCCTTATCATTTCCTCTGGAATCCAACAGTGTTGCAACTAGGGTAAGCCTATTAAATCAACTGAACCTGCATAAATGTTGACTCACCAAGTCCCCACAGAAGCAATGAGTCTACTCTAGTTGCACATTATTGCTAGATTTCAGTTTTATTATCATTATCTTCACCCTCACCTGAACATAGTATATATTTTAATATAGAGGACATATATCTGTACTCTTTGTGACTGGAGAAGTAGATTTTGGATTATTAAAGCTCACGTTGAAATAGACAACCACGTTGTTGAGTTCTGAAGACTGACAAATCTTCAGTATTAATTTTTAAAAGCCAGTTGCACTCTTCTGACCTTTAACAAAAATTAAACAGGAAAAAATAAAAGAGATACAGAAAAAGTCAGAATATTGTGGTAGTTGTTTAAAGATGAAACCAATTTATTTCAGTATCAGCTTTCATCAGCCAAAACCAACTTCTGCAGTTACAAGTACAAAGTTTTCCAGCTTGTTTTGGTACCTCTTTAAAACCAAAACATGTAGAAATATCAAATTCAGAAAAGACTGAATATATATGAAAACATATTCAGTGAATTCCACTGACTTAATAGACATCATTTACTTCTTACTTTTATTATCCATAGAAGTGCCACAAGTGCTTCGCTGCACTTACAACTGACTCCCTTAAGAATGTTAGTAGTAACTTCCAAAAGTAGTGAAACATTTTAGTATTTTATTCAGTAAACTTGGTGCCAAAGAATAGTATGAAATGGGGTTCATCTTCACATTTTATTGAAATCCTTCTGTGCTCCATACAACACTAGGAAAAAGGGGTTTATGAAACAAACCTGCCTGATGATGTAAAACAGAGTGTTTCTCTTGTTAAGTAGGGCAGAATCCTATTGGGGTGCCCAGAATGAACCCAGAATTTCCTAACAGTGATCATTCTAGCTGTCCATTGCATTTTCACACATTCTGTTAAGGGAGACAGGGGAGAATGGCTTCAAAAACATGTTCAGGCCATCTCTAACTGCCTGAAAAGAGAGCAAGGTTTCTTACTGTGATAACTCAGTTTTCTATGATATCTTAAAGGTATAAAATAGTAGTCTCCCTTGAAAGACTCTGTCTCAGAAACAAGCCTTATCTTTTTTCTCTATGAAATCTTATAGTGCTGCAACTTAGGTAAGCCTATTAAATCAATTGAACTCGCATAGGTGTTGACTATGTTGACAACTTACCTTACCCATGCAGCATTTTGAAACAGAATTCTGGACATTGTGGGGTTTTTTATATGACAGCAAAGGCAAAAAATGAACAATAAATGTGTCATTATAAAATTGTGACCTGAATATACAGAGTACCTATTCTGTGAGAACAGAGTTATTTTCATTTATGCTTTGTATTGGTTCTGTTTCCCCCAATAACATTGCAGAGGGTCCTGCCAGCTTTGGATATTTGGTTGGAGTGAAGAAGGAAAAGTGAAAACTGGTAGAGTACTTATATTTGAAAGTACTACTATAAAATACATGCTCTGACATGATGAGTGATAATTGCAAACATTTAAATTGTACAAAGAAAACTATTACTTGGTTAACAGCAACCCTCATGACTTTTTCAGTATGAAGTGAGTTTGCTTCTTATTATGTTGAAAAGTCACTTATGTCAATTAGAATTGATAAGGTTGAACATGTATTTTGTGAAATTTAGTAGCAAGGAACTGCAGTGGCTCAAGTGGCTAAGATGCTGACTGGGAGGTGGAAGGTCAGCAGTTTGATTCCCAAGTACTGCATGACGGAATGGGTTCCCGTCTTTGTCACAGCTCCTGCCAACCTTGCAGTTCAAAAGCAAGAAATTGCAAGTACTGTAGATAAATAGGGACCACTTTTGTGGGAAGGGAAACAGCGTTCCATGTGCTCCGGTGTCTAGTCATGCCTGCCACATGACCACAGAAACGTCTTCAGAAGCAGACAGTGCTGTCTCTTCGGCTTTGAAACAGAGAACAGCACTGTACCCTAGAGTCAGATACAACTGGCTTTTGAGCAAGGGAAACCTTTACCTTTACCAATAGCAAAATTATTTCTCAATAAATTCTTTCAAACAGATTAGTTGTCAATGACTTGTTTTTCAGTTCCTCAGATTTGTTTGTGAGAAATGCACTATGTTCAGACAAAACATATTTTGCTTCTGTGAAATGTGTGTTTTAAACAACAGCAGGAACACAACCTACAAATGTAAAAGCTTGGCACCCCTCCATTATAGAAGGAGACATGTATCAATACTAGTTTCTAGAATGACATTTTCACTGCTACTAGGGATGGCAATGAGAGAACATCAGTTCAGCATTGTAGCAGAAAAATGTTTTGAAAGACAGATGAACTAGCTCCATGGTTTGTACCAGTCACAATTATTAAAATTATTTCTGTTATGGTCCTTTTATTTAAATAGTAGAATGTACCTTAGAAGCTCTTTTGAATTTTCATGGTATCAAAATTGTGCCATGGAGCAAAGTTCACTATTGTGAAGGCACTATAGTGAAGGCACTATTTGCCTTCTGTTATAAAATTACAGAGTTCTGTGTTTCTCAAAAGGCCTTTTGCTGTGGGGAGAGAGTAACAGAGGCATATATTCCTGATTTCCTTTTGAAGGATTTTTTTTTAAATGTTCCATTGCTTAGGAGTTAAAAATGGGAATTTATGGTGTCATAGAAACATGCAATGTACTGAGTTTTGTAACAAAAGATAACTCATTTATGAGATTTGAAATCAAAAGGAAAATGTTAGCATATCTTAACTAGCCTACAATAAACATTGCTAACAAAATATGACTGTATGCACTCAGTTTCTTTGTCCAGCAACTCCATAATGGAGCCAGTCACAGTTTGGAATGAATTAGGGCCACAACCTTATTAACTGTTAACTATTTAACCACCCTTTCTGTAGACTACCTAAAGTAATGTGGATGAGCTAGCCAGGGGGGAGGGGGGAGAGAGAGTGTGTGTGTTCCTCTGGGCTGGGTCCAAGAGAGGCTGGAGCAAGGATGGGATTGCCCTATAATGGCTTAATTTCCTACACCACCCCTACACCACATGGAGAGCTCTAATTTGCTCTTCCATGATTGTCTAGATCCCTCTCAGGGTGTGAGGAGCAAAAAGCCCTCTGCAGAATGGCAAGGAAAGTGATTTCCCCCCCCCCCCATTTGCTAATTGTTGCATTGTATTGGTTAGGATAGTAAAAACATTGTTTTCTTTCTTTATATATAAACTTAGCTGATGCAGTGCTACAATGAGCAGATAGGAGGGGGAAAAAAACTAATTTCATTTTCTCTGCTCATCTGCAAGAAGCAGGGGAAGTTCCCACCAGGAACATCTGCGGCTGGGCGGAGAGGCTGTGGTGGCGTCCAGCCCTGGGACTTGTTCCACCTGTTCCACCTGTCCCTGGGCCCCTGCCCTGCTGGGGCTTTAAGAGACACTGTGCGGCGGGACTTTTTGCACAGCCGCCGCTCCCGCCAGAAACATCTGCGGCCGGGCAGAGAGGCTTGTCACCTGTCATGGGACTTAGCAATTATTTTGTTTTTGTTTAGTTCTGGGGATTTTTTTTGTAAAAAATTTTTTGGTGTAAACTTGGCTGAGATATGGAAATTTTTGACTATTACTTGATATTGATGTTCATTGCATCTTTTTGTTACTGTAATGATTTTGATATTTGATGTTATGTGATATTGATATTGATTATTTATGATTTATTGACATGTTGTGTTTATGAACTTGTAATTTCACATGTGTTGTGAACTGTCCTAAGTCGGTCCTACTAAGTAGGGCAGTATAGAAATCAAATTAACAATGGTGGCGGTGGCGGTGGTGATGTTCCATTATGGTTAAGCAGCTCAAAAGCTGCTTCATGATATCAGATATTGACCCTAGAAGAAGTTTTTTATAAGATATACGCCATTCCCAATGTCCTCACAAACGGAACACACCATATATAGTAGCACACCAAAGAAGATGAACCCCTGACTGGGGCTCACAAGTCATGCTTTGGGGCAACTGGGACTGCTCTGAAAGGGAGATTTGGATGCAAAATCTCCCCTGACCCTGTGACTCAGGATCTCCTACATAGTACTATCTACTATCTCCACTATAGTGTGTTGAAGGTAAAATATCTGGGGACTATTTTAGTAATGATAAAGGTCTCCTTTGCTCAAAAGCCAGTCATATCTGACTCTAGGGTTCAATGCTCATCATTTATAGCAGTGATGGCAAACCTTTGCACTCCAGGTGTTCTGAAATGTCAATTCCCAGAATCTCTGATCAGCAGGAGTGCTGACTTGGGCTTCTTGTAATTGAAGTCAAAGAACACCTGGAGTGCCAAGGTTCGCCATCACTGGTTTACAGCCAAAGATCCAGCACTGTCTGCATCTGCAGATGTTTCCATGGTCATGAGGCATGGGACACTTTTTACCTTCACATAGAAGTGTTACCAATTTATCTACTTGCCATTTCTTGCTTTTGGACTGTTAAGTTGGGAAGAGCTGGGACTGAGACAGAAGCTCACTCTGTTGTGTAGCGCTGAGGTCTTCAACTGCTGACCTGCCAACCTTCCGGTTTTCAAGTTCAGCATCTTAACCACTAAGCCACCACATAGGAATCTATAAAAGAAGAAATGCTAGTGGAACCATCATTACTACATGAACAAGACAGTTGTGTATCTATGAAAGACACATTTATACATAGCTACGCACGCATGGATAAAAAATAAATAAAATGCTATTCCTTGTCAAGGTGATTCTTTACAACTACTGGCTGTGCAAAATACATGGTATATGTATGGCTGAAATGTTTTCTTTGGATAGTTGTGAATTAGCATTACTTTAATTAATAATTATTAATTTCCAATGGTGTGAAGACTAGACAGAACTAAACCAAAGTTAACTGAACTTTAACTTTATAATAACAAAAAGTACACCACTGATGGCTTTTCACTTTACTGTGTATTTTTAAATTGGAACTGTAGCAGATTTCTCCTTTTAATTATAAGAAGGATAAAGTAAGTGAGCAGCTTATAGGAACATAGAGATTTATATTGGCCAGTGCTTAATGTTTATTGACATTTTTAGTTTTCCTCTGAAGCCTAGGGGAAAATATGGAAGCAAAATCAGGTCAGACAGGTACAAATGAGAAAATACTGCTTGGAGCAGAAATAGCTATAGAACATCTAGATCCAAATTAAAAAGAAGTAAGCAGAAAGTCAACATAGCTTGCAAGAAAATTGAGAAAGGGGTCTATGCCACTTTTATTTACTGTCCTATGGGGATGGAAGAGAGGAAAACTTCTTTTAAAAAAAAACCTGCTTAAAGATCTCATCAGAGCTACTTGTGCAAAAAAACACTTTCTGCCTTTTACCCAGAATGCAGTACTTAATAAATGCACAAACCAGACATGTCAGTCTGCAATCAAATGCTGCAATTTTTAGTCACTACATGTAATTTAGCACAACATGATACCAAAGACATTTCACAATATAAAAGCTGGTTGGCTTTAAGGGATTTTAACATTTGTATAGGACAAACACACCATCTCAGCCTGGGATAATGACTTTTGTTTGAAGTTTAGCATGCCTCTCAAATTGAACAGTAGCTGTAGAATAAGAATGCTTTCATGGGTTCCAGAATTATATATCAAGCACTGTCCTTTCTTCCCAGCTTCCTCTTCTAAATCTATGAATTATTTTACCACAGGAGATTTTAATTTACATTTAGCAATGCATTTCCAAATCCTCCATGCTGTATGTGTAGCTTTCCACAAGAGGAGCAAGAAGGGGCTTTTTGTATACATTTTAGGAAATCAGGATTACTGTGAACCACAATTGTCTTAAAACCCTGGAATATTATTAAATTTTCACCTCAATATTGTACATTTATCTCCTTCCATTTCCCTTAGCCCTCTGAATTATGGGGTAGAAAGATTGCAGGTGTTTTCCTGCTAGCTATATGTACAACTCTGCATATTAAAATATCTACCTTTTTTTCTCTGTGAGCTGAAAGCAACAATACCTTCTCCAGCAAAATTGCTTGTCTGGAAGTACTGTATATAAAAAGTGTCAGTTATCTTTTCCCCACAAAGTGATACAATGAGATTTCTACAATTGCTGGTTACTAGTTCTAAAAAGCCCAGTGGCCTCCAGAGGTTTCTGCTTTTCTTACCAAGATTAATAAACCAAATAAAATTGCATAAATCAAACCAAAATCTGTTCAAATTCTATTTTTTTTCTGCTAGAAACTAGAGCAGTTACACAATTATCTTTTTAAATGGTACTATAGTATTTATTGTTGGTTTTACTGGCCATCAAGAAAATCACTAAGCTAATGTGTAACTATCTAAATATATGTTAAATCTGCAAAGGGAGGGGAAGTACCTCAAGTATATGGTGAAAAGTCAGTTCCTTGTTTTCTTGAATGAGAATGATTTGTATCAGTGGTGGCCAACCTTGTTTCTGCAGGTGTTCTTGAACTTCAATTACCAGAACTCCTGATCAACAGGCATGTTGACCAAGGCTTCTGGGAATTGACATTCAAGAACACCTGCAGCAACAAGGTTGGCCACCCTGATTTATATCTTTTATCGCCTGGTTTCTAATTCCAAGATGAGACCTGAAACTATTTAGGTGGCTTGCATGACTCTGTATTAGAAAACGACAAAAGTATTGCCTTTTTTTATTCTTTTGGACATCTCACTGGCTTTCAATCATAGATATCTTCTAGTCATTTTTCAAGACAGGCTGGGAAGCCAATGTATTTTGCACTAGTGTTGGTTCTTCTTTGAGGGCCATCTCAGGGGGTAATGGCTGGGAACTTGTAGTTTTAACTTGTAGTTGCCTAAATTATTTTTAGCACCTTTACGGAAGCAGCTAGTATGTTAAGTAACATGACTTCAATCATAATTTAGTATCCAGGAACTTTTGGATGAAGTTTAATCTCAACAAGATAGAAGCACTACATGTTGGTGGTAATGATGATCCACTGCAAAATTTTAGTTTTGCACAGGATCACACTTTCCCCAAAGCAATAGATTTACTGCCTAGAGATGTTCCTGGAGGTACAAATGAATATATTGGTCGTGTCATATTATTCAGCTGCTCTGTCTATAAGAATAGCTAAGTAAAGTTCATTTAGCCTCTTCTTTGCCTGCACTACAACAGGCAGTTAAGTCTGTTATAATTCTGTTTACATTTTAAAAAATCTGAGTTGACAACATGTCCTCATACACTCTACAATTTGTTTTATTGCAACTACAGATTGATCTTTTATGAATGCTGCTGTTGTTAACTTTATTTTTATTATTATAATTTTAAACTTCATACACTATCTTAGATATCTGTTTGATACAGGGATAAGTCCCCAAATACATTAAGCAGAAAAATACAGATATTAGGACAGTGTTCTACACTAGCCAGTCATCTTTTTGTCAAGTTTAGAATGCTAGAATTCCTAAATCCCAGAGATTTCAATAGCTAGGGGCAAAAAAATGAATGTTGCTCATGAGTATGTATATCCTGATCCAAAGAGTCATCTACTTTTTTAATCAAGTCATTAAGATGATCAAATTAACTTTATCTGAGTGAAGTTCACTTCACTGTGACACAGCAAACCAGTATGGAACTATGTTAGTCAATGAACAGTAGAAGATTGCAAACTGCAGTGCAAGTTAGACACTGTAAGCCAGTTTGAACTAGAGGTGAAGTTAAGTCTGTGGGGCCATGAGCCATATGATAACAGAACATAAGGAAAGCTTCATAATCAGAAGGTCACCCTGAATACATGACAAGGAAGAAAATGTCACTGGTAGAAACACAACTTCACTAACTACCATGACTGACCTTGTGAATCATCTTATTTTTGTCTTCAGCAAATAACATTTCTAGGTTAATTCAAATTGACAAGATACTTCTACAGAGACAACTTCTGCAGACTACTTTAATGAGATGTTCTTTTGACATTTGCCTGAAACAACCTTTTCTGACTTATACTATAGCATATAATATTCTTCAAAATGAAAATTTTAATGTAGCAAGGTAGGATAAGAGGCAGTTTCTGATAAAGCTTTGGTGGATATTTTGCAGTAGTTCTCTATTGTATGCCATTTTGTTCTGTTATCCACTTGATTTTTCTAAGATTTTAAAAATGTTAGAAAGTCAGTCAGTCTCTCTCTCTCTCTCTCTAGAGAGAGAGATATATATTATCCATAAAGTCCAGAAAGCTATGATCACATGTATTTCATAGGAGTTATCTGTTTAAAGAAAAATAAGTAGAATGGAAGAAACAAATGATTTTGTAAATGCCTCTGTATACAAATTCCTTAAGTTATAAATGCCTTGCATTGTGGCGGTTATGGAAAACCTCCCCCTTTTTTTCAGAAAATGAATTATTAGCCACATACATATTTACATATTCTTCCACTTGAAAAACCTGATGGAAGCCCAGTTGCATAACATTCTGAAAAGTTAAATTTCACATGGTTCTAGAATAATGGGGTAGTTGTGGATTTCATCTCTCTCACTTTTATGTATATTTATAACAAAATGGTGATGCTACTTCCATTGTATTAAAATTATATTTCCCCAAGGTTCTTATGGATTAGAATTAAAATACCAGATCTCTTTCCTTCATAACATCTTTGTGGCTACTCAGCTTGACTGCCAAGGGAAGGCATGCTGGAATTTTAGCACTTTCCTAATGGGTAGATGCATTTATTAAGCCTTTGAAATGTAATTTGATTTGAAGCTTTTCATTACAAATGAAACTCTGAAAAGCTGAAAGTGCAGAGATACGCATGACATTTTACTTACCCAGATATGGCTAGACATTGCAGGATGGAATTTTGCAGTTCTAAAGTATACACACATCCAGTAAATTGTTGTGGTGTGTGTACTTTCTCCATGTACCTGTTTACACCTATAGAGCTAAAACATCTTGTATGAATTGGCCCTAAGTGCTTAAGTGCTTTCTTGGACTTAGGCCTAATTGTTCAGCTTCCCAAACCACTGATGTAGTTATTTAGGAATGCAAGAAGAATTGAAAAAGGAAATGTTCAGAATGCAATTGTCTGTCAGAAAATGTTTCAATATACATCCTTTCACTATATCATTTATAATAAATAATGTATATAATAGATAGTTTTAAAAATAGTCCTAGGAATTGCTGAAATTGAGGCTCCATTGTCATACAAATGTACCACACCAGGTAAAAAAATGGCCAGTTGTTGGGGGGGGGGGGAGGGAGACAGCTATTTATTTATTCATTTATTTGTTCAGATTTGTTCAGCTAGGTAACAAGGAAAAAATAGGAGAGGGGGAATAAAAAGACAGAACATGATTTCTTAACATTTGAAATTAATGAATAGAATTTAAATTTCACCGAAGGCAAAACAATGAATTTGCCATCCAGCTCATCTGATCTTTATAAAAGTAATATAATTACAATCATTGTGGAAGCTATGCCAGCTGGGAAATTATGACAGTTGCTATCTAAGAAATTAATTCTTCAAAATTCTAGTTGTCTTGTTCATCATCTTCAATTCATTGTGGAACATTCAGTTTGGGGTGGACTGCTGTTTTGCAATGGTAATTCATGAAACAATGAATTGGATTTCAGTTCAGCAGGCACCAGAATGCTTAACCGCCACCAACAGCTTTTGAAGAAACTAGCAATGGGCAAGCAGCAGAAAAAGAAATAATGGGAGGAAAAGGAACACAATAAGCAAAGGAAATAGAGGAGGAATTGCATTGGGAAAGCAAATTTCTTGGAAGTCAAGGCTTAAAATAAATTATTGTTGTTAAATGCAGATTGTGATTTAAATATCTGGCTGTGGAGCCAGAGGTTAGGAGTTCAATTTCCCACTGTGTCTCCTGAGAGAACAGCCAGCCTGTGTAACCATGGGCAAGCTGCACAGTATCTGGACATCCCCAGAAAAAAAGGAGTGACAAACCACTTCTGCATATTCTCTACCTGGAAATCTTACAAAAAGTCACATTAGGCTGCTATTATTATTATTATTATTATTATTATTATTATTATTATTATTATTATTATTATTATTATTATTATTATTATTATTATTATTATTATTATTATTATTATTATTATTATTATTATTATTATTGATACGGTTTCTAGGAAGTTTAAAAAACACCAGTTAAAATGAAATAATCACTGCTAAGAAATGGGAGGGAGAGACTTCCAGGGAAAAATGTCAGTTGTAAAGAAAGATAAAGCATCCTTATGTTGACTGGATGGCAAACATTTTGACTAAGGTTCTTCTATCTTGTCAGATTTACAAGTTTCTGCAGTTGGGAACAGTTTCACTGGTAGAAATTTGTTGTAATTAACATCTCCTGCTTGCTTTTATTCATTTTTAGTTTTTTTCTCTCTCTCATTTTAAAAGACAATTATAAGAATAAATTGAAAATGTGAGCCCCCCCCCCCCGCTTTGTTTTGCATAGAAATTCCTTATTCTGATAAAACGTAACTGTAAATGCATCCAGGGTGTTGTGTGCGAAGCATTTCCTCAGTTTAGAATAGTAATAAAATGAGCTCATTTAACTTCAAACTGTTCCCAAGGGAACTTATGTTGTTAAAATGCCACCTTTTAATGAATGTAAACTGTTAATTAAAGAAATATAGAAAAGAATAAACCATAACCTCCAGCATAGAATATTTTAGATAACAGGTTACTGATGATGCTCTCCTTATTTTTCCACTGTGAAAAAAAAAATCTGTTTCTTCCATTACAGCTCCTAAAATCCCTTCCTAGAGTGGTCATGCAGGCAGATTACAGGACTTGCAATCCCCAGAAGTAACATTTCCACGTTCTGCACAAAGCATTCAAGACCTTCCATACACTATACCTGTTTTGTTATTGCAAGCCTTTCTATTAGTGTGCAAGAAAGCTCTTGCCATCTGGAGTTCTTGCTGAGAGAGCAATGTCAGACACTACCACTGAAGGCCTATTCTGGTGTTCTAAAAGCATATGGAGAACAGACAAGTGTAGGGAAATGCACTAGTTCTACCCTCTTTGATATCACTTCAAAAGTGAGAGAATCTCTGTATTCATGCAGGCTTCCCACACAAGCCACAACTCCATTATTTTTCTTTTGGATTCTGGATCACTTGGGAAACCTAAAATAGATACAAACAGTTGCTTTCACATATTGAAAACAATAAGAGAAAGGCTGGAGATAGTATGTTCCTTCCATCACTTGTGGGCCCCATAATGTTAGCATAGGGCTTGTATATATCATTTAGGATTATGCATGTAAAGCCAGCAGTTGGGAATTCAGTTCCCCACTGTGCATTCCAGAAAAGCCACTGTGTGTGGCCTTGAGCAAGCTGCACTGTCCAAGGGCACCCCTAGAAGAAGGGAATGATAAACTACTTCTGAGCAGTTCTCTATCTAGAATACCCTGAAAATAGTTGTCATAAGAACTGAATTGATGGCAAACAATTTAAGAGCAGAAGAAATCCTCAAATCTAGTTAGACTTCACATGACTTGTTCTCTAATGTTGGTCTGTTTAATAAATAATGCTTATCTGATGATAAGTGAACCAGGAAATACCCACTTCTCCAAATAAATCATTCCATTGCCTTCTGGGAAGAGGTAGATAATGGTTATAACAATCTTGTAATCAACAAAAAAAATATACAGTATATTTACAAAAACTCTGGGAGTAAGCTTCTTCACTGCCTGTAAGAACCTTGTGTTGCAATATCTACGATTACTGATGAGATACAAGGCAGGCATTGTAACCTTATGATTTTTTTTAAATAAAGAGTCCGTATAAACAAGAAAAGAAAACAAAGAAGAAAACCTGACAGTTATTTGTCTCTTCCCCTTCCTCTTCTGTGCTATCAATGCCCTAATATATTATTTTCCAATTGCTAGTCTGTTAAATTTGCTCACAGGACCTTCTTATGTACTGCTGTGACAAAAATGTTAGGGAACCTGCAGGTTCATGCTGAATGTAACGAATGATAAAAAGGAAAAAGAGAAAGAGATGGCTTTATTTGGGTATACACCTCATTATGGGAAGAGCTTTAGTGAAAGGAACACAGGGAACGTAGAGGCAAATTCTTTGTGGGAGCAATCTGTTATTTAATCAGCACAGCAAGCTCATTTTGAAAACCAGCATGGCAGGTTTTGACAACTTTCTGGATGCCCCCTTTCATCCACAATATCTCTAGGCTCTATCAGGCATGTTTCCTGAATACTAAAACTAGTATTAAAGAGAAATTTTAATAGAGTTTGATGATGATGATGATGGTTTTCATTTCAAAAGCTCAGGGTACTGCAAACATTTGAGAAAAGAACTTCAAAACTTAAACAAGAGGGGTAAAACTGAAAATCCCAAAAAAATCCCTGAAATAAAGTGGTAATAATATATATATATATATTAAAAAAAAAACATTTTGGCAGCTTTTCATGATCTAGGCTTCATTTTGAAACAAACACTAATCACCACTGGCTTGAACTTCTGCAAACAAAGGCTTTTAAGTTTTCTCAGATGAATTATCTATTAGCGCTATGTTGTTGGTGTATGATATACAGGTT
Organism: Furcifer pardalis; assembly: GCA_030440675.1. Lineage (NCBI taxonomy): Eukaryota > Metazoa > Chordata > Lepidosauria > Squamata > Chamaeleonidae > Furcifer > Furcifer pardalis. The sequence goes on from CP126894.1 coordinate 129,704,731, forward strand.
TTCAAAAGGGTACATTTGATATTCAGCACAGCTTCTCTTGTAAAATAATTGAAATTTCATTCATATTTTACTTACCTGTGTCAGATCAGAGAGTCATAGATATTAAACAGCATAATAACTAGAGTGAGATTCAGTGTATGTCTGAACTCAAAATGTTATGCATATAGATGCATTGTTTAAATGCTGTGTGTTGTTATTATTTACCAGTTAGTGTTATTTGAATCTATAACTCATCAAATCCTATCATACCCATTGAAAAATAATAATATATAACAGGTAATTTTCTAACAGTTCATTCTCTTGGTATTTGGCCATCTAGGTCATTGGTAATTCCACCCCCAGAAGACCTAGTGGTTAAGATCCTGAACTTGATGACTGCAAGGTCAGCAGCTCGAGACCCAAGTGCTGCACAATGGAATGAGCTCCTGCCTCTGCCCCAGCTCCTGCAACCTAGCAATTTGAAAGCAAGAAATGGCAAGTAGGTAAATAGGTTCTAATTTAGTGGGAAGGTAAACAGTGTTTATATATATATATAGTAAAACACCAGATAACGATTGGATCGGATAACGCTAAAATCGCATAATGTTAAGTAATCTGGGGAGGAGTATTGGATCGAATAACGTTGAGGTTCTATGGGATGGATCGGATAACAACCGCTAAAGCCTGTGCGGTTACAGTGTATCTCTATGGAGCTTTAACGTTATCCGATACATCCCATAGGATTTTAACATGCATCGGATAACACTAAAAATCGGATAACACCAAGACTTGTGGAACCAAGTTTTAGTGTTATCCGGTGTTTTACTGTATGTTTTACTGTCTTCAGTCTTCTGCCACCTTGTGTTCTCCAAGAATCCTCAGATAATTCTTCTGAAATAATCTCCCAGGAATATTTAGAACCTGAGAATATAATTCATCTCACCCTTGAGGCAGGAAGCATTTTAGCGTGGCTAGATGCACTCCAACCCAAGCAATTCTTTGCAGCAATTCCCTGCATAGTCTATTTGTGCCAGCCCAAAACCACAATTCATTTTCTGGGATAAGACTAAGATAACCGTAGGACTTGTACAATATCATCTTCTCTCCACATTTTCAAAGACATAATATCTTTCCAAACCAGTGTCATCTGGCTCCTAACATAATAAAGACTTCTGCTTATGTTTTTAGCATCCTTGGTAACCCTTGGCTAATTCTGCATCTTTGCGCTCTTGATTCTTTTATGTGATTATTGAAGAATAGGTATAATTGTTTGGCTAAGACTCTCACCTTCATGTTAAGAGATCAGAGAACCTTTAGAAGGTACCTGTCACTGATGTACTCGTAAGCTTAAGAGATCTAATATATAATAACAAATTTTAATGACTCTTTGGGTGGCTTTAGTGCAGATGATGCACAGAGTGATTTTTAAGATAAAAATACTGTTCTGATACAATTTCCCAAGCAACCTGCTCTGCAGGATAGTTTTGGACTAGAAGATGAGATCAGTGGAATCATATATTATTCCAGCTTTTGCTGAAGGATGGAATTGATTATCCAAGGGATGTCCATTTTGGATTTCCACCCCAGCACAAAATAAGGAGGCAAGGAACAAACAACTGTGATTAAAGGCTTGGGCCACATTTATTGAATTATTTAATTGAGTGACCTACAGAGTAGGCCGACAGTGTGCAACCCGTTGCTAGGGCAAGGGAAGATCACCTCTCCTTCCCTGCGCCGGAAGGGCGAACCCCAGGCCCCTGCTCAGCACTGCACCTGCTAGCCATTGGCGGGCTGGCAGGCAATGGGCAAGGGGGGAATTCCAGGAGAAGAGACCTCCCTCCAGCCCTGTAGCCAAGGAAGCAGCACACACGAAGTTAGTGTTCCTGGTGGAAGAGAGGGAAGGCTGTGGGATGAGCCCCAGCGACAAGGCCGAGGCATGTGGAGGCCTCCAAGAGGGATTGCAGATGATTTGTCCTCTTCAGGATCCAGAGTAGGAAAGGGCTGTCTGAGGACCGTGTCTGGACCTATGAGGTCACATAGCTGCCCCCTCTTCCATGCTGGCATGCTTGCATAGCAAGCAGCATGCTACTCAGACTCCTCCCCATGATGGGGGCAGAAATTGCCCAAATGAGAAAGCAAGCTTATCAGTACAGAGGATGGAAGTGCACTTCTCATTTTGCTCTGAACAATCATGTTTTGGATGATACTCATTACACAGAAGGGTGAAATTTCAGCCAGGAAAATATGACTTAATTCTAATGAGCAAGCCTGTTTCAATTGTTCACTTGCACATACATTTTTTTGCCTGGTGTGGCAAAAAATGAGACAATGTGTGATGTTAATTATCAGTGTATTCTCACAGCTATTGCAAGCAAACATAAATGTCCTTTGGGATACTTAATTCATGAAATGGACAAAATTAGAGTTGACATAAGGGAAACACATTCCTAAATCTATGTGCCTGCATCTTTGTCACTGCAAATACAGTGATGCCATCTTCAAAAAACAGAGCTACTAAAGTCAATAAAATATTTCAGGATAGCAGCCAAATATCCTTTTTAAAGCATGCTTTCCTGAAATAGACTTTCTCATCCGTGTAGGTGTTAATCAGGACCAGCACAAATATAACTGCTGAGGTCTCTAAGCAGCATTCACTGATTTATTTTCATATACAAATTTAATTAACAGTGTGTCCTGTATATCCATTATTAATGAACACCAGGAATCACAATTTGTCTACAAATACCAATTGTGGCAATCGCTGGAATTTTCCTTTAGCCAAGTTCAATAAAGCATCTCTAAACATTTTTCTTTTCTCATCTCAATTAGAAGAATTTTTACTGCAGTTTAGTAACAGTATATGTATTATGATGGTGACTGTTTTAAAACCAACTTGACTTCATTTTCAAACCAAAATGTTAATATTTTGCAAGGAAATGCATTTCAGCCATTAACCTTTGCTGTATGTTTTGTGCCTTGACACTAGTATCTATATGATTTAGAAACACATGCATATAATGAATCTGATACATGATATTTTAAATCACATAATGTTAAGAAATGTGCATTTTCTAAGTAGACTTTCTCCCTCCCAACACATACTGAAACAAAATCAGTACTAACAACACACAGCATGGAATTAAACCATGTCAAATTTGGATGTACAGTTGACTTTGTACAGTTGAATTTTGATTGATTTGCTCACCTGTAAATCTTTGTGAACCAACAATGTTAGCTGAGGGAAAGCTTCAAAATATCTTAATTGATGTTGATATATTGGGCTTGAGGTTTACTAACTTTCTCTATCTCTATTTAAAATGGATTCTTTAATAAGATTCCTATGAATTTAAAAGGCAGTTGTGTGAGGCTATGGCTGAGTGCTTCTGAAATCCCTTGTAGCTATTTCTGTGAATTTGAACTATGTCTGCTGAATTTGTACCAACACTGTTTGGATTTTCATTTGTATCTAATTTGTCCACCAGTTGTAACTTAATTTACAGTTGTTGCTCTTTTAAAAAAATCCAGAATTGTTCACTTTTTTCCCCTAGTTAGCATTGTGTTACACCACAGGTGACACAGATGTTATATTACATCATCTGTCAACTTTCATCTCTGGCTTTATTGCCTAAAGTCAGTGGAAGATTTTTTTACAGTATCTGGAGGGACACACTTTTTCCAACTTCTTTCTATGCAAAGAGAGGGGTTTAGTAAGAATTACCATCCTGGGACTATTGCCTGTCAGCTAATTTACAAGAATTTTGAAAAATAGGAAGTCTAGTGAGATGAGGCACAAGAACATTCCAAAATGTTAGTTACAAATTGATCATAGTTCTTTGGTTGAGGAACATTCTGAAGTACAGCTGAATCTAGTATTGTTGTAAACGTGTGCCAGTTGGCTTTTTTGAATGATACAGATTGAAGTTGGGTGGCTGAGAAGATTTGACATAGAATGGTTCTGTGTTGAGCGTTTGGGATAGTATCACCTATCCTCTTAATGCACTGCTGAGTGATAGCTAAACTAACAAAATGTAGATCTGCCACTACTGAGTGAACTGAGTAGTTTAAGAACATGTACAAGGCATATTGAATGGGATTCTATTCATTTTATAACACTGTCAGAAGCATTGCAGAGCTGGAAAGTATGGAATAATATAGACTGGAGGTTCAAATCTTTGCTTAGTCATTAGCCTTCACACAGATGTAAATGTGCACCTTGTGTCTTTACCCTAACTTCCTGTTCCCAATTGCTGTGTAGAAACTGATCCAGGCTTTTTTTTTGGTGGATCATTGATGACATAGATGTTCTTCACAAGAAAAGAAAAGAAAAACAACAACATGATGATTTCTCTGCACAGTTAATTATAAGAATTTGAACCTGGGGGAAGGGTGATTTTTAAAATATCGCTATGGTCTTTATTTTTCCAGATTTAACTTATTTTTTTGAGTCAGCACATTTTCCTTTTAAAAACACAATTAATTAGAACATATGGAATGCTTGTACCACAGCATGTTTTATAAAAATTCAGAGGGACATAATTAATTGGAATAGTAGGAAACAGCATGTTCTTACAAGCCCAGTAAAATCCAAGGTAATAATTTTTAACCTAATTTATGTTCTAAATGTGTGAAAGATGAAGATGATTGTAGGAACAGCTGGATCTCAAACCTTTTGCCTTTAAGGCAATGTTTTAAGGGCTTATTGTGATAAATATAAATGAAATATGCAGATTGTCTACTGGGACATTCCAGATCAAATATTAAAAGCTTTTGGAATTATTCGTTTTGTTATTATTTTTGTTTCTACTACTCAAATTCTTAAAACAAAAGTGTTTTAATATATATTACTTTAAAACTCAGCTTCTTTTAAATTATCACAGTTGTGAATGACTTCACATGTGGCTATAATTTTTATTCATTAGTGTAACATTTAGACATTTTATTTCAAACATACATTTCCATCAGGGGATATAAACAAGGGGGATATGTCTATGCCATGATCTTTTATTATAGGCTCTAAAGTAAATGAGAATGGTGATGTCCATTTAATGTTAGAATTAGAAATTTGTCAGATGGTAACTAGCTACTTTTTCACAGACATAAGTTGTATAGCTAGAACCACCCTGATGAATCCTGTTTCCATCAAACACCTTCATTTTGGTACCAAGTATGAAAACATAAACTTTAGATACATAATAATTCCCCCTTCTCCTAACTATGAGAATTGCCAGTAAGTGATAGAGGTTGTATGAATGTCTAACTTGCTAAATATTTGAAGCTGTAGCTCTTTTAGTTTGTGCAAGCATATCAGACAAGAAACAAAAACAAAACAAAAATTAATGTTGTAGCACCTTAAAGACTAACTACTATAATTGAATATGAAATTTGGAGATCATGTCAACTTTTTCAGAATGTGAGTGAGATTTTATGGCAATGTCCTAAATACCACCATGCCGTGTCTAAGAAAACTAAATCCAATACCTTCCTCTTTGCAATTTTCAGTCACTCTTTGGTCTGTACCTTCATGTCAGAAATAATTTGATTTTTCTCTCTAGACCAGAGAGACACAATTCTGTGTCCAAGCTACTTTATCAATGTCTATTTCCTCACCTATCGCCAATCAATGCATCCCAAAGAAATTGAGAAGCTTTTTAACAGTTGTTATTCCTTGTCAATACCCAATAAACTGAGCCTGTATTGGGATGACAAGGAGATTGGGATTGATTTTGCAAATCACTTCATGGGGGACTTGTTGAATCTGATTTGTGTTGAGGTACAGTAGAGCTTGATATGTTATTATTCTTTTGTTTTCTTTCATTCATTATTTTCATTATTTTCATTTTAAATTTTTAATCTATGATATATAATATGTTGCTAAATGAGGTTATTTGACTCTTGTTCTTCTTGAATTCATAATCTGAAAACAATATTGGGTAACTGCCACCTCACCTACCTTTCTGTTTCAAAAGTCAAGTTTTGTAAATCCTGTGGCTGGAAATATTTTATTGAAAACATTTGAATGTATTAGTACAGCTATTGTGCTTATATACTGACATAGTTTCCAATTAGTAATTGCGTGCCTCATCTATTTCATCTTTTTTGTCACTATAGTATTACTTGGCAGTTTAAAGCAAAACAAAACTACCTCCAATAGATGACACCTTGGGGTGCATGCCCACTGGTGTCCCTTTGCCCCACCTCTCCCGGGGGGAGGAGGACTTGGCTCGCATTGTAAGCTGATGGTGGTGGGGAGGGGTCAGGAGTCAGCCCATATTAGGGCCAGCCCCTCACCCCCTGGCCCTTTCTAATTCGCAGCAGGAAGAACAATGCCCCATCCACCCACTCCTGGTGGTCAGTATGAGATTAATTTTAATTTAATAGATTTATATACCGCCCTATCCAAAGGACTCAGGGCGGTGTAAACAAGTTAAAACCAATATAAAACAATTAAAAACCCTTAAAAACATAGCAATATCCCCTCACTGTGTCATTTACTATCTAAAAACAAATATAAAATCTACAAAACCTTAACATTGAAATTTAATTACAGGAGGGGGAGCCTCAAACGAGCTAGAAAGGGAGCTTGTTGACATTCCTGGCCCCCAGACCCATTTTGCCAACCACGTCTTCAATTCTTTCCTCAATGGTAGCAACTAGACCTGGAGGCATAGTTCTACTGGGAGGAGGTTGTGTTTGGGCCAGATGGGAATTTTTTGCTGTTATCCCTTATTGGCCTCTGGGATAGGTTTTTTGTTTTGTTTTGTTTTGTTTTGTCCATCCCACACTGATGCATGGGGTTGTCTTCATGGGCTCTCGGGTGGTGGTGGTGGTGTTTTAGCAACTGGTGGGTAGTGCAGGAAAAGGTAAAAGATGAAGACCCAATTATAGGGGTGTGTGCCTGGCAGTGGTAAGGAGCCAAAATGTTCAGATCACAGTAGTCAGGCTAACCATGGTCCTTGGCACTCACTGGATCCAACAGCTCCAAAGCTGTCAGGTAGCACTCTTTAATGCCCAAAGTAGTGGTGGGGAGATTAGCACTGTTAGCAGGCAACTCCTAGCCTTGGGTATCATCACGGAGAAAGGATGTGGTGAGGCGCAACCTGCTCTCGGCCTTTGTTCTGCACTATGTGGCCACATCACAGCTCATTGTGGTTGGTCACTAATAGTTGTTTTGAATAAAGTGGTCCAGATGTTTCAACCCATGTTCATGTGTCTGACTCTTCACTTGGGGAATGGTGGGTAAAGGTGTTTTGTGCCTCCTTGTAAATGGTAGGATAAGAGGGTATCCTGTGTAGACCATCTTGAGAACTGACATTGCTATGTAAAGCTTTCTTCTTCTTCAGGTACTGTATCCATTCCAGTTATTGGCTGTCATCATGGTGATAGTCTTCCTGTTCTTAACTACTCGAAACAATTCTTGTGAAGCTTGTTATTCTTTTTTCCTGCTATCAATGTGGGCATGATATTGGGTAGCAATTTTTTTTAAGAATTGTGATTATTTTGTTTGAAGTCAAAGAGAAAAGTTTTTCAAGGAGCAACATATTTAAAAAGAAAGGAGAGAAAAGATATGACCAGCACCTTTTACCTATCTAATGCAAATACACTTCACATAATCAAAGGCAGTTCCCCTTTGTTGGTTCCTCCTCATTTCTCCACCCCTCCCCTGTGTATTGCTCTGTCCTTATTTTTTACTTTTATGTTATCTCCCAAGTTTACTAGAGTGAGTCACAATGCATACATGATAAAAACTTGGGGACAGAATAAGAAGCTTGCCCTTCCTTATGAGCACAATAGTGTCACCTCAGGGCATTTTGTTTTCAAGACACTGTTTCTTTTCTGCACTTTGAACTGGAACCTTTGTGACATGAATCTTAAAACGACACATGAAGGTATAAGTCATCTCTAGAGAATTTTGGTTGCAGTTGACTGATGCATTAATAGGATGTGTTGTATAAAGACTGGCAAAACAAAGGAAAAATGCTCTTTGCAGTACTTTATAATAGTTAAAATAGTAGCAGAAGGAAATGTTATATGCTTTTAAACTACAGAGGCAATTCAATGAAATCTGTCTCTAAATAATAGTAACAGGCTATATAAATTATGTTGCTTTCTATGATTCAGAGTCAGTCTAGCATGCAAGCCCTAGTCTTATTTTCCAAACCAATTTGTCTGCCTACTGTCAAGCAACTAAAATATCACAATACATCTTTGAAATATATGAGGGCATAGTAAAGTGAGAATCTGTATATGTTCCCAGCTATAAACAAATGGATATATTCAGTACTGAACATCCTGTTAGAACAAAATTAATTGTTGGGGAGGGGACCCCCTTCTATCTACAGACCTCTGGCCACCCTAGAAAACTGCTCATGAAAACTGGAAAACCTTTGAAGTTTGCTTTCAGGAAACTCTGAGGGCTGTGAAGGGAGAAAAAGGACCTAAGAATCCTAATGATTTTATGCCACATTTCAGTGAAAGGTTTATATATATATATATATATATATTCCACCTGATTTAAACTTTGAAATGAGAAAATAAAAAAATGTATGCATCTTTTTACTATTATGTATTAAAATCTTCTGAAGTCCTAACACTGTTATTACTTTTCTATGAGGACTTTTATATTCTGCAGTCAAAGTTGTGTACTGAAATGAAATACATCTGGACATTCAGAGCATTGTTCTGATAAGGGATTTGCAACATCTTGATCTGATATTTACAAACTGGTAGATTTTAAGCTGAAGCTATTATGATTTCTAACACAAAGTCTTGTCCATTTTAATTATATGGTAACATTCATATTATGTTTATATGTTTTGTATTAAACAGAAAAATATTTGCCTCAAACGGGTAAGAGAAATTTGCATCTAGACACAGTCTTCTGGTACACAGCAAATTGTATGTGAGATACAAACTAATGTATACTTTACAATATTCATTGGGGCCCAACTTCACTGGGTGGATGCTGCAGGAATAAAGGTGGGCCTTTTTGTCTAAGGATATTCACTGGCTCTTACATGCGACTTCTGGTCTATCACAGAAACATGGTCAGGGTTTCTTGGCCATGGAGTTTAGGAGGAACCAGTTTCTCCGAGAAAATCCTCATTGTGATGGCCAATTAAAGAACAATGTGGAAATTCTTATTTCAATATCCTCATGCATAATGAAAATATGGAAGTACTTATTTAATAAATATCAGAAAACAAAATAAACAATACTGTAGCACTTTAAAGACTAACTGCTATATTTTTATTGTTAGCTTTCGTGGATCAAGTCCACTTCTTCAGACAAGGACTAAAACTTACAGGCATGGTTTATATACTCCAAATTCAGGGGCCAAAGGGAGAAGAGCCTGTGTAAGCACAATAATAAACAAGCAAGCACAACAATACAGATTCCCACAGTCACCAGAAACAATAGATAATTGAGATTATTCTGATTTTATTTTGTTTTCTTATATGCCTGAACCACAGACCAACACAGCTACTATTCCAAATAATATTTAATGAATGATACCATAATTTGTCAGTAGTTTGGCCTGCTATGAAGAGGACTTTCTGTACTGGAAATAAGCAGTATGCCACCTCACTTAGTGGAAATTAAGAAATTGAACCACATCTTTCTGTCCCTTTTGTTTGTATATTCCTCCAAAATTCCATTTTGGGAATTTCCACCTGATAATTTTAATGGCAGCTTAAAATGTTCTCTCATGTGAGAATATAGTCTAATTAACACCTTCATCAGTCTGGTGGAAGCTACATAGATTTCAATACTGTTATCCAGCAGATTTTCAAGGTGAATTGACAGCGAAGTCTTCAAAAATAACTGAAAACTACCAACATTCACAGCATGATACTTTTCTTTGGCTCCATGTGAGATTGTCCTTTTCTCTCCTGTATATCTTTCTTTCCAATGGCTGCATAAGTTTTTGATTTGCAAATTGGCTGGAGCCCCAAGTTAATCTAACTGCTAATAAAATAAAGCTGCCTAAATATACTTCAAAACACCCTCTACTTCCAAAGATCATTTTATTCCAAGTTATTTTAAGTTTATGATACCCAGCAATGGTAATAGAGTAGACCATACTGCCAGCAACTCAGCGCTGATCATCAGACGGTGGTTAACTAATTGGATAACCCTGAGGACTAATGGCCTTAGTTGGTGAAGTTCACAGGGAAAGGTGATGGTTCCCAAGTGGATTAAATCCAACTTGATGGAGAGTGGCAGCTTCATCAATACTGGCATGGGGCTGAGCAGGAGTTTGTGTGTCAAAAGGGCTCAGGACCAGAAAGTGATTTGCAGAACTGGATCAGTGGTACCTTCCATGCGGCAATGTGGAATGCAAATGAAAGCCCAATGCATTATATTGTTCCCAGGACAATCTTCATGGCTGATCTCCATGATGATAGCCAATATTAGGAATCAAATACAGAACCAGAAGAAGAAAATTTTATTTTTCATCTATTGTTGCCCGTAGCATTGAATGATGAGAATTTTTCTTCTTTTCTTTCATTGAATATTCTTTCTACATTTGGTCTGTGATTCTAGATCCAAACCCATTGCTTCTATTTTCTTGTATCCAAATGTATATTGTGTAATGTCTCAAACTTTGAGTTGTAATTTTATTTTCACCTCTACTCTTCTTCATTTTTCACATGTTCCAGTATTGCATGCAGCCAAATACAGGTTCCTTGATGTTTTAAGGCAAAGACAAATGCAAATCTATAATCGTCTGTCAGAATGTAAACATCTTGTAGATACTAAGAGCCTCCTGCTAAAGTCTTTTGGAAAAAGAGAGAAACCAAATATTAAAAGAAGTATTGTCCATGCTTCTTATTCTGTTTGTTTTGGTACAGCTGTCTTAAACCATACAGATTTGACCAGCCTTGTGCAATATTGACAACATTGAACAGAATCAGTGTGGGTCATGATAGATCTGCAGATGCCCTTTATAAGTGGGACAAAATAACATCACCAAATTGTGACTGTGAGCCTCAGGAGCATGCTGGCTTCCCTAAAAGGGCACTGGACACTGAGTGGATAAGTGGTTAGTGTTCTTGACTATGCCCAAAAGGTACTGAGTTTGATTCCCGCTTAGGGTTTAATTTTTTTAAAAATATATATATTATTATAAATATAATTACAATTATAGTAATAAATAATAATAAAATTACTGTTCTATGTTGCATCCTTTCCTCAAACAAAGGGTCTCTCCTGAGGCAGAGTTTGAGTCCCATTAGGGGCTTCTATAGCCTGGATTTTAAAAGCAATGATATCCTCTCCGGTTAACATAGAGTTCTCTGTTATAAGGTTGCCAAAAGCAATTCCGTTAGCTTTGGAGCTGCTTGGCTTAAAGGTTGAAATTTTGCCTTGTAAGCAGAAGGTCAGGGTTCGATTCCCCAGGAAGGATGGTGGGAACATGTATAACAGCCAGAGACTAGGTGGGAGGAAGGCTCCCATCATGCCAGTGTCACCACCAAGCCCCTGCTTCCCCTTGAGTTAAGCCCTATGCAGTGTTGGCTTGGTTTCTCCCTTTCCGCCCTTTGGTTAAGAAAAAAAAATCCGCCCTGCAGGGGCAGAGATTGCTGGGGCAGAGAGGGACATTGGCCAACATGCTGCTGGTGGGGCTGAAAAACTAACTATCCAACACATAATGTGGTGCCAAAACAGAGCCTTTTTTGCTGATTTTGTGGCTCGGACAATGAAGCAAAAATCATAGTGACGTGAATGCATCATATAATAAATATCTTAACAAATAGCTGTCTTAAAAGATGGTTTTCACAATTCTCCCAAAAAATATAAATCATGCAAAATATTCAGTCACAGTTTTTTTGGTTGTTTAATGTTTGGTTCGTGAAATGGCCATCTATTTCTTGCCAAATAGCAAAGATGATTCTAGTCCTCTTCAGGCAATATTTGGTAGTACAGTATTTGTGATAGAATGGTTCTGGGTATTAGCTTGTATCCATGCAGACTATTTTAAAAAGTCTATTTTCCTGCCTGCATTCTGAGTTTTGAAGTTATCTTTAAAAGCAGGGTCAGGCTCACCACACTCTAATATATCATCTGTCTTCCTCCATCCCCTTCGGACAACAGAAACATTACTGCCCTGAAGAGTTCTTAATCTGCTTTTCTTGCATGCTGTCTTTGTTTTCATTGTCTTATCTTGCAGCTAAATGTAAGTGGCATCTTTTATACTGAAGATGTATTTTAATGAGGACTCAGTTAAATGCACTGTTCCTGGAACTTTAGGCACTTTGTGAAGAGTGGACATTGATCTTTCTTTAAAACCATCATATCAAAAATGTGATATTTCTCCCAGCTCAAAATAATATGCCAAGATATATTTATCAAAATGACAAATGTAACTGCAGTGAGCTGACACTGACAGAGATGGAAGAATGTTTGCAAGGGAGGAGATCCAAGACCACAAATGCCATATAATGCGTTCTTCCTACATGTTAGATTTCACAGCAGTGGATAGGGATGGGACTCTCTGTGAGCACAATATGTGTAAAAAGGCACTTTTTGTTTTCATGTTATTATTTATTTGTTGTCCTTGTGTATTACTAGATTTCATGTCAGATCACAGTAATTCACTGTCCGTGCGCTGCAGGCAGCTCCCGGTGGCGCACGCTTTGCCCCGACATCCCGGAAGGGGACAGAGCGCTGTCAGCAGCAAGGCAAGGGAGGAGGGGCTGGCAGCACGCTCCCAGCCTTGCCGCCTTTTTCAAATGCGAATCGGGCGCTATTGCCAACCCTCCCTCCCTTAAGCAGCAGTGTGATTGTTTTGGTCGCTTCGGGGCCGGGTGGGAATTTTTGCTTGAAACCTGATTGGCCCCTTGGTTTCTTGTAGTTTTCGCCCACCCCACACTGTTGTGTATGGTTGAGATATGGAGGTACCCCATTTTTGAATTTGGTCACTGGCAGGTAGCACTGGTAAGGAAATGATGCAGATCCCTATAGCATCGGGTCGGGAGGCATATCACCAGTCAGGGTGGTGGACAGCTTAGAAACAAAGATACCCTGGATTGGTTGAAATGCAGAACAGGAACAAGGGGCTGCCATGCTTGGCAGCTGGCAGTCCCATACAATCGTTCGCCCGATTGGGGTGTCAGAAGGAAAACCAGGTGAAGGTCACTTCTGACAAGGGGATCGAGAAAAATTGGTCAGTACTTAAATTGAAAAGTTAACCCTAGGCTAATGGAATAGTTTATTCCAACAGGCATCCTTACCAGTGCTACGTCGGCCTGCTGCAGAGCAGCCTAAACAAGTTAAGACATTCAACAAGTTAAGATCGTTAGCAGTTAATAAAGTGGCCCAATTTTTCAAACAACTTGATTGTGTCTGTCTCCTTATTCCGGGGGTGTATGGGGCAAAGACTGCATACATAAATTATTATGTATGCATGTCTTTATGTATGCAGTCTGTGAACCACTGTGATCTGACATGAAATCCAGTAATATATAAGTACTGTACAATAAATAAATAAATAAATTCAAACAATACACATAAAGGAAAAATGCAAAATAACATTAATATTTATATTAAAATCCCAGATGGTGACACATTTACATTGTACAGCTGGTAATCTAAATGTACATTCTAAATACAAGCATTATAGATCAGGGGAAAACAGATTAAAAATCCTAAATTAAATATCCCTTCCCTAGAGGAGAAACTCAGTAAAAGCCTCTTTATAGAGATGTGTTTTATCAAATTTATGAAAATGTGGAGGGAGGAAGCCAAACAGATCTCAGGAGAGATATGGTTCCCGATGGAGGGAGCCACTATTGACAAGGCCTTCCTCTGATTGTCATTTCTTCTTGCCTCTTTTGGGGTGGCTACCATCAAAAGCATGGTCTGTGAAGATCGCAGAGAGAGGAAGGTGTTTTTATAGGGGAGTCACTCCAGCAGACAACAAGGTCCCAAAATAAGAAATTTGTATGTACACAAATGAAGCACCTTAAATCTGGCATGGAATCTAATGGGTAACCAATGCAAATCCAGCAGAAGTGGAGATATGATCTTATATCTCTGTGTTCTTGTAATTAGTCTGGTGGCCACATTTTGAACCTGTAAAAGTTTCTGCACCAGTTGCAGCCCTATGCAAAGAACATTACAGTAACCAATCTTTGAAATGACCAATGCATGGATCAAAGTGCTTAGGGATCTACTGTCCAATATGGGTGAATCTAATGGCGGACATCAGCAGGTTCACCAGTTCACCAGAACTGGATGCCCAGATTTAATACCTTATCACTAAATGGAAGGGTGACATTATTCGGCCTAGGAAGGGATGCACCCTACTCCTAAAACTGCTGCTATGAACTTTAACAAAGGCTTTTGTAAAAATTTAGAAATATAAAATTAGGATTTATCATAAAATGATTAGAATTTCTTGGCAGAAGTGTCTGATGAAAAAAATAAGATGAATGCATAAATACAAAGTAGTAATACAGTAGCTGAAATGCAGAAATGTACAATAAACTGGTCACATAAAGAGAAACAAAAAGTATAGATTGTTACAGCTGATTGTTCAAAATAAAAATGAAGGGGGAAAGAAGAATTGACTGTAAAAGCTTTGAGACTAGTTTACAGTGGCTCCAGGCAAAGGCAGAATAGTCATGATGACATTCAACCTTTAGAATAATAAATAACAGCCAAATGCCTGGATGGGATCAGAGGTTTATTGACCAAACATATAAATGAATGATTAGTGTTTTGAAACAAGAGAGAAAGATATATAAAACTTAGGTACATTCATGGGTTGAGCATTGAAATTTGCTTCAAGAAACAGAATCTGATTTGACCTCTTTCTTCTTCCATCAGCTACCTCCTTCCAGAAGGTAGGCACATTCTCATCATACTTTTTTCCTGCATCACACTATGTTTCCCTGAATGAACAATAGCAATTATTTCCTGTATCCTCATTATTCTAGCCAAGATCCTCAGCCTTCAATGGCTTTTTGAACTCTGCTGTTTTTCTTATTTCTCAGTAGTTGTTTGCTCACACCACCAAAGTTAAAGAGACTAATCAAAACCCTTAGCAGTCCAACCCATTTCACTCCAGTTCCAGCTCCTAACTTTAGTTAAGTAGGACTAGTTGTGCTAGCTGACCACTGCACACTGAAAAGCATGCCCCACTGAAATCAATGACATGCCAATAAGCAGCATCTTCATCTGACCATACCTCAAATTTATATTTATATTTAGAAGAAACCAGCAGGTGATAAACCCATAGACATCTGGTGATGTATGCCCATCTCCTCTTCCCAGATCAGACCACAATTGTGTATCACCAATGATTGGCTGTTTGGTTTATTTTTTAAATCTATTTCTAATTCAGTGAGCACCATGGCCTGAGTTTCATCACACCAAAATGAAGGTGGAACTTAAGCCCCTTCACCTCTCTGTTGAAGGAATAGATTGGTGTTGTTTCCTGTTAACATGTGTTCAGCAGTTAAAACAGTTCAGATATTTGTAGTAATATGCTTACAAAAAAGAGAGACAGACACACAGAGAGACAAAGACAGAGATTCATACAACAACAACTACAGACATCAATATGGATGAGGAAGACCAGGCCCTCTCAAGAAAGCACCTCCCTCTGGCTCTACAGCTACATAGCTATGCCACTGTATCCAGCAGTTCTATTGACAACTACTTGCTATTCCTTGGTGGTTCCATGACAACACTGGAAATAAATAAAGCCAAGATGAAGATAATGTATCACCATTATTGTCAGCACAGTGATAGTGGGCATATTTATAGGTGACTGAGGATGTTATCCAACAGGGAAATAGCTCACATTTTGGAGCGCTTATGACAAAATGTAGTGGGAACTATTTCTCAGCAATCATGCAACATCTATAAGATTGTGAACAAGCTTAGCCCTTATCTGTGCCTAATTTTGGCCCGGCAGGAGGGCTATTTTTTTTTTTTTTGAGGCTGGGCTCCATGAAAGGGTCAATTTAAGGGAAATTGCTCCCTATAATCCTTTCCAATGTGATAGGCTCCTTTCCCTTCTGGCTGTCTGATTTCACCCTAAACTGTCTCTGCCTGTATTGTGGCAACTGCCCCATCAATTACATCACTTCATTTTGCCACCATCAGCTGCAGAACATATACAAGGCTACACCTATGATCAATTGCCTGGATCAAAGAAGAATTTATCATCCTGCCTTGAAGGCTTCCATGTGACTCAAAGAAGGGACACCATTTTCTGTAGATAAATTCACAACCATGACTCAAAAAAAGCTAAGTCTATAGGTGCAGAGGAATGGAGATATTCCCTTGTGCCACTGTGCTGCACAATTCAGTGACAAAGGCTGCAGTTCTATGTAAAAAAATAAGTAGTGTAGGCATGTACTAAGCATTTATCTGGCAAACAAGGTCCTTTGGCACAGTAAGTTCTTTTAGTCACTGAAGGGCATGCTCCTTTCTTAAAATAAAATTCATCCATTGCCCCTATATATATTTTTTCTTTGAGGGACTATAATTGGACATTATTAATAAAACATTTATTCCTTAGCTTAAAGAAACATTCTTGATAGGCAGTGTTAGCATACAAAGCAGATAATTGCTATTTGCATTAATTTTTTTCTGTACTTTCTTATCACCCAGCAACTGATTAAATATTTATTGTATACAGCACAGATTTTTCTATTCTTAGACATTCTCAAGTACCTGTTCTACCTCTTCCTATATTATATTAATGACCTGGTTAAAATTCCTCCATTAGATAGATCCCCTTGTTTTATATGGAAATCATACCATAAAAATTCTACGAATACTAATTTTATGTGCATGGAAGTGATGAGACATAAGGCAAACAATAAGAAGGATAGTGATGGCTGCAAATATGAAATGAGATTAGCATGTATGCAATAATCAAACCTGTAATTAAATAGGATCATTGCAGAATTTGGGGAGTGCATTACTTCAGCTGTTTTGATGTTTCATCTTGTTTTCTAATTTACTATATAATTTAATAATTTTCTTGACACTTTGTTGCAACAGAAAAGGACACACTACACTCATAATACTACATCTTACAAATGATGAAAATTAAAAAATGTGAAAATTAATTATAATTTAATGCCTGTTCAATTATTTATTCTTTTGACCTTTTTATTTAGCTACACCTACATGTTTTTCTTCCAAACATGGAGAAAATATGGAGGATAGGAGAGCTTTGCAACATGCACTTTCTACAATCTGTACGTCAATTGCTAATTGTGGCCAGATATTTCCCTCGAGTCACAGCCTTAGTAATGTTGTACCATCAAGAATTAACAGTGTGGATGAACTTCTGGCCGAGAAGAGAGCATGCAAGCAACATGATGACATGACATTGTGTTACTCAGATATTTAGGTTTAGCTATATGGAAGTATTGTGCAGCCTAACAACTTGTCTATACAGCTGGGTTGGAGTAGGCTGGGGTGAGCTATATAGGTTTTCTGGGAGGTCTGGTATGTCACTCAGTCTAATTCTCACATCCAAATGAAATAAGATCTCAAGTGGCCCTATTCAATCTGCTTTTTAAAAAGTGTATTCGGTATATGTATTATGATTGATCTTTAACAGATGTGTATTATATAATACACATCTGTTAAAGAATTTTTTTTAATGCACCACAATTTCAACTTTCTTTCAAGCCAAGAATAATTCACTTCCTCTGCCCCTCTACTAAGGGGCAGAAAAAATGTTCCATTAACCAATATTGTATCCTGAAGTGGTTCTATACATTCTCTTCACAATATTATCAATTTTTTAAAAAGGAAAACTTTGGGTTTCTTTCCAATAATCACATGCCCAAGAAACAGACCAAAAGAGAGTGATCCTATCAGCATTTAAAACAAATAGAAACCTCTAATAGTGACCAGAAAAGTGTGGGTAAAAATCATTCTGGGAGCAGACTGGTTCACTTCAGCAAATATATTATCTGACTGCCATCTTTAGGAATGAATGAACCTATTTCTGTAGCAGACCATACAGTGAGAGAAAGGGCATTGTAGTCAACTCCTCAGACAGAGGGAACAGCATCCTGCCTCACTGTCTATAAGCTTTCTTAATGAAGCTGGTTAAAAAAAGAATGGTTCAAGCAAAACGTCTCAGAAAATGTACCCAATTTTACAACTGCAGTAGAAAACAGGGTTGCTTGGAAGCCAAGCCTCAGTGACTGGAGGTTCTAGTTGCCTTGAGTGGATTTTTAACTTACCCACTATAAGTGTAAAGGCACTGTTATTATGGTTATACTCAGTTTTGGGGTTCAAAACAGGAAAGGAAGATAATCCCTAGTTCATATTAAATCAATACTGTATTCCTATTTCAGAAAACTGGAGGCTTTGATTTTGTGCGGATGATGAATCCATTATGACTTTTAACCTGAATTTTGGAGGAAGTTCTGAACTGTATCCCTGAAACAGTTCCAGAACCTTGGATAGCTGCTTGAAAGTTTGTACTAGAAGCCAGAGCATATTCCTGTCCCCATACAAGTCGGAGTCCCCAGCCTCTACTTTCAGAATTGTATTTTGTCTGTAGCATTAGGGTACATTTTATTTTTAAAATTATCAGTATTCATGTCTTGACAAAGTAATTCTGATGAAAATTATCCTTTCATAACTACAGAAATCATATATGAAATGAGGTAAAGCTTGCCTCTGTGTAGAAATGGGTGTGGAATATTTCAGTGGATTCTTCATGAAGATGTATTAATTACACTTTCCTTTCTTGATATTGCCAGAGGAAGGAATATGGATTAAACAATTCTGAGGTAGGAAAAACGAAAGTCATAGATTAATTTACTCATGCCAACTCCTGAAAGTCTGGATGTAATTCTCTGTCTATTTAGCTCTGTCAGCATTTGACTAAGTTCCTCACTTTTAATACTCATTTGACAAACTGACAGAATACTGTCTTTTCCATGTTGAAAGCAATTGTATCTACTGTATTTGGCTTATGCAGATGTGGAATGATTACAGGTTGCATTTCAGTTTTTTAAAGTAATTTTCAAAATTTAAAAACACTTTAAAGCAGGGATTCCCAAATATTTTGGGCTGTGGGCCGGTCATGGGGTTCAGTGGGCCAGTCATGTGGTTACTTCCACCGGAAGTGGAAGTTAAATGTGCCTTACCATCTGTTTTGCAACTGATGTTTTGCAACAGGCTGGGATAAGATTTTAGGCTCCCATTTTCTCTGCTTAAACCAGGGGTGCACAAACTACAGCCCACAGGCCAGATCCAGCCACCAATGCCAATTCACCAGGTCTGTGCTGCCCTCATCACTTCCGGAAGTGGAAGTAAAACACACCCATATAGTTATTCTACCAAGTATTCAATTGCTCGATACTGCATGACAAAGTGAGTGCCCGTCTCTCTCCCAGTTCCTGCCAAACTAGCAGTTTCTGCCAATGATTCCATGAAAGGATTTACTCAGAATACATTGTTCCTAGTTTTCATATTGTTCACCTACTTAACTTGTAAACAAGAAACAATAGTTTTGCATAGCCTACAACTGAATACATTATAAAAACAAATACCACAGCTCAGGAAGAAATTTTCAAGAAGTAATCTAAAGTTTTTCTTCTTCCATATCTGCAAATGCATCACTGAATATGTATAACTCTGTTACATTTGAACCTCTATTGCTCAGCAGAATGAGGTTTACAATGCTTTCTACACAATGCATTGTATATTAAGTTATTTTGTCCTGTATTATTTTTCCCATCTACAGTCAAACACCTTTTCACTGGCTAATACCAGTTCACGCTACATGTCTAATAAAACATCTAAATCTTTATTTTAAATTGCCACGCAGCTTTTGAAAGAGCAATTTCACATTTCTGTGGGAAAGCCATCTGCTTGTGAACGAGTGTGGCTCTCATCAATAATTTTGTGAGGAAAAAATCATTACACTTTAACACATCTTCAAGTCCTATATAAAGAATGACATTCAACTATTATTTAAATCAGGGGTTCACAACCTATGGCCTGCAGGCCAGACCCAGCCCCCAACACCATTCAATCCAGCCCAGGGCAATGACTCCGAAAGTAGAAGCAGACAAGCCTGCACATGTGCAAATGTGTCTGTCGCCCTTGCACCCAGCCTGTTCAGCTGTTTGAGGGTGAGTAGCCTGGTGTATGGCATGAAAATCTTGAGAACCCATGATTTAAATGGTCTGCATTCTTTACGGTACAATGTATAAAGGCCAAACATCCAATTATTATAATAAGATAATTTGTAACGGGTTACATCTCAACTAAAGCCCAAGGTGAAGTGGCGTTATCTCAGGTAACAGTCTTTCTCTTTCAGCATAACATCTTACCAGAAAAGAGTGTTTTCATTTGTAAATCTACCCACTGCAAATACAGTAATTATCTGTTTCTACCAAAAAAAAAAAAAAGCAGATGAAAGAGATAACTTTTTTCCACCTCCCTAGGTATGATATCTGCTTAACATCATAAAATAATTAAAATCAGGTGGAACAGACCAAAATATCAGTGGGGTTTTCAAATATAAGTCAGACTTTATAAATGTTAGTGTGAACTCTCTACACCATGAATGTTTGGTTCCTGTCTCCATTAATCTGAAAATCCTGGTAAGCTCTTTAATGATGGCACAAAACCTGTCTTTAAAAAGAAAGCACAGTTATTTATGTGAAACATCTTCACAATGGTTGCGGGGGTACCTTGTTTTATTTATCCATTAGATCCAAACTTATGCTAATTTCAATATAAGACCTAGTTAAAGAAAGGCTATTCAAATCAGTTGCTAAAATCCTGTTGCAGGGCTCCATATCTGCAACAGGAATGATATTATTCCTTTTCTGATCTGAGAGTGTGCACAGCTCATATGCAATTAGATGGAATCACCTTCACGGCAAAACTGAAAAAGGACATCTTTAATCCATGACAACCTTTTGTAACTGACATCCCATGGATTGCAATGCGAATACTGTACTCTAGTTGCAGTGTGATTTTAGTCTGTGGATATAGAATGTTGAAGAAGAAGGCACATTAAGTATAATTCTTGTTTCCAAATAGCACTAAATATAAGTAGATTTCTACTCCCATTCCCATTACATTTACTGTTCATATATCTTATTTGACTCATGCCTCTTGAATTCTCCTGAAGTCAAGGACCACACCTTTGTCTATAGTTTTATTGTTAATTCAGTTTTCCAAATTGTAGTCCTCCAAAAACTGTGAGACAACACTTGCCATAACTCCTTATTTTGGGTTATGGTGGATTGGGCTGATAGAATCCAAAATAGATCACATGTTTAATGTATAATGGAAAAAAAATGATGAAAAAGAAAACATTATGATCTGATTGCATGTATGGCTGCTTTTTCGCTTCTTCTTTTACCCTTTCAGGTGTCAAGTGTGTGTGTGATTTTTAAACAAATTGACATATTCATTCTAGCATACTGATACAACAGAATCTTTCTCAACCATATGCAAAGTCACATTTTAAGTGTGTGTGTGAGTGAGAGAGAGAGGGGGGGAGGGAGGGAGGAATGTATCAATTCACAGAAAATGTATAAAGTAACTCTTCATGCTATTATGAATCCAATTAAATCAAGATTGGGGAAAGACTGCAGACAACAATGTTCATGTGTCCATTGGTAAGGTGGGATGGGGAAAAAAGAACAAATGAATGGAAAAACTGAAAGTTGTACCAAATTATATGTGCAGTATTTGGGGGAGGGGGACCCCAAACAAATCCAGAAATAAAACTGTGAGCATAGAGCATTCCTAATATGTTTGTCCTGCTTTACAAACAAGATCAAGTAATCTACTGAACACAACAGTTAAGTGCAAAATTTCAATGATGAACATTTTGGAATCATCCCAGTCCACAAAATGTGAGCTGAAATCTCCTGGGATTGCAGCAGTCCTTTTAAATATTAAATCCTTATAGGCAGTTTAAAGAGCATCAGAATCTCTGTCTTTAAAAAGAAAACATAGCTCTTTTATGTGAAATTTTCACAATTGTTGGTATGTGTCCTTATTTGTTTTTTACATTTCAAATGAGCTGGTACTTGGATCTCTGACATTAAAGAAGTGCAATGACACAACCTGATTTCAATAGTAAATGCAGGAATATTATAGAGTTAGGATTACAAAATGACCTTAAAACTAAACTACTGCCTTCAGAATCATGAAAAATAATATTGAGTATAAGAATGTGAATCAAGGGAAAGTGCATCAAAAACTGGGAAGAAGAACTGGGAATTACCTTTCTATAATAGGTCCTAGGTTTCACAAAAAGAGATATAAGTGGAGCAGACCCCCTTTTATTCTCTATTGGTGGTCTAGTTGAAATTAAAAGAATTATACTTCCTGCAGCAACTTCAGCAGAACAGTAAGAGGGGAAAGAACACTTACTGCTAGCTTGAAGGACCCTGACTATATATAAGGGAAGTCCTAACATGAGAGACAACTAAATGTTCTAAAACATGGGGAGGGGGGAATCAAAATACAAAGGCAAATGGGTATCCCCAATCTTTTTTGGAGAAAGGAGTGTTAGGAATAGAAACCTGAGCTAAACTCTACAGAAACAATTACCTGTGTGTCTTTAAATCAATTTTTTTAAGATAAAGACGCCGAAAACAAAAGCTAGGAGGTTCTATTTAGATTAATTGGAACAAGATGTCTCATAAAGAAAGGATTGATTGTTTTGTCATTAGAACATTGAAAGTTGCAAACTGAAATGGTTTTGTTGCCATCTAATTCATATACACTGTTGAGAAAAACCAAATAGGAAACTTAATTATATATATTATATATAATGGTTTGGATATACAGTCAAACCTCGCATAAAGAGCATTTCACTTAAAGAGTAACTCACTTAAAGAGCAGAATTTTCTCTGAATGTTCGCTTCGTTTAACAAATAAAACCAATCAAAAACTCACTTAACAAATAAATCAGGGTTCACAATCCCCCTCACAATTGGTCACTTACAATGGTGTTTCGCTTAAAGAGCAAACTCGCTTAAAGAGCAATCCTGTGGAACGCATTATGCTCTTTAAGCGAGATACAACTGTATTCACATTTCCTCTGTGCTGCAGGAAGCAAGCTTCATTTTCTGGTGACGTGGTTAGTGCCTTTTGAAGGAGATTCATATCTGTAGATTACTGATGACAAATCTGGAATTTTTCATCTCTTGTATCTTGTTTTGTTAAACCTCAACAAAATGAAGTGGACTTGATCCATGAAAGCTAGCAGTGAAAATATAGCAGTTAGTCTTTAAAGTGCTACTGTGTTATTTTATTTTATTTTGTTTTGTTTATTTTGTTTTGTTTTATTTTCTGAGATGCCTGAACCACAGACTGACATGGCTACTATTCCAAAAAACTCAACAAAATAAACACTGATATGGATTTTAGTTACTTCTGGAGTCCACTGAAAAGTAAAGTGATCAATTATAATGTTAAAATATAATGTGTGTGACCGGAATTTTTAAGTACTTGCCTGTAACTTGAGTTCAGTTGTATGTCAACAATATTTTTGAAGTGCTTTATGTACTGAATTTTTATCCAAAACATTTTGTAATCTTAATTTTGTGCTCCTGTATTATTTTTTTCATATTTTATATAGACACCTACTTGATTATAAGAGGATACTAAGAAATTGTGAATCACATGCCTATATTTTCAACAACACCGAAATACTTTAAAAGCAACATAGAGGAATAATTTCTTGTAGAAGATAAAGCTGTTTTTGCCTTTGGTTATTGCAACATTGACACCCATAAGGTTTAAACCAGTGGTTCTCAATGCCAGTCCATGTCCCACAGTGGGACTTCAGTTCCCAGAAGCCTAAGTCAGTACATTGTATGTTGGGAAATTGACTTAGGCTTCTGTGAATTGAAGTCCAAAACCCAAACATTGGCAAACACTGGTTTAAACTGTTACTGAACTGATACTGAACTGCAAAGGTACAGAGTTTCTCAGGGTGTCATCTATTGATAAAACAACTCTGTCAGCTAGTGAAGAACGTAGACATCTAATCCATCCTGGGTTGTCTGACACAAGCAGGTCTCCCTGTGAGGAACATGCAGAGCCTCTGTCAAGGCTCTGACAGATGGCAAGCTGAAATTTTAAGATATGGCCACAAATACCATATTCCATAAGGAGATTCTGTCGGCAGTGAGCCAAGCCTTAGGAGGACACTGGGTTTTTTTATTGTTCCTATACATTATACCTGGGATTAATCTCCCCAGTTATCCTTTCAGTCCTGGAAGGAAGGAATCATTCATTGCATCTTAAGATAGTTCCTTTAAATCATGCAACCTACAGGAGCCTCAAATAAAAAGGCACTGTGAGAGAATGAGTTACTGTATTTTGCATTTCCTGTACTGTGTAGTTGTGCCGTCTCATTTTAAACGTTTGCCCCAAGTTGTGGGAAGGGAGAAAATTAGATGTGAGCTCTGCTTAGGCTTACTTATTCCCTATTCCTCTCCTTCTCTTCTTTGAATTGCATGGAAGGTGACAGAAAATCCATAAAACAACCAGGAGGACAATGAGTGAGAGCTTTACTTATGTTATGTGTGGATATACACCAGGGTTTCCTGACTTTTTCAAGCCCGGGGCTAGGTCACACTCTCTCAGTCAGCTTCAAGGACTGGATGGCCATTTTGCACTGTCTGCATGATGGGGTGGCTATTTTGTCCCAATAGCTTCGAAGCCATTTTACTTCTCAAAAGCCTTTGGAGGGATAAGGGGCACATGAAATGGTGCTGTGGGCTGGATCCAGCCCACGGGCCTTAGGTTGGGAACCCCTGACATACACAATATTGTCTACTACATCTTGGTCTCTGAAACCAGAAGTGCAAACCTGCTGTCTCCTTGCGACATTTTGGGTTTGTGCTCTACAGTTTGCACTGTGTTTTTTTACAACAGCTTTGATTCTCCAATAACTTGGCTCAGCTTTCTTAGGAAAATGTTACAGGTTCTTAGGGGATTTGTATTTATTACTAGTGCCATTTAGATGAATCAGAAAATTGAAATGATAGAACCCCAAAATAGGCAGCCCCATAACTAAAACATTGGTGCATAAAAGGCCCAAAACAAAAGACACACACATACACACCCTATCAAAAGAACCCAAAATAAAATATTTTTACTGTATACATTCCTAGCGAATGCTAATCTTGGAGCATCTCATTATAAGGAGAAGGAGAGAACACACAAGAAGAGGATAACGATGCTGCTTCTTATTATATCCAAGGAATTTCTGCTGAATGTTTCATTGCTGGTTATGAACAGGATGCTAGAAAAACAACAATGGGTGACCTAATGTCAGGTGTTTGGTTTAGGTCACCATCACCTGTGATTTTTTTTCCCCTTTTGGGTCTGCAAAATACTGGGGTGGATAAATTTTTGGTACTTCAGGTGTTATTTGACTTAATCTCTTATTTTCCCCAAAGAATCTTTAAAAAGTTAAGAACGATGTGAGTTGTAGAGAAACAACACATGGAGTGATACACATTTTCTACCATTAAAGCCAAAGGTAAAGGTTTCCCTTGCTCAAAAGCCAGTCATATCCGACTCTAGGGTTCAGTGTTCATCTCTGTTTCAAAGCTGAAGAGCCAGTGCTGTCTGCATTTGCAGATGTTTCCATGGTCATGTGGCATGCATGACTAGACACTGGAGAGCACAGAATGCTGTTTACCTTCCCACCAAAGTGGTCCCTATTTATCTACTTGCAATTTCTTGCTTTCAAAATGCTAGGTTGGGAGGAGCTGGGACAAAGACAGGAGCTCATTCCATCCTGCAGTACTAGGGAATCGAACTGCTGACCTTCCACCTTCCACTCAGCATCTCAGCCACTTAAGCCACCACAGTCGCTCTACCATTGCACTACATATTTTGTCATCCCAGAAAATTCTTTTAAAATGCCATGCTTTTGCACGTTCACACTCCCAATAAATTTCCCTTTTGAAAGATCCTGTCAATGAGGAGATGGCTTTATTGTATGAAGAAAAACAAATAAGGGGAAATAAAGCATAGTGGAAGTAGAGATTAAATAAATTGATCCTTCTGCCGCCAAACCCAGACTGTAGGTTTGTTATCATTATGTCATTGCATTGGGTTCTTTTTTAAAAAATGTAAAAATTTGTAAGTCACATAGAGTAGGAACTCATGTACCTAGATAGGCAGGATATAAATATATCAAACAAATAAAAAAAATAAATAAGTCAAATGGACAAAAGTTCAAGGAACTTGCACTCTGGCTAAAAGCACATCAATGCAAGAAGTCCTTGCAGTGCTCTTAAGACTCGGTGGCTGAACCAGTTTTCCCAGCATAAATCGCAGTATTACCTGAAACATATAGCTGACAATAACTTTATGCAACAAAAGAGACAGACATGTTTCAATCTAGGTATGATTTTTGCTTTTATCCATATTTCCCTAAAAAGATTTGTTTATCCATCTAACACACCACCCCCTTCCCCCTCTAAATTATAGGAGCTCTACTGCTTCTCTGAGAAGGCATACTTTCTGAAAAGCTAGCACAGAGAAAGTGCAATTTAGCCAGCAATTAATCCTTAATGTGATCTAATTACTCCTGACATTTTGGCATCAGGCTCTATACTTCGGGGGCCATATTCTTCTCTTCCTCCATAGGTAGGAGTTTGCATTGAATTCAAGTAAGTGAACTGCTGCCATCAGCTTTCAGTTAAATTAACTTCCTCCCTACAAACCTGATCTGGAAACAAAAGAGGCATAAGATAATTAACCATGGCTAAAGTCAAAGAAAAGCTGGCGTTTCCCCCATGGCCACACTTTGCTGGCATTGCAAAAAATAAGGTACAGCTTAAATCCTTTCCAAATGTGCAGCTGCACATTTTATTCCCAGAGACAGATAAATTTTAGGGAATAAGCATACCTGACAAGTCACAGAGAACTGTATCTGCACAATTTCTAGACTTCATTTAGGGATTTGAGTAGTTCCCAGTTCTCCTTGCAGCTGTAGCATTTTACAGTTTTAGGAGGTGACCTCCAGATCTCTTCCTCTTATCAAAGATGGGGAGAGGACATTATCAGACCATGATTTATTTGTAGTTTCACTCAGGGGTGAAATTCACCTTCTTGAGAAGGGCCAGCAAAAAGTTTATGCTGAAATGTGCATGAGTAGATCATAACCCTTTTGGAATGCAACTCCAGCAGAAATAATTTTAGCTTTTCATATAAGGATCTGTTTGTGCTTCATGCACACAGATACAAAAGCAGAAAGCTTTTGAGTCATTTCTGTTGTGGGAATCACAAAGCTTCTCAGCCAGAATTGGAACGAGAAGGTAAATGTGAGTTTTAAATGAGATAGCTATAAAGCAAGTGCTTCAGACTACCATCCAGCAACTCACCTAAAGGGACCCAAATAATCAGGCTTTATAGTTCTTCCCTCTGTTAATTTTTTTAATCAATCCAACTTTCTGATTTTATATGCTCAAGTAAACCACAGACCTTGTGCTGTCATGGAACTGCTAACATGCATTCCTAAGTTTTACCAATACATAGTACTTTTATGTTTGCTTAATTACACTATCACTCAACAGATTTTTCACAACAGTAAACTTGCATGAATGCTGAGAACTGTCCATTTGAGATCCTTAATCCCACTTTGGAGGACAGCTCCCAGCATTTCTTGATGAAAGAGGATTTTTATTTATCACAACCAAAAGACCCTACAAGTTAAATAAATGTTGATTACACTATCAGAATGCCCTCAAATCACTTAATGAAGTTAAACATTTATTATAGAATTTGTTTGTGTCCTCCTTTGGTTTGCTCTATTTTTATTTAGGATTTGCTATTGTTTTTAAAGAGGAAGAAGGAAAAGAGTCACAAGAACATGCATAGTACAAGCTCTGCTGCCCACTAATGGACCAATAGTATTGGAGTCAAGCATTGGAAATTGCTTAATAATAAATGTATTTATTATTTATTTATTGGACTTATACTCTGCCCATCTGGGGTGGACTCACATTCTGGGTGGCATACACTATTAAAAATGTGAAACAAACACAATTAAGACAATAAAATAACCCCAACCACCTAATTACAATCAGAACCGAGGACCACAACTCTTGTGACAGAAAGGCAAAAGGAAGGTCTCCTATTTGGTGACCAACACCTTGGCTTATCTGGCACAATAATGTGTACAACTGATTACCACTAACTCTTCAGAGTTACCAGAGATGAAATTCAGGATCTTCACGCAAAGCATGGGCTGACCAACAGGACCTCCTCTAGATATAGAACCTGGGCCCAATCATGGATAGTTCAAGATACAAATCTGGTTTTTCTTCATCCATGTCAGAAGCACCACACTACAATCAATAAATATATGAGATAATTTTTGTCAGATAGAGAAGAAGGATTTGGGCATCTCTGTGAAAAGACAGCACCTGTCAGCTGATGCTTTAATTCCTGAAGCACTCTTGTAAAAACTGGATGGTTGCCTACATGATTTTGACAATGGCTTGCAAGTGGCCAGCATTAGACAAAAGGTCAATTTGCCATTCCCAAAGCTAACTATATTTCTAGTAACACAGAAGGCTTGTCAACATGTAATGAGCTATTGTGTCAACTCTTCCAGACATATGATTAGGTTGTACTTTTTATCCAGGAAATACTTAGAGACAGCCACCAGTGGCACTTCAAAATATCTCATATAGATGCACTGTATTAGTCAAGCCAAAACTCTGAATTTCAGCTACTGTTGTCACAGGACACAAATTGTTGATTTATTCTCCTGCCCACGAACCTTTGGAACATTCTGCTAATCTTATTTACATCTCTTCATTTAAGCAAATATGGTGATATTAATATAAAAATTAACTTTAGATGGTGTTTCCCCTGATAGAATGTCATGTGCTCCCCTAAGTAGGGAGCTATTCTGAATCCAGTTTCAAGAAGTACACTTAAATCCATAACCATACTTGGACTGATGAAGGTTCCTTATTTACACAAACACACATTGCCTTTATAGAATCTGAATTTTCTATAGGCTTTCCCAGCAAGTCCTGTGGCTACTTTTTTCTTCTGGTGAAAAAAAGAGAAAGAATAAGAATTCAGATTGTGAAGGGAAGCTAGCTATTTCTCAGGAGAGTAGTTTTTTAAAAAAATACACTAGTGAAAGTGTTCTGCTGAAATAATAATATTTCTGTGACATGTTCTCTGTACTTTTCAAAGATTTTTTTCTGCAGTTATCGTGTAGGAGGTAAAACATGAAGTACAGCGGAACCTAGTTTAATGTAATTAATGCATTCTCTGGGATGTTTCTTACAATGAAAATTACTTTAACCAAATTTACCATAGGAATGCATTGAATGTTTTTCACATAGGAATGTATTGAAGACCAAATTACAGTAAAACCCTGGGTTACGGATGCTTTGGGTAATGGAAAACTTGACTTACAAAAGGAAATTCTGGGGCAATCACGTCCCAGTTTACGGGAAAACCTCGCATTATGGAACGGGTTTCCCCAGAATTAATGTCATCTGGGAGAGTCTAAAATGGTGGCCCTGCCATTTTAGACTCTAAAATGGTGATCCCATGCCATTTTAGACTCTAAAATGGTGGCCCTGTGCCACACGTCCCCCCCTGCCCCATGTCCAGAAGTTGTGATACATCACTTACTGTGGCGGTGGCAGCAGTCCTGACTATCACGGCAGTTTGCAGCTGTTTCCACAGTCTCTGCCAGTTTTTCTGGCAGTGTGAGACTGTGGAGAGTACATTAGCTCCATTTCGTTCTTTGTCCAAGGTCCCTCCATGGCACTTCAGCCAGGAAAGCGTGCCACTCTGAGATGTAGGAAGTCCCAGAACGGCATGTTTTCCTGGCTGAAGCGCTGCAGAGGGACCTTGGACAAAGAACGAAATGGAGCTAATGTACTCCCCACAGTCTCACGCTGCCAGTAGAACCAGTGGAGACTGGGAAAGGTGGCAAACCACCATGATCATTGCTGCCACCACTGCTGCCACCACTGCTAATGCTGCAGTAAATGACGTATCATGACTTCCTATGGGAAATTATGTTTCAGGTTATGGGGAAAAACGCTTTACAGAAAAAGTCCTGGAACGGACTAATTCCATAACCCTGGGGTTTACAGTACATTAATCAAAACATGGTTTTCCATAGAAATGCACTGAAAACCAATTAATCAATTCCAGAAAAAAAAAATCTGTATGCCAAGTCACTATTTTCTATGTATTTCCTTTTGTTATGTGATTTTTATGTTAACCGAGCTGTTTGTTCCACTGGATATGTGTTCCTGATTCAGTTTTCCCATTTCATTAAAGCAGGCAAAGTGAGTCCAGAAGACTGTGTGTAGATCCAAATCCTTTGTGTGCCCGTCAAATGCCTCCACATGTTCTACAACACTTCCAGGTAAATAGTTTTACTTGAAAAATATTGTCATTTGCTGCTAAAATTCAGAGGAACCTCAGTAAAGATAACAGCAAACCTTTTCATTTTTAGTTTTAACTGGAAGAAAACATTCATGTATCACTCTCTTCTTCATGTTTCCACAGCATTTTGATTCCTTAAATACTGTTTATTATAGAGGATTAAGCCTTTAAAAAATAAGAGTCTAAACATTCCTTATTCTTTCAAAAAATGATTAAGGGCAGGTGTCTATTATCCAATACAGATCCATATGGCTGTGTTTAATAAGGCGCAACAACAGATAAAGTAAAAATTGGAACAGATAAAGTTAAGACTTCATTAAAGATAAAAATTAGTGAACGAATTTCTTATATTATTATGTAAGGATTAAAAGAAACCTAAAAAGTAAATTAACATTTTAGCCATTCTGGCCAGACTCTGTTCCATCTTGGCCATTTCCACCTTGGCAGTGTGGTACTTTACATTTAGGTCTTTTCAAAAAAATTGGGGAACTCAAGGGAACGTTTAAAGCGAAAATGACCATGATAAAAGACAAAGATGGCAAGGAGTTAGCAGATGCAGAAGAGATTAAGAAAAGATGGAAAGAGTACACAGAGGAACTATACAAAAAGGACCTCAACACCCCTGATAATCACAATGATGAGAACATTGAACATGAGCCAGACATTCTAGAGAGTGAAGTCAGAAAGGCCCTAAAAAACACTGCAAACAACAAAGCCAGTGGAGTCGATGGTATCCAAGTTGAACTTTTCAAAGCACTACAAGATGATGGAATCAAATTATTGCATTCTATATGCCAGCAGATTTGGAAAACAAAACAATGGCCACAGGATTGGAAAAGATCTGTATACGTTCCACTCCCCAAAAAGGGTAATGCCAAAGAATGTTCAAATTATCGAACAATTGCGCTCATCCCTCACGCTAGCAAGGTGATGCTCAAGATAATACAGGATAGACTGCAACAGTATGTGGAGAGAGAATTACCAGAAGTGCAGGCGGGTTTCAGAAGAGGCAGGGGGACTAGAGATCACATCGCCAACATAAGATGGATCATGGAAAAAACAAAGGAATATCAGAAACAAGTCTACTTCTGTTTCATTGATTACACGAAGGCTTTTGATTTTGTCGACCACAACAAAATGTGGCAAATAATTAAGGAGATGGGAATACCAGAACACCTTATATGCCTCATGAGAAATCTGTACATGAATCAAGAAGCAACAGTTAGGACAGAAAATGGAATGACGGAGTGGTTTGGAATAGGAAAAGGAGTAAGACAAGGCTGCATTTTGTCACCATGCTTATTCAATTTATACACAGAGCACATAATGCGCAATGCAGGAATGGAGGAATCACAATTTGGGATCAAAATTGCTGGAAGAAACATCAACAATTTGAGATATGCAGATGATACCACCCTCATGGCAGAAAGTGAGGAGGACCTAAAGAAGCTCCTAATTAGGTTGAAAGAAGAAAGTGAAAAAGCTGGCTTGAGACTCAATATCAAGAAAACCAAGATAATGGCAACAGGCCCTATCAGTCCCTGGAAAATAGATGGGGAAGAAGTAGAAGCAGTGACAGATTTTACTTTCTTAGGATCTAAGCTCACTGCAGATGGTGATTGCAGCCATGAAATAAAAAGGCGACTGATTCTTGGGAGGCAAGCGATGAGAAACCTGGGGAGCATAGTGAAAAGTAGAGACATCACATTGAAAACAAAAATTCGCATAGTCAAGGCAATGGTATTCCCTGTTGCAATGTATGGTTGCGAGAGTTGGACCATTAGGAAAGCTGAATGGAGAAGAATAGACGCCTTTGAGATGTGGTGTTGGAGGAGAGTTTTGAGAGTCCCATGGACAGCGAGGAGAACAAATAGGTCAATCTTAGAAGAAATCATCCCTGACTGTTCCTTAGAAGGTCAAATAATAAAGATAAGGCTAAAGTACTTTGGACATCAAATGAGAAGAGAGGATTCACTTGAGAGAGCTTTGATGCTTGGAAGGGTCGAGGGCAAAAGAAGAAGGGGACGGCCCAAGATGAGATGGCTAGATGGTATCGTGGAGACAATGGGCACAGAGCTGAGCGAGTTGAGGGGGATGGTGGAGGACAGGAGTGCCTGGCGGTCAGTGGTCCATGGGGTCGCAGAGGGTCGGAATCGACTGTGCGACTGAACAACAGAAAATATTCCTGAGCCCAAATGAATTTGCCCATTCCAGCCTGAAAGGAACATCTAATCCTAAAGATGAAATAAAGATATTTGTCTTTGAGACATTTAAGATAGTCCTACACCCAACATTCTGGAGTACATTTGGCTGGAATGTGTTATCCAAAGTGGGAGTGATGACTGGCAAAACAAAGATTGTACATAACAAAATGTTTCAGTAAAATTACCAACCCAGAATAAGGAAGGCAGTCTGCCATATATACTTGTGAATGGAAAATAATAATGCTGTTCAGGCAGTTGGCATTTCAGAGGATTATTGTTGAGTCTTCCAATTCAACATTTGACAGCATCTGCCCACAAAGGCAAATATTTGCTGTTCAGCAAAAACTAATATCTGAGGCAAGGAAGCTAGCAAATGCTAAATGCTACTTGGAGTGATGGTGAAGAAAGGAGCATATGTCTGGTTATTACAAACCACTGATGAGTAGCAGAGTACAGAAATAACTATATTTAATGTTGTTTCTTAACATTCTTTTTAGACCTAGAAAAGCATTTCACATAGGAAATGGAAAGATCACAGCACTGTGCATCTCTCCATGAATAAGGCAGTAAACATTTATTCACCAAAGCAATTATTCATTAGTAAGAATGCT
Organism: Furcifer pardalis; assembly: GCA_030440675.1. Classification (NCBI taxonomy): domain Eukaryota; kingdom Metazoa; phylum Chordata; class Lepidosauria; order Squamata; family Chamaeleonidae; genus Furcifer; species Furcifer pardalis. The sequence continues at coordinate 129,737,945 of CP126894.1, forward strand.
TGTTCAGACAATTAGTTTTATGTAAATGTTGCAACATTCCTGTGAACATGCACACATAAAACTCAACAGTAAGATTCAGATTAATCTGTCAGTGAAAGCGAAAAATGCTGTGAGACAAATCCTCTGTTAGTTCATTAACATCTCAGCATCTCTGCCATTGTACACAAAATGAGCATACACCTCCACTAATTGAGTTGTCCACTCAAGCTGCTTGGATCTGAATGTAGAAATACCTTCACATGTTCTTTAATTCTGGCTGGAAACAGTGTTGTGATGGCTGTTCACTTAAAAAATCATATATATTGGAATAAAAATACTACTTATTTATAAACCAACTCAAGTAAAAACAATGTATCTCATTTAATTAGGACATAGAACATGATATATCTTTGCAAAGGTACAAAAACAATGGTTAGTACCATTACTGAAAGCAAAATAAAAAAAATCATGGTTAGCTGAAAACAAAAGAGCAAATGGTCATAACCTTCATAGTCAAGTTGCATAGTAATGAAGGATGTCCAACCTATTTAACAAAAAAGGTAGAAAACCTCTACAATTCTATGATGGAATACAAGTACACTAATACCTTGGATAACGCTAAGAGTTGGTTCCACAAGTCTTAGCGTTCTCCGTTTTTTAATGGTTTGTGATGCATTGATTGCACAAAGTTTTTAAAAAAGCCCTGTTCCCTTTCCAAGGAGGAAAGGGAACAGGGGGTCAATCCGCCTGCCTCTTTGGAAAGGGCAGTCGAGATTCCATACTTGAAATACCCCCTGCCCTTTGCAAAGAGGCAGGCAGATCGAGTCAAACACCAATTTGGTTGGGGTGAGGGCATGCACCCGGTCTTCCCCCAAACAAACCGGCACTCTCAATATTGCTCTTGGGCTCCAGTTCACCCCCACAACTCACTCCCAACCCCTGCGGTCTGGCTGGGAATGAGCTGTGGGGGAGAATTGGAGCCCAAGAGGAAGAAAGGATCAGCTACGAAGCCGTTCCTCTCTTCCTCTTGGGCTCCAGTTCACCCCCGCAACTCAAATCCAACCCCTGTGGCCTGGCTAGGAATGAGCTGGGGGGGGGGGGATTGGAGCCCAAGAGAAAGAGAGGATCGGCTACGAAGCTGTTCCTCTCTTCCTCTTGAGCTCCAGTTCACCCCCACAACTAACTCCCAACCTGTGCGGTCTGGTTAGGAATGAGCTGCGGGGGTGGGGGGTTAGAGCCCAAGAGGAAGAGAGGATCAAATGGGATCTCCAGTTGGGATGGGGAGATGCGCTCACATGTTTTTCCCCCAACCCAGCTGGTGATCGCATGCTGGGATCTCTGGTTGAGTTGGGGAGACACGCACACGTTTTCTCCCCAACCCTGCCAGCGATCACATGCTGGGATCTCCGGTTGGATTGGGGAGATGTGCACACATGTTTTCTCCCCAACCCAGCCAGCAATCGCAGCGTAAGATCATCGGCTGGGTCGGGGAGAGAACATGCTTGCACACCGGTTCTCTCCCCGACCCAGCCAGTGATTGCACACTCAGACCACTGGTTTGGTTGGGGAGAGAACAGGCGTGTGTGCCCTCCCCCAAACAAATCACCATTCTGAGCGGAGTTCTCTGCCCCAAAGCCCACAGGACTAGTCTCCAGCCCTGCGGGCTTTGGGGCAGAGATCAACATTGGGGAATTTGAGGCAAGCCACGCAACATTATCCTAACATTGTACAGTGCAAATTTTTGCCTCAAATTCCCCAACGTTATCTGGGTTTAGCATTGTGCAGTACAAACGCTAACCGGGGTATTACTGTATAGCAATAATAGGTTAAAAATAAGTATTGTCTGATGTTTTATGGCATCCAAAATCAGCTGTCTAAGATGGCCATCTCAATATGTCCAGTGATGGGACATGTTCTTTAGATAACTGGTCCCAAAGTATTTAATCAAGTAAAAAGAAAATGATTGTAAATGATGCTTAATGCTATTAGCTGAAAATCTGCCTTCTTTTCAAAACCAACAGTGAATGCCTCAATAATAGAATGCAAACAAACAGTACAGTTTTTGTGGCTGAAGTGAACATCTAGTTTGCTAAGTTTTATTCTGGGAGTGGCAGGATGGTAGCTGAAGCATTTGATGTAGATGCTTGGAGTCTTCCACTGTTAGCTCCTAGCTCTTTTCATTTGTCACAGGGCACTATGCCAGCTAGAAAACTAGTTTTATTAGTGGGATTGCTTTCAGGCATCCAGGAAAGGAAGGCAAAACAAGCAATCCCAAGAATAATGGGACAGAAAACAATATGAATGGTGAATGGTAAAGATCCTCCCCCCATTCATGTCACAAAGTACAATTAATAAATATATTAAATAATTTTCACCCATTTACAGGCAATATCAAGAGCATTTGGGGCAGCAAACATCAAGTCTTCTATAATACATTTTTAGTGGAATAGAGTATAATGACATAGAGATGATGTTGTCTGTTCCTCTCTGCACTCATAGAGAACTGTGTTGGTACAAAAATGCCATTTTCCTAGGCTCACTTTGATTCTCTCAAGTCTAGTCCATAGCTTATTAAGTGATTTAAAGGTAATCCACTTCATGGTGTGACCAGTGATTAGATTTTCCTGCAGTTCGATTCATTTTAAAAGGTGCACAGTGTCAGCTCCAGCCCCAGGGAAGATGGAACCACTGTGACGCCAGGGCCTCTCCGCCTTTGCCTCCGGACTCTCCACTGGACGGAGAGGCTACCACAGCAGTGGACACCAGGGCCATTCCATCATCGGTGCCCCACCCAGCCTTGCACTGGCTCAAAAGGACGCTGCGATGGTGGGCAACTTTCACCGGGACTGGATTCTTTCTTTTTTGGACTTCTCTTGGACTTTTCCAGGCTACCTTCTGTAAGATTTTGCTTATAATCATTGTGGGATTCAGTATATGTGATTTTTGTTTTTGCTGTTATTTTTTGTAATACTTTTCTGTAACATTTTATTGCGATATTAATACTTTTAGATTGTTACCGTGTTATTGATATTTATTTTTATATATTTTCTGATACTGTGATGATTGTGATTATGATAATGTGGAATTTGTGACTGTAATGCTGTTACTTTTATAATATGTTGGCCTCCTAGAGTCAGGTTTACCTGAGTAGGGTGGGGTATAAATTTGAAATGAAATGAAAGTTTCTTTTCACTTTATAGTCCTGGCCTTCTCTGCTGTTTCATCTGGATTGACAGACATTCTAAAAAAGCTTTTCCATAGTTTTATTCTGGGAGTGGCAGGATGGTAGCTGAAGCATTTGATGTAGATGCTTGGAGTCTTCCACTGTTAGCTCCTAGCTCTTTTCATTTGTCACAGGGCACTATGCCAGCTAGAAAACTAGTTTTATTAGTGGGATTGCTTTCAGGCATCCAGGAAAGGAAGGCAGAAAAAAGTGAAAAAAAAGTGGATGAAATTCTAAAGTGGAAAAACAGGGTGTTTAAAGGAAAGGGGGCTCCATGAAAAGTACACACAGTGCTTAAAATTAGGACTATGTAGTCCTAGTCTGAGGAAGAGAAAAGAAACAAAAAAAATTAAGAACTGGGAAGATGAAGCCACCCTAAACCCAAAGTAAGCAACTCAAAAGTTTTGGGATCATACATGTCCACTCTGGGCCACACAAAGCCATGACTGCTTTGTGAACTCACACAATTTTTACTAAAATATGTGGGTTTTCTGTGAAAAACAAATGAAGAATATATATTTCATGTCTCTGAGGGGGGTTAATATTGTCATGATTTTAGGGCTATTAAGGAGATCTAATAGAGCTAGTCATTCATTCCTAAGTGCATATTTTAGTAGCCATTTTCATAGAGAACACCCAAATAGCAAATCGATGCTAAGACAGATCAAGAAGACCAAACTTGTAAAGAAATATAAAGCAACATGATTTTTTAAACACACTGTAAGAAGCATGCTATCTATGTAATAGCCAAGAATAAGTGACCCTACACTGTTAAGCTTCTTATTCTACTTTAACTTGGTTCTTTCTGATCAGCAAAATCACACGGTACAATGAAAATCACATTTCTACTGTCATCTCCCAAATGTGCTGGCCTTAGAAAGTACATCCGTGACATCTGAGAGGGAAGATTAGTCTCTATGTGTCATACTGTGAAATATACTTTTCTTCAAATGGTTTTTATAGCATGTTCCTTCAAATGTTTATGAGCATGGTAATGCATTTAGATTGTAATTTGTTGCAAAGAAAACAGTTTATATTCAATCCGTGATACAATAGTTTATACTGTCTAAAATGATAGCCTTATAAACAGAATGGCTTTGGCTTTGGGACCAATTGTTTCATCTTTGGCAGGTACAGTAGGTGGGAAAATAGAGATTATATACTTCAGGTAATGATCGACATGTTATGGTATTAGTCTACACTGATCCTAATTTTATTATCCACTAGATTCTATCCAGCTTAAATAAAGAGCTTATTTTCACTCAAGGGGCTGAGATAAGAAATATGTGATGATGTTCATGCCAAACTCATGACAATGAGTGATGAATAGGAAATAGGCCCTTTTCTGATATAAAAATAGGCATTTCATTTACAATGGATAAACTCTACTAAATAAGAAAATTAGAAAGTATTAATACAGATAACATATATCAGTCAAGGGATAATCTATAAGGAAGATGGACAGAAATGATACATAGGGAAAATGTACTTTTTGACACATGCCATGTCTACAAATTGATGGCTAATTTGAAAGGGCTATATTACCTCAGCTTGACTTCAAGTGGATGATAAACAATTATTCTGCTGTTGTTGTCTATCTCCAAGATCATGCTGATTAACATATAGACATACAGATTCAATATAGTCTAATAAAGTGATGTTAATGATTATATTTGCTCATCACTCAGACTGACCCCATATAAAGATGTTCAGCAACTGGATTATGTTTCCACAACAATGGAAGTGGCCACACATCACATCCTTGTCATTAACTAATTCATCATCCATGCAAACCATCCCTAACAATCATGATATGAAACAGAATGTTACATATTTAGATTATTGCAAAGGTGATACTGTGAATGATACCACTACATATGTAGATCTCTTGTAAATGTCCTTCTGTGTACAATGATCTGGCTCTTGCAGTAGCTCTTGCACATAGTGCCTTTCTCGGACTTCACTGTGTTTAGTATTTTATATGGAGGGTTAGAATACTTGCAGATTTTCTGTGTCTGAAGGGTATGGGCTGTCTTGGCATGGTTAGACATCTTGGGTCTATCTTCCGGTTCCCTATCTCTATAATTTGTGTTAAAAAAAAAGGTTCATTCTCTTTGAGATGTAAGCATGTAAATGCCCACACACAAGCAAACTCAGGACTGACTGATGCTGAGAAAGGTGGAAACATTCCATCCAGTGTTTAATTCTTAAATGACATAGCAGTAATTGAAATTTGTGACCTCACAATCCATGCATTATTGTGCAGTTTGTGTAAAATGTGCTCCATTTATCACAAACTGGGAAGGATCTTATGTGTGCAAAACATGTTCTCATCAATGTAATTCCTTTATCAAGAAAATTTCTTGTTGTCCTCATTAATGAGAAGAGTTCAAAATTTCATCGACTATATCTGTGAGAGAGAATTTACATTCTGACTTGGTGATGATGGATAAGAGAGGTGGAAGGAACACCAGACAGAAAGGAAGTGTGTTATTTTTCTATAAGTCATCTTGTCAATCCAGAAGTATTTATTCATTTTGGAAAATCGAAGGGAAATGAGCAAGTGTTTTGGGGCACTGAGGAAGGACAAGTAGTATAAGCATGGTACTTCCTTGTTAAGCAAAGTTCAGGTGAATTCTTCAAACATCCTTACAAGTCTTTTCATGAAAGAGAAAAAAAGCTTTACATTATCTAACTCTCAAGCCAAGAAGGGAAAACTGGAACTGAACTCAAAAATCATGAAATCTTTTAATATTCATTTTAAAAGAAAAACGGTAATGTCCACATTTACACAGGGTTAGAATTGTACAGATAATCCAGTTGTGGCAAAAAAAAATCTTACCTTATTTGTTTGGTGGTGGTGTGGAAAAGATTATTAAATATCATCTCTTGAATGTCATAATGGTTTCTTTTTTCACAGATTGAATTTTGTCAGTTTGGTATCTGCTTTATCTCAGATGTGAAAAGTGATGCTGTATATCACTATACATCCTCTAGTTTTTTTGCATCTGTTCACTGTCCTATAGCCTTACCTTAAAACTTCTGCAATTTTATGACTACCTACTCTTACATTAAATGATAATCTCAGGAACACAAAATAGAATTTCTCATTTTCTTCTTATTTTAATAAACAAGTTGATGTGAAGATTTAAAATAATCCTGTTAGTTGTTCAGAATGTTTAAGAGAAGCCAGTAAACTTCTGTTCTAATCTGCCATAGATTTCAACCATAGAGAAAACTAGAGTTTTAAAATTATTGTTATGATTAAACATTTTTATATTAAATGTTTCCTTGACATTTTTTACACTTTGCATCATTTTCACCTATTACCTCCATACTCTGCCTCCCATTTTTGCCCTCTCATTTTCTTTTGAGGTCTCTGTATTCTTCTTGCTTTTGTTAGAAAATGATATTTGCTATACAATTTTTCTTCTTCCTTTCTTCCCCTTTGCTTCTCCTGACTGTAGCTAATCTTCTGGGTCAGCAAGGAAATATAGAACATAGGACTGGATAGTAGTGTTTATTACAAAATGAGAAATGAACAGAAATACTTTCCAGGACACATTTCTGCAATTGCTATAACCAGATATAATAGAAAGGAACATTTTTGGACATTGGAAAATATAGATAATAACTTATCTTTGCCATCAGAAATTTGGTAGCACAAAGTAAAACTGCAAGAACAATTTACTTACACACATCTGCAGACTCATCTGAATCATCTGGACAATCAGGTTCTCCATCACAGAGCCAGTTTTGAGATACACAGGTCAAGTGATCATGGCAAAGAAACTCGCCAATGTCACATAAGTGTTCTGTAATCAAAATAGAAAGGTGAATAATAATGTTACTGGAAGAGTGGAAAAAACATGACAACCTATCAAGTTACTGAAATGAGACTTCAAAGCCAAATATATGCTTAAAAATTAAAGCAGATCCAACTGACACATGTTATCAGGAGAAAGGACTGGAATTTTTAAATCACAATCGGGCATATCCCAAACAATGGTTACCTTGCTGTGCCAGTTAATCTTTCTCACACTAGGTCAAGTGAAAGAAACTATGGAATTAATTCACCGAAAGTTGACTTCATTTTGGCCATTTAATATCCGACCTAGACATGAAAGGAGAAGGAGAAGGAGAAGGAGAAGGAGAAAGGATTTTGTACACTCTATGTCTGGGAACACAAGAAGCTATCATATACCTGAATCCAGTGTTGCTAACTCTGACTGGCAGCATGATTTCACTGCTTTCAGGTAGGAAATTTCAACTCTACCAGGAGAGTACTGGTATTGAATCTGAGACCTTCTGTATACAAAATAGGTGCTCTATCAATGAGCTACAGCTACAGCCCAAGCCTCTTTATAGTAGTATTATCTTCTGTTATACTTGCCAATGTCTTTGAAGTCAAATGGCACAGCTGACTTCACAGAGAGTGACCTTACTATAAGACACATACACTTTTCCATAAATATCAAAATTGTGCAAGATATGTCCTCAGAACCCAGCTGCCACCATAAGGGGATTGAGAAGGGAGGGCAGGGCAGTTCCCCACTTATACATCCATGTATGTAGGTGGTGGTTACCCCAGACAGCACCACATGGCACTACAAGCCCCTAGCTTCTCTGCCACTCAAAGCAACTTCTTTACTCTGCTAAATGGCAGAGCCAGGACTGCAACTCCCCAAAATGACTGCTGGCACATTCAACTGGTGAATTGCTTCTGTTTTTCATTTCCAGTCACTAGATAAACATTCGCTGAACAAGGGCAGTTCCTCAGGGTAAAGGGTTACCCCTGCTCAAAAGCTAGTTGTATCCGACTATAGGGTTCGGTGATCACCTCCATTTATGGTCAAAGAGAAAGAACTATCTGTGACTGCAAAAAATTTCTTTGAACATGTGACAGGCATGACAAGACACAGAATGCTGTTTACTCAGGGTATATACAAAAATATAAAACACAAGATGAACAAAGGGTGTCAAAATACTTCTAAAATGCTTCAAAATGCCCTTTAAAATTACCAAAAACATTACTCATTCTGCCAAAATTCTAACTTTATAATTGTTGATTATTTCTGAAATGTAATTCCATCAGCATACTCTTGTCACTCAAAATCTAGCAGACAGACAAAACCTAGCTCTAGGTAAATCTTTCTTGTAACCAGCCATACATGCTCTGGGTGGGAGCAATCAGAGCAACGTATGCCCCTCTAGTGTGTTTGCTGAAGCAAAATTAAAACCTTTAAAGAAAATTATTGTTGTTCTATGTATGTTCGACAATCAAGTACTGTATTAGCCTTCTCAGAAACAGTTTTGCAACTTGCTCCATAAACTCTATTTATTTAATTTTGTACCCAGATATGCTATTTTCAAGGTAAGCATTATGAAAACAAGTATGGTATCATATTCAAATGAGGGCACTTCTACCTTTAATATAGATCAATGGTTTGCATTCTTAGGAATACCTAGTGTGCTATTTTATTGGATCAACAGAGGAGCTAAGTAATGTTTTGCATGTAAGCACATATAATAAAGCAGCCTAGACTGCTGAGCATGGGAAGTGAATGTTGTTTTAAGCCATCTTGCCTTTGTGAAAAGCCAAACTACTTGTTAATTAAAATGGAGGGTGATGGATCCCATGGAGAAGGCTTGGCTTAAAGTAGTTCAAAGCTTTTATTCAATTGTACTATTGTTTAAGTGTACACCTGAAACCAAGCAGAGAGTAAATGTAACCTCAATTGTCATGTTTACTGAATAAATATTGCTTTCTCTGCCCAGAGCCTCCATAATGCTACCTGAAAACTGCAGTGATATGTTACACTCCATCTGCCAAGCCTTAAGTATAATATTTGTAATACAGTTTTCCTTCACAATATCTCTGGCATAGAGCTAGAGGTCTATCAACCTCAATAAGATAAGTGCTTGTAACCCTGGCTCACTTAGTAAATTTTCTGGCTGAACGAGGATTTGGACTAAGGTCTCTACAGTATTCATTCAATTTTTTAACCATTCTAAGACTATACTTATCAATGGGATTTAAACCCCCAAGAAAATCTTGGTTCCTGAAAATTAGGCTCCTAACCATTTAGCTAACCCAGCAGTGACTAGGAACTCTTCATGAACTCTCTAATAAACATAGCCAACCATTCTCACAATCTCATCTGTCCAAACACATGCATGAAATATAAATAGCAATCTCTCTCTCTCTCTGTGTGTATAAATAGCAATCTGTGTGTGTGTGTGTGTACATAAACATACTCCAATGTACCATACAGCTTGGAAAGGGTTTTAGTACCAGTAAAAGGCTTTTAAGGGATAAGTGCTGGTTGACAGGTGATCGTTGTGAAGGCCACAATATATGTAGAGGTATAATCTCAAAAAACAAATAAACTGTAAAACAAAACAAAACAAATCTTTTCATTCAGCAATCAGGATTCCAAAATGGTTTCTGTTGATGTAGGTCAAGGAAAGAAGCTGGGAGCATAAAAAACAGCACATGAAATGCACTGCTGTGGAGTCACTGTAGACCAATGTCTTCCCATTCTTTGTCTACAGTCACTGTCCAAGGCTTCAAACAGGATCCATTCCTAGCCCAACCTGGGGATTGCAGATATGGGATGAAGGAACATCCTTGAACATAATATGTGCTTTGTTTCCAAACAAAGGACCTCCATCCCATGGTATGAGGAGATTTTGTGGGGGAGTAGGATTGTGTTGGCTAAGTAACCATCACTGCTGAACTTGATGACTGGAAGTTTGTCAGGTTAGCAGTTTGAGACCCGAGTGCTGCATGACAGAGTAAGCTCTCATCTCAGTCTCAGCTCCTGCCAACCTAGCAGTTCAAAGGCAAGAAATTGCAAATAGATTAATAGGTATCACTTTGGTGGAGAGCACAGAGAAGACTTTGTTGATGCAAAATTACATGATTTGTTATTGTATATGACAATGATGTGTTTTTGTGTGTTTGCTTGAATGTTGTTGTGTTTTAATAATAATAAAACGGAATGCAAATTAATAATAATAAACAGAGACGTGCACTGAACCCTAGGGTCGACCACAACTGGCTTTACCTTTACCTAGACTGTTTCAGCAAAACCAACAAAGTGTCTTCTAGTGCCTTAAAAGGGTAAAGTTTTATATGCTGCATCAGTTCCCCTGATGCATTCACCAAAAGCTTATGTTCTCCCAAGTGTGTCATGCAAGACTCTATTGTCTTAACTTATAGACACACTCAGACTAAAAAATTATATCTCTTCACACAATTCAGAGGGAAATTCTACTATACTTCATACAGAGATCTGTTCAGTTTGTAGGACTAATATAACACAGGTTTGGTGGACCTTTCCAAATGGGACTGTTTATTGCTAGAAATGCATCGCCATTGATTGTTTTGTGCTCTGCAAAGATCAATCCACAGATATCAAGGAAGTTGTGCTGTGGGGCCTGTCATATTTTCCCAACATGCAGATTGCAATCATTAGTCTTTAAGAATTTATAATTCTTCATCAAGCTGGCACATGTAGATTGGAGTTTGTTTGTGTGGAGTATTATAGCCACTGCCTGGACAGTGCTTGCTATATCACTAATGACCAGTAACATCACACTCTCCTTCCATGTTCTTCTTAACAGGAAAAGGCAAGTTTCTACTTTTTTTACCTCTTTAAAAGAAAGAAATGTATTGGACTGTGCCTTGAGGCTACCATGTTTGAAGCTTTTTATCACAGAGTTGTACAGAGTTTCAGGTCAGCAACCTATTTTATCAGATGGAAAAGTAAGGCAGAAGTTGTTTGAAAGCCTACAAAATCTTGTGCCGGTTTACATTTTAAAAAAAACACACAACACTTCTAAAACGTTTGTCTTAAGGTACTATCCAACACATTTTTATCTCTCAGTGATATAAGGCCAGCGCGGCTTTTACTGGTTTTTGTTTTGTCTCATTATTTCAAACTAGTTTAGAGTTAAAGCATTTCCCCAGAGTGCCAGCCAGGCCAGTATGGAAGTGGCTATTCAGCCCTTTAAATCAGATCTATCTATCTATCTATCTATCTATCTATCTATCTATCTATCTATCTATCTATCTATCTACATGTTTGAGCATCTCCAAATTTAGTTAGCATGTGTCATCATTTTGATGACACTGATATTATGATAGTGAGGCAAGAGCTTTTTTTTCAATAAAAGGATAAAAAAGGAAACAAAATACATAGGACACGGCCTCCTTTATATGCCCCAGTGAACGCATACATAAAACCTGTACTGATTTCAGGCATACTTAAGAAGAGGTTATGCATTCAACCTAACAACCTAAATGGTATCTGAGTGAATTTCACTTGTCACTAGTCAGATCAGATTAATGGGATGGTGGTAGGGATATAGGGTCAAGATATGAGAACATCTTTGAAAAACTACAATTACATATAGTCAACATTTTTGCTCTGTTTTTACTGATTGATTTTTAAAAAATCAGCTCGGCAACCTGATACACATTTGTTCAGATTTCAGCGATATTTTATCTAAAATAGCAAATATATATATAAGACAGCAGCCTTAGTTGCTGAATTTGGTAGTGATTAGGCATGCTGAATTTTAAATACAGTATGAGAAAACAAGGGATTTATTAGAAACTCTGTGCATCTTGCTCCTTATTGTTTGGAGAAAGCTAAGAATAAGGGTACCTGAAGGACGCACATGCCTGTGAACGATTAAGGCCTTTCTTCTCTGATACATTTCATTATGGTTTATACTTTTATCTTTTCTTAATAAAATGTCCTCTTTCCCTTCTTGGTTTCGACTGCCAGTCAAAATACATCATAACCAGACTAATGCCTATAATAATGAACAAAAAAGCATGACAGCAATCTATGAATAGAAACATAAATGTCTAAGTAAATGGAAGAACCTGCTAAGAAATATATGAAACCAGAGAACTGCCTTATCACCAATTTCAAGGATAATGAGAGTCAGCTACAGAAAAAGGGAAAGCTATATACACTTTTGTTATATGAAGAAAAGGTAGAGGTGAAGACGGAATAGCTTACTGTCATTTCCTTTAAAAGGGTGCTACATTTTTGTAATTGGATTTATTGATTGTAGCATTTTGTGGTATTAAAATAATTTCTGATGACTAAAGTCAGCTCTAATTTATTTATTTTTTGCAAAGAAACTTTAGCAGTAATTTTGTGGCATATTTTTTCAGAGAGGTAGGCAGGGCAAAATGGCTGTCTGGCTCCTGAAACTGTCTGAAGGAGTATGATCCGGCCCATGGCATGAAAAGGTTGAGAACCCCTAATCTAGATTATGTACTTCCACAAGGTTTTCAGCAGTGTGTCAGCAGGTGCTACTGGAGGTGGAGGTACCTAGTCACTGCAGAAGAGTGACCCTTTTTATGGTGTCACCATAAATCACACACACACACACACACACACACACACACACACACACACACACACACACACACACACACACACACACACACACACTTACTATATATATAAAATTTATGGTGACACCATAACCTTTCAGATCACATCTGGCCAGATATTTTGTTTGATTAGTGGCTGGGACATATGTCAACAGTTAAAAGAGTCACTCTTTTGCAGTGACTAGGTACCTCCAATATCACCTGCTGTCTTGTGCAGCACTGGGTTATATCTCCACCTCAAGAGAATCCTGATGAAAACCTTGTGGAAGTACATAATCTAGAGCCTCTTCTACCAAACGGGTATAGCAATGGGGATCGCACCTCAAGGCAAGGGATAAAAGCGGGGGGTGCCAACCCCCACTTTGATCCCTTACCTTAACGTGTGATTCCCGTATCGCGCACCTGGGCAAGGGTCGGCTTTTCCGAATTCCCCCCTTACCCTTTTGGAACATCGGGTGGCTTGCAGGCGCACACGCATTGGTGGGGGTTAGCGCAGGATACGAAGGTCTCCCCCGTATCCTGCGCTAACCCCCACCGATGCGCGCTGCCCACCCGAAGTTTCGAAAAGGTAAGGATCCTTACCCTTTCGGAACATCAGGTGGCTTGCAGGCACGCGCACGTTGGTGGGGGTTAGCGCAGAATATGAAGGTCTCCCCCGTATCCTGCGCTAACACCCACTGACGCGCGCCGCTCGCCCGAAGTTTCAAAAGGGTAAAGATCCTTACCCTTTTGGAACATTAGGTCGCTTGCAGGTGTGTGCGTGTCGGTGGGGGTTAGCCCAGGATACGGAGGTCTCCCCCGTATCCTGTGCTAACCCCCACTGACCCGCACTGCTCGCCCGAAGTTTCAAAAGGGTAAGGATCCCCGTACCCTTTCCAAACATCGTGGGGGTGGGCGCTGGGGGGGGTTTGGATTGGGTAGATGTTCTACCCAATCCAACTCCCCCCCCCACGCATATGCTTGTTCCGGATAACATTAAAAATTGCGTTATTCGATACAAGATTTTTCTGAAAATCTTGTAACGTTATGTGGTTTTCACGCTATACGGTACTCGCGTTATCCAGGGTATTACTGTACCACATTTATGCAACTACACTTGTCAGCATCACAATTCAATGCTGCAGAGACAGAGTGTATGGATATATTTTATTCAGAGAAGCCCATTTTCTTTGGCTGGAAAACCATATGGACTAGAACAATATTGAGACTCTTTGTCCCTTAATTATCAACATTCTTTTCTGGCACAAACTCTAATACTGGCCTAGTCTATATGTTTGGAATAGTCACAAACTCTTTCCATTGAGGAAGATCTGTGCAGCAGACTTCCAGAAATAGTAAAATTTCACCTGTACTAGTACCCTATGATTTACTATTTCTCCAAATTTTCTAAACTTTTAGAAAGTATATACAATAATACACACTTACAAATTTCATTTAATATACTAAACTAAGTCTTATTGATTATTATTTTATGGTACCATATTTATGCTGCTATAAGATCCCAACAATTTCCTTATGTTTTACAGATATCAAATTAATATTTTACAGAATAGATGTTACTCTGCTTTGGATCACTGGACTGACTGCAAAAATAGATTTTAACAGCAGGAATAGAATTTCTCTTACTTTTTAAAAAAGGATAAACGAGATTTGTTAGCCTAATAAAAATTCCACTCCAGGGAATTATTCCTGATAACAGTTAGAATACAACATCTTATGAATGGATGTTTTCTGGTTTGTTGTTTTTTGTTTTGCACCCCATCAAACTATATCCCCAAAAAAGATTTTAGGGCAAACAAAGGAATGCATCACCACCCCTGATATTCCCACTGGTGAAAGCAGAACTGGGTGGTATAGAACTGGGCAGTATAGAAATGAAATGAAATAAATAAATAAATAAATATTAATGGGATATCAGTCATGGTAAACAAGCATTTTTCAGGGCTTAAAATGTTTTCTTAGCATGTATGTTACCCAGTCAATCTTTGCTTCTCACTGTCAGGTGGATAACTGTCATGAACATAATTAGTGTGGAATAACAGACAAAACCTTTTAGAAGTAATGTAATATGTCAATGCACCCAGATCCACACATTGAAATTCTCAAACTTAAATCTACCAGTCCTTTACATGTAGGTGAAGGCAAATTCTATTCACATTTTTAAAATAAAGAAGCCTATAAAAGATATCGACAACTAGAATAGCTTCATTAAATCAGTGGAGGAGTTTACTCACCAAACTGACTTGCTATGCTCAACAAGAATAGTTCAGCTATAGCCCAAAGGACCAATGGAATGCACTCAGAAAAAAACATTCCTTCATTAAATTGTACAGGGACTGGCAAAATGTACTTTTATTTTACATACCACGAGCCACTTATCTATTCATAAAGCAGTCCTAAACCAAAGTGTAAGAACACACTTTGTGACAACTTGTATCAGCTTGTGAGACATCTGAAATCGTTGTCCTTTGAAGACATGCATTAAAATTCAAAATGAGGGTAAAGGGTAGAGGTTGCTTGTCTTTGATCACATCCTTTGTTTAGGTCAAAGGTGTCCTTTGGTATTGGAACATGTGTGAATACAAATTAAGAAGTGAAGGTCAACAAGGTTTTTTAAAAAGAGAACTAAACAGATACTGAGAGAGGTGTGAGTATGCATTTCCCATCTCTCTAATTAAGCACTTCTTCAAAAGATGTCAATTTACAAGAATGCAGATGAGCCCTTTTGAAACTACAGTAAAATTTAATATTAGTATGGAATACATTAATGCCATAGTTTATTAACTTGGGAACAGTCTACAAGTGATAGCTTCTAGGATTCTATATCCCCTCTCATTTTACTCCCCTCATCTTTCATGTCAAGGCCTAGAGTCACATCCAACTTGAAAGTTCTATACTTTGCTTTTCCTATCACTTCAGTCATTCTTCCTTCAGACCCTCTAGGTAATTGGTGTTTTGTCTTCAAAGTGCTTCCAAACTCCATCTGCTCAGAGATCCCGAGACCCCCAAAAATCAAATTTCCCATATGCTAGCACTTTGGCAAGTAAACAAAACATCAACAGCATGGTAGGTTGTCTGTTCATCACAGTTTGGAATATGCTTATAAAGTGCTCTTTAGGGACCTTGAAGAACATTATTAGCATTCAACTCAGCCAGAGGTAAGGAGACAGGTTGCCTGGCTGATTAAGGCAACTGCTAATAACTTTTTACATGTAGGGTTTCCATTTTTCTACTTTCTAATTAATAGTTGTTCGTAGCCCACCTATCTTCAGATGGGGAAGGAGGAGTAAAAGGAAGTATTTGCTCTAATGGGGTAACATTATACAACACTGAACATTTACTATTCTGGAACTATGACAGATTTATGAACTAGATTTATGACCTAAGGAGCTGTAAAAATTAGAATAGCAACAATTAAAAGGTGAGAGATTTTGTTTGTTAGTTAGCTTATATTCATTTTTTGTTGGCATCCTTAGCTTTGCAAATCTTTCTGTTGCTTTCAAAAGTACAAACTATCCATGTGTGAAGAAATTAAGAAACTTGGGGAATAGGGAATATAAAGTTCTTGCATTGGAAGCCAAGAGATTGCTGTGCATGTGACTGAAACAGAGAGAGAGCTCTGGGTGAGGTGTGAATTGAAATCCAGCAAGTGCTTGAAACTAAAGGATCCATTGACATCTACCAGTGGCATTCTACCAAACAGAGTTTTGAAGAGGAACAAACAGAATTTCAAAGAAAGACTGAAAAGAACATTCACATTTTTACTTAAAAACCTGTTTACTTTCTTCTCATGGGACAAGCAAAATCAGGAAGAGATTACAGCTGTATTCTTTGTCAGTGTGTAGCCAATGGTGTTTGGTACATTAAACTGAATGACCCAAGTATTTGTATAAAAGGGAACTGTAAAAAACTTGTTGGCTCACCTATCCCTTTCATGATACCTAGAGAGAAGGTTGTTCTATATGCCTAAGAACTATGCTGAACTCTTTTTGGGTGTGAGTAACAGATAGATAAGCTAGCTTTTTAATTTTCTGGTGTGTCCTCTTTGAAGCTTCATAATCCTGCCTCTGTAATCTATTCCAATAGTCTGGAAAATCTTTTTGTATCTGTCTAGAGTTTGCTAAATTGTGCATTACTCTCCCCCCCCCCCATTTATTTCTTCTTTTAATAAAATACAAAACAATTCCTTCAAGCAGTTATTTGGATTTTTTAAATTCTGAATATTGGTACTTTAAGACAGTCCTTGCTTAGTTCATCTACCAGTGATACCTTCTGAGATGTAGACACCTTGCATCCCAGGGCCTAGCTTTGTGATTATTTGTGATTTGGAGAATTTTTTTTTCAATTCCTGGGATCATTGCCAAGTCCAAGTGGGGAAGTAAGGGAATGGGAGCAATATAATTCTTCCAAGAGTCCATAGCTTTCAACACATCCTTCACTTCTCTGCAGCTGCCTATCCAAGGATAAGCAAAGGGTAGTAGTGGTCCCAATGGCTAAAGGCAGGGACCTTGAACCTGAGGATTGTGACAGTATGAATAGGTAAGTTTTTTTTTAAATGGTGGAACTAAAAAAGATATTTTTTCCCAAGATGGTTTTCATGAATTGTAGCATGGAGAAACTTCAAGACTAAGGCAATAATGACCTACTACCTTGCAAAAGTACTATACCAGGGAAAGTAGGTCATACCATGAATATGCTGTATATCAGGAGCACTATTTTATTTATTTATTTATTTACTCATATTTATTATCCTGCCCCAATCAGGTAAACCCGATGCTGGGCGGCTTACAATATGAATTAAAAACATAGGTTAAGCCCATAATAATACAATACTAACATACAACTCTAAAAACTCACAGAATTAAAACAGTGGAAAAAAGCAGAGAAGAAGGCTGTCCCTTAGATCAACCACCCTATATGGGATCCCCCATTCGTGGATCCCCATACTTGCCCTGCCAGCCAGGGTTTTAGGCCTTTTCTAAAGGGGAGGAGGTCTGTCTGTAAGTGCAGCTCAGTTGGCAGAAGGTTCCAAAGGGCCGGAGTGAATACAGAGAAGGCCCTCTTCCTGGTGCTAGTGAGGTGTGCCTCTCTAGCCAATGGCATGATAAGAGAGCCTCTCCAATCCACCCTGGTGGGACGGACCGATGGTCTTAGGGTGACGCAGTCTCTTAAGTATCCTAGCCCACTACCATGTAGGGCTTTAAAGGTGATAACCAGCACCTTGAATTGCACTCGGAGACATACAGGTAACCAGTGCAGCTCTTGAAGCAGTGGTGAGGCATGAGTATAACGCCCACACCCCATCACTACCCGGGCCGCCACATTCTGGACCAGCTGCAGTCTCCGAATGGTCACCAAGGGCAGCCCCATGTAGAGCGCATCACAATAGTCAAGTCTGGAGGTGACCAGAGCATGTGTGACTATGAGCAAGGCATCCCGGCCTAGGAGTGGGCGTAGCTGGTGTATTACATGAAGTTGTATGTTAATAATGATTTCCTGAAGACTTTCCCCACTATGCCCTCTGAGTTTGTACATGGAATCATAACACAATAAAAGGAGTTGCAGATGACCACTAGTAAAAGTAGGCCACTGTGAAGGCAAGCCTACCTGCACTGCCAACCCTCTGTCCTGCTCTTCAGCTTCATTAGGCTGAAGAAACAATTACACACCTGTTCACAAGTTATGCAGTGGTTCTTTCCTGCCTGCTTTTACACTGTAGAATTTTGGCCACTTTCATTCTGAATTATGGTTTGGTTTCTCTTAAAAGTTTTGTCTTTAAAGGGAGCTGCGGTAGCTCAGTGGTTAAGAAGCTAACCTTATTAGCTGGAAGGCTGGCAAGCCACCAGTTTGAGACCTGGGATTGAGCACCCATCTCTGTGCCAGCTCTTGGGGATGTGAATCTAGCCTCATTTGGGCATTCCCCGAGCATAGTTTTTTTCCACAAAAATCCTTTCAATACAGAATAATTTTTGACACAAAATTATTATTATTGTCTTTAAACACTCAAATTTTCATGAATCTATTCACGAGTCACTAAGACTATAAAAAATTGTAATGAAGCAGAAAAAAAGTATATTATTTGGTTTTATTGATTCTTTTAGCACACAGAGACTGCAAAAATGCAGTTTGGCAGGAAATCAATGAAACAAACTGATGTTCTTTAACTTCTTTCACTTTCATTCTCTCAGACACATAGATGGTGAAGAAGAATTTTCCAGTAGCCATAATGGAAGGATGTGGTTTTTGTGATACAAAAAATAAAACATTTGATGATGGACGATTTGCAGTCATAAACATTTGTGATAGATGCCCCTACCTCCCTACTTGCATCAAATTTCTTTTCAGATAAATGATTAAATCCAAAATTACACAAACAAACCTCTATTGTTTCCATTTCCATTGCCCCACTAATCTGTACCGCTGAGATGGGGTGCACCTTTCGGCAGATGGTTTGGCGGCGTTTATTGAAGCCCTGCATCTGGGCCTGAGGGCTGAACTGTCGCCCTCTTGGGGGTGGGGCGGTGAGTAGTTATCACTCCTCCCCGTGTGGTGGGTAGCACTGGTAACGATTTTGAGCGGATCCCTATCGAATCTGGTGGGGACGCAGTTCATCAGTCAGCGTGGGGCGAAGCACAGAGAGAAGGACAACACTGGCTGATGAAATGCGGCCCGGGAACAGGGAATGCCAGCCTGGACAGACTGCAATCCCATAAAACTGTTCGCCCGATTTTGGGTCCGAAGCTCCAAGGAGACTTCGGACAAGGGATCATTAATTTGGTAACTTAAGTAAATTGAATATGATAAATTGAGGTAAGTATAATGAGACAATCCTTACCAGTGCTACTTCGGCCCATTGCAGGGCAGTTTAGAAGCGTTAATGGTTAAGCGAGTTAAGTTGACGATAAGTTAATAAAGTGGCCCAGTTTTTCAACCAAAATATCATGTTTGACTCCTCATTCCGTCGTACCTAGGCAATGAGAAGTGATATACCTCCTGCATTACTTATCTTAATCCTAACCATGTTCACGTTCTCATGGTAAATGAAAAAGGGCTGGGTGTAATGGGTAGATTTTTCACACATGAAAGGTTATTTTTTTGTATTTCTGAAAAAATGTGTTATAAAACATGGTAAGTGCTGCCTTCTAGCGTGAACTATGTGAAGCAGCACTAGATGTGTCTTTTTAGAGTTTGATCTTTTGATCAATGAAATATCAATGAAACATTGGCAACATTTTAACACATGCTGTTCTACAATGCTGTTCTCCCCCTGTCTCTCATTGTATGAATTTTTAATCTTTTAACTTGTTCAGTTTTAATATTTTAATAATTTTTAAATTGGATTTTATAATTGTGTTTTTATGTATCTTTTAAAGCTTTTATTAGCCTGAGTCTCTTTGAGGAGGGCGGCATATAAGTCTGTAAAATAAATAAATAAAATTTCTATTAAATAATAACTTTTTTCAGCATGTAGATTTAATCAAAAGGCAAAAGTATCACCAATAATTCTAGTGATGCTCTTTGATGAACACAATATCTGCAGAGATTATTCACTTTTGACATAACAGAAACAATAAAGTAAAGGTCATTACTTACAATATTATTATACACCGGCTACTTCAATCAAAATAACTTATATACAGAAGAGTTCATTAGAGTACAAGAAGAAAGACAAAATGTTACACAGCCAGCTATCTGTACCATTTGACAATTCAACAGAGCTAATTTCTCCCACATCACAGAGATGTAAAGATAGAGTGATTTTGAAGGCTAGTAACTACCTGAGGGGAGGGGAGGGAATGATCTGAACTAGTTTAAATGAAGAAGTCAGGGAAGGCTCTCACTATTAAAAAAAATTATGTGCTGGCCTTTCAACCCCTGTGGTGTGGCACAACTATACAACATAATAAAACAACCAGTGTTGTGCCCTTTTTACTTTTCAAATAAATGAAAGACTGAGAGAAAGGACACAAACAACCACTGAGTATTTGTCATTTCTTTTACAAAAATCACTTGCAGTGCTTTTCAACAGCATGCTTCTTTCACAAATGAGTAAATATCAGTTTTAAACATTTAAAAAAATCCCTAAAACCTTCCTCCTTCCAAAATGGGAAGGTGTGTGAAATACACACACACACACACACACACACACACACACACACACACACACACACACACACACACACACACACACACACACACACACACAAGATTTACATTTCTTTGTTGTTGTTTTGTTCTCTTCCTTAAAAATGGTTTTTAATAAAAGTAGCAGTTTATAATAAAGCTATGACTGCTACATTTTGCCATCAACAGTTGTTTAGTATCAGTATAATCTGTTTGAAAGATTTTCAGGGGAGAGAATTGTCTAGACTTTCAGCTTTTTCTTTCACAAAAACACTGCTTTTAGAGCATGGAAATTTGAGGTTTAGGAGTAAAAACACTTTCATACCATACTAGCTGTTTACCCCATTATTTCTTATCTGTCTGCTTCAGTTATAGGAGCTCTACATATATATTATACCATTCAGACCTTAAAACAATTATTTAGGGATTTCAGGTCTGTTCTGTATCAACTGTATACCTTTTACTTGAATCATAACAACATAGAGCTGGACCATAAGGAAAGCTGAGTGCAGAAGAATAGATGCCTTTGAAATGTGGTGTTGGAGGAGAGTTTTGAGAGTCCCCTGGACAGCGAGGAGAACAAATAGGTCAATCTTAGAAGAAATCAAACCTGACTGGTCCTTAGAAGGTCAAATAGTGAAGATGAAGCTAAAGTACTTTGGACATCAAATGAGAAGAGAGGATTCGCTTGAGGAAGTCTTGATGCTGGGAAGGGTGGAGGGCAAAAAAAGAAGGAGGCATCCAAAAATGAGATGGCTAGATGGTATTGTAGACACAATGGGCACAGAGCTGAGCGAGTTGAGGAGGATGGTGGAAGACAGAAGTGCCTGGCGGACAGTGGTCCATGGGGTCGCAAAGGGTCGGAATCTACTGTGCGACTGAACAACAAAAAAAAATACTGACATAGGTGACCAGCCTTCTAGAAAAATTTATAGTCTCAATATTGAGTGTCAGGTGGCAGTTAACTAAACAGACAACCCTGAGGACTAATGGCTTGGGTGCCTAAATCCACAGGGAAGGGTGATGGTCCCCAAGATAGTCCCCATCTTGGAATGGGGACTGTGTGATTGAACAACAACAAATATTATAGCTGTGTGCATTGAGTTTTTGTTTTGTTTTTTGTTTCGCTGATTTGAAAGGCTGGCATCTCATCTCACTGTAAGTCAGTGAGTGACTAAGTAGTTGAGAAGAAAATTCTGAAATTGTTCCTGAAGAGGGAAGGGAAGATATAAAATGCATTCTCATTTTTATTTCATTGTCAGGTGTTGTCTTGTTTGTTCCTTTCTCTAGCTTTCTGCGCTATTAATTATTGTTTCTCCTGATAAATTCCATACAAATCTTTAGCCCATTTAGAATCTTGTAGTGAATAAGATTACATGAAAGTGGAGTCATCCACCACAGTGACAGTGAAATTTAGTTATGCAGTAATGGATACAGTGGATGGCAAAGGTTATTCAAAGCAATGACTATACATCCTACAAGGCTATTGTCCTCGTTCTTAATTGAATATCTCTCTGATAGACAAATATTTGTCCTTCATTTTAGAGAAAAGCCCTGAACAGTAACGCAAGATGAAGATTTTTTTTATCACTATGAAACTTGTTTTTGTTTATGTGCTCTCAAATTCTTTCTTTCTTTCAAGTTACAAAAGTATTTTATTCTTTCATTCATAGATTTCATTACTGTATTCTTGTATCCCATATATTTTTCCAAATCTGTGTACCTGTACTTCTTCTTTTTTTAAATAATTTTATTAATTTTTGAAACAAACATACAAAAAATTCAACTATTAATACAATACAATCAACACAATATAATATAAAATAAAACAATAACAACAAATGAATAAAATACAAAATTATTATTATAATTCCCCATTACATTTTCACGACATGGCATCAAAATGATTAACAACTCCCTGTGTTATATGCAAAGTCCTGGTAACAGCAGTTTTGTCACAATCTCTCTATTGTTTCCAAAAAAACCATATAATCTGGTACTGGTTTAACACCTTTAAAATCTACCAAGGTATGCTCTACAAAAGGTCTCCATATCTCCCAAAACTTATTTTCCACAATTATACCCTTTTTTCTCTTTGTTTCTCATGTAAGTTTATCATTTAAAGCAACTTCCCACATTTCTTTATACCATTCATCCAACCTTGTTACAGAATCACTTTTCCAATTCCTTGAAATACATTGTCTTGCCACTGTCAACATTATAGCCACTAAATCTTTTTTGTTCATATCTAGATTCATATTATCTATTTCTGTTAATAAGGCAGCACTTGGTTCAACTTTAACATTTCTGACATTTCTCCTTCTATTTTCCCCCAAAAACCTTAACCACTTTACAACTCCATCACATGTGATTATATGTCCCCATGTTATCATTAGATCGCCAACATTTTTTAGTTTTAGCATTATCAAATTATTTCTGATACAAGGAGAAACTATGTATTAATGGTTTTAGAAAGGCCCTATTGTTAAGAGCTCTGCTTAGGTCTTGCAAACTAAGACAATGGATACCTTTATTTAGTTCCAGCATGCCCCCTCTCTTGCAGTTTTCCAAAAAACATCTGAAACCTTTCTTTTTAAAGAGTCCTTTGTAAACATTCACCCTAGTAAACAGATTGTTGGTTAATTCTGTTTTTTATTTCTGTATTATTCTCAGAATTCTTTTCATCTGGGGGATATATCTTTTTATCTATTTGCTGCTGCTGTTGAACAAGTTTGTATGATTTGGTAACTTTTATAATTTTTATATGTTATGTAAACCGTCTCTCAAGAACGTTAGACGAACAACAGCTAAGAGAGCATGCCAGGTTCAGAAGTAGTTACAGCACTATAGGCTACATCTTCACTCTTACTCAACTTATTGAATGTTGCAGAGAATATAAACTACCACTAGCAACAGAATTTATCAACTATGAAAAAACATTCAACTGCATTGAAGTAAATGCAGTCATGCAAGCAATCATCGAACAGGAAACAAATGCCAAATACATAAAGCTGATCAAGGAAGCAAACTCACATCACTCCACTACCTGGTAATGGCCCAAAAACAGCTGTTCCTCACACGCCCCTGGAAGTGCCATAGGGTGGAAGGGCTAGATAGAATGGCATCAGGGGCCAGGTCTGGCCCACAGGCCATTGGTTGCAAATGACTGCATTATGCAAACAGCTGATTAACCCAGACAAACATCATCCCAAGATAATAATTAATGGGTGGAGATTGATATAATCAGTATTGCACTTGATGTAAACTAGAAATATTTGGATGAAATATTTGGGTGCTTTGTTATACATATAGAAAACATATGGTGTTAATAATCAGTTGCTTCTAGTTGGCAGTTAATGGGTATCCATGGGTATTCTTGAGCCAATGCTAAGCCAATGAGTGTGTTGCTTAGAATCCCAACAGCAGTATCTTAACTGTCAGCTAAAAGCTACACCATTTGCCTTTTTCAAGCATGACAAGTCAAGAGAATGTTGGCCTTTTAAAGTTTTTCACATGGTTTGTAGTATCCCTAAAACTCTATCAATACCACATTTCAAAAGCATCATTCCATATATTTTTCTGTCAGTTTTCTTTGCTGTTCAGATTTCACATCTATGCATGGTAAGATTAACTCAGAGTATCCAGTTACAACCTCAACATATAATTATATATCCCTATATTTAAAATTATTTTTTGTTCCTTCACAGCAGCCTTTACCAGTCACAATCTTCTTCTAATTTCTTGCCTATCTGTTGATAACAAAGATAACATGAAATATTTAACAATATGAAACAATAACAGTAAGACTATCCCCTGATCTAAACAGATGTTGTTTCTTTTATGCTTTTGCTTTTTCAGAGATGTGAACAGTAATAGATAATAATTCACACAAATGAAATAGGTTCTTTAATTTTCTGTCATTCCTTCTCAACTGATTTATTTATTCCAGCAGTTTATATATCAACAAAAAATAAATGAGTTATTTTCCTTGTCTTCCCATAACAGTCATGTAAAAAGCATGTTTGAAATGGTGGTATCCTGCTGCATCTGGTCAAGCTATTTTACGCTAGCTGGCATAATTGGAAAGAAAAAAGGAGTAGTATTTGTAACTAAACTCTATGGCAAGAGTTTATTACATTCTGCTGCTAGATCTCCTGGTGTTTCAGTAAGATAGGGTATTTCCTTCCCCATCATAAAAATTTACATCACCACAAAAAAAAATTGTTGCATGC
The DNA here is from genome assembly GCA_030440675.1 of Furcifer pardalis. Classification (NCBI taxonomy): domain Eukaryota; kingdom Metazoa; phylum Chordata; class Lepidosauria; order Squamata; family Chamaeleonidae; genus Furcifer; species Furcifer pardalis. The sequence continues at coordinate 129,762,924 of CP126894.1, forward strand.
ATTTTTATTATTGTTTTTTGCAATTATTTAATTTGCCTCAATAATTTATAAAACAACTAAAGAAAAAAGTAAGGGGCCAACCAAAGAGAAAAATTAAATATTAAATATTTATTTTATCCCTTATCTCCCCTGGGCTGAAAAACTTCACAAACACATGTTTTGAACTCATAAAAATTCCACTGTATTGACAGTTATCCGTAGGACGTCAGTGGTAGTTATTGTCTAAAGGGCATGTCTTCTGCTACCTGAATATAGAGGAAATTTCACTGTGTTTACTGAATGGGGCTATGCAGAGCATTTTAATTCTGCTTCTTGGTAAAACATTCTCTTATTCTAACATATAACAGTGGTTGGTATGAAGAAAAAATTCACAGACGGGAAAATGCAAAATATTTGAAGAGGGGAAAATGTTGTCCGTCCTATTTTTTTAAAACTGTATCCTCTGCCAAACCCAATCCCCATCCATAAAAAAATATAAAAAGATAAACTTCTTAAAACTCACAGACACTGTTCAGAACTTTTCAAGTGACCGTGACATAGAATGCTCACAATATAGATCTAGTTCTATGCAGATCCTACAGCAGAGTTTGAATCTGGGGTCCTAAAATTTCCAACCTTGCTGAATGAGGGTTAAATGATGAAATGGGGATTGTGGTGATGGTAGTTGTTGTTGTCGTCACCACCATCATCACAATGGCAAGAAAAAACATTCTGGATGGTACCTAAAAGCAAAATCAAAATTAGAAGATGGACAAAGGAGCTAACTTAACAAGCAATAACTATAAAGGAAGATATGGCTGAGGGACCAGACCTCCCATCTGTCACTTGGAGGACCCTGAATAGGCTGAGAGTCAGTGTCTCTAAATGAAAGATCAACATTGTTAGGACATTTTTCATTTGGGGGTATTGTACAAAGATTGCTGCCCAGTGGAATAGTACAACTTTAAGGCCCTCCATGTGTTTTGAACACAGGTGTACATAATAGAGCCTCAAACTGATTGCCAGGCTGTGCATGCTTGGTCCATGTGCTCCTATAACAGCCCAGCTGTGGCTGATTAGAGAATCTGCCCAGCAACACTAGGGTATAACTGTGGCCCTCTGGGAAGGGTCTCTGGAAGAGGTTATCATTCTGGAGGAGGTTGCCATTTGGAGGAGGCCATTATTCAGAGGAGTCTGTCTTACTGAAGAGAAGGACTGAGCTACTGAGAGAGTGTCTACAGACAGAGACTGCTGAATCAGGGTCTGCTGTTGTTGAGAGCTTCTTCAACTGAGAAGAACTGCTCAAGAATACCAGTACTCTTTGCATGCTCCTGGGATTGGAGCCAACAGAGGAATCCAAGCTGTCTACCTACTGTGGGGCTTGGAGAGAGAGAGACTGTTGTATATAGTCCTGTGTATGTCTGTCTTCCCCTCACTGTAAGTAAAGCACACCTTTCCACTGAAGGCATATGTGGGTGTGTTATTGCACTAAGGCTTTTGCTGCGTAAGAACTTAAAAGTGCTACTCTGCTATCGAGCCACACATATCGCTAGGGGAATCCCTGACAAACATGCTCAAGTGGGGACTGCTGGTGAATAACAACATACTGTGTGAATCTGGAGAGATACATAATCCGGCTCCTTTGCTGGTCTGCTAATTACCACCAGAAACCTGTACTAATGAGGATTTAAGTTTAGCCAATGACACAGCCAAGATGGTGGCTTCATTTTGGCAGTTTAAAGTCTGACCTGGACATGAAAGAAGAAGGCCATAATCACCACCATCATTTATTTCAAATCTTTTTATCAAACAGCATTAGTTTACAGAAGCTTTAATGTACAACATTTGTAACATCACACAGCAATTTACATAAATCCTTCTCTAAAGCCCGTTAGAAGACAGTATAGCATAACTGAAATGGAAATAGATATTAGTTGCTGGACCAAGTGTTTCCTGCTCTGTCTGAGTTGTGCATTATCTCCAGAGACTCACATCCCACCCCTGGACCCACAGACCCAGAGGTTTTCCTTACAAAACCTGGAGTGGTGTTACTGCCCTCTTGGAAATGAGACAATCATATTTCTATATTAAATATACTAGTAACATTAACCAAAGAGTTGTGCCTTGATTTCCTCATAGCAACTGGACTTTTCAGGCTTTCTTTTTCTACTGCTGTTGCTCCTCCCCCTCCCCACCCCCAGCAACCAAAGAACTCTGAAGTGTGGGCATTTACCTGTAGAAATTTTGATAATGATTGGAAAGAAAAATATGAACATTAATTTCTTATGAAGTATTTATGGAGTTACTAACCAAGAACAGGCTCATACTGTTCCAGCCCATCTATTTCAATGTCTTGCAACACTTTCCATTCTTTGAGTCCTTTCTATGTTCATCGGTCAACTGATCAGCCCTTACTTTGGTATACTTCAGAAGATTCTCGGACATTAACATAGTGCACAATGGCTGGATAGTTTTTGTTCAAATGCATGCAAAATTACAGGGGCATTCGCTGTAGTCCTTGAGAAGTGCAATCTTATATAGCACATGTACTTTTAAATGCATAGATCTCAGCAAGCTGAGGGTGATTTTGCCAATTTGAATGCATTGCAAATGCCCTCTCAGGCTGCTTCTGATAGTAGAGATTTTCCCATTACACACACAGTGTGGTGCTTTTTTTGCATTGGCCTTGTCTCAGAGTGGTTTATCAGCAATTCATATGATGTGTCTTATTCCACGGCAGCAAGATGAAAATCTGTGTAACAACTGCACAAATTCTATATGCATTGAGCTTTGGTTTTCTAACCCTGCTGCTATTCATTATTGTTATCATTAAAAGTTTGTTGTTATTGTTTTTTTAAATACTATTTGGTTTTTTAAAAAATTACTATTCGGTTTGTCCATCCTCACACACACAACTCTGTCAAGTAGGCCAATAATGATTTCTACTTTGGAGATGGGGTTCTTGGAGTAATCACAAATTGCTGAGCAAAGGAAATAGTGTGCTGTAAACGACAGCAAATTTCTGCCTTTTTCACAATATGAAATCTTTACAGTGTGCTGTATTCTCGAGGTACATTCCATTGTCTCTCTTCACCTTCCAGCCTTTTTCGTATAATAATATTTCACAAGCACTGTATATATAACAGCATTTTTACTACAGCGTAAACATGAAGTGTATACATTAACATTATTTTATAGTAGATAGATGCACCTGACTTTATGTTATGTGTATTCAAACTTTCCTTCTATATGAAAATCAGCACACAGTTAAGTCTAGCCCAGTGTTTCCCAACCTTTGGTTTTTGGACTTCAATTCCCAGAAACCTAACAATTCCCCAAAGCACTGATCAGTCAATGTACCAACTTAGGATTCTGGGAATTCAGATCCAAAAACCAAAGGTTGAGAAACACTGTTCTAACCCAAAGGAAAGATTCTAGGTTATTTTGCCAAAATTCTAAAGTTCCCCAATAATTTTTTTTTAACCAGAATGCATGCTATCTCTTATTTTATAAGTCTACATCCTTTACATTAGTTAGTGAGGCCATAAAGAAAACAGAGCTCCTTTATTTTCCATTTATTTAACTACATCTATGTGTACAAATAATAACAGGCATATATGCTGTATCAATACAAGAACAGCAAAGCACAGATCTTGGATGAATAATAAGGCATCATCAGAAAAACATTTGTAGCTTAAATCAGCAATTAACTGAACAATCAGATATAACTAAAAGAAGTTATGGATAATGAATTACTTTAAAGTAATGTTATAGGAAAAGAAGCAAATATACTCAAAAGAGTCTATTGCATGGAAAAAGTAAACATAAATTTATATGCTTTACTAAGAAAATACAATCTCACAAGGTGATTATTCACCTCATAAAATGTAACTCAGAAACTTAATACTGTACTTCTATGTAAATAAATGTAATTTGATAACTTAACAAGTTATCAGTAAGCAGTAAGAATATATGTACCTATATTGATTTGTTGTTGTTCAGTCGCACAGTCGATTCCGACCCTCTGCGACCCCATGGACCATTGCCCGCCAGGCACTTCTGTCCTCCACCATCCCCCTCAACTCGCTCAGTTCTGTGCCCATTGTCTCCACAATACCATCCAACCATCTCATTTTTGGCCGCCCCCTTTTTCTTTTGCCCTCCACCTTTCCCAGCATCAAGGCTTTCTCAAGCGAATCCTCTCTTCTCATTTGGTGTCCAAAGTACCTTAGCTTCATCTTTACAATTTGACTTTCTAAGGAGCATTCTGGGTTAATTTCTTCTAAGATTGACCTATTTGTTCTCCTTGCTGTCCAGGGAACTCTCAAAACTCTCCTCCAACACCACATCTCAAAGGCATCTATTCTTCTTCGCTCAGCTTTCCTAATGGTCCAGCTCTCACAACCATACAATATATTGATTAGATATGGTTACTATGAGTAAATTTGTTAATATGAGTAAATTTGTTAACTTGAATGCATAGGCTCACAAATGAACTGATATTAAGGCATTTGCATATGGCCTAGAACAGTGATGGCGAACCTTTTAGAGACTGAGTGCCTAAACTGCAATCCAAAACCCACTTATTTATTGCAAAGTGCCAACACAACAACAGGAGAGGAAGGAAACACTCCCACTGGGCTGCTGAGCAGAGAAGCGGGGTAAACTTTGTGCTGGGGGGAGGGAGGAAGTGCTTCCATTGGGCTGCTGGGCAGAGGGATGGGGTGAACTCTGTCCTGGGGGAGGGAGGAAGCGCTCCCATTGGGCTGCTAGGCAGAGGGATGGGGGCAAACTCTGTGATAGGGTGACTGCACAGGTGCCCATAGAGAGGGCTCCAAGTGCCACCTCTGGCACGTGTGCCATAGGTTCACCACTACTGGCCTAGAACAACAAAGAATGCACTTATAGTGATTAGATCATTTCTATCTTGTTTTAAGATAGAATAAAGACAACTTTGCAAAAATCTAAACAGAACAGAAAGCGGAATTACAGAACAAGACTTATCAAATTATCAATCTATCTGGCCCTGCTTTGGAAACAACTTCCCTGGCCTTACAGCTGGAAAAAAGTCCCAAGTTTATACCATCTTTAAAAAAGTTATGTAATGAAATTCATCATGTCCCTACACACAAGGTAGCATTTTTGCTGTGAACAAGGGCAGCATCTTGCTATGCTGGATTCAGCACTTTTGCTAAAAACAGTCAACACCTGTGCTGTGGTTTTTATTTCTAGAACAAGAAGGAGGGAAAAGAAATATCCCTCTTGAGAGCTATCAGAAGGCCTGCCTGGAGGCACTTTGTAAGCAAAGAACCCCTCTTTTGTAGTTAATATTTTACTTTTCAAACTAAGTACTTTTTAGAGCCTTCTTCTTCTTGTGCTGTGTCCTGTTCCAAATATTGGTGACCATCATGGTGATCAGCCATGAAGACTGTCCTGTGAATATAATGCCACAACTTTTCATCTGCCGCCCACATTGCAGCGTGACAACCGTACCACTGATCCAGCTTCACAAGCCCCTTTCTGGTCCTGAGCCCTTTTGGCATACAAAGTCCTTCTCAGCCCCAGGCCAATATTGATGAAGCTGCTGCTTTCCATGAAGATAGATTCAAGTGGGACTTAATCCACTTGGGGACATCACCCTTTCCTGTTAACTTTGCCAAGGCCACTAGTCCTCAGGGTTGTCAGGTTGTTTTAGAGCCACTTAATGAAAATTTATATGACACATGGGCCTAAGTGAATTTCCTGTCTGTAATGACTAGTGATGAAGGAATAAAATAGATTAAGAAGATAGTAAAATAGGTAGGAACCAGGCACCAACTATAAATAACAAATAATTTGCTGAAATCCACCACATTGCAAATAGAGTAGGCCTATTGAATCAATGGAACTTACATAGCTGTTAACTCAGTAAGACCCTGCTGACAATGGTCTTATTCTAGTTGGGACTCACTATTGGATTCCAGCTATAATTTAGCAAAGTAAGACTAGGAATGATGATTAATGACTGTGCTGATAAGCCAATCATATGATAACCTATGTTGGGGGGGGGCCCCCGGCGGCACTTTTTGGAAAAAAAATCATACTTTCAAATGTAAAAATTTCCATCAACAACAAAATAAAATACCCCACTCTCACAGATGGTGAGAAATTTTTTAGTTTTTTCTTTTATATGCAAGCATGAGAAAAAATGAGGATTGATTTATATCCCTACCTCCTTGAACGTTGTGCTTCAGAAATAAATAGGAAAATAACATATGGTGCTTTCAATTTTAGAACAGAAACAAACATGTTAGATATGCCATGATTAGTGCTAGTAAAGGTAAAGTTTTCCCTTGCTCAAAAACCAGTCGTATCCAACTCTAGGGTTCAGTGCTCATCTCTGTTTCAAAGCTGAAGAGCCAGCACTGTCTGCTTCTGCAGACATTTCCATGGTCATGTGGTAGGCATGAATAGGCACTGGAGTGCACGGAACACTGTTTACCTTCCCACCAAAATGGTCCCTATTTATCTACTTGCAATTTCTTGAAAGCACCTTAATGTTGGGGAGACATGATTCAGGCAGCCATTCATATTTGAGAAATCAGGTTCCAAAGGAATATGATACTTAAAAACCATTCATAAACAAAGCAAGCTCCTTTGCAAGTGTGCGAGGTGAGAAAAGACCCTGCTGTGTACTCAGATATTTTCAGCAGTTACAGAATTCTCTTTTCTCATCACTTTCTCTCTACTACATCTGTTTCTGTCCTTAAGAACTCCTTTACTCCACAGGGTCTCAGACTTAACATATTAGTGTTTCTGGATTCATTAGGAGATGTCACTGAGACAGGACACTTGGTGGTTGAAAGAAGCATAAAAGACTGGGGGAGAGCAATTACTTGTTATCTGTGTGATATGAAAATAAAAGTGACAAAAAAAAAAGGACCCAAGAGCAGTATGAGACAAAAGCATGCCAAATGACCTTCGACTAGTTCTAGCTAAATTGTACCCAAGAACACACTGCTGAGATACCAGGGGGGACATTGGCAAAGGAAGCAAAAAGAATTGCAATAAACTCAGTGGTGGACAAAGTCACAGTTCAGGAGGGGAAATCACAAGAACAATGTTGGGCATCTCGTTTGATAAAAATGTGTTCTTCAGGGAAGCAGGAATGATGTGTGGCTGGAGTCTTTTTGTTCTTCTGAAGTAGGGGTTATTACTGTGAATTGTGTTGAGCTATCAGTGAGGAATCATTAAAGGTTTTTGTCCAGCACCAGATATTTCTTCTCTTTTTTTTGTTCCCGCAAAAACAGTATCCATTATACCTTGCACCCAGTCAAACAACTAATGTATTGTTTAGCTATCTGAACAAACACATTTATTGCACACAAAGAAGCAAACAAAACAAAATTTGTTGTATAGTAAAAAACAAAAACAAAAACCAACGATATGGCTATATAACAGAGCAGTTGGACAACTGCCTTACCATACCATGTGCCATCAAGTCAATTCTGACCTACTGCAAACCTTACCAGGTATTTCTAGATAAATACATCAAGGTGGTTTATTGTTCCCTTCTTCTGGGGGCACCTTGGGACTGTGAAGCTTACCCATGACTACATAATCTGGCTCTTTTCCTAGGAAACATATCAAATTTCCAATCCTTGTCTTGTAGCCAGATACTTAAAACACTGAGCTATCCAGCCAGCTGCTTTACCACATAGTCATTTATAATACAGAATGGATTCACGAAGGACATTAAGTTTGTTTCCAGTCCCATCCACCAACATTTGGACAACCATTAGTCTTGTAAGTCTACAATTTACCTACTGCATAGTATATAATTGCTTTTGATTATTTGATTAAATGCCTTTCATTACAATACATAGTAACAGAAAGAACTGGAGACATGCATACCCACAGTTTTGTCTTATATTTGAGGCCCTCCAAGTTGTAGAAGATCTCATGAATAACTTCTCAGCCACCTTCAGCTGTTTCAAATACTAATACGATTTTATTGAACATATTGAACCTCCATTTCTCCTGACTTCCAACTCCATTTCTTTCCCTTCTTGTCTTCATTTCCTAAGACAAAGCTTCATTTTTCAGAAAATGACAGATGTGCTTTTAGACAGAACAGTGGTTAATATAGGAGAGTATAGATAGATCAGTATCCGATGCCATCAGCACTGTCCCTTTCCTCAGAACCTCACTAGGTAATAGCTATCTTTTACATCAAAGCCACACAAAAAATCTTGAGTCCAAGAGGGATCAGATTCAACCACAGTGTTACTAAGCTCGCCTGATAAGCAATTTTCTCTCTTTGTAGTTAACTAGTAAAGCCTTGGACAGCTTTCTCATATGGATGTTACTACTGTACTTTATTTAAACATTTTTTCTATTTATAGATTCCAAACCAACTCCCCTCCCTAGTATTTTAGAGCTGTGCTCTTTTGGTGTAACTCAGGTAAATAGCTTAAAAAGTTTAGAATATATAACAGTGGTGGTGAACCTTTTACGACTGAATGCCAAAAAAAGGGGGCAGAATGGGGGCAGGAATCACGTGTGCCAGGGACATGGCATCACTGTGTCCTTCATGGTGCTCATGTGCATATGCATGTGCACCACCAAGCTTCATGTGCCCCCCTCCCTGAAGCCCCCATCGCCCCACTACCACAGAAGAAGCACTGCACGGCTGCTGCAAAACTGCCACAACAGGCACCAGGAAAGCTGAGAGCACTCTATTCCTTCCCCCCTTCCATTCATGCTTCATTGCTTTGCAGCAAGTGAGATAGGGGGAAGGGAAGAGAGCGTGGTCTGCAGCAGGGAGGTGGGTCTAGCAAGGTGGGGAGGGCATGACACAGAGGCACGCGCCAGAGAGAGTGTGTGTGTGAGAGAGGCCCAGGGACTCTTCTTGCTCTGTCGTCACCACCATCACCTCCTCTGAGCGCAGCTTTTACACCAAAGTAAACAAACAGGAAAAGACAAGACTAGTGGCCATGGCTGGCACACAAGGCAAGTCCCCTCCTCTCCAATCCACCAAAAAGGTAGGAAGGCTGAAATCCCTACCTGGAGGCACTGTAGGGACAAATTCAAGCAAACAGAGAACCCCAGACACACCTGCCCAAGGAAGAGAAATGTGTGCATGCTGTCTCCAAGGAGGGTGATGCCTCACCACCTTGGTGGGATTTTAGCCTCCCCTATCTCGTCCTATTGGTAGAGGGAGCCGAGTGACTTGAGAAAGCAGTGCTGCCATTTGCAGCACAGGGTGGTGGGGAGTGATGGGTCGGAGCTAAACCTAGAACTCGTGCATGCCAGTTGACAGGGCTCTGCATGCCACCTTTGGCACATGTGCCATAGGTTCGCCATCACGGATATATAGCTAGCCTTGATGTATATACTGCTGTTTATTCACATTGTGGAGTGAATCCAACACAAAAAAGGGATTGTATGCCAGGAGTCTACTATCAAGAATCTGTCAGACAGTGCAAGCATCATTTTCTAATGAAAATATTGTAACTGGCAGTGGCACCCTGTGGTAGACAGATTGAGTATGACTCTGTATTTTTCTCTGCAAATGTGGCACCACACTGAAATGCTTCCATAAAACTGAATAAAAATTCTTGAAAATTTCAAAATAGGAGATGAGCCCTGCTGGTTCAGACCAAAGCTCCCAGATTGGCCAGTCAATTGCTCCTAGAAATCAACAAGCTATCTATTAAGTCAATAGTCTTCCTTGATGCTGATATGCAGCAGATGCTCACTTTCATTCTGCCTCTGACAGAATATGAAGCTTGCACCTATCCTTCATGATTATGAGCCAAGCAAAATACTATAGACATGCTCATTCACTGGAGCAGCAAATAATGCAGTAATAAATAATACAATATTGCTTTAAGTCTCATTTGGGGGCTGCACTATTTTTATGTTGCCCCATATAAATGATTAAAAAAACAAGTACCTACGAGTGTTTTGGAGGAAATTTCCTACACAGGCTAATTACAGCCCAATAAATTTAAAGAGTACTCATGTGGAAACGCAGCAGAAATAAAGACCTGTTCACAGGTCTTCCACTTAGCATCCCTTTAAAAATACAGTGCATATTCCCTGTCATTTGAAGGCATGCTAAGACAAAAACTCAGTTCAGCAGATTTTGGACCTACGAACTGGAATCATGCATGAAACTGAAATATCATATGAAAGTTCAAACCTTTGTTCAATCTTTAACCATTATGCTTCATCAAGTGCAACAGTAATTATTGGCACTTTATTCAACATTTAAAGCATTTATTAATCACTTCTGTGCCCATTACAGCTCTCAAACACAGAAAGGCTGTACTGTATTGAAATAGATTAAAAATATTTAAATCAACAATTTTAAAACCAAAGGTGAGCTCATAACTGCTCAACAGAAACTCAACAAAGGACAGATGTGAAGTTCCTCAGGGAATGAATTTTTTGGAATAGTAGCCATGTTAGTCTGTGGTTCAGGCATATCAGAAAACAAAGCAAAATAAACAAAACAAAAAACACTGTAGCACTTTAAAAACTAACTGCTATCAGGGAAAGAAGTGTCACATTCAGCTTGTTGCTATACAGAAAGTCCTATCTAATGTGCTTACCAAGCTAGCTTCTCAAGATGATAGTAGGATACAAAACAATCTAGGAGAATATTTACTCATTTGATAAAGACCCATTAAGAATTTAAAGCTTTATCTCATTTACATTATCTACATACCATCAATTTATTTATTTATTTAGATTTATTATCCCGTCCCAATCAGGCGAACCCGACTCTAGGCGGCTATCTATCTATCACCTAGTATTTTGTTTTGAAGCTATTCCAAAAGCCCCATAGCACAGAAAACTTAGAAAATTTAAAACTTCCTTAAATGAAATAAAGGGTTGCATTAGGGGTGAAAATGACTTTACTGGCAGCTATGATTTTCAATAATTGAAGGCTTGCTTCTCCATTCCTGCTAATTCAATGGCTTCCCAATGGTGGGAATTGTTATTACAATTGCTTCATTCAGGCCAGCAATTATTTGCATTTCTGTTGTTGTTATCAAGAAGACAGAAAAATATAGGAAAATGCTTCCCTTAGTGCCCAGTTATGTATCTTGGAAATATTTATATGTACCTTAGAAACATTTTTTATATCTAATAATGAAGCAACTTTTGAAAGTAACTAGATGTTACATGATGCTATATAAATAAAGTGATCATTATGACTACTCATTATATTACTTATTATCAGTGGTGGGTATCAGCAGGTTTGCACCAGTTCATCAGAGTTTTGAAATAAAGTAGTCCTAATTCATGTGCAAAGCAGGGTTTTCCCCCTGGCCACGCCCACCATACCATGCCCACAGTGTGGTAGTAAAAAATTTTTGGAGCCCACCGCTGCTTGTTACTCCCAAAGTAACTGCATATAGGTGGTAGCTAGTAATTTCCAGGTTCTGAGGCTCCAAAGTTATCTTTTCTCTCTGCAGGGTTCCAAGTCTACATCTGTTGAATGAATAGATTTGGAACCTTTGATGCAATAAGCTGTGAAGGACCAAATGTGCTCTATTCACACAACCTTTTGTCTCTTGTTAAGGGAGAAAGCTTTCATTTACTTTGTCAGGGAGGGGAAACTGTTGAGTAAGTACTTTCAGGATGCAGTTTTAGGGATCGATTATTTATAAGATAAAAGAAGGTGTTCCTTCCTTCTTTTCTTCCTTCCTAAGGAAGGGGAAAATTTTCAAGTCAGTCAAAGTGGTGGCAGAGCTGCAACTAGCAGCCTTGCAGTGTTGCTCTTTTTTCTTTCTTTCTTTCTTTGCAGGATACCCCAAAGAGAATTAAATTGTTCAGTCTTTTAGAATGTCATTCCCATGAGCATTGTGCATAAGTGGCAATGACTGCTCTCACTGGCCAGTTGCTTTTGCTGTGTTTTCCTGCACTGTCTCTTCAACTCAAACTGCTAGCCATGGCAAGAACATCATATCACCCTGAACACATTCGATCTAATCTGACTTCTGAAGCTAAGCAGGGTCAAATCCCACTAGTACTTGGATAGGAGACTACCATGGTCCTCTAAATAGTTAGACAAGAGTCCTTCTAGAAAGCTGTGGCCAGTCATCTGTTTTAGATGTTTTCATATTCTAGCTGAAACATAATGCCCCAAACTGTTCCCATCCTGCTTCTCCTGCCTAAACTTTCTAAATCAGTGAAAACCAATGAGCCAAATACTTTGATAGTTTAAAGAGGATGGGGGAAATGCGGGGGGGGGGGGGTTAAAGAAAGCAAGCCATGATGACACATTGTTTCTTCACTTCATTTGCAGGTTGCTTTCTGTTTAGAGATTCTATGTAGGAGAAAGTACATTCATATGTTAAACATCCTGAAATCTATAAAACTGTTGTTTCTGTACAAGTAAAATCTCAGTCAGCAAACAGTTAAAATCACCAATTAGTGATGATAATGCATTACTGAGATTTCAAGGTAACATTCTGTAGAGTGACCTCAACCTACAGTGCTTTATCTATTTTCTAAAACTTTTAAAAAGGGCAGGTTTTTCATCATTGACTTCAGAAGAAATGCAGTCAATGACATCTCACAGTTGGTGAAAACTGTGTTATCAGCATAAAGCCATTTCCATTTGCTTTTTTAAAAGGGCACTGAAGAAATAGTACACTTTGGAATCTAACCAATGCTCTCCCTTTTCTTTTCTTTGTTTTGCCATCCATCATTTCTAAAGTTGCTTAGCAGACAAAAAATGTCTGGGTGGGAATGGAGGTTAGAGAATTGTAGTAGAGTGTGGGTGGTGGTTAACAACTTCTCTCTCAGACTTAAATTATTTTTATCAGTCCTAGAAAATGACAATGTACCCTCAAAAATTCAGAACTTTGATGCAGTTTATCAGTCAGCCATTCACCTAGTGGCCAACTGAAGTGTTGACCTTGGAAGTAACTATTTACAACTAATGATATTATCTGCAACTAATTAAGTTATAAACCAAAAGCAACATTAAAATCTATTTAATTGTAGAAGTTGTTCTATTTGCCTTTTGTGATTTTGTTCCCAAGGACTACACCTTGGCCAGGAAAGTTTTCCCTTATATACTTATGGCAATATTGTTAACAAGAAACCACAGTTAACAAGCTATAACACGATGAATTACCTTTGGGAGTGCTATCAGCAAACTTCTTACTTCAAAGACATGGACTAATACAACTAGTTCATTTCAAAAAAGTTCATTTCAAAGACAGTGTGTTATGAGCTCTGCTGGAGAGTTATTTTGAAGAACACACAGAGGCATAGACAAGAAAAGGTGTACATTGTTTTGTTCTAATTTTCTGTAGTGCAACTATAAAAATAGAACAGCAGTAAAGTACAGCCATTTTGGGAGGCTTCAATTTACTTTTAAACCAATTGCTATCCCTGTGGAACTTACTTCCATGGTAGTTTGTAAAAGTAGTTCCCACTGGCAGGCACTGACTGGTTGTGTTGAGTGTTGACCCACATTGCTAGTCCACCCAGACAGACCTGGATTAGAAATATTGAGGCTATTTACTGAAAGGGCTTCAGATTTGTTGCATAACCTCTAGGTTCTTCCATTACAAAATTCACATACATTCTATTTTGCTTTAGTATTTGATGCATTTTAGCAATTGTATTATTTAAAAAAAAAATTACTCTAAGCTGCGATATATGCTATTCAGGACTGGTTCTAATGAATAACACCGTGATCTTACTCCTAAGTACTTACATATAATATCACGCTGTTATTTTTGAATCAAACTGTACTAAGTAACATTTTCTCTATTTGTCAACAAGATGAAATAATAGAGCCAAAAGTGTTTTACAGATGGAGGAACATACAAAGATACAAGCTGCACATAGTTTAGCTAGAGTCACATCTGCAAACCTCATGGACAAAACATTCTCAGTTTGGGTGAGCAACAGTCTTAAATGGCTGCACATCTGGTTGTGACCACTGTCATCCAAAAGACGTTTCCTATTTTGCCTTTCTGTTTCACGGTCCTGAACTGCAAGCTTCAGAAAGCACGAATATCCAGATATGCCTCTGGGAGCTTATCAGCCTTGACAATATTGTCATGAAAACATGCAAGCAGAGATCAAGTATGGCAATATTAGGAAGAAAGCAAGATTTAGATCAGGATCCTTTTCACTGAGGTACAATATAAAGTTAATAATAATTGTATGCTGTCATGCCATTTTTGACTTATGGTGACCCTTTCCATTTTTTTTTAGAAAACACAAAGAAGTGGCTGATCATTCCCATCTTCCAAAGGTATGGTGGAATTGTGCAATTTACCCAAGATTATACAGGCTGGCATTATTTCCTGGAGGCACAGTAAAGAATAGAACTCCCAATTTCTAGCTCTATAGCAAGACATGTAAACCATTTAACTATCCACATAAAGTTATTCCTATGTGAATGTGCTCGTCACTCTATCTTGGCAACAATGACTGTGCAACTCAACTGTGCAATTGGTATTGTGGTTCTTATTTTGATCAATTATGCAAAGTGCCTCCAGAAGTGCTTTGAGAATTTCTGTTCCATTTTGGTATGATTACAGTTACTGCAGATGTAAAGCTGACTTATGAATTTCATCCACTGAATGATTAATAGAAATGGCCAATTAACTATAAAGTACAGATTCACCCATAAATTAACCAAATGTGGCCAAACTGTCTATAATGTTGACATTCATGAGAAACAAATCCCTCTTATCCCTCCTACTTCACTATGGAGTAGACAAAGACAGCCCCACTTTAATTTGGAAGGGAGCAAAAAACACAAGTGTACATTGCAAACAACCAGTCAGTTTCATGCTAAATATAGCATGTTGGTGCCAGGAAGACAATATGTGTACTGTCCCCACCTTTCATCAAAATACAGATTACAATGGAAGGACAGAAACTCTATCTCCCTTAACAGCAATTTTGATTGATCCTTGTTGAGGTTTAAAACTAAACAGTCCATGTCAACAAATCCTTAGCAGTCTCAGGCATTTTTGGGTTAGTATACAGTGCTAAATCTAGACTTATTCAAATTTACAGTACACATGGTCCATTTATTTCAAAAGGTGTGTTCTCATACTAACCCTAAAATTCTAATTCTTGAAATCTCTTAGTGATATAGCATAACTCTAAGAGTTCTACTCTACTGAATAAATTTGAAACCAGTCCATTAAGTTTATGTTATTGATGAAGTCCAAAAGTTATAAAATAATTCATTAGTACGAGGAAGTCTTTTAAAATTACAGTCTTACACAGTTTCATAAAACTCAAACATCTTTGTTTTAAAGAGTCAAAAAAGTTTTTTTAAAACCCACCCTCTCCCCAGGTAAGACAAAATAGTTGTTAGAAGTAAATAAGAGCTGTAATTCAGAACACATGTTCAAAATTTGTATAGGTTTGTTGTTGTTCAGTCGCACAGTCAATTCTGACCCTTTGCGACCCTATGGACCACTGTCCACCAGGCCTTTCTGTCCACCATCCTCCTCAACTCTCAGTTCTGTGCCCATTGTCTCTACAATACCATCTAGCCATCTCATTTTTGGTCAACCCTTTTTTCTTTTGCCCTTCACCTTTCCAAGCATCAAGGCTTTCTCAAGTGAATCCACTCTTCTCATTTGATGTCCAAAGTACTTTAACTTCATCTTTACTATTTGACCTTCAAGGGAGCAGTCAGGGTTGATTTCTTGTAACATTGACCTATTTGTTCTCCTCGCTGTCCAGGGGACTCTCAAAATTCCTCCAGCACCACATCTATTCTTCTGTGCTCAGCTTTCCTAATGGTCCAGCTCTCACAAGCATACATTACCACTGGGAATACCATTGCTTTGACTAGATGAATTTTTGTTTGCAATGTGATGTCTCTACTTTTCACTATGTTCCCCAGGTTTCTCATCACTTGCCTCCCAAGAATCAGTCGCCTTTTTATTTCATGGCTGCAATCACCATCTGCAGTGAACTTTGATCCTAAGAAAGTAAAATCTGTCACTGCTTCTACTTCTTCCCCATCTATTTTCCAGGGACTGATAGGGCCTGTTGCCATTATCTTGGTTGTCTTTATATTGAGTCTTAAGCCAATTTTTCCACTTTCTTATTTCAAACTAAGCAGGACTTTCTTCAGGTCTTCTTCACTTTCTGCCATTAGGGTGGTATCATCTGCATATCTCAAATTGTTGATGTTTCTCCCAGCAATTTTGATCCCAAATTGTGATTCCTCCATTGCGCATTATGTGCTCTGTGTATAAGTTGAATAAACAGGGTGACAAAATGCAGCCTTGTCTTATTCCTTTTCCTATTCCAAACCACTCTGTCCTTCCATATTCTGTCCTAACTGTTGCTTCTTGATTCATGTACAGGTTTCTCATGAGGCGTATAAGGTGTTCTGGTATTCCCATCTCTTTAATTACTTGCCACATTTTGTTGTGGTCCACACAGTCAAAGGCCTTAGTATAGTCAATGAAACAGAAGTAGACTTGTTTCTGATATTCCTTTGTTTTTTCCATGATCCAGCGTATGTTGGCAATGTGGTCTCTAGTCTCCATGCCTCTTCTGAACCCTGCCTGCACTTCTAGTAATTCTCTCTCCACATGCTGCTGCAGTCTATCCTGTATTATCTTGAGCATCACCTTGCTAAACAGTTTTATAATAATACATGTTAAGCATAATGACAGAATTCTTTTTACATAGCAATCAGTGTGAAACTTAGGGGGAAAAATATAATAATAATAATAATAATAATAATAATAATAATAATAATAAAGCAATCAGTGTAGAAGAATGATAATGTCACCACTCAGTTAATGAAAGACTTCCTTCCTCTCTCTCATGGCTTTTATGACTTCTGAATAATCCCTTTTATCATTTGGAAGCTGGAGGATTTCTTTCACTACCTAAAATGTAACATAATGTAATTTTGTGGTGACAATTTTTAGTAATTAAAGACTTCCTTCTCTGGCCCCACAACTCCAAAGGTACAATGGAAGGGATTATCCATAAATCAGAAATCTGCAGAAAGAAAGAGGAATTCTTTCATTACCAAAAATCGCCCCCTGCTGATAACATCATCACCCTTCCACAAACTCAGCTACACAAAGAGAATTTCAGCTGTTGTTGTTATGTCTTCTAGAGTCTTAGTCGGTGAAGAAAGGAGGGATAGAAATGAAATGAACTAAATACATAAATATTTTTAAAACAATAACTTTTGTGGTAAATTGGGCTCTTTGTTAACCACTTCATTAATTTGACACATGGACAATAATGATTTTCAGCTGAAAGTTTTGTTCACATAAGAAAACTTCTCAATTGAATAGGGCAACATTGCTGAGATGGGATGAAAAAAACAGACCAATGAAGCCAGAACAGATTAAAATGAACTGCTTTCATTTTACTTAGTGTAATTGCATGCTCAAACATTGTAAATGCCAACAATAACTTTTAATAAATACACATCTATGAATATAAAACTTCATACGCTTTAAAGAACAGTATTCCAAGACAAAGAAATTCATGATTCATGATAATTTTATTATAACAACAGAAGTTGTGCACTTTGGAAACCCACATGGAATATAATTGGTTTAACTAATTTCAAAAGTATATTAGTTCTTGGACTTAAAAAGCAAAAGACCAATTGAAGCAATGAAGTAAACTACTATGATTACCCTAATTAAAAAATTGTTAAGTTATTTACAGAATTGCACAACAAAATTGCATTCATTATCCTATAAACTATGCAACAAGCCATTAAATGATGTAATAAACCCTACCACACACACAAAGCAATTAGAAGACATTCACATAAATCCTTTTGTGCATAAATTCAAAAAATCAATCATTCCTTTTTTTACCCAAATGTAGATGAAGCATTTCTACATCTGTGAATCTGTTAACATATACAGACTTCCACAGACTATGGAATGACGGAGTAGTTAGGAATAGGAAAAGAAGTAAGCCAAGGCTGCATTTTGTCGCCCTGCTTATTTAACCTATACACAGAGCACATAATCCAAATTGCAGAGCTGGATGGATCACAAGTTGGAATTAAAATTGCTGGGGAAAACATCAACAATTTGAGATATGCAGATGATACTACCCTAATGCCAGAAAGTGAAGAAGACCTAAAGAAGCTCCTGCTTAGTTTGAAAGAAGAGAGTGGAAAAATTGGTTTGAGACACAACATCAAGAAAAACAAGATTATGGCAACAGGCCTTATTAGTCCCTGGAAAATAGATGGGAAGAAGTAGAAGCAGTGACAGTTTTTCCTTTCTTAGGATCACTGCAGATGGTGATTGCAGCCATGAAATAAAAAGGTGATTGATTCTTGGGAGACAAGATATGAAAAACCTGGGGAACATAGTTAAAAGTAGAGATATCCCCTTGCAAACACAAATCTGCATAGTCAAAGCAATGGTATTTCCTGTAGTAATGTATGGTTGTGAGAGCTGGACCATAAGGAAAGATGAGTGCAGAAGAATAGACACCTTTGAAATGTGGTGTTGGAGGAGAGTTTTAAGAGTACCATGGACAGCAAGGAGAACAAATAAGTTGGTCTTAAATGAAATCAACTCTGACTGTTCCTTAGAAGGTCAAACATTGAAAATGAAGCTAAAATACTTTGGACATCAAACGAGAAGAGAGGATTCACTTGAGAAGGCCTTGATGCTGGGAAAAGTCAAGGGCAAAAGCAGAAGGGGCGGCAGAGAATGAGATGGCTTGATGATATTGTTGATGCAATGGACACAGAGCTGGGCGGGTTGAGGAGGAAGGTGGAGGATAGGGGTACTTGGCATGTGATGTTCCATGGGGTCACAAAGGGTCGGACTCGACTATGTGACTGAACAATAAAGCAAACTAGGTTTTGTTGGATTAATTTGATTAATTGAATCACCAATACATATCAGTTTTATATTCGCTATCATATTGTATAATAACAAAGTTTAAATGAGCAAAACCATAAGATATAAAGAAAAGCAACAAGCTGCCACATTAAAAAATTATGGCAGAAAAGAATAGTAAATTGTTTCATTAAGACCTCAAAATGTGTTGATTTATTCGTAAATCAGAACTGATGAAGCAACATTTTGAAAACTTTCTATCAACACAACACATATGATTAATTTGTAAGCAATCAAGGGATTGCAGCAAAATTAAAACTAGGATTGTCATAGAGTGTTGATGATCTACACCTGCAAGACACATCTGCTAGAGTATAATTTACTCTATAAAAGAGCTCCCTGCCATTTTCTCTGTTTGGGATTTTAATTGTTTCCCATTGTTCTTTTAAACTAAGACAACTTTACAGAAGAAGGAAAAGATACAATTCCAAATGGAATCATTTTTGCCATTCTTCTTCAAACATTAGGGTTAATTTTTATGAGAAAGAAATTGGAACCTCATGTGCAGATGAAGAGAAAACTGTCATTGGTGTCCACCAAAATGTTTAAAAGACCTACATACCATTAGAAAATGTCTTGCATTTTGTCCATGTGCAAAATAAATATTAAAGGTACAGTAATACCTCATATAACATTAGTATCGAATAACACTAAAATCGCATAACATCAAGGAATCTGGGGGGAAGAATTGCATCAGATAACATTAAGATCCTATGGGATGCTTCAGATAACAACCGCGAAAGCCTGTGTGGTTACAATGTATCTCTATGGATCCCATAGAGGATCAGATAACACTAAAAATCATATAACACCAAGACTTGTGGAACCAGGTTTTAGTGTTATATGAGGTTTTACTGTATCACTGAACTGAACTAATAAATCAATGATAGAACATATCCCAAACTGTATTTCCCATCCTTTAGTTTCTTCTATATATCATTATCTCAGAGGTTCTCAAACATGGCTTTCCAGATGTTCATGGACTTTAGTTCCTAGAAGCCCTGATCAGCAGATCTCCTGACTTGGGCTTCTGGTAATTGAAGTCCAAGTACACCTGGAGAGCTGAGTTTGAGGACCCCGATCTAGCTGCTTTCAGGCAATGTTATATTAAGAATTAAAAGAAAGGTGGCAGAGAAACAGCCATACTTCTGTGTATATTAATCTGAGAATCTTGTTTCTGCCCTCTATGTCCTTCAATTTACTCTCTGGAAATTCTTTATTGGTGATTCCCTTTCCACCAGTTACCCTGAAAGTTTCTCACTCATCCTTTTATTCATCTTGATTATGCTCTGGGTGAAGGTAATTTGGACAGTTGTGCAGAACTTCTTGGAAATCTGCCCATATACTCTCTGGACTATGTCTGCCAGCTATACAGTTATGTCTGACCAGACATCCTACTATGGTAATGGAGTAGACCGTACAGCCAGTGACTCAACACTGAGTGTCAGGTGGCGGTTAACCAACCTGATTCTCTAAAAGTGCAAATTGCTATGGGTGGATGAGCTGTCAGGGCAGGATTTGTGCCCTGGTGCAGCCTCATCCAAGATGGAGATTCCCATGAATGTGGGAAACCTTTAGCACATACCTTAGAGGGATTGGAATGTGTAAACATGTTGGCCTCATGGGTTGGAAGAAATTAAACCTAATGTGTGAGGGACATGTTATACTGTATGATCATTGGGTGGATTTCCTTAGGAGAATGGAAAGGGGGTGGACCATGTGTAAGGAGATAAAACCCAGAAGGTGGGCCCAAGAAACTCTCTTGATCCAATGTTTTGACCTAAGGGTGAACTGCAAACATGTAGGTACTTAAGTTAGAAGGGGGCCCTTTGGTCTTCCTCAGTTAGAGAAGCTTTCTTTGCTATGATATGCTTTCTGAACTTTTGATAAACTTTCTTCTGTAACTTACTCTAATTACAATATACTTTTAAATTACCTGAAGATGACTGGAGTGTTTACTTGGCTATGCACTACCTTATCTACACTAATCTAATATCCTGGGTTGCTTAGCTAGGAGGGTGGTAGCTCAGAAACAGGAACCAACCACCTGTGGGCAAGGAGTCCTACTTGTGAGTAAATTGTTTCCTGACATGAGCCACTTTAGGTGGGGTGATGGATCCCCTCAGTGGAGGAAATGCTACTGAAATCCATCATATTGGACCCATCGACAAAATGAGTGTAGAAGAAACTATGTTTCTCAATGGTCATGGAGGTGGAAGAGTCCATGCCAGATGATGGACTGGCTGTGACGGCAAACCTTGTCAGGATCCTCAAGACTGCAGCAGTGCATTGCACTCTCTGTGTTGAATCCTGCATGTCTCATTTCATGTGTGCCACAGGCAGTGATGGGATGTCAAAAATTCTACTACCACGCCATGACGTCATGGACGTCATGGGCGTGGCCAGTGTCATGACGTCATGACGTCATGGGCAGAGCCAACGTCATGACGTCATGACGTTGTGGGCAAGGCCAAAAATAAAAAAAAAATAAAAAAATAAACATGCACACAGACCCGTAAATAACTTAAAGAAATAAAATAAATAAATAAATAAAATAAAAATTAAATAAAAGTACACCCACCCACCCAAAACACCATAAACCACCCACCCACCCCAAACACAAAACCCTCACTTACCCTTCTTGGGGCCGACGACCCCCATGGCCCGGGGCCACACGGCAAGGCACGCCCCATCGCCGCCGGAACCGAGGAGGAGGCGGGGCGCTCCATGTTGGCTCCAATTTTTAAAAAACCGGACCCGGAGCCACTGCCTGCTGCTGCTACTGTCGCCGCTGCTGCCGCCTCCCGCCATCGCCATCGCCGGGGGGGTGGAAGGAGGAGAGGGAGGGGACTGGAGTGCCGGACCCGGGAGCGTTTCTGTAATTGATCCGGGTAGATGCATTTGCTTTTTTCCCTCCTTCCTTTTCGTTCCGGAGCTGTCTTCCCCGCCTTGCCCATTGATCGGCTCCCATCCCGTCTTCTTCGTTGCCGCCGCCGCTGCTGGAACCGGAGGAGGAGGAGGCGCGCTCCGCTGGCCTGGGGCGACGGCGGCAACGGCGGCAACGGCGATGGCGGGAGGCGGCAGCAGCGGCGACAGTAGCAGCAGGCAGTGGCTCCGGGTCCGGTTTTTTAAAAATTGGAGCCAACATGGACATGGAGCACCCCGCCTCCTCCTCGGTTCCGGCGGCGATGGGGACGGCAACGGCAGCAGCGATGGCAGGAGGTGGCAGTGGTGAGAGCACCAGGCAGCAGCAAACGGCGGCAAGCGGCTCCACAGGAGGCTCCAGTCAGGGGCGGCCGGATCCAATTTTTTTTAAATCGGAGAAAAAAATGGCTCCAATTTAGTGCGCATGTGTCAGATTGAGTTTCTGCGCATGCGCACTAAATTGGAGCCATTTTTGCTCCAAATTTTTTTTAAATTTTCCTCCCGGTGAGGCGTCCGATCCGGACGCCTCAAAAACGGTTTTACCCCCACGGAGAGCCCTCCGGAAATCCTTAAAACGGTTCTGTGGATCCGGTCAGAACCGGTGTCATCCCATCACTGGCCACAGGGGATGTCTCTGAGATATCATGTGTGGGTCTCTTCATGGCAAGCTGGGATCCAACTTAAATAAATTCACACCAACAACATTTTTCCTGCTTGAGGAAAAAACGCATTCTCAGGAGTTGCAGTTGATGACGATGATACAATTACACTGAAGAATTCCACACAAGAAAGCTCTACATCAGCCAATTGTCCTTTATTTTTGCAATGTAGCAATCTAGCCTTCCTTAAGCATGACGTTCATTTCTTTTCTTTTCCTTCCTAGAGCAGAATATCATTAATGTTGCATTAAGATAAATGGGTTTCTTTAAGCAGAAATACACCAGTTAAGCACCTACAGAAATAAATGTATGAATTTAAGATTAATGTATTTCTTGAAAACTGAAGTTCTTCAAGATGTCTTTGATAACTTCCCATTCCCCTTTACTGCTCACACAAATTGAAACCAACATATTCAAAGAAAAAAAATCCTTTTGTTAGTAATATTGAGATTTACAGAATAATGTATGTGCTTACTGTTCAAAAGTAACTCACCATTTAAGGGGACACTCCCACTCACAGCAGCACTCACAGTTAATAATTAATTAGAATGAAATTCATAAAAAGTCACACAATACACCCCATATTTTACGCCAGTCTTTTGTACTTCAGTGATAACATGGCAAACAAGATTTTGTCTGCTGAAACAGAGGAAGGGAGGTTATTTCAGATGGCTTCTCCACTACTGTTATCATCAATATTCCTACCACATATATATTACACTGGTTTAATTAGCAGAGCAATGAGGGAACGTTTCATCTTGTTAGTACCATCTGATGTTGTTTGATTTCCATCATTTTTCGCCCTTATCTGTACTGGCCAAATAGGACATCGGGGTCAAACATTTAGAGAGTGATACATTCTTTATCTTGCATTAAATTAGAATTTAAATTAAATTGACTACAAACTGCACTATTTATTTTTAGTTCTGTTGTTGTCCTGCTTGACTTAGAGACAAACACTATTCTAGGAAGAGTGGGATTATTAAAGGATCTGGAGAAACCTTTGTAATTTTGCACTAATTGCCAAAGCCAATTTCTAGAAGTTTATTCATTTTACCCTGTTGGTTCAAACCTTTAAAAAGTTTTTTAAACACCCTTTTACCTTTTCATTTCCTTAAAAAAATAAAGGACTGTTCTCTTAAACATCTGAAATAGTTTTATCACACTTCTATTTTCTATGTCTAATGGAACACTCACATCATCTCTCTAAAGGGCTATTATTTAATTTAAGGATTTAACCACAAAAATACCTTTTGTTGTTCAGTCGCACAGTCGATTCCGACCCTTTGAGACCCCATGGACCACTGTCCGGCAGGCACCTCTGTCCTCCACCATCCTCCTCAACTCACTCAGCTTAGTGACCAGAATTCTATTCATTATTTACATCATTATTCATGTAGTGGCATAAATCACAGTGGTGAATTGCTACTAGTTAATGACTAACTCATGGATTCTAAATATTTGGGGGAAATGAATAAATACACCAGCAACTTCTGATACGTAATCAAAGCACAGCAATCACACGTATATACCACCACATAGTGCTTAGTGCACTCTCTGGGTGGTTCACAAGTTAATTAGCATTTCCCAAAATATGGCAGTTTTCAGCTAGAGATCATGTATTATTATTATTATTATTATTATTATTATTATTATTATTATTATTATTATTATTATTATTATTATTATTATTATTATTATTATTATTATTATTATTTCATGACAGAAATTATTCTGAGTTGAAAGGATTTTTGCAGGAGAAATTCCACTCAGGGGACACCTGAGTCCCCAAGATATTTTCATACCAAAGTGGTCCCTATTTATTTACTTTCAATTTCTTGTTTTCAAGGTGCTAGGTTGGCAGGAGCTGGGACAGAGTTGGGCACACAATTCATTATGCAGTACCTGGATCTTGAACTGCCACCTTGCTTGCCTTCCAGCTAACAAGGCGAGCTTCTTAACCACTGAGCAACTGCAGCCCCTAGAGATCAGGTAGATCAACAGTAACAAAGCCGCTGATAGGCTGGTTTTACTTTCAGCTGAGTCCCATTCTGGCATTCCCTTGAATATGCTCAAGCTCTACCCTGCACATTTCCATGGAGAGACTGTCACACATTACCTGAAAAGAATTCTGTTTTCAGCTGTTTACCCTAGATCATATTGCTAGTCACAGTGCAAGTTGTTCAATTAAGGGAGTTGTGCCATCAAATGCATTTGTAGACTTTTCAAAACTTTGCACTCAAAAAGTGATGGATGACAGAAGTTTAACTATCCAGTTTTAGAGGTTAGGTCTTAATTTAACTTAAATCTAAATGCTGCCATTCCTACACATGAACAGATGAATGCCTTCATAAGGCTTAGGAGAAGGAGAAATATGCTTCTTCCACAGTGCATCCCATTGTATAACTGGAAATCATTTTCATAAAGCCCATTTTAATTAAAGCTCTATTCAGGTGATACTTTCCCTTTACTATGAGAAGGAGAAATTATGTAACTTGTCATCTAAAACAATGCCACCCCTCATTCATCTGTGATGGTTCCTCCATTCCATTCCTTTATTGTCTCAATGGTACAATAAACCCAAATTGCACTGTACCCGAATAAAGTGCCCAAATTGTACGGTACACTATAGGATAAATGCCTACTTCCTCTTTTCCTAAACTTGTACTTGTACATGTCTGCATTTCCTCATTAAAAATCCTACAAATGGAGAAAACACAAATTGCTATGACCGGGGGCACTACGCAATACCCTCATCTGTGACCTCTCCACTTAGTGACTGTATAACAATTATTCTTCTACATTCACATAGACACACAATCCTAATAGTGCAATGATTTTTCAGTAAAGTTTAGTAAACTAACCTGAGTGAGATAAAAAGAAAAAAAATACCAAACCAAAATGGGTATTTAAACAGTGTGGTAAATTTTTCTTTTGTGCTCCAGTTCCATGAAATAGCTCAGGAAGCTGCTGCAAGGGAACATAAACAGGCCATGACTCAGTCAGAGCCCTCCCTAACACCTCAATGGTTAGAGTATTCCTGGGAGATCTTAGGCTTTCTTGGGTGTTTCAGCTGTCCCTCACCTTCTTCTTTGGTAGGGCCAGTTCAGTCTACTGTTGCTGTTGCTGCTGCTGTTCTTCCCTTCATTGGTTACATCAGTGATGGGATGTAGCAGGTTCTCACCAGTTCTCCAGAACCGGTAGTAACTTTTCTCAGCGTCCTGGAGAACCGGTTGCAGCTTTTGGGGGGAACCACCTTCGGGGCTTACCTTTTCACTGGTTCCTCCACTGCACATGTGCGCCAAGCACTTGGTGTGCATGCACGCCTACAGTGCTTGGCGTGTATGCGCGGCCTCCTTGCTGTCCTCCCAAGCGGGGAGGAGGAAGAGAAGCTGCTAACCTGAAGCTCCCTATAGCCTGCTCCCCTAGATATCCTGGTTAGGCAAAGACTTAGTACCTAACTTCTTTAACTGTTGAAAAGTGCCAAAATGAAGCCATCTTGTGGTGAGTTCATTCTGTAGTTCCTTCCATCTGACCTAGTGTGGGAAAGATTAGCCAGAATAAGCTTTAAGCTCTGGTTTAAAAGCTCTGGTTGATTTGTGTTGTGGGTGGGTGGGCGGGCGTATTTTAATGCATTCTTTATTTATTTATTTATTTATTTAATTTATTTACTGTGTTGTGGGTGGGTGGGTAAGTGGGTTGAGGTGTGTGTGTGTGTGTGTGTGTGTGTGTGTGTGTGCTTATTTTTATTTTATTTTTTATAATTTTATAATTTGTTTTCTTTGGCTCCGCCCACAACATCATGATGTCATGACATTGGCTCCGCCCATGATGTTAGCTCCACCCACACTGTGATGATGTCATGATGGGGTAGTAAAATTTTTGACATCCCACCACTGGTTACAATAACTGATTATCTCTTTATTTCTACAAATTCTAAATGAAATACAATATCTATTGTGGTGTAGCTGGGGGTGAGAAACAGTTCCTTGCTCCACAGATTATCCACTCCAGAATTGCAGAAATACACTTGATGGCATCCAGTTTTGCATATCTGTCCAAACATAGCACACATGCCTAATACATGATATTTTGCATCCCATACTGCCAGATTTTTTATGAAACTGAGGATTTTCTACACCAAATATCTGGACTGCAGGGTGCACAGTTTGCTTCAGATTTCACCTTCCTACAGTTAGCTTGCTTCATTTCTCCCTCACCTTCCCTAACGTTCAAAGTTTTAATGCAAATAAAGCAATCCTGATGAAATTCACGTGGCAGTGCAGTGTTTTATTACAAAAAGTGTATAGGTATATGCATTTCTACCCATAGGCCAAACATCAGACAGCAAAAATCATCCTGATACAAGTATATATTCAGGCACATTGACAAGTTTTTTGAGTGATGCTTTATCAATGCACACCAGTATGCATATCCCAGAAAGACAGAAAATGCTACTGAGCATTTTCCTAAAAACTTTACAGGCTAGTAAGAAGGTGTTTTTTAAAAACCCAATGCACCTTGCCTCAGCAGTTGGCAAACATGTTGGGTTGGAATTTAATCCTATTAGACATTTAAAACTGTCAATTCTAAAATGAGGAAAAACACCAGGATTGGACCCTAAAATTACAAATTAATGCTGTCATAATATTTCCTGCAACTTATTATTTCACAGTGTGTTCATCTGTTTCTTATCATCCAGCCACACTGACAGAGCTATTAATCTTGGCTACAGAGAAAACAAGCCAATTAAAATATTAGCTTCTTTCTTAAGCCCTTTGGAAGTCTTTGCGCTCTGTCATTGCACACAGAAAAGGAAGCAATTTAACCTTCTGAGCTCTCTCTCTCCCACTAGTACCAAACTGTCTGCATTTAAATCCCTTTCACAAATGAAATCAATTGATTTTTTGTTAAAAAAGTAAAGATGTTTTACATGCTTTGAGCTTGAAGCTACAAAACGAAAGGAATTATAAACTAAATAGCAGTTTATTTTGTATGTGTGAATGCATGTAGCACACCAGTTATATTATGGATAACAAAGGTGAGCTTCACCAAACTTTATTACAGCCTACTGCCAATGTTGATGATATTCACCTTTTATTTATCCCAGAGTTGTGTCAAAAGGTAACACTTGAGCTATTTACCTTTTTATTATTCCACACATCAGATATCAAATGTGATACCACGCCATTATCCTATTGACTATCAAATGAACAATTTGTTTGTAATTTTGTTTCTTATTATCCCATCAGTGCCAACAAATTGGGTAACTATTATTTACAATCTTACCAGTGGCACTTTATGGGGAGGTATATGATTACCAATCCCATTTTTCTGCCACCAAAATTTTAAATCTACCTACCTATCTAGCACCCCTCTCTCCCTCCCACATTTCTATAGGTATAGGTACAGGTATAGGTATAGGTATAGGTATAGGCAGTGGTGGGATTCAGCCGGTACGTCCCGGTACGCCGGTACTGGTAGTAGAAATTCTACTGGCTCCACCCATCTGGTTGCCAGAGCCTTAGGTCATAGGCCTCCACCTGCCTTCCCAATCCCCCCTCCCCAACAAACAGCATCCTTCTCCGTTGTCTTCCAGGAGAGGGAGAAAATGACGGACCAGAAGGGATGCTTTTTGAAAAGGGACAATTTCCTGTTCTGCACCCTCATCTGGTCTCCTTCCCTTCTAAGAATCATCAACTCAGTGCCCTTAACACCTTCGGTGCCTAGTAGAATCTCTTTTAAGCCTCCTAGTGGTCTTCCTTTTCCCCCTCTCCAAGACACCCACATTTGAAAAATCACTCCGAAAGAGGAGGAGAAGCTAGTCACATGGCCATGTATACACAGTCACATGGCCTTCTGGCCATATCCACCATGCCACACCCACAGTGTAGGTAGTAAAAATATTTGAATCCCACCACTGGGTATAGACATAGGTATAGATCAGTGATGGCAAACCTTGGGACTCAAGGGTTTTTGGACTTCAATTACCAGAAGCCCAAGTCAGCATTCCTGCTGATCAGGGCTTCTGAGAATTGAAGTCTAAGAACACTTGGAGTATCAAGGCTGGCCATCACTGGTACAGGCCATAGGTATACATGTATATATGCATCTGCCTTCATGTGTAGACCACATTCATATGTTATATTTTACATTTTGAAATGAAAGCAATGACAACAATTAAGAGAAATAATTCATTATAATTAATGTGTTAATGTTATATTGATTTCTTTTTCTCAACCAAGGCCAGAAAAATGATCTTAAAGTTTAATGTTTGAAAAATAACTGTTCAAATTAATGTTTTACCCATTAAAAAAATTGTTCAGAGGATCTCCTCTCTAGAGAACACATGTCACTTCACACTTCCATTTTCAGAAAGGAAATGACCCACAATTAAATTCATACTGCATTGCCCAAATGTGACCCACTAAATTAATATGGCTTACAACAGATAAAAGCTGTAGTATTTATTGTCCAAAGCCAAGATCATTTCTCATTGCTCATGGGGATTTTAGTCTAAGGCTGACAAGAGCCCCAAGGTTAAGAAATATTGCTCTGTAAAGTGCAAATTGGTCATTCCCAGTGCAGAAACACCTATAGTTCTATTGTATGAACCTACTTCCTTCTGCCCAGCTTAACAGCTCAGCTCCTGCAATGAGAAAAGAGTGTGTGTTTTAAGTGTATTTTGTGCTGCCATGTTAATTCTAATTTATGGTGACCCTTTCCATAAGTTTTCTAGATAGAGAGTACACAGAAATGGCTTACCATTCCCATCTTCTGAGGGTGCCCTGGGCTATGTACCTTTCCCATGACTGCATAGGCTGACTATTTCAATAGGAAGCACAGTGAGAAATTGAACTCCCAACTTTCAGCTCCATAGTCAGATACATTCACTGAGCTATTCTACCAATTTAAATATTTATCAATTATTTCATTTTCTGTTCATTTTATTCAGCATGGAAAAATTGCAGCCATGTTACAACCATGTCAGCTGGGCTTTCAGAAATAGGCTCAGTCTTCTCATTCATCCTAAAGAGGCTTTGAGGAGGAAGGGTTATGTAAATAAGTCCAGCTCCACCTTGCACAAAGATTATTGGAACGTCCTGAAAACATTACTTCTCAAACATTGTCCATGGTGAACTGAAGTTGGTACATCTTTTCAGTTGTGACTAATGCTTCTGGACTGATTAGGTACAATAAGGATTTGCCAATGTATTATTAGTTGCCACCATGTGTAGGATCTCTGAAGCCTACTGCATTCTCTTTAAAATTTCTAGTCAGGCTATTTTACAGTGTCAAGGTACAGAAGGGTAACTGTGAGTGAATATTTTGTTTTTGTTTTGTATTGACATGGCTTTTAGCCTTGAACATTTTAATTGGTGTGAGTTATAAGTGTCAGAAGGCTAGAAGAAAATAACATGCTCTTGCTAGTTGTAGCTAAGGTTTCTGGCTATTAGGAGTGAAATACATTTATAAGGCCAGTATATCATAAAAATTATATTCATTTTATCTGCATAAAATGAATATAATTTTGGAAAGGAGCAATAGTAATATTTCCCTGCGGGACAGAGAATGTGAAAAAACATGTCCATTTTTCAGAGTGAGAGGGAGGCAAAATTATTTTTCTATTAGCTCAATAATAATGTCAATTTAATGAGGCAAATATTTTCAATTATTAAAAGCACCAAATTAATGTTCAAATTAATTCCCCCATTTCTAACACTTAAGTTTACCTATTTTAAAACTTAATCTTCCACGCTCTGATCTAGTTATATGGGTGGATTGATGTTACCTATAATATACTTTACTACTTGTTTTTAAAAACATGATTTCTCAGAGTTGGGCAGTATTATGGTATTCTTGACATGATCTGTCTCCCAGAAACAAGAAGATTTCATGTCCTGTTTAACCTTGATTGATAACACTACGCAACAAAAAATGTGCTACTGGGTGAAAACAGCTTGATTGTTATGTAATAGGGTGCACTGATTCCAGATTTGTAATCAGAAATGTTGTAGGACGTCTGGATTTAAAGTTATAGCTGAAAGTCATATTTATTTATTTATTTATTCATTTACATTTTTATACTGCCCTTTTCGCCGGGGCGACCGAGGGTGGTTTACAATATCATAAAAGCATAATACAATCCAACCCAAACCCATTGTTAAAAACTTCAAAATTACAATTATAAAATTTAATTTTTTAAAAAATTTATAAAGATCCACAGGTCCCAATAATAATTAAAAACTTAAAAACTTAAAAACAAAAGATTAAAAGATTAAAAGACCAGGGGAGAGAGGGGGCTCAAACAAGCCAGCGAGCTGGGGTCATGGTACCACCAGAACCCCATACCTGTGCCGCCAGCCATGTTTTTAAGTTCTTCCTAAAAGACAGCAAGTCCATCTGTAGACGTAGCTCTGTAGGCAGGAGGTTCCATAGGGTTGGAGCGGACACAGAGAAGGCCCTCCTTCTAGTGCCAGAGAGATGTGCCTCTCTGGCCGATGGAACAACTAGAGAGCCTCTCCGGTCCGCTCTGGTGGGACGGACAGATGTTCTTGGGGTGATGCGGTCTCATAAGTATCCTGGCCCACTACCATATAGGGCTGTAAAGGTGATAACCAGCACCTTGAATTGCACCTGGCAGCAAACCGGCAATCAGTGCAGCTCCCAAAGCAGAGGCGAGGCATGTGCATACCGCCTACACCCCATCACCACCCGGACAGCCCCATGTAGAGCGCATTGCAATAATCTAGTCTGGAGGTGACCAGAGCGTGTGTGATCATGAGCAACGAGTCCTGATCTAGGCGGGCGTATTAAAAGCCTGTACATGGGTTAATATGTAGCTGCATCAATGAGCCATGTTTGATGTACGATTGTGTGTGCGTGCGCATGCACGTGCGTGTTTTTGTCCATCAGTCTAATTCAGAGGTGACTAGAGAATAGTTCGTGCTAGTGTGGTTCTGTGTTTTATTAATCAGCAGTCGCAGTAACATGCATTTAAGTGATTTCGTATAAGACGATTTGCTAATTTGGTACATGGTGATTCAGTAAACGAAAGATGAATAGGCACAGCTGTGTGAATTGTCCAGACTGCTTTTATTTATTTATTTATTTATTTATTTAAATTTGTTTATCACCCTCCTCCCAAAAGGGACCCAGGGCGATTTCAGAGGTAAATAAACATTTATAATTCACTTCCTAATTATAATATTTAGTGTTTTCATCCCAAAGTATGCACATTAATGTCCCTAAACTTTCTCACAATCGCTTTTCAACATAGTTAATAGCATTTTCCTTGATAACCTTTACACGTACATAACTTTTTTTCCTGACTTGCCAGAGCAAATCTGACTGCAGTTCTGTATTCAGCGCTCAGCCACGCCCCCTGCACTCATCCCCAGGCCCGTCTCTTTGACTGGCACTGGGGCAAAGCGCAGTTGCCGCGGCCACTCGTCCATTGTTCTCAATCATCGCATTACATCAGCAATGATCTATATCAGGATTTTTCAACCTATGGCCTGTGGGCCAGATCCGGCCTGTGGTACCAAATAATCCAGTCCCCACCCTCACTCTGGCTGCCACTGCCATTGCCAGAATTGTCCCTGGACTCATTTACGGCAATCATAAATACATTTACAACAGCTGTAAATGAGTCCATGGCTAATTCCACCAGTGGCTGTCCCACCAGTCTGGCCCACAAACTGTTTGAGGAAGCATGACCCAGCCCCTGACTTTAAACCACTGATGTATACGCAAAAATGATTATTTTATTTTGTTTGTAGGTGATCAAGGGAAGTGTTAAATTATATTGAAAGGTTTGGTTCTTGTTTAGATAGGAGAGGTGTCCCCGGCAGTACATTTTCTTTTCCCTGAATGGGAACCAATGTTTTTCTGGCCAATCCAGTTGCATCTAAACAGGTCACATGAAATAGGCCCTAAACTTCCTGTTTGGTGCCATAAACTGCTCTTGGCTGCCTTCCCTGGGGACAGAAAGATGAACATGCTGACTTCTCTGAACTATGAGTCACTAAGTATGTGGCCGCTTGTGATAAGCCTGTGGAGTTAAGGAGTAGATGTGGCTTTCTGTGTCTAGCATTAATGACACCTTCTAGTTTGTAACATTTGGTTTATTGTTCAAAAAGAGAGATTGGGTGTAATCTTATTTTTGGGATGCATTTTTCCCTCAACAATTTAGTGCTACTTTCTTCAGAGATAATTTGGTGAACAAGAAAGAGAATCAAAGACGATCACAAAACTAGTTTGTCTCTTAAAAGGGCTTAAAGACTCTGTAGAGTTCAGTGGTAGTTTAAACATAATACTGACATGTGTGTAATGGCCATCAGTGACTCATCCATGATTTTTTTGTAACCATAAATTGTGTGAGACTTAAAAACATGCCATGGCAAAAATGAAAAAAGGCTACTAGAAACATGCTTAATACAACAATAAGCAATAGAAAAGTTTGTTAGGATGGTACCCTGTGCTTTTTAAGTCTTTCAGTAGCAAGTGTTGTCATTATGTTTTTGAACTACTGTAGGTGGACTTTATGTGGAAAAGAATATTAGTAGGGGAATTTACATAAATTTGTAGGCAGAGAAACTGGCAAGGGGGGTAGGGGTAGGCTAATGAGGGAAAACTTGCTAATTGGCACAATAATGGGAATAGGCTGGAAGGGGAGTTGAAGAATGCCACTAATTAAGAACTGAGAAATTACTGGGGTCAGACAGGATTTTTAGCATAGACTTTCCGTATTCTTTTTACACCAGTATTTACAACACATTCATTTTACCAATATTTATTTCTATGGTGAGATTAAACTGTAATGTTATCTCAGATCTCTCTTAACAGTTCTTGCACATGATAATGAGTTATTTTAATATTTACATATCCTTCCCAGTCTGGACTGTTCGTGGCTTCACTTGTTAAGGATCCTGTAAAATCCAGCCATCAACATGACTGGCTGAATCACTTTACAAAAAGGCAATTTTTTAAAAAGTGATTCAGGACATCAGTGACAAGAAATTAAATTCACTTCCCTTGTTCTTCCACAGAAGAACAGGGAAAATATTGAATTTGTGGATATCCTGAAGTGGCTCATTTTTAAAGAACTTAATGATTGTGGAAGGAGGCTTTGACAGCTGCAAAGCAAATATTTTGTCAGTTCCCAGTGGTCGTTAGCACTGGGATCAATTATGTGGATCAAATGGGTGATACCCTACATAACAGGAAAAAAAGTTTGTTATATAGGGTTTATGTTAAGTGGGGTATAATCCAGGCAACGAAAACCCAGTATAATGAAACATTTTATGTTATGTGGGGTATTGCACAGAGCACACAAACACTTTGTTGTACAGATTTTTTGTTATATGAAGTGTTTGTTGTGCCTGGCGGCTGGCATTTAAAAAATACAACACCCATCTATGTTTCTACAAATATAGAGAAGCTACGCACACTAACATTAGATTAAATTACACTAATTACACCTACCCCAAACACATACCCATCACTTACCTGTTAGTATAAGTGCCTGGGCAGCACCATGTTGCAAGATGGATATGGTCATCATACCAGTAGGATAATATGCCTTAATGTAAATGTAAAACAGCTGTACAGTACCTCCTTAAGGGTTCTCCAATTGGAACAGAACTTGGAACAGCACAGGTATAGCTTATTGATGAGATAACTCCAAGGCTTTGCTTAAAAACACCAAGCCAGGCAGCCAGGATAATATGCCTTAATGTAAATGTAAAACAGCTGTACCTCCTTAAGGGTTCTCCAATTGGAACAGCAATTGGAACAGCACAGGTGCAGGTTATTGATGAGGTAACTCCAAGGCTTTGCTTAAAAACCCCAAGGCCAGGCCGCCTGGCCGCCAAGGCTGGATTCTATTATGCTTAATACACTAATGGAGAAATTCATACATACACATTCATTGCCTAAAGAGCATTCTTCCAATTGATCCTATGAGGAGTGAGGGGGGGTGGGGGTGGAGTAGTGTGGCTTGCCAGCTACTTTTATACTCCCCACTGATGCCAAATTTCTCTGGTGTGACAGTAGTGGTTGAAAGAAATAAACAATAAAGCGATCCAATAAAGGTATCACTTTCCTCCTGCATTTGCTGCAGTTGAAAGAAAAACATTTTCTCTTCTAATGCATGGTGCTTAAGAAAACTGTGCCCTGATTTCAAGTGCAATCTCATTCTTTGAAGACCTGTAACAGTGTGCAGTTGGTGCTGCTCAAAAACAAGCTGATTATTCTCTGTGATATAAATATAAAATTTGAAAAAATATAAATACATAAAAATATAAAAGTAAGACAAACATGCTCAAGTGGGAGCTGCTGGCAAACAACAACATTTTATGTGAATGTGGAGAGATACAGAATCAGGCTCATTTGCTGGATGTCAATTACTATCTGAAACATGTACTGATGAGGATTTAATTTTGGCCAATGAGGAAGCCAAGAAAGTGGTTTCATTTTAGCAGTTTGAAGTTTGATCTGGACATGAAAGGACAATCAGAAGGGAAACAAATATGGATGGTTATGCCATTGCTTTTCTGATGAAATTTGGTGACACAACAACAAAATCAACAGAATGAGATGCACTAAGGTGCATGTCCAAGCTGCCCTACTTCTGTGTAGCATTGGGACTGTCCTTCCATGCATTCCAGCCAGAATCTTTTGACCAAATACTTTTTGACACATCATTAGCTGCCAGTTCACTTGCTTATATTGATGAGCTAGTGGGTGAAAACTAACTGCCTAATGAAAAATGAACTTTTTGCTTCTTCTGATCAGTATTTAAACAACCTTTTTCAGTATAAGCCAACTGCGGTTATAAAAGTTTCCTTGGCAACAACATTAGCTGTGCTGACAGCTGCAGGCTTTTTCCACCTCTTGCCATTCACTGCCTAAAATCACTCCAAGGTTACATTACCTAATGCATGATGGACAAAACTCTATTGGTATTTGCATTAGGTTTGCATATCTTGCTGCACCTAATTGTAGCTGGTTGACAAGGTGCCTCTTAATGGATATTGCATGCATGCTGCAAAGATCAGAATAAGAGCTGCAGACTACATGCAAGCCAGGTTGCCATCACTGGGTTCTCCTCCCATTTTTTCCTTTCCGGATTCCAAGATTAATTCCAGGACCAAGTTTGTATAATTTTGTAAACTTTTCAACTGCCTTTGGGAAGCTTGTTTTGCTTTTATTGTTGACATGTATTAATATTTTGCCACAATTCAGAAGCTTTAGGTTGAAAATACAATGGTAGGGAGCATCTTTAGATATTTCCTTTGGAAACAAAGCACAGTACACTACAATCCTATGAGGATGTGGAGTGTTATAAACTGGTTGATAAGGATACAGTTATGGTGATTTGGTGGGACAGTATTCGTCCCAGATACCTTCTGTTAATCAGGCAAAGTATATTTCAGGAAGGATCTCAATAGGTATGTGAGGAACAAATTTAATGAGAAAGAAGCAGTGGTGGGCTCAAAAAAAATTACTACCACACTGTGGGCGTGGTATGGTGGGAGTGGCCAGGAGAAAAGCATTGCACCCAAATTAGGACTACTTTATTTTAAAAACTTGGATGGGTGGGGCCAGCCAGACTTTCTACTACCAGTTCTGGCCAACTGTTGTGAACCTACTGATGCCCACCACTGGAAAGAAGCTTCACACCCAACTGAAGATTCTTTGCAATTTAAATTTTACAAGGCCAAAATATTCCTCAACACCAACATCTGTAGAAGGATGTCTACAGTGCATTCAAGTTTTCCTCAATCAGGATAAATAAACAAGACACCAAAAAGCAACTACAAAGTACAGTGTGCTCCCCTTTATCCACAAGGGATACATCCCCAGTCCTTCCATAGATGTAATAGTGAACCATATATGTTACATTGCAGACAGTGGCTTTAGTGGCCATCTCTAGTAATGTGACATAGAAATACATATATATTATGCATCAAGATTTTTTTTTTTAAAAAAAAAAACCTTTTAGACCCATGAATAACTGAAACTGTGGATACTGAACCTGTGGATATGGATGATGATGTGTAGTTCCTAGAACTAGAATGAAATAGACTACTGACTGCAGGGGGAGATGGAAATTCTCCACCATAGAGTTATTTTAGATACTCTAATTCAGTGGTCTGGAGCCTACAGCCTGTGGGCCAAATCCAGTCCCTGATGCCAAATAATCCAGCCTCTGCCATCGCTCCAACCACTGCTGCTGCCACCACCCCTGGAAGCTGGAAGCAGCTGCAGATTTGTTTATGGCAGTGTTTATGATGGGAAGGCACTAGTCCAGCCCCCTCAACTGTCTGAGGGAGTGTGGTCTGGCCACTGACTTAAAAAGGTTGGTGACCCCTGCTTTAATTCATAGGAGTACAATTAGGCTATTTAGCAGAAAATTCCATTTACCTCATGGCATTACAAACCCCAAGATTCCATAGGTTATCACCACAAAGTTAAAGTGCACATACATGTCCATTTTTCAATATTTCTGCAATATCTTTGAAATTAAGATATTGCTCTGGTATGGGAGAGTATTCAAAGGCATGCTTAAAATATCGCCCTGCTGATGTTTTGATTTTGTATGGTTCTGCAGAATTTTCAGCTGTGTTTTGAAATCTGCATAAATTCTTTACTTACTTAGGTTGTTGAAAAGTACATGTTGGTGTGTGTGTGTGTGTGTGTTTTACTATCCCAGCAACTCAACACCAAGAGTTGGGCAGTGGTAAATAACCTGATTCCCTAAAGAGTCAATGGCTACAGGCAGATGAGCCCCTTTAGGTGGGGTGATGGCCCCCTCGATGGAGTAAATGTCACTGGAAACCATCTTAATGAGCCCAACAGCAAAATGAGTGGAGAAGGAACAACTTCACTATTCTGATTCCCAATGGTCAAGAGACCATGCCAGATGGACTGGCTGTGAAGGTGCAACTTGTTAATATTCTCAAGGCTGTGGCAATCCATTGCAGTTCTGGTGTTAAATCCTGCATGTCTCATTTCATAAGTGCCGCAGGAGATGGCTCCGTGATAACAGAGTGTGAGTTATTTCATGGCAATCTGTGATCCACCTTAAACAAATTCAGGCCACTTGGATTTTCCCAAACAGGAAAAAAATGTATACTTGAATACAAGTAGCAGTTGGTGACAACTCTACTTCTCATTTACTAAATAATTCATTGAAACAGTGTTTCATCTGCAAATACCTTGTGAATAGTACTGGAAAATTTACTGATATAGTTCCATGCTGGTGAAAAACTCCAAAGATTACAATTTACAGTTTGGGGGTGCTTCTTGGTTTTTTCATTCATGTGTGCAGGGAATGCTTAGTAATGTAAGGACTTCTCCAATTTCCATAGAGTTTTTCAGATATGAGTGACAAACACTCCCCAATTTCTTTGTAGGTACAGCATTTTGGATCTGGTCTTTAAAGTGTTCCATAAAAGAGTCACTTGTTCAAATATCTCTAATACTGTTGATGACACCTATTGCTATTAAAAAAAATCCAGCATGAATATAATGTTCATCTTTTATTAACAATGAAAACATAAAGATTAATCAAATGTTACCTTCCATAGGAAACATTTTTTTAAAAAAATGTTTACATTGTTTGTAGGAAAAAAACTTAACTTGCAGGTTAGAAACCAGCAATGTTATAGTTAGGGGAGCCATGAGAGTTCTATAGTTATAATTCTAACAAGGTTGTTCATTCATATAGGTGCTATCAGAGCTTTGACAATGATAAGAATCTATGGGAACACAGGGGTCTCAAATTACAGTATTTCATACACCATGCTCAAATCTACCAGGTGCTAGATGCAATTGGAGGTTAGAAAAAGTTTCAAGTTTTTACAAATCCCCAAACTCCTGATTTCAGAATTCTGTCATCCAAAAAGTGTCTGTGGATGTGTGGGTGTTTTAGCTTCAAATGTATGTTTTCACCGTGCAACATGTTAAGAGCCCAAGTCACATCCAGAAGTCTATTTCTATTCACAGACCACTAGGGTCACAATGTGGGCTAAATGACCCTGTTAACTTCCATATGATGTTTGCTTTAACTCTTAGTCAGGGAAAATATTATATTATGCTGTTTTTGAAGTGAGCAAAGGCAAAAAAAACACTGTTTTCGAGAATGATCACGACTGCAGCTAATCAGGCTTTTCCCGCATTTGATGACTGTTAACACCTGCAAATCCAAGCAATTTCCTGATCTGCTCATTTTCTGGTTTTTAAAAATCCCCTCGTGCTGCTTTTGATTAGTATTTTTAGATATGGTTGATCTCCTGACTTGCAAGACGGCAGTCAGAGCTTAAGACAGTTATAGAAATATATATATTCAGGAAACATCATGCTGGGAATGGGAGGAAAAACACACACTCATTTTTTGTCTTATGTACATAAAATTATCCACACCTGAAGAAACTCAGAGGGGAAATCTTGTGTGTGCCTAAAAACTTTCTCCTACTGCATCAAAACTTTGTACTTAATTGGGTGGGGACTGTTGTTCAACATGAGTCTGGGATGAATATGCCATCCTACTTTTCCACCCTTTGCTTTCAGAAAACCTTAAGTTGCCAAAATAATTAGAAATGGCTTGGGTATATGTATACTTTTCAAAGTAAAAGAAAATATTTTTGAAGTTAAAATTATTTACTTTGAGATGTTGCT
This sequence comes from Furcifer pardalis, assembly GCA_030440675.1. NCBI lineage: Eukaryota > Metazoa > Chordata > Lepidosauria > Squamata > Chamaeleonidae > Furcifer > Furcifer pardalis. The sequence continues at coordinate 129,802,069 of CP126894.1, forward strand.
GAGCTCACACTTCTCCCAAAATAGGATTCATGGTGGGGGAAATATTGAAACAACACTATTATACAACAGCAGGAAGGCAAATATAATTTGGGGAGAGGGAATTAAAAGCAGCCATTTGCTTGAAACCTGTAGCTGAGCAAGTGCTATCCTAGACATTTTGTAAGGATGTGTTTTTCCTGCCTCCTACTAAAAATTCTACATTAAGCAAATACTCATGTCCTGAAACCAGAGTTACACTACAGTTAGATTCTGAGTCTTTAGAAGCCCTATTCAGGCACTGTGAAAGAAAGGGTTGATTTGAAAGTGTGAGCAGGGAAACAGTTCTAGCCCTGCTCCCAGCTGGTTACCGTGTCAGCATGAAAAAGGATAGCCTGCTACTTTGTGGGTTTTTCCACACAATCAGGGACTGATTTTTGAGGATCCACCATCATGTGGAATTTCATAGCAGAAATTTTCTGCTTCAGATAGATCCTCTGCCCCATGGGTCAATGACAAGAAAAAGGGTACAGCTAGAACTGTGCCAATTAACCCTTTAATCTGAAACAGCAATAGCAATCACATCTATATTGTCCCATAGCACTTAGTGCACTCTCTGGGCAGTTTACAGGTAGAGTGGTACCTCACTTAAAGAGCATAATGTGTTCCACGGGATTGGTCTTTAAGCAAGTTTGCTCTTTAAGTGAAACACCATTGTAAGTGACCAATTGTGACTTCTGTTGGGGTGAATTGTAAACCCCGATTTATTTGTTAAGTGAGTTTTTGTTTGGTTTTATTTGTTAAGCAAGGTGCCCATTCAGAGAAATTGCTGCTCTTTAAGTGAGTTACTCTCTAAGCGAGGCGCTCTTTATGCGAGGTTTCACTGTAAATGTAAGGTTTCATTTTGCAAACCTTGGAAGGATGGATGGCCAAGACAACCTTGATCCCCATCAGGATTGAACTCACATTTTGGCTGCAATAAGCAGTTTAACCACCACACCAATATAGATAAAAATTTATATATGCTTCTCTTTCAAGTATCTGAAGAAATGGATGGCAGAGCACAAATGTTAATGCAAGTAAAATGTTTTAGTCTTTAAGATGCTGCAAACTTCTATTTTTGTTGCTGTTGTTGCTGCTCCCCCCCCAAAAAAAAAAAACTTGGCTACCCATGAAGTATTTAGAATGAATCTCAGTGTTTATTGTGTCTTTGATATTCAACTCTAATATATTATAAGATGGCTGTGCTTTACAAAGTTAATCTATGAAAAGAACATGACCCCGACCCAAAGCAAACCATAGAATGGGTTCTTGGGAATGATGGTGGCTTCAAGAGCACACACACAATCAAATCAGCAGTCAATATGTATCCTGGCAGCTTCATTTTAAAACTGGGGGCTTTTTCAAAGAAAGTTAGGTATATGGGATGGTGAGGATCAGTTGTTCAACATGAAAATGAAGAAAAGAACAATCATTTTAAAAAAAAAGCCTTAGTTGGTTTTTATTCCTTCCATCTCCACCCCATAACATTAATGTTGTAATGTTTTAAGTAATGTTTATATGACACCCCTCTATTAAAATGATGGCATCATTGAAACCATTTTGTTGTTATCTAGGTTTCAACCCACTGCCAAAGTAAATCACAAATATACGTGTCAATAAGGATCAAACAGCCCCTGTCACTTGGCCTTGTTACTGACATAATAGGAAAATCAATATCTCATAATGCTGTGTGTTTCATGCAGCTTTATTGACATAACATCCCTTAGTTTGAAAATAGATTGAATTATCTTTACTCTTTCTCAGACATTTACATCTTCCACTTTATGGTTGTAACAGCCAATCATCTGACTGTTGGAGGGAGGAATCTCCTTTGGAAGCTCTACTTTTCCCTTATTTTTCTTGCAGACCACACAAATGGCATGGCATCTTGCAGGTAAACCTTGCTATGGGTATATCAGAAAACTTCTGAAGAAATGGGCTTTAACCATGAAAGTTAACAGTAAAAATACAGCAGCTAGTCTTTAAAGTGTTGCAGTGTTTTTGTTTTATTATTATTATTTTTTGTTTTCTGATATGCCTGAACCACAGACTAATTTTGTTGGAATTATTTACAAGAAAACATGCCATCGTAATGAATTTGGCACACAATCCTCAATTTATTTTTCAAATAAATTTGATTTAAACTTTGGTGGAATTAGTCACCTCTTTATTCTGCCAAACCAAGACATCACAAGATTTAAATAGTGCTGTGTTTTAAATAGCTGGCTTGATAGCTTAGTGGTTTAGGTATCTAGCAGTACAAACATAGGTTGGAGCCTCACTGCGCCTCTCAGAATAAGAGACTGCCTTTGTTGCCTTGGGCAAAATACACAGTCCCAAGGTGCCCACCAGAAGAAGAGAATGGGAAGCCACATCTCTGTATTTTCTGCCTGGAAAACCCCGAAAAAGGTAGAACTGACAGCCCAAAATATTCATAATCTTTCAATTCATGTTTCTTCTTCTTCTCCCATGCCTAGGCCAGACATGGAACTAAGCATTATCAATAGGTATAATTTATTCATTTAAAAAGTATCACACAAATGTTATCTCAGCATGTGTGGTGTTAAGAGTAGAGTCCATAATTGCAAGGCACACATCCACTAAACTTCCTATAGACATGGATTTTCTCCATTAACAGAGTGTTTTACTATGGAGCCTCCTGAGATTACTTTGAACACTGTGGTTCTTTACAACTAAAACTGAGTCTATATATACTACTTAACTATATATTGTCATAGAGTTGTTGGGATGGCCCCTAAAAGGTAATGATGGCAATTTTGTGAGATGCAGGCTCTTGAACAGGGAACTGAATTAAAGCAATTGGACTCATTTTACATAAGCCACTAAAACAATGATCAGAAATGATGATGTTCAGTCTCTGAGACTGACCTGGTGCTAAACCAAAACTAGTGACCTTGAAATGAACCACTCGGTACCCCAATACCACCTCCCTGGGGCATTCAGCCCTCCAAAAAGTTATCTTTTATATTTTAAAAAACATTCTAGAAATATAATTCACTTTGAAAATTGTAACCCATAAAGTTTATAAATTATTAGCCTGGTTCAAGAGATTGGAAGTAAATGCTTCTTACAATCAATGCAACAGTAACACTAAAGTACGGATGAAATATTCAGTACCAAACAACTTAACTATCAGTACACACTGAATGACACAGAGACACATACATACAGACACAATGAGGATTATGACGTAGTATTTTTGACTGCAGGTACATAGGAAGGAATGACAATGGCAGCAGCTCATTGCTGTGATTCACATGTGATGCAGCAAATGATCTTATAGAAGTATTTTGTCGCTGGTTTGGTCATTCAACACCATCCAAGGCCATGAAATATTCATACATAGTTCCCATTATTGCAGGCTTTCCTGCCAAGAATTACAGTACATATATAATTTGGTCTAGAGAAACCAACCATCCTGGGAAAATATTAGGAAGAAGAAAGGAGGGAAAAACCTGTTTAATTCATTAGCTAGATGCAGTGGCACAACTGCAAAAAAGATTAGGGGATTCAGATGCTTACAGTTGCAATTATGCTCATTTGTTTGCATAAAATCAATGATTTTTTAAAAAATATTCAGCATGTTCATACCCCAGAAGCTCCATATCAAGAATTGAGACAGGAGAAAATAACTGAAATGGGGTAAATTTTAGTTGGCAGTCATGTGTCACATTTTTCACACTTTAATAAAGCCCTTACTTTTGGATTTGTACAGAGCGCTATCCATAGTCTACTAGTAGCAATTTTACATCCTGATAAAGCCTTCTTCTTTTGGAATATATATAGAATATAATAAGTTTCATGGTATAATCAGTGCTTGGACAAATTACCTATTTGAATGCAATTCCAAGACTCCATGAGATTTTAGGAGTTACAGTTCCCTCAAATAGCCTTCTGAGCTCTAGTTTAAAGGTTCAATGAGAAACACATTTCAACATGCTAGACTAAAACATTTAGGCTTATATACACGGTTTCAAGGATCCTTGAGGAACTCTCAAACACAAGTGCCTTATGCTGCACTTGCTGCCATGTTAGTGTATATAGGAGGGGACTTCTGGCCTGTTTTCTGCAATATTTCAGGACATTACTCATTACAGATGGCCAAAGAATATTGTTGTAGCTTCCAAATCAGGGAGTATCAGGTAACATAATGAGCTAGCAGGGTTCTACCTAGGAGAAAGGTAGAAGGTATGCCCATGCCTCACCACTGCTCCGAGAGCTGCACTGGCTCCCAGTATGCCTCCAAGTGCAATTCAAGGTACTGGTTATTACCTTTAAAGCCCTACATGGTAGTGGGGCAGGATACTTAAGAGACAACATCACCCTGAGAACATCAGTCCATTCCACCAGAGCAGACTGGAGAGGCTCTCTGGTTGTGCCATCAGCTAGAGAGGCTCACCTCTCTAGCACTAGAAGGAGAGCCTTTTCTCTGTCCGCTTCAGCCTTATGGAACCTCCTGCCAAGTGAGTTGTGCCTCCAGATGGGGCTGCTGCCCTTCAGAAAGGGGGTTAAGACCTGGCTGGTAGGACATATGTGGGATGCGGGCCAGATGCTCACCTCAGCCGGCTAGCTCTTTTGACCCCCACCTCTCTTCCTGTTATCTTTTTTATTTTTAATCCTTTTAACTTTTTTTTTTTTTTACATTTTAATGTAACTAATGTGTTTAATTGTGTTTTTAGTCTTGTAAGCCGCCCTGAGTCTTTTGATGAGGGCGGGATATAAATTTGATAAATAAATAAGAAATCTTACTACTACCAACCAGGTCATCTGTTCATCTCAAAATTGCAATGTAGTACCTCAAGGATTTCCCAGTGCAACAGACTTGAATAATTTCAACTCCACCATGAAATCAAGCCACATGTTGATTTTTTTTCTCCATTATGGTTTCTGCAATTTGTTCCAAACCTATATTTCATAGAGTTCACGTTAGTGTGATAAAGTGGTTGGTTTTTCCTATTTTGAATTTAATGCATACATATGAGCAAACAAAGACAATAAGCAGAGAAGAACAGGCTATTCAATGCTTCTATTTTCACTAGAAGGCAATAGTTGTTAATTTTTTCAACATTATGCCTTTTACAGAAATCATGACATGATTTAATTCCCTGCTTATCTTTTTTATTTAGCAGATAACTCAGAATACCATGTCAGTTAGGTTTACACTGAATTCAGACAGCTCGTCTATGATATGCCCAAATGACCTTATAAGCAGAAGTACTGTAATGTAATAACAGCACTCTATTTTGCTTTAGTTAGATATCACCTGTAATACTGTGATTGGGTCTAATTGTCTTTGCTTAAGAAGGCTATCAGGAAGCTAGAACATATCCAGTGGAGGGCAACCAATATGATAGTCTGTCTGGAAACCAAGCCCTAAAAGGAATTCTGAAGGAAACTGAATATGTTAGCCCAGAGAATATTGAGAATTTATATGACAGCCATCTTCAAAATGGGAAGGACTGTCATCCAACAGATGGGGGGGGGGGGAACTGTTTTATTTGGATGCAAAGGTATTTGAAGTATATCAGATATTGTACATGGAACTGCCTGAATTAAGCATCAGATTAAGACAACTGGATCTATGTGTTGATACAACCAGAAAAACCAAAAATGTAAAATATACTTCTCTCCCTATGTAAAACAATCCCCCATAAATTCCTGAAATTTTCTTGTGACACAAATGCAACCACTAGTAGACACCCAGCACTGACTGACCCTCTGTATTTCTGCTTTAAAATGTCTTGAAATGAGGCACCAGAATGCCTCATAGTTTTGCTCAGCTAATGAGGCCAGAACCTCTCTAAATGTCAACTTTGTAACATGGTACAAGGTCATAGACATACATGCAGCAAAGTCAAGAGAGTTGCAATTATAGTACTTACATTACTGGAAAAGATCAATGTCCTCTGTTTTAAAAAAGCTGAAACGGCTCTCTAATTGTACCATCTGCTAGAGGGGCTCGTCTCTCTAGCACAAGAAAGAGGGCCTTCTCTGTGTCTGTACCAGGCCTATGGAACCTTCTGCCAACAGATTTACAGCTGCAGACAGAATTGCTGCCCTTTAGGAAAGATCTGAAAACCTGGCTGGCAGGGCAGGTGTGGGGTACCGGTGGAGGGGTGACCCCTGCCTGCTGGCTTATATAATAAGATTCTCTCTCTCTTTTAATGGATGGGTTGAGTAGGTAAATTATTTTGAATTTTTAATGGGGTTTTTACAGGCTTTTAGTTAGTTTTGATCTTGCTTTTAATTGTTGTTAGCTGCCTAGAGCCGTTGCCGAATTGGGCAGCAATAGAAATTTGAAGAATAATTAATTAAATAAATAAATTAAGAAAAATGTTGCTAAAAATTCTCTTTTGTTATTTCTGATCAGTTGTACAAAATCCAACTTCATGACTGGACAATCCTATATGTGTCTAGTCAACAGTAAATTCAATGAATTCAGTGGGGCTTACTCCCAGGTTAAACATAGACTAGCAGCCTCAGTTAACAATGAAGGAAAGTTTAAAATGATATTGTTACAGATCCATGGACCTGATGTCTTTTCAAACCACAGTGTATTGTACAGATTATTAATTTATTAGTGTATACAATTTTAAAGACTAAAATACAATTAATTTCTGTGTGCAAAGAAAAAATGTTTCACTTTATCCTATTATCTAAGTAGGCAAATAATTCAATTGGTAAAATTGTAACTTGATTTATATGTTTCAACTCTTCCAACACAAATGATTGAGAGAGAATGGAAATGGCCTCTTGATAGCTGAGAAAACCTTGTTTTTTCCCCTGCAAATATAATAAAGAATTCTGTGAAACAGGATCCAAAGGCTCTCTCCTGGTTTTGCTTCTTATGAGAAATTGTATCCTTTCTTGCTGAGAGTGATTGTCAAATGAGTGTGGGAAGGCGAGATTGTGGACAGCTGGCAATGATGGCAAGTAAAACTCTTTAAGAATGGCAACCCTTGACTTTTGCCCTTACCACAAAAGAAGAGCTATAAGATGCCAGCATGAAATCCTACCTGAATATATTATGGTGACTTTCAACATACCTGATTGTTCTGTTGGGCAAGCAGTGTAGGTTGTGTTGTCTTCCTTATCGCAGTTCTACAGTGTACGTTTATGTTACTAAGCAATGTAATGTAAACTGCCTGCAACTGTAAGGACTGCTTTGGTGATACAGAAATGTCAATGTTAATACAACCTATCAAACATGAACATGATGACACCTATAAAAGACTGCATGCATAGCCATCTACATTGCATAAGAAGCACCTTTGCCTATCACACCAGCTTATCATAATCAGCTTGTTGTGTCAGAAATGCAAGAAATAGCTCAGAACATAAAGTGCCTGTTATTTCACACCATATTTATATGCTTGAAAATACACTTGTGTACAAGTTTTGACAACCCAAGAAGCATTTGTCCCCCACCCCCACCCTAAAGTGTTTCCTCCCCTTTTAGATGCCACTCAAAGGTGATGTGAGTATTACAATCTATTCTACCATGAAACTGCTCAAGAAGGAAAATGCCATGTCACACATACAGTTGTGCCTCGCTTAAAGAGCAAAATGACCGCGCGCCGGCGGGACATCCAGCCGGCGCGCGCTTTGCCCGGGCGGCGGGCGAGGAGGAAGAGCCGGACGCGAGCTCCGTGGGCGGAGCCACGCGCACCCCTTAAAAGGGGTGCGCGTCCACGGGGCTCAGCGTCTTCGGCGCGGGGCGACAGCCGAAACGGGCGCGAGTTCGCGTCTTGTCCGGTCGGCTGCCGCGCTAGTCTGTACCGACTCTTGGCCACGCTCTGTCTCGTGGCCTCTGCGTCGGGGACGTCGCTGGAGCTCGGTTCGGGTTGTTCCCGGAGCTCCGGAGCTTCCTGGTCTCTCCCCTGCGGTTCCGCCGCGGCTTTCTCCCCGTGACAGGCTGTCAGGGCCTGTCACTTTGGCGTCCACGTGGTGCTTAGGCCGTGCGCGCTCCGGGTGGTGGTGGGGGGAGCCTGAGTGTTACTGGGGGGGGTGTTTTCGGCTGTCTGCCTCCCCATCGGCCCCTGCACCCGGGCCGGGAGGCTTCGGGCCTGTGTTGGCTGGGGTGGGGGTATCCATCTGGTACCGCTAGCCCATCGGGAGGACTTCAATTTGGGGCCTGGGCTGCGCGGCCTACCATTGCCACCAGGGCTTAGTGTGGGTGGGGGGGCATCCCGCGAACTATTGCTCCGTCTGGCCTCCGGCCCCTCCCCGGTTTGTCACAGCGCCCTGGGGGATCCTGCTTGGGGGTGCCCCGGCTGTCCTGCCCCCTGCCCCCCCCCTGCACCCGGTGCTGCTTGCGGGCACTGATCCCGGAGGGTGTTCTTTGTCTACTGCCGGTTGCCCTGGCATGGCGCCTAAGAGGGCCGCGGCCAAGAAGGCTGCTGTGCCTCGGCCTCGCCGGGCGGCCCGCGGCCCGCGCGGGCCGGCTGGCCCGCCGTCGGGTGGGGGGGAACCACTACCCGTTGATGCGGTGGGCCTGGTGGCACGCGTGATGGCGTTGGAGGGGGCCACGGGCCGCACCCCGCCCACGGCAGTGCGCCGTCCGGCCCGTCGGACGGCGCGCGCCGCGGCGGGGCCGGACGACGGGGATCTTAGGACACTTCTCACTGCTTTGTTGCAGCGTTTGGACCGCATGGAGGCAGCGCCCCAAACGGCTCCGGTACCGGATCCGGCTCCTGCATCAGCGCCTGTGGAGCACGCGGCGGTGGATCCCGGCCCGGTGGCGGTGGCGGTGACTTCGGAGGACGGGTTGGCGGAGGATCCGGCCCCCCCGGCGACTACCCCGGCGGCAGCGGCGGCTCCTCTGGGTGAGTGTACGACGACGGCCGACACCGCACCCTCTCTACCTGCTGCGCCTGCGTCGACGGCGGCACCAGCCGTGCAGTGGCCGTGGCCCCAGCAGACCCCTGCTGGGGTGTGGACTGCGTCGGCGGGGCTCCCGGCCGGAGCATCCCCGCCCGCGGCCCCGGGGTGGCCTGCGGTTTCGGCCCAGCTGGCCCCCCCGGGGGTCGCCCAGCAGCCGCTGGTCCCAGGGTGGACTGGGGCTGCAGGGCTGCAGGCCCCGACCACTTTGCCAGTCGGGTCCCCATGGCCTTCGCCTGCGGTTCCCCAGGCACCAGTGTGGCGGGCACCTTACCCGCCTCCTCCGACGGATAGTGCTTTCGGCCACCCGACCCTTCCGCCGGCCGGTTGGCCCTATGCCACGGCAGGTAATACGGGGTACAACTCTGTCCCCAGAGCTGCCATGCCCTTCGGGGACCAATCCTTGCCCCTGGGTGACCACCTGCTCCCGGCGACTAGGGATAAGATATGGCGCCGGGAGTACGTGGATTTTTTTAGTCTCCTGAATAGGGACTCTACCAAGGAGGAACGGGACAAGGAAGACGACCGGGATAAGGAGGCGGCGCGGCGCAAGAAGCCCCCGCGGACCTGGGCCAACTGGCTCCCGGGTTTCTTGGTTTACGCGGGGGTCCTGACGAAGGCTTACCCGGATATGGCCATCCCTTTATTCCAGTACCTCGATATTATATATCGGGCGTACGTCGATTTCCCGGGACAAGCATGGCTCGTTTATGACGAGACTTTCAGGATGCGCGCGGCCATACGCCCGGCGATGCGCTGGGATGAACTCCATTCAATGCTCTGGCTCCAGGTGATGACCCCGTCGCGACCTGCCTCGGGTGATCGTTACGATTGCGGGCACTTGGTGCAGCGCCCCGGACCGGCACAGTCTCCCCGCCAGTCGGCGGGGCAGGGGGTTCCAGCCCGCCTGCTGTGCTGGGACTTTTCGTCCACGGGTCGTTGCAACCGAAAGCCATGTCGCTTTCGTCACGAGTGCGCGGTCTGCGCCGGGCCGCACCCCGCCTCCTCCTGCTTTAAAGCGGGCGCGTCACGTGGACGGGGCAGGGACCAGCCCGGTGGCAAGCGCCCGGCCCCTGACTCATCCGTTGCCAAAGGGGCCCAGCCCCATCCGGCTGGAGGTGCTCAGTGAGTGGCTGAGTGCCTATCCCAAGCGGGCCGACGCGGCCTATTTGGCCGACGGTTTTACCTGCGGTTTCCGAATCCCCTTTGTTGGTCCCCGGTCGCCGCAGGATGCACCGAATTTACGGTCACTTGTTGGCCTCGAACATGTTGCCAGGGCCCAGATTTTTAAGGAGGTGGGTTTGGGTAGGGTGGCTGGCCCCTTTGACCGGCCACCGTACCCCAACCTCAAGGTGTCCCCGTTGGGGTTGGTGCCTAAGAAGGCCCCAGGTGAGTATCGCCTTATCCACCACCTCTCCTACCCTGAGGGATCGTCGGTCAACGACGCTATACCGGACGCTCTCTGTTCTGTCCGGTATACTTCGTTCGATGAAGCGGTGAACATGGTCCGGTCCTGTGGCCCGGGAGCGTTGTTGGCCAAATGCGACGTCAAGTCCGCGTTCCGGCTGCTCCCGGTGCACCCTGACGATTTCGAACTACTGGGCTTCCGGTTCGAAGGCCAGTATTTCGTTGACCGGGCAATGCCGTTTGGGTGTTCCATCTCCTGTGCCGCGTTCGAGCGCTTCAGTACTTTCCTGCACTGGGCGTTGGTACGCAGGGCGCGATCTGACAAAGTCGCGCATTATCTCGATGATTTCCTCTTGGGGGGTCCGGCGCACTCTCCAGAGTGCTTGCGCCTCCTTCACTCTTTCCAGGAGCTGGCGGACGAATTGGCTCTGCCGCTAGCTCCTGAGAAGACCGAGGGCCCGACCACTACTCTCACGTTTCTTGGGATTGAGCTGGACACGGTGGCTCAGACGTCCCGGCTCCCGCCCGACAAGGTTGAGAGGGTGACCGCCTTGACCCGTCGCCTTGTTCGACGGCGTAAGGTTACGCTCCAAGAGCTTCAGGAGCTACTTGGGCATCTTAATTTTGCCTGCCGGGTGGTAGCACCGGGCAGGGCCTTCTCACGCCGCCTTTGTGATGCAACGGTGGGCCTGACCAAACCGTTTCATCGCACACGGATGACCCGGGGGATGCGGGCCGACCTTATGGTGTGGCTTGATTTCCTCCGGGATTTTAACGGCGTTTCCTTTTGGCGCGATGAGTTAACATTGGCCTCCAGGTTCCAGGTCCATTCGGATGCTTCCGGGGCCTTTGGATACGGCATCTTTTTCGACGGCCAGTGGTGTTGTGGCGAATGGCCGCACAGCTGGCGGGGCACTGAACTCCTTCGGGACCTTACGTTCCTGGAGTTCTTTCCGATTTTGGGCGCCATCACCCTGTGGGGATCGCAGTGGTCTGACTCCGTCGTCACCTTTTGGTGTGACAACGCGGCGGTGGTCCAGATTGTGAACACCCAGACCTCGCGTTCCCCCAGAGTTATGGCTTTGGTGCGGCCCTTTATCCTGGCCGCACTCCGGCACAACATCGTTTTCAGGGCCCGCCACGTCCCGGGCGTGGATAACTCTATTGCTGACGCCCTGTCCCGATTACAGATGTCGCGGTTCAGGGCGTTGGCCCCCGGGGCGCAGGCCCTCCCCTTACAACTGCCGGAGTCGCTGTGGAACCTTGGCGGGCAGAGGTGAACAGAGCCATGGGCCTTTCGCTGTCGGCCCGGACCCGCAGGGCGTATGAACAGGCTAGCCAGTCTTTCGCCGCTTTCCGGACCCGTTCTCACCTCCCCCAATTATGGCCGTTGCCGGTCGACCATGTCCTTCGTTTCATGGTCTCCCTGCATGACGACGGCCTCGCCCCCCGGACCATCGGGGGGCGCCTGTCTGCACTTTCATTCGTGGCTAAGGCCAATGGTTTTCGCGACACGCTGGGGGACTTCCGCATTCGAAGGGTGTTGGAGGGGTGGAGCAGGGAACGGGGCCCTAGTGTCGATTCCCGACACCCTATTTCCCCATTGGTGTTGCGGCGGTTGGCTGCAGCCTGGCCCCGGATTTGCACGGACTCCTATGAGTCCTCTCTTTTTCATGCGGCTGCCTCGGTGGCCTTCTTCGGGGCCCTCCGGGTTGGGGAATTGGTGGTCGCCTCCAAGGCCGACCGTTCGGGTCGGGCCCTCGCTGTGGGGGACGTCAGCTTGGCCGGGGAATCGGTCAGGCTGACGATCCGATCTTCTAAGACGGACCAGCGGGGGCGGGGGACGTCCTTGTTGCTGCTCCCGTGCAGTTTCACCGATGTTTGCCCGGTGGTGGCGGTGTCCCGTTATTTGGCGACCCGCCCGGCCTCCCCTGGCCCATTTTTTGTGCACGTGGACGGCTCCCCATTGACCCGCTTCCAATTTTGGAAGGTCACAGGTGCAGCGCTGTCCATGGTCGGGCTCCCGGGAGTGCATTACGGTTCCCATTCGTTTCGCATAGGGGCTGCATCCACGGCGGCAGCGTTGGGTTATGGGGAGGCTGACATCATGCGGATGGGGCGGTGGGTGTCTTCCCGGTTTCGGACTTATGTGCGACCTCTTTCTGTTTAACAGTTTCGCTGGCACAGTTTCTGTTTCTTTTCCAGATCGCCCCCCGCTGCCGGTGCCTGCCCGCGTGTGGATCGTCGGGCACAGTTATGTTTTCTGGGCCGCCCGCCATGCTGCGGCCTCCTGCTGTGGCACCCACCTCGGCTTCCGGGGCCGCGCGTACCTGCTGTGGCGCGGTTTCCGGGGCATGGTGTGGAACGACCTCCTCCAGTTTGTGGAGGCCTGCGGGAGGGCCCCACCGCCTGATGTCCTGGTGATCCATTTGGGGGGCAACGATCTGGGGAGGCGTACGGGCATTGACCTGGCCCGGGCGATTTGCCAAGATCTGGAGTACCTTCATGGTCGGTGGCCGTATACCAGGTTCATCTGGTCGGCCATGGTCCCACGAATGGTCTACCGGAGCGCCGGTGACCCGCGCCGTATTGATCGCGCCCGGCGGGGCGTGAACCGTGTGGTGGCCCGCTTCTTCACCAGGGAAGGGTTGGGCACTGTGGTTGAGCACCCTCGTCTGAGGGTCGAGGCCCCGCGTTTATACCGCCAAGACGGGGTGCACCTCTCGGCGGATGGCCTGGCAGCGTTTATTGAAGCCCTGCACCTGGGCCTCCGGGCGGAATTATCGCCCTCTTGGGGGTGGGGGGGCGGTGAGTAGTTCGCACTCCTCCCCGTGTGGCGGGTAGCACTGGTAATGATATTGCGTGGATCCCTGGTGAATCTGGTAGGGACGCAGTTCATCAGTCAGCCTGGGGCGAAGCATAGAGAGAACGACACCACTGGCTGATGAAAGGCGGCCCTGGGACAAGGGACTGCCAGTTTGGACAGACTGCAGTCCCAAAAACTGTCCGCCCGATTCGGAGGTCCGAAGCTCTACGGAGACTTCGGACAAAGGGATCATCAATTGGGTAAACTAATTAAATTTAATAAGTAAAGTTATTAAGGTAAATTAAGGTAAGTATGCGATTCAATCCTTACCAGTGCTACTACGGCCCGTTGCAGGGCAGTTTAAAGTGTTAAGCGTTAAAATGAGTTAAGCTGCTTCAAGTTAATAAAGTGGCCCAGTTTTCAACCAAATGACGTTGTCTGACTCCTCATTCCGCCGTACCAGGGCAATGACCGCGCGCCGGCGGGACATCCAGCCGGCGCGCGCTTTGCCCGGGCGGCGGGCGAGGAGGAAGAGCCGGACGCGAGCTCCGTGGGCGGAGCCACGCGCACCCCTTAAAAGGGGTGCGCGTCCACGGGGCTCAGCGTCTTCGGCGCGGGGCGACAGCCGAAACGGGCGCGAGTTGCCCTCCCTCCCTCCCTTTCGCCGCAGTGTGAATTTTTTGGTCGCTTCGGGGCCGGATGGGAATTTTTGCTTGAAACCTGATTGGCACCTGGTTTCTTGTAGTTTTCGCCCATCCCACACTGCTTGCGTACGGTTGAGCTGGAGTTGTGTCACCGGTCACTTTGGCGGGTAGCACTGGTAATGATATTGCGTGGATCCCTGGTGAATCTGGTAGGGACGCAGTTCATCAGTCAGCCTGGGGCGAAGCATAGAGAGAACGACACCACTGGCTGATGAAAGGCGGCCCTGGGACAAGGGACTGCCAGTTTGGACAGACTGCAGTCCCAAAAACTGTCCGCCCGATTCGGAGGTCCGAAGCTCTACGGAGACTTCGGACAAAGGGATCATCAATTGGGTAAACTAATTAAATTTAATAAGTAAAGTTATTAAGGTAAATTAAGGTAAGTATGCGATTCAATCCTTACCAGTGCTACTACGGCCCGTTGCAGGGCAGTTTAAAGTGTTAAGCGTTAAAATGAGTTAAGCTGCTTCAAGTTAATAAAGTGGCCCAGTTTTCAACCAAATGACGTTGTCTGACTCCTCATTCCGCCGTACCAGGGCAATGTGTTCCACAGGACTGCTATTTAAGCGAGTTTACTCTTTAAGCAAAACACCATTGTAAGTGGCCAATTGTGACTTCGGGGGGGGGGGGGATTATGAACCCCGATGCATTTGTTAAGCGAGTTTTTGGTTGGTTTGGTTAAGCAAAGTGAACATTCAGAGAAAATTCTGCTCTTTAAGCAAATTACTCTTTAAGCGAGGCGCTCTTTATGCAAGGTTTGACTGTATATGAATTGAACCCCCCAGTCTAATTCATGTTCTGTATCTTCTGTAGGTGACTGTGGGAGAGAAATGACTGGAAATCTGTTTGATTTTCATGACTTAATAATTTGCTTATCTTGAAACAGGATGCAGATCCATTCCATTTTTTTTTCTCTAGCAGCACTTGGAAGATTTTCATCTATTTAATTCATGAAAGGTATTTTATCCCCTTTGGAATCTTTAGATGAACTGACATGACCTTTCTCTTCAGTAATAAGTTCTGCCATTATATTTTGTTAGGAACAGTGGTCTCTTCCCATCTCAATCCTCAGGATCTCATAGCAACGCCAAAGGGAACCATGTTGTGTGTTTATCTTTAAAGTTTGGGACCCTCCTCATAAAACTAGATGGGGTTAAAGTTGAATTATGAGGGAATTTAAGCAGCAGGCTATTTCTGGAGGACGTGAACTGGAAAGGCCTTTTGTTTCTGTAACAGTTGGCAGAATCTAATAGAGCTGGCAAAGAAGCCTAAAAGCAAGAGATGGTATTTTTTGATAAAGGCAGAACTAATATAGAATTCTGTTTCCTATCAAAAAAGTTTTTTTAAAAAACAACCCCAACTTTAACTAGGTCATCCTGCAAAAATTTCACACACTCACACTTAACAGGTTCACCTCATGTTTCAAAACTTTTAAAAGGTTCTTTGAATTTTCATAGTTTCACAATTCTTTTAACAGATTGCAAATGAATACAAAGGACAGGTGTCTGTCAGTTAGGAACATATAGAAGGAAGGGGAAGGTGTGACACCTGTCAGGTTTAATTTGATCATAAATATAATACTGTTTATTATATGCCCAAAAAGTGATTAACACTTTAAAAAAAACCCTTTACTTTCTTCTTGCTTTTATTCCCAAGGGAAAAGTCTCCAATATCACAGTGTGGAAGAGAATTTTCTTTGTGTTTGATGTAACATTGTAGGCATTTACACACAGGTAAAAACTATCACTCTAATATGTGATGGAGTTGTAGTACACACATGTTATCTGAAATATAAAACATAATCTTGCTGAAATAGTCTAACAATGTCTTCTCTTTGTCACCTCTGGTCTACCATTACCCCCATAAAAGTCTCCAAATAATGATGATTTGTCAGCTCTTTCAATACTTATCACATCTGTTCTTTCATGACAAAAATAAACAAGGATTTATTTTCAAAGTCTGCTATTACTAAATTGTTTTCAATTGGCTTATTAGATCCATGCTGGTTTTCAGTGAACTGCACCTCTTTGATTCTGATGCATTATTATAGGAGATGAGATAGCTGGGAAACATTATCTGCTCTCTTGGAACTTCCATAATGCAAGCTGTGTACACAGGCTTCATTAACAGCTGAAAGCCTGTAGTATTGTCAGGGTCTCTGCAAGGCTGTGTTTTGCTCTGCAAGAAGAAACTGCTCTCCAAAGACAGGATGTCAAACTCTGGGAATTACTGGATTAAGCACAGTTAACCATCTCCAGTGCAAGTGGAAGGACCGATGGATGGATGGACAAACATTCATGGCTTGATGATTAGATTAAATGGTATGGAGCACGGATGTATGTGTTCAAATCTATTTTCATTCTAGGCTCTCTGGATGTGAAGGACTAAACTGCTATTGTTCAATCTTTGTTGTCTGTCTATGGAGTGACAGAAATGGTGACCTATTTCCCAAAGATATTTTGAATGCAAAATAGGGAAGATTGTCATTTCAGCCACAATCAAAGCTACAAATTTGTAATTCTAGTCCTGTAGTTCTCAATAATTTTTATGCTGTCCCAGTAAAGACAATTAGTATTATCATCTTCAAGTTGTATATCTTCACTTCTGACTTGTGGTGACCCTTTCCAGGTTTTTCTAGGCAAACAATACACTGAATTGATTTTTTTCTGGGACTGAGCAGCTTGCCGATGACCGCACAAGCAAGCTCTTCTCCTGGGAGGCACAGTGGGAAATTGAACTCCCAATCTATGGCTCCAAACTGAGCTATCCAGCCAATCCATACCCACATGGTTAACCTACTACAAATCAAATGTATTATTTTTAAATGCAAGTGGTCCTTAACAGTGACCTTCTGTGTTGGGTCCAGGTGCAATTCCATGTGGGTGATTGTTCTCTGAAAGTGGTGTACTATAGATTAGAACTAAGGAGTGGAAGCTCAAGAAGGTCATGTTTTTCCCCTTTTCTAGTTTTCAGCTATTTTTGTTCTTCTTGCTGATTGTGTTGGGAATCGCCCTGGGTCCCTTCAGGGAGGAGGGCGATAAACAAATTTAAATAAATAAATAAATTATGCTCCCTATAAGGACAAGAGCAAATGGTTCATATCAGTGTGGCTGGTGAGATGCTCCAATCAAACTAATGTCGATTACAGCAGAAAGATAGGATATAAATAAATAATAAAACAAGCTCTTTAGATTTATGTAACATCCCATGTTATCTTCCCACTTCCATCTAATCCATGAAACTCTTTACTTTGAGGAAGGATGGGGTAAGAGTCAGCAGGTATCCCCCGTCCTAAGAAAGCCCACAGATTCTGGCAACAATTGCTGCTTATTTCATCAGAAAAGAGCTTTCTTCACAATATTTGTCTGTCATTCAATATTCTTATACCAGATGATCAGGACTGTTACAGCTTAGAAAATAGGGGAGAGGTAATGGATATAGGAAATAGCTGGTGTAATGCTATCAATGTAGCCTGCTTCTAGTATAAAAGCAGACTAATTAATTGAAAATTTTAATTTGTTTTGAATTTTACCTATATTTCATATATATCCATTGTCAGGGGGGGCTGTGTGTCTGTAAGGGAGATTTCTGAGGTGGGGAGAAGTTAGGGTGCATTCTAGAGAAGGATTTGTATCCAAAACATGCTAGCCTCATGGTTTGGAAGAAACAAAACTTAAAGTTTGACAGACATGTGATACTGTATAGTAATTGGCTGGAGTCATCCAGAGGGTGAACTTGTGGGAGAATATAAAAACTGAAGGGAGGGGGCAGAATGCTCTTTTCTTCTGATGCTCAACACTATTTAAGTCATGTAGGGGCTTTTAAGATAAGAGAGGAGCCCAGGTCTTTCCCCATTAGGTAGGCTTTCATTGCTTTAAAGTGCTTTCTGAACTTTTGAAACTAAGAAGTCTTTGCTTCCTGAAACTTTGTTCTATAACTTACTTTGACTACAATATATTTTTTAAAGATGAGATGATGATTGGGGTGTTTAATTGGCAATGTGCTACCTTACTTACAGTCTAGATTTAGGTCAGGAGACATGAGAAGGCAAGTTTAAAATCCTGGATTCAGGTGCAGTCCCATCTACATGTAGACTGGGGTTCTACTCATGAGTAACAGGATCATTACCTCCATAAGTTTAATGTGTGCAATTCTCTGATTTTGTTGTTGTTCATACAAAGAAAAAAGATTACATGAGACAAAGTTTATTTTTTAAAGGTAGCTTAATTTAAGAAACTACAGTAATACCTCGGATAACGCTAAGACTTGGTTCCACAAGTCTTGGTGTTATCCAATATTTAGTGTTATCCAATCTATGTTAAAATCCTATGGGATGGATCGGATAACGTTAAAGCTCCATAGAGATACATTGTAACTGCACAGACTTTAGCGGTTGTTGTCCGATCAATCCCATAGGACCTTAACGTTATTCGATCCAATTCTCCTCCCCAGATTACTTACTCTTATGTGATTTTAGCATTATCCGAGGTAAATGTTATCCGAGGTATTACTGTATTCTCCTTTGTGTCACCTTAGATTTAGTTCAAGCAAAAACAAAAAAAAAATATGTTGTGGCTCCTTTTGGACTCAAAGTTTATTTTGCTGTGAACTGTTTAGGATTTCAACCCCTTCCTCAGACACTTCTTGTGATCTCTGAAGAAACAGACTGAAATCCACAGAATGTCACAATAAAATAGTCTAAAAGGTGCTACAACACATTTATTTTTGTTTTGGTGACACAGACTGAGAACTTGATTATGTTACAATTAATCCTACAATATCTGCAGCAACTACAGTTGTACCTCACTTAAAGAGCATAATGTGTTCCACAGGACTGCACTTTAAGGGAGTTTGCTCTTTAAGCGAAACATCATTGTAAGTGACCAATTGTGACTTCTGGTGGGGAGGATTGTGAACCCCAATTTCTTTGTTAAGCAAGGTTTTGGTTAGTTCTATCTGTTAAGCGAAGTGACCATTCAGAGAAAATTCTGCTCTTCAAGCGGGTTACTCTCTAATCGAGGCACTCTTTATGTGTGGTTTTACTCTATAGGGAAACGGAAAAGGGGAAACTGGGAAAATTCATTTGTCATATGAATTCAGTGCCTTTATTACTGGCCAATTTTTTTCTTTAAAAGTGCTGTTGCAACAGATAGAGGAAATGGTCAAATGAAGGAGTGGTTCATTGACTGCTTGTAGATGGTACTGACTAGAAGGTGCAACAAGGATAATTGTCATTTCTTTCTTTACCAATAATGTCAGAAAAATGGGAAATTTTCAAATCAATCTAGATAAATGTGGAATAAATGAGTGTTGTCATACTCTAAAAGAGCTTCCTTTGAAAATGAATAAAGTTTTGGAAGTATTCAAATGTTACAGATGTTATGTGGGATGTTTTTACCTCAATCCTCTGTGGAAGATAGAAATCTCACCATGTTTGGATAGCATGAAGAGAGAAAATGTATATTGATACTCCAGCATGGGTATTTTGGCTTTGTATCAGAAACCAATCAAGGTCAATAAAGAACTAATGGGAACAGATGGTGGCATTCAAAATTTAATCAACCAGTTTGAAAGACTACTGAAATCAATGGACTACTCTGGATTCTGCTCACACACACATTGGGGTGGGGTTTGGGGTTATATAGTACAGTACATTGTATCTTTTTCTGCTGAAAATGTATCCATATATAGTCTATTTATTTCTATTATACAATGTTACATTAAGTTACACATATGTTGTCCAGGGTCAAGTCAGTCCTGAAAAGTTTCTTATGTCCCTATGGCTGAAGGAATTTGGATAAAGCAAACCACATTTCCTGGAGTGTCCGCTCAGCCAATCCATGGCCATATTGGTGAATTAAGACTGCATCCTTACTAGTTTCTTTTGAAGGACTCAAGGCTGCTGATTTTTTTTTAAATCCAAAACCAGCCTTTAAGTGGGAAGGGGGAAAGAAGCTGCTGGTTATGAAAATAACAGAAAGCATGGAAATTAATATCCCTAATAATAAGTGTTTGCAGAAGGGTACTTAAATATTTTATAGCTGCTTGTATTTAGTTAGTTGTTTGCTAGTTAGTTTTGGGAGAGTGAAATTTGTCTCTGATGTCCCACATCATAGAGATACCCACAGGAAAAAAATAATTGCTGTTATTCAGAAGCTTAAATATTGAGCCTATGGACTGAAGCATTTTGTGTGTGTGCATGTGTTTGCATGTATGAGACAGACAAAGAAAGAAAGACAGGAAAGACGATGTGATGTCAATGTGTTTTTGACTTATGGTGACTCTATAAAAAGTCCTGTTATAAAGATTCCTACTCATGTCTTGGAACTCTTGCCTTTGGCCATTTCAGCTTCCAGAGAGAATTTAGGTTTGGCTTGATCTAGGAACCATTTATTTGTCTTTCTAGCAGTACTCAGTCTCAATCAAAAGTTGTCTCCAATTCCACATTTCTAATGAATAATTTTTCTCCTCATCAGTGTTCTTTCACTGTCCAGAAATGGGTGCAACTGGCATAGCAGCATTAACTGTGCAAAGCCATTCCTGTCCACTTGTACATCCAAGTTCCTGATTGAATCCAGGATCACTCCAAGCTGCAAATCTGACTTTTTAAGAGGAGTGTGACCCCAAGGATTACAGCCTGAATCTTTGTCTCCTAATTTGCCTTGTGACTGACCAAGTTTTGGGACATCTGGAATTCAGCTTCAAGTCTGAGGGCTTGGAGGGGAAGCTTCAGAACTAGTCTGCATTTACCAAGTTAAGAAATTTCTCATGCATGTTGCTCATGTCACTTTCTTTGCTACTCATGTCCTCAGGCATTCTCACACCCAACTACTACTTTGTTTTCAGAGTTATACCTGAACCACCCATGTATGTAAACTCTGAGTGGTTACACCAAGAGAGGCAAAATAACCACATTGAGAACTTTCTGCACCATAGTCCCCACGCATTGGAATGAATTGCTACTGCAGTGGAGATAAGAACTGCTCCTACTTTACTAACATTTTGTAAGTTGCTAAAGACTTACCTGTGTAGCAATCCTTTCAAGGCTTATAGGATCACAAGAACTGCATAGTATTGGCCCTGAATTTTTTTAACCTTTTATTGCTGCTGATAATGCTTACTATGAATATTGTGATGGTTTTAAGATTTTCTGATACCATCTGTTTTTATCTCTTTGGGTTATTATTGTTTATTATTTGATTGTTTTATTCTGATCTCTTGTGTGTGTGTGTGTGTGTGTGTGTGTGTGTACATAAGAGATCAGAATAAAATCATACAATAATAAACAATATAAATAATGATGTATGTTGTATATATTTTTTTTATATTTTGCAAGCTACCCTGTGTGGTGCTTGCATCAAAAGGATGGGAGTGGATGGATGGATGGATGGATGGATAGATAGATAGATAGATAGATAGATAGATAGATAGATAGATAGATAGATAGATAGATAGATAGATAGATAGATAGATGCAATACACTGGCATATGTCACAATGAATGTTTGTTTTTTATTATGTTCTACAACACACCAGAGAGTTAATTTTAAAAGAACCAATTAATTCAGATACTGTACTCATTTTCCCCTTAGCTTGTCTCCCATTCCACTTTTAACATATTTTGAAGCTTATAAATGAAAACAGAACATGGTCACATTCTTTCTAATTTCCCCCTTTCTCTTTTCTTTCCCCTTTTTTGTTTTTTTCTTTTAAGTAACACTCTCCTTTGGGATTAGTTATTTTCATGTAGGAACACAGAAAGCTTTTTTTCCTCTTTGTTTTTACAAACACATGCAAATCTCATGTACACAAGACATATGCTTATTGTAAAATGAATCGCAGCAAAGCCGTTCATACAGGAAAAGCAGATACATTCATCTTAGGGGACAGGATAGATATGTAAAAAAGGGAACTGAAAGCTAGTTTTAAAGAGAAAAATCTCTTAACATTTTTTTTAAAAAAATTAAGTATTTTTAATACTTTCTTTAAGAATAAAACAAAAAGAACCAACACTTTTTAAAGTGTAAAACATCAACATACACAAGAAAAAGCCATTGGAAACATTGCTTTCAGTCCATTGTTTTCTATATGGATCACATATCAAAGAAATAGCTTTCATATCACATCCGGTCACTGCATGTTATGTGCAGTCAAGTCAAGACCAACTTATAGCAACCCTAACAGGGCATTCAAGGTAAGTGAGATATTTAGGTTGTGGTTCTGTCAGTTCCACAGCCCCAGTGAGCTGCCTGGGTAAATAAAGGATTCAAACCCATGTCTCATAAGTCATAGTCCAGGCATTTGAAACCTACGGCCCATGGGCTGGACCCAGTTCCTGATGCCATTCCATTTGGACCACAGAGAGGACCCTGGAAGCAGAAGAAGATATGCCTGTACAGGTGCAAACATGCACAAACATGTCCTCTGTCATTGTATCCAGCCCACTCAGCTGTCTGAGGCCGAGTACTCTGGTCTGTGGCATGAAAACCTTGAGAACCCCTGTCCTAGTTTATCCACTGCACCATACTGGGTATTTGGTAATTTTATACACTATACTTACTAGTGGAATTGCATGTGTAGAAGATACCTAGGGACCAATTTAAACATTATACTCCCACCCCTCCAATGAGTGATCAGATCAAAAAAGAAGAGTAAAGAGTTACTGTACTTTTAATAGTTGTCTAGAATAGATGATAAACCTTCAGCAGATGTAACTTGCAGTAAATAATTTAGTGCTTGGTCTTTTTCACCCACTTTTATCATCTTAATGTTCAACTGTTGCCTTGCTTTGATACTTTCTTCTTTTACTTTCAATGAAAGTCATTTCAAATGATTGGTGCTTTCTGCCACTAAGATGATGTGTAATTCACATATTTACTGTTTCTTCTATTGTATTCTGTTGGTACATGATACACGCTAACTGACAACATCCAAAAAGGATGACCTGTGTCTTGTGTTTTCTTTACAGCTCCGGTGTGGATTTCAGCTTGTGATATTAAAATTAGCAGTCGCTGAGTGTCAGAAAGAGTTGGCAACAGATGTAGCAAAACCAGTTTCTGAGTTTGCCTGAGCCTGGTGATTAATCAGCAGACTGAATTTGCCAGAAGAAAAAAGTTCAAAACACACAGCATTTCCTTGTCATGCTTGCTTAATTATTTTCTGTTTTTGCTTCCCATGCCGATTGCCTCTTTTGAGATCCCAAACTCTACTGACTTTTCTTGTGGATTTACTTAAAGTCCTATGGCTGGAAACAAACACTGAACTTTTTTGAAAAACTGGACTCTTTGCAAAGACAGGTTAATTGCCAGTCAGTCGGAAACATCTGAACTTAAGAAGTTCTCCCTTTTTTTTTGTCTTCAACCTGAAAGTCTGCAGTGTGCATGTTCTAAGTTTGGAATGCATTGTTCTGCTTAGATTTAATGTAGCCATTGCTTGCTATCAGTCAGAATAGTGATGTTTTACTACTAACAATAACTATTATAGTACTAGTAATAGCCAGAATAACTTGCAATTATTTTTAATCAAGATAGAAATTCATAGTTCAATTGAGTTGAGCGGGAAATGTCTTGTTGAAATCAAAATAAATCATTTTGCCATTTTTGGGGATCAAGCCAGCTTCTAATTTGGTTCCAGCACATGTTCTCCCAAAAATCTTGCTAGTTCTTAGTAGCTCATATAAACTTTACAAGTGCAAGGATAATTATGTAGGATGCTAGCTTTGCTCTGACGTATGCAATCATATATTCTTATTGCATCATACTTAGAATATGTTATTGCATTCAGAGTGTACTCTCATTTTAAAATAAGGAAAGGTGAAATGTTGCATCTTTCTGGATTGACCAGGTTAATTGTGATAACAAATTCTCTGTTAAACTGATCAATAACACAGGTTGTTCATTCCCTATGATGGTGAAAATGTCCTGTTCTTAAACCATCCTGAACCAATGATCTAGGAACATTTCCTTCTTGCTATTGTAAGGATACAGAAATAAGTTGCATTCATCTATCATCAATTGTGTAAACATCTATTTGAGTAGGCCTAGTGCAGCATCATGTGATAGTGTGTGAAAGATGATGGATCATGTCATTCTGTGTCATATGCTGTATGCTTGTGCGAAACTGTTAATAAAGAGAGCTGCTGGGAGAAGGAGATCAGTAGGAAGAGCATAAAAGATTCCAAAGTACCCAGCTAGCTCCCCACAGATCTCCTGTCTTCATTCCGCTGGTCAGAATCCCATGTAGTAGGTAACTACAGCTTATTGTCCATGGTATAAGTCAGGGGTGCCCAAACTTTTTTGGCCGTGGGCTGATCATGTGGTTCATGGAGCCAGTCACTAAGGCCCAGGGGCCGGGTGCGGACCGTGTGTGTGTGTGTGCTTTACTTCTGCCTCCAGGAGTGATGAGTGCTTTGTGGGCCAGATGAATTGGCATCGGGGGCCGCACCTGGCCCCCGGGCCTTAGTTTGGGCACCACTGGTATAAGTCAATGATGATGAACCTTTTAGAGACTGAGTGCCCAAACAGAGGAGTGGGTAAACTCTGTGCAGGGGAGGAGGAGGAGGAAGTGCTTCCATTGGTCTGCTGGGCAGAAGAGTGGGATGAACTCTGTGCTGGGGGAGGAAGTACTCCCATTGTGCTGCTGGGCAGAGGGATGGGTGAAATATGTGCTGGAGGGTGGGAGAAGTCCTCTCATTGAGCTGCTGGGCAGAGGGGTGGGGAGAACTCTGTGCTGGGCTGATGGCACATGGTCTGACAGAGAAAGATCTGTGTGCCCCTTCTGGCACACGTGCCATAGGTTCGCCACCACTGGTATAGGTTATGCATCAGGATAATTGAGTGCTGAGACACACAAACACACACACATTTCTTTCAGGACAATCCATAATTTCTTATAATCCACACAGTTAAAGGTTTTGATGTAGTCTATAAAGTATAGACTGAACTTCTTCTGAAATTATTTGGTGAATTGCAGTAGCCAATGAATATTTGCTATATGATTCCAAGTGCCTTTAAAAAAATAATTTCATTTTTAATTGATGGTTTAAAACAAAATAACTTCATTTTCATTCTCTCTCTCTCTCTCTCTCTCTCACACACACACACACACACACACACAATCAAATGCACAGACACAGCACCCTAACCAGCTGTATTGCTAAATTTCTTAGTAGTTGAACAATTCTCTCTTGCTAATAGCCAGACCTTTGTTTCACAGAGGGATGCTGGTAGCATCCTAGAAGAAATGAAATACTGTAAAACAAAGTATAGGTCACAGGATCAAGAAGAATAAAATTTTCATACATAAGAGGGAACCCTTAAATTCAGACATTTTCATTATTCTGCTGAGTGAACAGCAGAAAAATAAAATTTCTGTTCAAAGTAGGTTTAGTTTGGTGCTACACAATTTGGTAGAAGCAAAAACTAAGTGTGAGAACACCTTGCTCTGCCCTTGCTTTTATCACTGTTTCTATAAAGTGTGTCCTGTTCACATGGAACCGTCCCACATGAGTAAGAGCTCTAGGAAATTATGGTTCTTGTCCACACAGGGAGCCTCCATGTGAGTAGAAATCTATTTTCCACAGATGTGTTGCTTTTCATATGATGGAAGTGAGAAAAGAGATGTTGTTTGCTCATGCAATAGTGAATGCAGGGCTTATAGTGGATGACTACGGTTCATTTCTCCAGAAACCCTGCTCTGGAAGTCCCTCAGTGACAATAGTTGAAATGATGCTTAAAATATGTATTTCTTAGTGCTGCTGAATATGGACCTATTTCCAATCAGTTGCTTACTTTAATCATCTACAGATAGATAGGTAGTAGAGGGTTTCTTTCTTCCTCTTCCTTGTCCTTTTTAACATTAAAGAATCCAACAAGACATTGGCAGTTGGTTGTGGTTATCTTCAAACCATGACATTAAGACACAACTGCTAGACTGTGCTAGAGAAAAACAACACTATATGAGGTAAAAGGTTGCCAAACATTCACTTCTTCCCAATGTTGTGTTATATTTTCCATAAACACAAACTGATGAAAATTTTATGAACATGGCAACATTTCTAGAACTTTCTATGCATTTAGTACTTCCTTTGGAACTACTATTCCTTGGTCACGTAACACCTGGCTGGAGTAAAAAGCCAAATAAATAAATAAAAGGAAATGCAAACATTCTCTTTTGGCTGTATATGTGTGCCAGGAAATAAGTGCCTCCCAGACAGCCTTTGAGAAAAGTAAAAGACACAGCCCATCTTCCAGAAATACTGAATCTGATATCTCAGTTTTCCAGCTGCAGGTGTGCTCTAGAAAGCTCATACCAATGAATCACAAAACTGAAGACATGAAAGAGAACATCTGAGTTCACCCAAGCCATCTACCTAGAGAGCCTCAGAATTAAAGTTTCAAACCACTACTGTCAAAGGAATTTTTATTCTTTTTTAAAAAAAGCTTTAGTCTGTGATAAAAAATAAATTCAACCTTTAGGCCACCAGCTGAGACTGGGAAAGATTCAGGAGTCAGTAAGGCTACTGGTGTTGACTGAATAAGAAATATGTCTTTACAGGAAACATTTGCAATTCTGATGCAGTAGATTAGCCATTGGAGACTTCCTTCACACCTCAGCTATCACAGACAGAGACTTTTATTTGCATTCAAGCAGTATCCTATCCATGGGGAGAGAAGCTGACACATTAGATTCTTATTACACCATAAGTGGCAAAGGCTGCAATCTTGCACATGGTAAAGCTGTTTCAATGCAATTGACTTAAATTGAATTTTAACACGCTGGATCTGTGGGGGATTTCAGTCCTGCCCCATTAATATCCATGGGAGTTTTGCTATGGATTTTCAAGAGAACAGAACTATACCTTGTGAGAAGGGGATCATATATGGCTGCACCTATGAGGCCATAAATTTGTTGGATACTTTTACTGGCAGATACAAAAATCATATTTCTAGTTTAGACAGACAAGTCTGTTAATATGTCTAGATGCTATGGCCTAAATCTAACTGGTGATTCTGTTCAGAGTTGACTAATGAATCAACTGCTTCGCAGTAAGTCTATACAGTCAAACCTCGCATAAAGAGTGCTTCGCTTAAAGAGTAACTCGCTTAAAGAGCAGAATTTTCTCTGAATGTTCGCTTCGCTTAACAAATAAAACCAACCAAAAACTCACTTAACAAACAAATTGGGGTTCACAATCCCCACACACACACACACACAATTGGTCATTTACAATGGTGCTTTGCTTAAAGAGCAAACTTGCTTAAAGAACAATCTTGTGGAACGCATTATGCTCTTTAAGCAAGGTACAACTGTACTTATATAAACACATTATTTAAATAGATCAGTACTAGTTATGATTAGCAACTGGATTTAATCCTTTATTTTCCACAGATCTAGCACTATTATACACTGTATGACACAACCAATATCCTCTTTTTGTACTTTAACACAATCCCACACTGTTCTTCATCTCATTCATAGAAAACCCTTACTTCATTTTCACCCATAAATCCTGTAACTTTTTCTTCTCTATTTCAATACTTCTTCTGTGTCTAGGCCAGATATGAAACTACCAAAATGAAGCCAGCTTTTGGTGAGTTCATTCTGCAGTTCCTTTTGCCTGACATAGTACTAAAACTTTCTTTAAACATCAGCATTTGGAGAAGATTAGAGAGAGGTGGAGGGAAATTTAGGTAGACCAGGTAAAACGCAAAATGAAACAATGGAAGAAAACAAAACCAGTTACCTGAAACTAGAGTGGGAAATGTCTTTGTCTAACTCTGAGTAGTTTGTCAACTTTGGGTGAATCTTTTTTAAAAAACAAACAAACAATGAAAGTCATGTAACCCATAGAGGAGATTCTTCCCTTTCTGACAGACTGATTTTTTTTCTTTTGAATTCAGAGACCCTCATGCAGCAAACAAGCAACAATGGCCATGCCTCAGTGCTTCTCAGCTTACAAATATTAAAATATTGTTCCTGGGCTTCTTTCTCTGAAATTACATAGGATTTTTTTCTCTCGCTGAATCATGAAGAATGCTATTTCCCATGCAAATTATGTTAGTGTCATTTGCAGTGTATTTTTTCTCTGTGGCTGGTCATTCTTCATTTTCTCAATGCCTGGGTTCACAGCTCTGAAGCTACAAGCAGTCAAACAGATACTGTTTATCCCTCCTGAACTTCTGCACAGGGGAGAACATACATTAGCACCTTAGTTCAGGAAAGGAAGAATTAGCTCCCTTTATAGTTCACAGGTTTTAATGGACCCCATATCTCACCTTTAGAATGTCTTGCTCCACGCTGACAAAAATATCACAGCTGTCTGTCAGGCTAGATTTATTTAAAAGTGCACAAAAGGACTAGCAAGTTTTCCTGCATCTGTGGCTGCTTCAGATCAGATTTTAGGTCAACTCCACTCTGTCTCTCTACAGCCTACTGTGGAAGGATGCTACAGGGTAGAAAGGGTGATGGTAGCTTGCTGAGCACTGCTAAGACTCTGCCCACCTAATAGATCAGCCTCTTAAACTTTTCTAAACTGCTTTTGGAGGTCTGAAAAGTTATACTTCTTTTTTGCTGCACAATAAAAATCTGATGTACACCAAACTTCATCATCAATGAAGTCTTGGGGTTTCTGCTCAGAGGTTTTAACAGAAGTCAAAATGACTAAAGTTAATTTTCTCAAAAAGCTTTCTACACATTCTCTTTATATAATAACCATTACTTGCCATCAAGACAATTCCTACTCATGGTGATGCCTGCCCAGATTTTCTCAGGAAAAGGTACCCAGAAGTGGCTTACCACTTCTTCCTGCTGGGGTAGGACACTCTTGAGCAGCTTGCGTAAAGCTACAGAGAAGGCTTCCTCAACTTTGGCCCTGCAGCTGTACTTGGACTTCATTTCCCAGAAACCCAAGTCAACCCTCCTGTTGATCAAGAACAGCTGGAGGGCCAAGATTGAGGAAGTCTTCTACAGAGCCTGATTATCTTCATGGGAGGCACAGGAATCAAACTCCTGAACGACCCAGTAACACACACACACACACACACACACACACACACACACCCCTCTGTTTGTAGTAAAATATGAATACTCTAAAGGTGAAAAATCTTGGGTAAAACATCTAAGAAAGTAAAGAGAGAGAGAGACAGAGAAGCCCTATATCAGAGGTTGCCACCAACACCCCCACCCATGGGCTTCATCCAGCCTGTGCATATCATTAATCCCCCACCACCAGAAGTCACAATATGTCACTTACCGTGGTGGTAGTGAGAATCACAACATTTTTCAGGATTTTTGGACAGCCTCTACCACTTTCCAGGGCAGCGGGAGGCTTTTTAGGGCAATTTCACTCAGGTTTGGGGGTTTTCTGTCACTTTTCTTCTGTGCTTTGGCAGCTCAAGTGCAGCTGTCAGTGACTTCTGGTGCCTGGAAGAGCTTACTTCAGTGCCTGGGATCCCAGCGCGGAACCAACCGGCCTGGAGGCAAGCAGCAGCAACAGTGTGGCTCGGGCGGCTACAAGACTGCTGCCACCACTGCTGCCATCATCAGAGGCTCCCTTGGTTAGCTGGCCTGGAGGGAAGGAACAGCAGCTGTGCAGCTTGGGAGGCTACAAAACCACTGCCACCACTGCCGCCGCCACCGGATGTTCCCTCGTCCAGACAGCCTGCAGGGAAGCAGCAGCACATGGGCGGCTCGGGCGGCTACAAAACCACCACTGCCTCTGCTGCCACCACCGCCATCATTGGACACTGTGTTTTTGTATTGTTTAATTATTCCAGTTATTATTGAAGTGTTTTTGTATTGTGATGATTTGATATTTTATAATTGTAATTGTGATATTATTATGTGAAATGTTTTTTGATACCATGTAATTGTAATTATGATATTTTGTTTCTTTGATAGCTGCCCTGAGTCGCTTTGTGAGTAGGGTGGCATACAAGTTGGACAATTAAATTAAATTAAAATTGCCCACAGCCATGCTCGAGCTGCCGAAGTGCAGCAGAGAAGCAACGGAAAAAACACAAACTGGAATGAAATTGCTCCAAAAAGCCTCCTGTCAGCCTGGGAAGTTGCAGAGGCTGTCCAAGAACCCCCCAAAACATCACCATTCCCACTGCTGCCACCCATGATAATGATGAGAACAAAAATGTAAGTAGTGGGTGCAGCCATACCTACAGCACCCATAGCTGAGCATGGTGGTGGGAACTTGCCCCTGGTGGGAAAACGTTGGGAACCACTGTCCTATATGTTTGTAGATGTAGAGATCAACATTCTTATTGCACAATCAACCTCCAAAGTCTGAGATTTGATTAAAGCTCTGGATTTGTAAAACCCATCAAACTTCAGACTACAGAATCAAAGTAGGGGATACCCTCATCCCATCCCCAATATCTCCTGATTTTTTATCGTTTCCCTATGTTATGAGGCAGCTGTTCTAAAACAAATCAATATTCTAAAGTTTCCCTGTCAAATCCAAAGCCCACAGATATTGCACAGCATTCAAGCTTGTGTGTTAAATCCAACAGATGTGTCACAAACTCAATTTTCCCTGCTCATGTGGCTCTACTAAAACAGGAGATTTAGGAAGCAATCTTAAGGACAAAGACACCAATTAATACAGTATTGCCATCCCAGAGACTTTGTTCCATAGTCACACCTCTGTAAAGTTCCTCCTTTTTCTTATGGGAAAGTACATTTCCAATTAAATGCAATGAGAGGGGAAATGGTTAGACGTGCTCTGAGGCATTTCTAAGCACAGAAAATGATAAAATGGAATATCTGCATTTAGAAGCTACTATTTCTTAAGAAAAGGGACTGTGATGGCTTAGTGGTTAAGAGTATGAACTTGATGACTGGAAGGTTAGCAGTTTGCGACTTGAGTCTGCACGACGGAGTGACATCCCCTCTCTGTCCCAGCTCCTGCCAACCTAGCAGTTCAAAAGCAAGAAATTGCAAGTAGATATATAGGTACCACTTCAGTGAAAAGGTAAACAATGTTTTGTGCACTCCAGTGTCTAGTCATGCCTGCCACATGACCACAGAAACTTCTGCAGATGTCTTGGCTATAAACAGAGATGAGCACTAAACCCTAGAGTCGGATATGACTGCCCTTTGAGCAAGGGCAACCTTTACCTTTACCTATGTCTTAAGAATTAAAGAAAGTTTAATTATCCTCCAAAAAAATGCAAATATATTTGTTTTTATTTCATAACTTGTATTGGGAAGTAGACAAGAAGCTTTATTTCTATACTGATCATGCAAACAGGATCATACAATAACTGATGTTGGAAGTGGCCTATGAAGCCATCAAATCTGACCTCCTACTCAATATAGAAATCCAAATCAAAGCAGATCAGACTGATAGTTGTCCAATTTCCTTCAATGCTTCCAGTGTTGGAATGCCCGCCACCCCCCGAGGTAATTGATTCCATGTCATACTGTTCTAAAAAAACTTCTTGTTATTCAGCTTATATCTGGCTTCCTATAACTTGAGACTATGATTAAGTGTTCTGCATTCTGGGATGATCAAGAACAGATCCTGTTCATCTTTTTTATGACTATCTTTCAAGTATTTGAAAGGAGCAACAGAGCCGTTTTGAAAGATATTCTCTAGAGCAATAACATTTTATCATTTTTTAAATTGTAAAACTGCCATCTTCTTTGTCTCTGCATACAATTGCTCTTCATCATGAGAGGAGAAGTGTGGGATAATAGGGCTGTCATCTTAGTGGACTCATGTCCTCTCCCTCTTTCCCACACTTCAGGACCGTAGGATTCGAATCTAAGGTAGCCACTATATATTATAGAGGAGATTCTCCAAGTACTGATTATATGCAATTCTCACAAAGGGAATTTTTTTGAGCTTAAATAACAAATTAGTTTGCTTTGCATTGGGATGGGTGTTCTGGTGATAAGCATATTTTTAAACACAAAAGTGTTCCTTGGCCATGTCTTTTAAAGACTATCATGGCTGTGACTGTAGTATTTTGTAAAGTGCAGGTAGGCTGCCATTAAGCTTTCAGGAGCTGGAATCCAGGTGTAACAACACAGTCCAACAGTTAGAAGTTTGATTGCCCCATAAAAATCCAAAAGAATGCTGTTTTAACATTTAAATGAAAGGCAGCCTAGTACACATGAGTCCCATATACTGTATATGTAAAGCTGAGCCAAAATATACAGGGATCAAGTGGTATGTGAGCATATTCAACAAACAAAAAGTAATTACTCTTGAAAAAGCAGATCTGGTCAGATGTGCAATCATCTTACATTACCTCCGGAAACAATATCCTATTGTGTATAGTTTAAGAGAAAAGCTACCTTAAATGTGTGATTTAATGAGGCACTAGAGCGAAGTTTGATTAATTGACACTTCTGCAATATTGTACCAATGCATAATTCACATGAATGAGATTCTAGGGACACTTCTTTAAATTTGACAACTCCAGCATTTTCACTTGACTTTAGCATCTTAAAAAAAACAACAGAAAAACTGAATGTGTGTGAAATGACACTAACCACAGTTAATAAAAATAGTAATGTGTTGTTGTTTTTCTTGCTCCTAATATGATTTTCCCCATTTTCCTCTGGAACAACAGAGAAACTCATAATTTATGTAGAAGATGTAGGTGACCTTCAAATACATGGGAATTTATAATAAGTCATGCATTTTTATCAGCTGTTTGGGTGTAGGTTTGCCAGGTGAGGAGGGAAAAATGTCAGTACAAATCAGCCCACTAAGCAGAGCTATTTTTTTCTGACAGCAAAATCAGTCTCATCCTATTGGATTTGTAATGTTAGTTCAGCAGGAAGCATCTAAAAGGAAAGAGGCATACCACAGAAGTAAAGAAATATAGCTGTAATAACAGTGCTCCAGTACTACTTACTTATCATCTAACCTCCTTATCAAACCTTTCCATGCTCATGTGCCCATGCTGCTCTTAGTATAGAATTAGCTACCAGGATGTATTGACATCAAATGCTGTCTCTCAGAGTAGCCCAGTGTTGTAGCTGCTGAAAGATTTTCAGATAACTCCTCTAATGAGATTGTCAGCCTTTGCTTGTTAGAGAATCTGCCTCCTTGTCCAATCCTCAAATTACCCAAAGGAATAATCCATCACAGCCATTGCACTAGTTTTAACTAAATTAACCTTTACAGGCAGATTACAGGTGAGTTTATTGATCATGGCATCACCTGCCTGCAGCACCAGCATATTGACTTCTGTTGGTCATCTTAATTATACAATATATGTTAGCCCTTTCTCCAGTAGAAGGTTGTGGGGGAGGTGTGGGGGACTGCTTAGTGGGCTTTGAAATGGAAAGATACAAAACACAGAAGCATGATGCCCCATGGCTGCACATAATCATAGCAATAATTTTTGTGCTATGAATCCTTGCAATCCTCAGTAATGAGTCCTTTTGGGAAGTTGCTGTCTCAAAGAGCACACCATTACAGCCTCATTTACCTCCAGCATGATGAATGTTAAGATTGCATTCTTACAAGGTCCAGCATCCCTGAAGTTCCAGTATAAACTGTTGCTATAGTCTGAACTCAGTAATATCCTGGCATGGTCCTATGGGATTCTGTGATGAAGCAGCAGACTACAAAGCATAAATATACTGTTGTTACTATTAAAAGCAACTTGTTCCTTGATGGCATTAGTAGGGAAATCTCAGCACAAGCCCTTCACCATCACAGGCATCAGAACCTCCACAAGGACAATTGTTTCTCTTAAGACTTTTGTGTTTCTTACTGTGACACCAGTCCCACCCTCTACTTTGTATAGGACAGGCCTTGCTCTTGACATAGAGGTCCATTGTGAAATTCCAGATTTCTTTTGACACATTAAAACCAGAAGAACATATGCAAATGTTAACTGGTAATGAATCTACAAGGGGGAAAAATAAGGTGGGGAACTGCACTTTGTTGGACACAGTTTCTGATGGTATCTTAATCTGGACCATGCTACTAGCGATGTCCTAGGTGTGGCCAAATTCCTTAGCCATACCCATTCCAAATATCAATGAAAGAGCAGCAGCACACAAGCCTAAATCTCCCTAGGATAGCATGGAAAGACTAGGATTAATAGTAGTTATTACAGTGTCTTTTCTTTATTCTTATATTGTAATACAGTCTGCCATGAAGCTGTAGTTACATACATCACTATAGATACTATTTCTACTATTACTTGTAATTTGACCATATACTGTATTGCCTTTCCTACAGTACTGATTTGGGGATGGGGTACAAAAAAGAGTGTAGCTGAATTCTTTACATCATAAATAATTACGCACACATACCTGCTATCCCACCCTTCATAATCAAAGGTAGCTAAATTCAACATAAATTGAACCAATTAAAAAACCTCCAGTTCATGCATATGGGATATTGTGCCAGCACAGTTTTGCATCAGCAGGAAAAAAGATATTAGAGAGTAAACAAAACAAAACAACAACAAAAAGGCAAGAAATTATTGTGGCACCTTAAAGACTAACTCCTGTATTTATTTGTGAGCTTTTGTGGATCAAGTTCACTTCATCAGACAGCTTTATGTAGCAAAGGCCAGCCTGAATGTTGACAACAGTAATGATAACAACCAATATGAATTTACAGGATATCCCCTTGTGCTTACTACCATTCATACTTGTGGAAAAAGATCCATAGCAATTGTGTTTGGGTAAGGAGTGGTTAACTGATGAAAAAAAAATCAGCTTGGTGTTTCTACATGAATGATTCTATTCTCTATGTGACTGTAGATCCTCTTGATGACTTCCATTTGTATTGTCCTTTGCTTTGTAAATCTTAGCATCCTTTTTCCTGATGGCAATGCAGGCACAATATTGTGCAGCAATATTGGGCAGTTTTCTGGTTTTTTTAAATCAGGGATACAGACATAATATTCCACATTCATAAAAAAGAGTATTTTTTAAATGAATTGAACTTCCCGACTTTTTAGAATGGAAGTTTAAGTGTGCAGACACTACACACAAATTTCAATACAAAAATAATTTAGAATTATCCACTGCTATAGGATTCCAGGAAATGAACACATGAGCTGTACAATTGTTGCTGGGAGAGGAGAGAAGCAAGGACAGCAGAATGTATCTATTTTCTATCTGTGCCAAAATAATTTGAAGGACTGTTTGGATAGTAATGAAGCAGCAAAGCAAAGATGTTAGCAAGTGCAATACACACAACAGAGAATCAGACTCACCCTTTAACCACTCAGGTAAACTAATGATGCCAGCCTGACTCTGAAGAATGCAGACTAGAAAGTAACCTTCTAATTTCCACACCCTTTCCTTTGGTTAGAAATATAGAACCAAAAGATCTACAAATATAGCTCTGTCAGTGACTTAGTGGGTTAGGGGCTGAGCTTGGAGACTGGGACAGGGTTTGATACCCGAGAGCTGGATGATGGGGGACCTGAAAGGAGCCTCATTTGAATGTCCCCTGCAAAAATCCTTTGAAACCCAGAAAAATCTCTGACACAAAAACATACAAATCTACAAGCATGCTGTATGCTCATTTCCCAAAAGTTGTCCACTTGCTTTTGAAGTAAAAAGCAAAGACTGTCACTGGAGACCAAGATCAAAATCATCGATACTATGTAAAAGTAAGACAGAAAAAGGGGGGTCAACTTGTTTAAAATGGGGTATTGGATTACAGATGCCACACCCAAGCTTAAAGATAGAAAATTGAGTGCTCAATCAAGTCAAACCTGAACTTTCACTAGAGTAGAACATGAGAAAATTGGGGCTATCCTACCATGGATATAAAATGAAAACACAGAACCAGACAGGACAATATTACTGGGATATGGGCCAGAAATGGGGAGAGGAGGAGAAAGAGATAACATGAGATGGTTTGACTAAATAAAAGAACCACAACTGTTAATTTGCAAGACCAAATTTTACTGGAAAAGTCAATATTGTTATGAAGGAGAGAGTGCGTAGAAGGGAGAACAATCGAACATGAAGTGCTGTAGGTTTGCAAGATGTCAGTTGAACTGCTAATGATAGGACAATTTGGAGTTCATTAACTCATACAGTCATCACAGATCAGAAGTGACTTGATGGCACATACCATCTTTGGAATTTTTCTTTTAACTACCAAACAATTGTAAAATGGTAAGACAGGTAGGAAAGACACCAAAGGTCTTCTAACATCAAGTAAGATAATTTGCAGTTCCAAATCAAAAAATAAAAAATAAAATAGTAATTTTGTAGCCAGAAACAAAACACTTGTAAATGCCTGTTTGGTCAGGAAGGAGTTAAATGGTTTTTGTGTGTGACTGTTAGCTAATTAGGTCATGACTTGTGCCTCAAAAGTTCAGATTGTCTCATAGTTTAGTGAATATTTTGGAATGGTCTGTGCTGGTAGGGCTTTTCCACTTAGTTTATATCAATCACTGTTTTACTTATGAGAGGCCTTTAAAAAGGATGAATATTTCATCCCCTGCAGTTAGTTTTCCTTGTAAATTAAAAAAAACTGTTGGTGTTGACCTGAAATCCAATTTCAAAGTTACATTTTTTTGCTTTGGTTGCTCCAATTTCAGAATTGCCTTATAGAATGTTGTTTTGCTGCACTGTGGAATCATTTTAAAATAGTTTCAAAAACATTTACAGTAAAAAAAAAGAGAGCACACAATCAATTTTGGTATAAAACAATGTTACATGATTACCTCATTAAAACAAGTACAGAATTAAAACAAACGCGATACAGTGGAACCTCAGTTAACATAATTAATGTGTTATCCGGGAGGTTTCTTACAGTGAAAATTAACCAAATTTCCCATAGGAATGCATTGAATGCAATTTACTACAGGAATGCATTGAAAACTGAAATACTTTAACTGAAATGCTGTTTCCCATAGGAATGCATTGAAAACCAATTAATCAGTTCCAAAAAAAATTCTATAAACTGATCCACTATTTTCCATGGATTTCCTTTTGTTATGCAATTTTTATGTTAGCCGAGCTGTTTGTTAACTGAGGTTCCACTTTTTTTAAAAAAAAAAAATATAGCAATATGAAACATCCACTGTTAAAAGGCTTGTCTTCAGTTGCCCAAACCTGCTTTAATAAAAGTGTCTTTAGCTGCCATCACATGGATTGCAATTAGGGCTAGTGACCATAATACGGTGTAAAGTGGGAATTTTTAAGTCTGGGGTATAAAAGGAGCAAGCTGTGCCACAGCTATCTTCATAGTCAGACTCCACACTCATTCTAAACTTTGAAGTAGATCTTAGTTGAGCCAGGATAACTTGGGATTCAACCTGGACTGCATTTGGACTGCATTCACACAAATAAACTGAAGTGCTGCTGAGCATTAAGTAAGATAGCTACCTCATGTGTCAAAAAAGTGAGAAAGTACTCACATGTATATTTCATTGCACAACAAGTTTATCGATATATTTTGTGCTTGGACCTTTCAAATATATCTGTGTAGTAAATAACAGAGTACGGAACAGATTTTACATAATAGCCTCATGTATTCAAACAAATTTTAAAGGGACAGGTAACAAATGTCTGTACATAGACTTTGGATCTGATTCAGCATAAAATAGTTATATTGAATTTATAGAAACAAAAATAAATAGAAAAATGAAGTGAATTTTCACTTTCCTATGTTGGACATAATTCCAGTGACAATGGAATAAAGCAGGTAGGAATCTGCAAGTTTTGTTAAGAGACACATGTCCAAAGGTCAGCATGTCAACCACGGTTGTTCTAGGCAATTCATGTTATAACGAATAGAGAAGTTACACTAACATGTTTCAAGTTGACTTGATTAAATGCATGAAGGAAATGTAGGAAGAAGCCTGTCATATCTTAGTTGCTAACCTATTACAAAGGCTGAGGGACATCCTCAAAAAGGCCTGAATCCTTTTAGTCACCTTTTTGGCCTTTCATATGTGGTCACTTTCAGCATCATGGATTGTGAAGAGTGGCTGAAACAGGTAACTGTGTTCTGAAAAAGTCAGGTATTGAGGTCCTAAGCCAGTGATGGTGAACCTTTTAGAGACTGAGTGCCCAAAATGCAACCCAAAATCCAGTTATTTATCACAAAGTGCCAACACAGCAACAGGGGAGGGAGCTAACACTCCAATTGGGCTGCTGAGCAGACTGGTGGTGTGAACTCTGTGCTGGGGGAAGAAAGAAGCACTCCTATTGGGCTGCTGGGCAGAGGGGCAGGTCGAACTCTTACCTGATGTGACTGCATGGGTGGCCACAGAGAGGGCTCCGAGTGCCACCTCTGGCACACATGCCATAGGTTCGCCACCACTGTCCTAAACCATTAAATAAGAAGCAATGAGGGAAGATAGTAAAGGTAAAGGTTGTCCTTGCTGGAAAGCCAGTCATATTTGACTCTAGGGTTCAGTGTTCATCTCTGTTTATAACCAAAGAGCCAGCGCTGTTTGTATATGCAAACACGTGGTAGGCATGCCTCAACATGGAGTGCACGGAGTGAGGGAAGATACTGACTGAGTAGTCTCATTTGGGTGGGAATGAGAACTCTGTGTGAGTGTGTTGTATGTTTAAAATGACAAAATGGAATGTAGTCCTTACACATGTTGACACTTGCAAGTATACTCTTGCAGAGCTCTGATTGTACAGCGGGAAGGACATCACTAGCAGTGCCAGTTTTGCTGTTCATTAAAAATGATATTTTATTGACTTTTGGGGTGCACGTGACTTCATATTATTGCATGCAAACTGTATTGCTTTATCCTGAATGCGAAAAATGTAACTCTTCAATTTGAAGTAATCCACTTCTGATGGTGATATCATTCCTACAGTGTCTGCAGAATCCACAAAAAGATGCTGGTCATTATCAGTAAACAGAGTCACTTTCAATGTGGGATAGAGAAACACATTGTTATTGAGAGCTCACTCACCTCTCAAAATGATGGCTGGTTAGATAAAGCTAAGTTGGATTTCACGACTGAAATGTTCAAAAGTAGGTGGGGATCAAATTCAGAAAAAAAATTGGCTTGTCCTTATATACAATTTGACAAAGAAAAGTGCACCCAATTTTCTGTTACTAATGTATTCTGAGTGGGGAAAAGATCAGTGCAATATAGAAAACTATATTTACTGAAAAAAGAACTACTGTACATGGTACTGTGAACAAGGAAAGAAAATAATATTCCAATTGAACAAAAATACAAGAAAATCCAGACATTGCATGTGTCTTTTTCTATATTTCCTCAGATTTGGACCTGTTCTTCTGTAGCCCTGAGGGAAAGGCTGTCACTACTTTTACATTCTTATGCTACCCCTTCTCTCATTTTAATGCATGTTACAGTTACTATTAATATGTTTTCTTGGGAAACATGGATACATTTTAAAGTAGTAATTACCAAATTTTTCAGAATCACACCCCCTCCTTTAAGATTTCTGAGAAACTTCTTAATCATCACTTTCCCTTAACCATCAATTAATTCTTTTAGAAGAAGAGGCTCAATTTTAATTGAAATTTGAAAATAATCACCAAACCTAGACAGCTTAATTTAAAAAATAATCACAAATGCTTTTTTTATTCCAAAAGATAATAAAAAGGTATTTTCTTATAAGAAACAGTAGAAGGAAACCAAGTTTAAGTGAATGATGCACGTTAAAAGGATCACAGTCATGTGCTCTTCTCTTGATTTCCCCACATAAGTACATCCTCTGTTTGAAAACTAATGATTTGAAATGATTGTGTAATACAGTATACTGGTGTTTTCACCATTCCAGACCCCCACTTTGTCAAGCTCACTAATGGTGCTATGGTCCATGATACTTCTTTCTTCTTTTAAATTACATAAAAAACACTATTGTCACTCTTGTTCTTTCATTGTCCTCCTTACATCCATTGTTACTATTAACTGTTCTTGCTCTTCTAGTTTTCCATTTGATACTTCACAACCAGACTTGCACAACTGAACTTTCTCTTTCTTACCCTGACAATTTACCATTTTGTTCCTACTGTGTCTTCAAATCTTCTCCAAAGAGTTCCAAAACTACTCTCTTCTGAAATAAGTTTTATGGGCATGAGAGAGAAAGGTTTCAAGACACAAGGGAAGCCCATTCCACCCAAAGTGTCTGTTCTGCTGAAGGAGAGATGCTATGGAATTCAACTCCAAAGATTGAACATGTGCAATACTTCTTTAGTTTCAGCATACACTTCATATATTCTTATTGGTCTCTGAATTCTGTCTGACATTTTAACCTAACTGCTAATCCTGTTTCCAGTTCTAAGTAAATCTGCTTTGTTTCTTTGATTTTCTTTTTAACTCATTCCACAGTCTAGAAAAGTCCTGAGGATCCCAGCCATTCTAATTCCCATCATGCAGAAGTCTACCAATTCAGTGGCAAAACTCTTAATGTATTTACTCCAGTCTAATTGAAAGGAAAACCATGTTTACATGAGGCTTCCTAAAACACCCTCATTTATTTCTCTTGCACAGAAGCCAGAGCATACACCTCTAAAACCTGTCTGACAGGCTACATGCTTTTTGGTGAGCACTTTTGTTTTCAAATCTGCTTTGCTTTGACAACTAATTAAGGATCATGGGAAAACATTGACAACACAATGTGTTGCTTGGCACCATAGTTTCTACTATTCATGCTAGAATAGACCCAATGAGTCAGTGCAGCTTTGTTGAGTCAACTCATCCATAAGGTCTATTAATTCAAATGAACGTACTGTAGTTGTGGCTTACTACACTAAGAGAAATTGCAACTAAAGCAGGCTCATTTGATCAATGAAACTTATGGAGGTGTTGATTTCCTACACATTCCTCAATTCCTGAATGTGTAGGAAATCAACACCTCCATAAGTTTCATTGCTCAAATGGGCCTGCTTTAGTTGCAATTTCTCTTAGTGTAGTAAGCCACAACTACAGTATGTTCATTTGAATTAATAGACCTTATGGATGAGTTGACTCAACAAAGCTGCACTGACTCATTGGGTCTATTCTAGCATG
Source organism: Furcifer pardalis (assembly GCA_030440675.1). Classification (NCBI taxonomy): domain Eukaryota; kingdom Metazoa; phylum Chordata; class Lepidosauria; order Squamata; family Chamaeleonidae; genus Furcifer; species Furcifer pardalis. The sequence continues at coordinate 129,842,873 of CP126894.1, forward strand.
ACATACTACTCTAAGCAACAGGATCTTAGCCAGTGCATAGTATTTTGGAAAACAATATTGACAGTATAACAGAGAGTAAACAAAACAAACAAGAAAAAATTGTGGCTCCTTGAAGAATACTGTATTTTAATGTTAGCTTTTGTGGATCAAGTCCACTTTGTCTGATGAAGTGGACATAATCCACAAAAGCTAACATTAAAATATAGTAGTCTTTAAGTGCCACAATGTTTTTAGTCTTTTTGTTTTGTTTACTATCTGATATGCTTGCACAGACTAACATGGTTACCACTTTAACAAATTCAACTATAAATAATAGGTAAAGGTAAAGGTTGCCCTTTCTTGAAAGCCAGTCTAGGCTTCAGTTATCATCTTTGTTTATAGCCAAAGAGCCAGCGCTGTCTGCATCTGCAGGCATGCCTCAACACTGGAGTGCATGGAACACTGTTTACCTTCCTTGTCCAATCCATATTTAGAAATCTTATCAACAAGGATATAACAGATTTTTTTTTGGTTAAATACCATATGCTGCACTGATAGACAAAATTCCTAAAATATCTTCTTGAATTTGACTCAGTACTGAAACTAGGCTGACTAGAGTGGAGGTTTTTTTGGTCTACTTATTTGTCTTCTTCAAAACATGGACAATACTTGCTAACTAAACTTCTAGCACTGCAACGGTTCTCCAGGTACTCCAAAGAATTACAACCAGAGGCTGTGAAACAAGACCCATAAGATCCTTCCACATCTAGACTTTTAATTCAACTGGTTCAGAACTCACATCAAATACCTAGTTGCTTTCTAAATACATTTTCTGAGCTGCGCATCATATAAGACACAAACTCAGTAGGAAAGGATGCAGCTCGCTAAAATTCCTGAGCTGAATGCTGTGGCTAATTGGCATATATTTAGAATATATAATTTATTATTATGCCTTAAGGGCAAGCATCATCTGGTTTACAAGTTTCCCAGCTTTCAGTTGGGACAATTGGAACTGAACAATGCCAGGTTAAAAACTTGGCATTGTTAATCAACTGCTCACTGAAAAGTGTTGAATTCTTGCTACATGGGACACTAGACAACACCTGACAGTCTGGATTGAGACTTCTAGGCTAATAATTATGTGATACTAAGTCAATTTCAACTCATAGCAACCATTTTCAGGATTTCTTCTTCTTTTTTTGTTCAGTCGCACAGTTGATCCCGACCTTTTGTGACTCTATGGACCATGGTCCTCCAGGCACCTCTGCCCTCCACCATCCTCCGCTGCCCACCCAGATCTGTGCCCACTGCATCCACAATACCATCTAGCCATCTCATTTTTGGCTGCCCCCTTCTTCTTTTGCCCTCCACCTTTCCAAACATCAAGGCCTTCTCAAGTGAATCCTCTCTTCTCATTTTATGTAAACCAGTTTCTTCCCCCTCACTTTTCTTTCTTTTTTTGGGGGGAGGGGGATGACTCTGAAGCTTTGTAGTCTGCCCAAGGACACTCTGTTTGGCTCTTCTCTTGGGGGGTGCAATAGGAAATTAAACTTCCAAACTGTCTTCACAGCCAAATATCCCACTTGCTGAGTTATCCAGACAACTAAGAAGCATCAAGCTAAATGGATAATCAATCTGTTCCTGTACAGTGGTTTAGGTGTCTGGCTGCAGAGTCAAAGGTTAGGAGTTCAATTCCCCACTGAGACCCCTTGGAAAACCAGTCTATGCAATCATGGACACACTGCATAAAGAAGTGGTTTACTGTTCCACAGAAGAAGGAAGTAGCAAACCACTTCTGCACATTCTCTACCTAGAAAATCCAGGAAAATCCAAGATAGCCACAAGTCATTGACTTGATAATACACAATTATTATTATTAAAGAGTATTTATATCAGCATTCATATTCCAGGTGAGCTGTGAAAGTTAAAGCATTTAACAATTAGTACACATTTTGATGTAATTCTAATTATTATGTTTCCTCAATGATCTGTAGAACCACATTGAGTCTGCAGCCAATTTATATATTAATGTTAGTATCAATAATGTGATTTAGTAACAATAATGTAGCTAAAACTAACTTAAAATAAATAATTTCTACTTAGATTAATAAACATGTGGACTGAGCATATGGAGGCACCTCACCACAAACTTTTTTAAGGGGTGCCTTCCTGTATCACACACCAACTGCCTACATGTATGAAATGCCTGTTTTCTTGCAACCATAAGAGAAGACATGGTGAATTTCCTCTGACTTGAATATCCGGGGGGGGGGGGGGATAAAAATGTACTTTACTGTTTGATGATGGTTTATTCATACAGTATTTATAATAATCTCTAACATGTTTTATTTAAGAGGTAAGGTTCAAGATTGTATGTTAACATTATTATATAACACCAAGGCTCTGTCTTTAGATAAAGGCATGCCTCATAACTTAGCAAAGGACACATTTGTACTATTAACATGATGAGTGGAATGGCTGCTGTGCTAACAGGGCAATTACCACACAAGCAGAAAAGTTTACAGTGAGTTCCTCATTAGGACAGATATCAAGTGCATATTAGTAAAGTTGGCTTTGACTTCAGTCTTAGAATAGGTACATAGAGAAAACCTGAGATGTCTACAACTTTCAGTTCCCATATCTACACCTAAAAATTAATTTCATCTTGGATTTGTTACTTTTCACTTTTTCCAGTGTATGCTGAAACAAAGAGGGTGTTATGGTGGGAAAGAAACTGAAATATTAAGGAAGCAAACTTTTAAGAGCAGTATTGTTTCAAATTATAAAACAAAAGAGTTTGTTCATATTTATATATTTAGTTAATTGGTAAAAGGTATGTCCTATTTTGTTAATATTTTATTCAGCAGTCTCCCACAGAAAATAATGACAGGCTACTAAGCAGCACACTAGTTAAACCATTTACACTTGACTAAACGAACATAATATTTGTTTTCTGTAGATTATAACATGAGCTTGTGCTACATAGAATGAAAGGGGGGAATGCTTACATGGAGTAAATGAATCTCAGTCTCCTAAGTGCTTTGAAAAGCAGCTGGAGTGTGAAAAAAATATTTCCATTGCCTTGATTTTGGGTGAGAAAAGCATTACTGATTCAAGACAGTTTGTTGAGAATTCCTCTCCCCTGGAAGAGTACCTGTCTCTAGTTAGATAAGAAGTGTTTTTGTGGTTGTGTTTTCCACACATTGTACAAAATCATACAAGCAGCAAACAAACAAATGGTCAGGTTAATTCAAGACACTTTGATTCAAAATACATTCAGTGCTGCTATGCTTGTCATTTCATGGACGAAGGCAATGCTGATTTCAACTTTTCTAATTTCATGCATTTTTCGTAAGTAAACAGTAAGCAAAAATACATTTTTCAAACCTCTTCATGAATGAGGGGGGGAGTGGTGAGAATATTTTTTTTATGTTTTTCCATTTATATTTGAGCTGTAATGTGTTTTTTTTTTTCTAGCACTAATTTTCAAGATCAAGTAAGAAGATGCTAATTATACATGAAAAGAGCTGCCACACCAGGCTTACCTTGAGAAAATTATGCAGTGGCATGTAGAAGGATAACCTGGATCCATATGGCAAAATACAGATGAAAAGCATGGAGTAATGAATTCCTCCTAACAGAATGACATAGGTATGATCACTGCTGCAACTTTCCATGTGCCCAAAAATTGCCTCTGGAAAGCTAGGAAAGCATTTGTAGCCAGCATTCAACAATTGTAGGGGGAAGGGGAGGTAATGAAGATTTCAAAATGAGAGTGTTGGATTTAGCCCTGCCATATGTGACTTTCCTGACTCCTTTGGTATACATCAATTGTGAAGCAGGAGAAATGCATGTGGCAACATGTAAACCATGGATTGCAAACACCCTTCAGGATTTCAGAATGGTATGTAGCCTTATTTATTTATTTATTTATACTGTACAAATAATGTCCTATTTTAGCTCAGAAAATTTCTAGAAGGATGGTCCCTCAAGATTTTCTAACCCCCAAAAAACAAAGTATCTGTTGAGATCTGGACAACTTATAGTCTGTGGCTCCAGGTTTTTAGAATTAAACAGGAGGTATTTAATGTTAAATTGCCATTTTCAGCCATATCCAGTAATGGTTCAGCCCAAAGTGAGGGGTGGGGACTTGAAAATATATGGTTGTGAGAGCTGGACCATTAGGAGAACTGAGCGCAGAAGAATAGATGCCTTTGAGATGTGGTGTTGGAGGAGAGTTTTGAGAGTCCCCTGGACAGCAAGGAGAACAAACAGGTCAATCTTAAAATAAATCAACCCTGACTGCTCCTTAGAAGGGCAAATAGTAAAGATGAAGCTAAGGTACTTTGGACATCAAATGAGAAGAGAAGACTCACTTGAGAAAGCCTTGATGCTAGGAAAGGTGGAGGGCAAAAGAAAAAGGGGGCGGCCAAAAATGAGATGGCTAGATGGTATTGTAGAGACAATGGGCACAGAACTGAGAGAGTTGAGGAGGATGGTGGAGGACAGAAGTGCCTGGCGGGCAGTGGTCCATGGTGTCACAAAGGGTCAGAATCGACTATGCGACTGAACAAAACACACACAGACACACACACACACACACACACACATGTATATGTATGTGTATGTGTATGTGTATGTATGTGTACGTGTATGTATATGTATATATGTATATATATATCAGCTGCATTTCATTTTCTTAAATTGCCTGAAACCCTCAAACTAAAGTCCCAAGAAGTTTCCAATGACTCTAATGCCCCCCCCAAAAAAAAAAACCAACAACAACAACAACCAAGCTCCTTTCTCCCAGCCTCATTCTGCTGTTCAGTGCCTGCTCATCATTTTTCAAAAATGCAGCTAGGTGTCAGTCCATCCCCTTCAAGGAGCTCAGTTTGTCAGTCATAGTAGAAACAGCCTCAGAATGTGATCAGAGGATATACATTACACAGTACAGTAAATGCAATTTCCTTGACTGAGTTCTTGGTACCCAATGATCTGTCCATGGTCCTGCAAGTTTCATCAGAGTCATTTCTGCTTGCTAAACCTGCGCTTAGTCTGAGGATATCATTTTACACTGACCAATTTCTTCATCTTGGCTCTTGCCACCACTATGGTTGTCAACTACCACACTGTGTCTGAGTTATAACAATATAAATAAACAGAGTTCTGTTCTGGGTTTTTTTAAAAACTGCACACTAAGATTATCTTGCAGAACTCTATCAAGTAATCATTTACCTTAATATTTCAAATGCAAGCAAAATGTTGTTGTTGTTGTTGCTGCTGCTGCTGCTGTTGTCATCAGGTGCAATAGAGTGGAGGGAAATCTTGCATAGATTTTAATGTGGGTCATAGGTCCATGCTGCTTATTAGCTGACTATCACTATTTGCAGTGATAATTTCAGAGTAAATATAGTCATACAGTATATCCCTTATATTTCAATTTCCCAATAAAAGTTAGCTTTTCTCCATATACTAGTACTGTATATTCATAGAAATGGAATTGAGTGTTGACCAAAATTTTTCTTCCATAGACTTTCCCTTACCTGTCTCATATCTGGGGAGCACTGTCAAATTGACCTACGAAGTGAGACTTATGTAGACATTTCTGATAATAAAAATAACACATTCAGTATATATTTTATGGAAAGCTCTCTTTTGAAAGGAAATTGTAAAATTATTTTGGCAGCTAGAGAGTGTCCTTCTATACATATACCTTCTAATTTGTTCTTTAAAAAAACTACTGAGAAACTGCTATGTTAACAGAGTATAAGTGAAGTGGCATTTGCTTATGTAAATAATTACAGGCTTCCAAAGATTATGTGTTGTTCACTATTCATATTGAAATTTCTCACACTCCAGTGATCTAATACACAAAAAATTACTTTTAACTGGTTTGTTATGCAGTTCTCCTTTCGAAAATGTTATGAATTCATGTCATTTTTTTCTTCCTCAAATAAAGGATGACAATTCCCATTCTCTTTTTCTCTATATATTCTTGATGTCAGTGTCTTGGTAGTCTCTCTACTTTGCTAAACTTCAGGCAAGTTTTTTAAATATATATATATATATTAAGTACATAGAAACTGCTACAAAGAGATAGCTCAGATTACTTTAATGGACTTCTAGTGATTTCTCTAGGAAGTAGCTCTTTATTATGTCAGCCATATGTGAAGATGGTAGAGATGACACCTGGGACATTTTGCTCTGCAATTGAGCTATGGACCACCTCAACATTTGGATAACTACTGTACATTCCTGAAATGAAATGCATCCAGCTAGCAAATATATTTTACTATTTCATATATTTTTAAAATCACAGTCCTCACCTGAATTGGGTTCTCAGAATGAGTTATAAGAAATGAAAACAATGTTGGACTCACCATGCCCTGTCATTTAAGACATGTGCCATGGAAGGAAAAATGGGGATGGAGAGGAAATGTGGGGAAACAGCAAACTTGTTCATGTTTTCATGATAAATAGTGATTTTTATGATGATCTAAGGATGTACACAGTGAAAATGTTCATTTTCTTTTGGGGTGCCTCTTTCATTCCACCACCACTGCCAGAACCACCCCATCTACTGGTCTTTTTCTTTCATCTGAAAAGGAGATGCTCTGTGGGGGTTTTCATTTCAAGTTTCCCATTCATATTTTTGATACTCCAGAAGAACTTTAAAAATTGTCTTAAAGCTGCCCCAAAAAAGTACAGAAAGACAACAAATAATTCTTCAAAATTAACCAATAGTACATGAGAAAGATAATCAACTCCTTGCCAAAAAAACAACCTTTAAGAACATGAATACATACAAAATTAGCCAAATAGCAAGTTTTAAAAATCAATGAAACCAGAAAAACTCTCTCTCTCTTTCTTTCTCTCTCTCTCTCTCTCTCACACACACACACGCATAAACACACACATAACCACACACATATGCATGCATAAACACACACAGAGGAAAGAATAATTTCTTCCAAAATGAAAGAAATGCAAACAACTGTCTACACAAAAGTTCCATCCCTGTAAGAGTCAGCCAAAAATACCTAGGGAGTCAGTCTTTTCTCAGTCTCATTTTTCCTTTTTTGTAAGCTTCTGAAATAACTTATGCTGTGTGACAACTGTGACATACATTCAGGATCTGAATTGGACTGAATTAGGATCTCAAGTACCATCCTAATCAATCTCCAAACTCCATAAGTGGACCAAGACACAACCCTAGTCTAAAATGTAATACACGAAAGAGTTGTGATGAGATTTTCCACTTCACTGCTTGTTTTGTTGTTGATGTTATAACTATTATCAAATACTGAAAAGACTTAAGTTTCTATTTCTGTATGCTTATATTAACTAAGCTCTGTTGACATTTCTGTTTACAGTAATTTATGCACAGAATGATTGCTCAATGTTTGGTGCAAAAAATAAATCTATAATTAACTGCAGGATATAGTGAGTTAAAGGAGGCAATGAAGGCATTATTTCATGTAGAATGTATTAATACTTTCTTGTCATGCTTTTCAATACCTCTTCAGAAGCTTGGAAATACAATTTTGCTGCCATTTGGTATTTTCCCATTTGGATGGCATCATATCTAATGGAGCATGAAATTAGCACAACTTTTTTTGATTACTTCCTGTTTTGCACAAACAATATGAAGGATGTTGATCTAGCTTGTTAGTTAAATGTTACCAAAAAAGGGTGCCCAAAGCAGAAGGTATTGTTTCTGATCAGTTTCAAGGACTTTAGAGAATAGTGATATTACTGTAATACCAGAAATAATAAGTGAGGATGCTTGCTTTCCCATCCATGCAGCATTGGGCGGGGATCCCCCCTTGTCATGAGGGAGGAGTATGCATGGAGGAGGGGCCACCCCTGAGGCCTTATAGGCCCAGGCATGCTGGATCCTGCCCACCATCCCTCCCCGCAGCTGGGAATGCCTTTGGGTCAGCATTTTAGGGGCCAGATAGGAATTTTTGGGATCTGCTCCATATTAGCATTCACAGCTGGTTTGTTTTTCAACTATCCCATTACTTGATTGCAGAGCACTTTGACATTTACTGGGCAAAATCATGCAACTGATCACATGGGTAGGTAGTGTTTTTTGGGGTGCCAGCAGCAATTCCCTCAGGGTGTCTTTGATGGGGCAGAAGTCATATTCTGGGCTGGACTCCTGTGAAGTGGCCTGGATGTGGCTAACACCATGCGGCAGGCATGTGGCATGACCAAGATTCACTCGGTAGAGCAGAAGTGGAAACGGCTGTATGCACACACCCTTAGCAAGACAGCACACCAATGGCTAGCAGGTGCAGCACTGAGTGGGGGCCTGGGATTCGCCCATCTGGTGCAGGGAAGAGGAGGCCATCTTCCCTTGCCCTGGCATCAGGTTATGCACTCCTGCCCCTTCCATAGGTCCCTCAATTCAATAATTCAATAAATGTGGCCCAAGCTTTTAACCACAGCTGTTTGTGTCTTGTCTCCTTATTTTGTGGCATACATAGACCTTGGCTAAGGCATTCTTCTAGTTGATTAAGATGACATGCATTTCGGTACAAGGCAATGGTTCTAATCACAGATATATCTCCTCCCCATTTATAAATTGGGACCGTTGTCCCTCAACTTCCAAAGGCTTCCCAAGAGCAAAAGAACATGAAAAGAGGATAAGAAGTTTTTAATATAATTAATTTAAAGATATCCATCACTGAATAATGACAGCATCTGGCTTGTGTAATATTTCAGCTATTTTCTTGCAATGATATTTTCTGCTAAGATCTTTTGGTTATTATTTCTGACAAGAAATAATAATAATAATAATAATAATAATAATAATAATAATAATAATAATAATAATAATAATAATAATAATAATAATAATAATAATAATAATAATAATAATAATAATAATATGTTTTCTGTACCACCCTACTCAGTAGGACCGACTCAGGGCGGTTCATAACACATGTAAAATTACAAGTTCATAAACACAACATGTCAGTAAATCATAAATAATCAATATCACATAACATTAAAATATCAATATCATTACAATAACAAAAGATTCAATAATATGATAACCAACGGTGTAATTTCATTTCTGATCTTTCCCTGAAATATTTCTAGTGCTACCATTTGCTGACAAACCACTTCACAGTTTGTAGCCTCTTCTTTCATCATAGGGAAAATGGGTACTCTTATGTAAGTGCATCCTGAGTAGGTATCTAACATCCAGTGTGTGTGTGTGTGTGTGTCTGTCTGTCTGTCTGTCTGTCTGTCTGTCTGTGTCTGTGTGTTCGTGCACAGCATAACTGTGGCCATCCACCTGTTTCGGTCCAACATGTTTTCAACTTTAGCCAGTATACCTAATCATCAGTTATGATGAGAGTTACATTAAAAAAACCACCCAGAAAGCCACAGCTGTCCACCCTGATCAATGGGAAAAGCACTAGAAAAGAGCTATTCAGAGTTTTGGAATAAAATGCCCTCTGTGTAATGATGACATTCAGCAATCCTGCTCTCCCCCGCCCCTTCCAAGGCTGCAATCCCCATTTAGACTGATTCTTGAACCAAGGTATATCTAGGAAATATTTAGAAATCCTACCACCACCTTTTTCTTTTTCAACATGAAACTAAATCAGACCTTTAGAAGGTTTTATCTTTGTCTTTTCCATTGCCATCCCCCTGTTAAAGGTACTAGAATACCTCCCCTTTCTTAGGCATAAATATTGACGCAGCAGGGGCGGAGGATCTGGGAGCAAGACACTTCTTTTGGGGAACACTGCACCTAATCCTATTTATTTTTGGCAAAAGGATGTAAATCATCTCTTTGTGTTTTGTGACCCACACGGAATTCTGTCTTTTGAGTAGAAAAAGAGTGACTACTTAGCAAGTTAAAGAGCAGTGTTGTTGTAATACCCGATCTATTGAGCAAAGCAAAAAGAACAGCAAGATAAGGAGGGACAGGAAAGCAAAAGGTCTATAGTAAATGGACACTTGAGGGCTAAAACTGCTTTATTATGCTGAGCACAAAGATTCAGCAAGCAACAAAACATGCTTAGGAATGGTTCCTTTGAGAATCATTGTGAGAGAGAAATGTCGATACCGATCAGGCAGCTGCAAAGAGAAAGTTTTTAAGGAAGTGTAAAGCTTTGTTAGGACCAAAGATTTTTTTTAAAAAAATATTCAATATTTGGAGTCTGGAATTTGAAATAGCATCCTTTTATTGATTCCACCACATCTTTCCTACAATGGGAGGGGATCAAAATAATCTCATCTTCATTTTTCCTATGCTCACTGTGTTACTGGATAACACAAGGATAAACAACCCCAAAATAAGGAACAGACAGTGATCCCTGGGGTGTGCCTACTTGTGTTTGTGTGTCAGCGTAAATAAATGCCACAGGAATCAGAGTTTATCCCCATTTCCGAACAAACTAAATACAATTGTTCCCAATAAGTCCTCTCACAGACTTTTATTTCACAGCATAATCCCCAATCTGATTTTACATCAAAGCTACGCCAAGCTTTTCATCTTATTGTCTAAACAATGAACTGAGAAAGTATAAATATTTTTCTACTTCTCACTCTAAACATAACTATTTAAAGCTATATCACCACAAAGAAACAAAGGTCCAAATCCTGTTGCTTATCAAAATAAATCACATTAGAAGAGGCCCATTAATCAGTGGGGATCTGGACAGTCAATTCCTTCATAAATTCAATTGATTCAAATGGGCCTACTCTAAGTGTTTCCTACCATGTAACAGGAAGTTGCATAATAATTTCTGGAGATGTTCACTCACTAAATCTCCACTGAATTAATGGGCCTACTGTAGTGGAATGTACTATATTATGCAAGAAGATATTGGCCATTGATTCAGTTCAGGCTTGATTTGATCAAGAACCCTACACTGCCAACACTACAGTTCTCCCCCCCCCCATCTGTTTCTTTCATCATCTGGCTTTCAAGTTCATGTACAGTAATTGGAAATAAAACAATATGAGTGATCTTGGCTTTGGTCTGGATAATTTTAAATAGAGGTGAGATACTTTAGATGGGATTCAGTGCCTTGGTACGGCATGTTGTACTGGATGATCCTTGTAGTTCTTTCCTCCTCTACAATCCTATTTTTCTGTGGGTCTCTGAAAATTGTAAAATATGTCATAAAATGCCATCAAACACAAGATAGTAGAGATCTCTAGGCAGCCACAGCTTTGCAACCAACTGTTTGAAGCTAATAGGGTATCGTTTCCTATAAGATTGCCTCAGTCTTCTGTTCAGACCCTGCTCCCTTACAATGGAATGGCTGAACCTATCCCTCCTTATGAGGAGTACACTGTGTCAAGGTGTATGCCTGAAGTTAGTGGTCACCAATATGTCTATATCTGGTAGCTGAGAAACTATTTGGAGGCTTCTGTAAACCAAACTAAGGAATGTTTTAGTCAATGTTAGCTTTGCATTTTTTTCTAATCAATAGTCCAGTATAACCGCCCCTTGTCTGGATTAACTAAAGGCAATTAGAGTTTCTAGTAAGACTATCCAATGTCAATGCATAGAATTGTTTTTTTAAATGTTCCAATGAAAAAATATTCATTTGAAACAACAGATGTGAATGGCAGATAAAAGAAGTAATTTATTATGAAACATGGTCATTTTAGCTAAAGGATGTCACAGCCAAGTTGCAATTTATTTAGTTCTCTGCCTACAAACATGTGTTCTTCTAAAGAACATTTTAGATTGTAATCAACAGATGGCAGAACATGATAGTTTGTTGTTTTTAATTTTCTGACCATTTTAATGTTTAGGCCATTATGTCTAATTCACTCCAGGCATTTCAACAGAACTGCAGTCATACAAACTTAGTCCAACACAGAAATGGCTATGTTTTAGAAAAGAGGAATAAATGACATTAAAGAGAGAAACTTGTAGAATCCTATTAATATAATGGTTGAGATAAGAGAAGAAACACAGCAAGATTGGTCCGGTTGCATTTCTATCTGTTAATGTATAATTGCATGCCATCAAGTCAATTCTGACTTAAGGTGACCCTTTATAGATATTTTCTAGATACAGAAAATACAGAAGTAGTTTATCATCCCATTTTTCTGGGGGTCATGGACCTATGAATATGCAGCTTGTTCATGGCTAGATAGGCTGGCTATTTTCTAGTGAGGCAAGTGGGGAATTAAACTCCCAACCTCTGACTAACCTCCCAACCTCTATCAGACACCTAAACCAGTGAGATTTTTAGCCAGCTGTATTTGCTGATAATTTCCAAACAAAATAGTTGATGTAATGTATACAGAAAACAATATTGTTAGAAGAACAATATTAATCTAATGCAGTTTTCTAAAAGGATCATAAAATCAAGACATACTGTATCAGTATTATCTAACTGTAAACGAACAAGAATCTTAATCATGGGAGTTGATCAGACTTTGATAAATAAATAAAAGGAAGTTTATTTTATCTTTACAATCAAAATTGAAATGAAATTCCTTTCCTGATAGTGTTTATGCAGATAACTTTAGTAACATTTTACAAAAGATTCTAGTGACATCTGTAGAGCTGTCTCTTAGATTAAACACTGTGTAATGGCTTCTGTGCAAGTCCCCTTCAGCTCACCACAAATTATGATTGAAGATGTTTGGCAAGTATTCTAGGAACTCTTCTGTCTTTCTCTCCATGTGAATAGTCTGCATATTCTTTGATGTTTTAAGCTAACTATTATTGACAAAAATCCAATAGTCTAAACTTGCATCTCCTAAGGTGTTTCTGGCTATTTCTCAGGAATTACGTTTTCTATCTCACTCTCCCCCTGCCAAAATCCCAAGATTATCTGGTCTATAATGACAAGAAACAGATTCTCCATAAACCCTTCTCGATCTTGACTATTCAATCCTCTTAACTGGAGATGCCTAGATATATTTTAAATTATGATCAACATAGTTTGGAAATATTCCTTCTTTGGACTATAGCTCCCAGAAACATAGTGATGGCTGGGAAATCATGGAAGCTGTTGACCCAAAATCCATTTGTTTTGTGCTCTGATGAAGAGTAGGAGGATCTAATTCTCACAGGGAGGTGCTTTTGCAGAAAGTTGTGTTTCATCTTTTTGAAAGACTGCATGATCCAAATGTCCCCACTTCTTTATGAGCAGATAGATATGTGATTGTAGGGGAAATGCACAGCAAAGTTCTGAAAAAAGAATTTCACTTTTAAACAAGGTCAACAAACGGAAGGGGATTTTGAAGTGATGAGGGAACTCCATTAGCGATACTAACATGTTTCTGACCACTTGGGAAAAGAAATGTTTGCTTTATTGCACTAATAACAGAGATGTCTTTAAACACAATTTTGCAGTTTGGGCGCTTGACAGGTGGCCAGTCTGAAAATCTTTAAGTGTGCAGAAATGTGTTTTGCAGATCTTTAGCACTTCAGGGGGTGAGTTTGCAAAAAGGCTAAATAGCTATTTCAGTGTGATAAGTATCTCTTTGCATTTATCTTCAAAACAGAGCTAAATGCATATACATTCATACTAGCATGCTGTCCCTATTCCAAGAGTGTTCCTGCTGTATTACTAAAGGCAGCTGGGTGGCATGGTAAATGTGTCATTTGCTATTTAACTTCTCTGTGACCTGGATTTAAATTCACAGTAGTGGAGAATGAAACTTCAGTTCTCTCAGAAGGCTATTAAGCTCTACTACACAGAAAGACTTGTGAGGAATAGAAAATTAACAGAAACACTTCCCCTCCAGTGACTATTTTATATACACAAACATCAGACACACAAACATGCTCTCACACTTGAAAGGTTTAAGAGGAGGGAAGTAAATGATTTTTATTGAAAGAATTCTTTATCTAGGAAAGAACGCAAACTGCCATGAATAAATCTTCTGTTCGTTCTGAGAACCTTTGCAAAATAGTCTAAGCAGTAAGCAAGCAATGTGATCCAGTGTTCATCCCAATGTACAGTCTCTATTTAGTGTGCTTTTCAAGTCTAATGGCTTGTTTTTGTTAAAGAAAAGGCAGTAAAGAATACAGATATTTGGGGGGGGGGGTTACTTTCTCACTATTACAGCAAACTGTGCTGTATGAAAGCTTCATATTAAAAATGAATTTGCAGCAGCAAACCAGGTTGTACCCACATTTAATTATAGCTCAAATTCAACCAAACTAATTCAGTTAAGAGAAAAACATACAACTTAAATGATCTGGATGCTGAAAAGAACTAAATAATTTTAAGTAATTTAGATTGATAAAATATCAATGATCCTATGTCTCATAGCCAGAAATAAAACCTAGACCATAAAGAAAAAGCTATAGCAAGGAATTATAAACGCTAAGACATGCAATATACCCGTGAAAAAGCCATTTCTCCCTTTGGAGTTCCCATCCTCAATGGTATGTTTAGTGAGCAAATACTGCCATTCCAGTCAAGTTGATTTGCACATTACAGTTTTGCCAACATAAGTCTGTCTCTGCATATCTAGCAAAAACACTGTAATAAACACATCTACCAAGGACAGCAATTTCTGTATATTCTATAAATATTTAGGTGGCAACTGAACCAATCCTAGCAAAAGCAGAAAAATGGGGATAGAGAGGTGAAGCTTTATGTTCTCATGTGCTGCAGTTTTTCCCTGATCATGCCAAGCCATGAACAACTCTTGTGTCTGCAGATTCCTCGGTGGTGGTTCCAGCCAAATTCTCTGACTATTCAGTTGAACTTGCTGAGCCAAGTATGTGCTTTATGTTAAGGCTGGAAAAAGATAGGAAATGCATGCTAGTGCATACATATGGGAAATTTTCTTTGCAACACAATTCAAGAAGGACCATGAATTGTGTATCTTTCCCAGATGGCAGGAAAATCACTACCCATGAAGGTGAATCAGTATCAGCCATCAAAATGTAGCATGCAACAGAAGCAACATGGAACATGATAAGTAAATGTGTCACTTGTGAAGAAAGACAAAAAAACTAGGAAGAGGTTTGAGGCATATCTGTAGTCTTAAACTTTTGAACTAAACTTCTTTTTTAAAAATTGGATTTTATAAGCAGAGCTATATAAAAGTCAGTAGATAATGATTCACTGTAATACATGATTTAGCTACAAGCTACAAAAACATAAAAATAGTACAAGGAACTAATTTCTTATGCTGCTTTGGGCATTTGGATGATTTAAACTCAGACAACTGCTATTTTTTAAAGATCCCTGAGTCATGGCATCTGATGAAAAACTGATCTGTTTAGACATCCTTTTCCTCCTAAAATAAATGTGCCAAAGTATTCTGATAAGCCATTAAAAGTTATCATGTTTCAAAGGTTACACAAGGATGTTAAAATCTTGTAAACTTCCTGAGCCTGAAGCTTTCTTCTCTAAATGCAAAATACGTACTCATAAATATGTGACATCTGAAATATATTCTAGGATAATGATGGCTAACCTTGGCACTCCAGGTGTTATTGGACTTCAATTACCAGAAGCCCAAGTCAGCACTCCTGCTGATCAGGACTTCTGGGAATTGAAATAAAAGAACACCTGGAGTGCCAAGGTTATCCATCACTGGTCTAGGGCGTGTTTGAAAACACTTTTTTAATGTTTTTATCCATTACTATTTGTTAACTGAATTTATAGCATCAATGTACAAATCTAGGTTCATCATTAGGTAACACAAATAGGATTCACACCCACTACTACAAAGTAACTTCATATAGTGCAACTTTTATACATCTCTGTTTCACCAGAAATCATAAGCAGCTTATGAGTGGAGCAGGGGAGTACCTCCAGCTGAAATCTGGAAAGAGAGGGCATTACATGCTCCTCACTCAGGCTGAAAGTCTTCCTTGCTAGGAACACTGTAAATGAAAGATGAAGAATATAATGGGGGGCGGGGGGGGGGAGAGACCAGACCAGACACATACCTATTTCAGAAGTTGCAATTGTCCCTCAAGGAGATGACAAATGTGTTCATGATAAATTTCTGACCACTTGGGCTTGCTTGGTGAAAGCTTAGAATCTATTCTCGTGTTAATCAAAGTAACCACTCCTAACATTTTCAGGACCAAAAGAAGAAGGGGGCAGAGACATCTACAGGAGAATCAAGCTATTTCTCTCTTTCCTGGTTTTTCATCCACCTTATATATAACATCATCAGTATATAATTTACATAGCAAAGCCCACTTGCTTTTCTCCCATTCTTACCTTAAAAGAAACACCCAGCCATTTTTTAAATAAAAAGTCTGTCAGCTGTGCAGAAAACCAAATGTCTCTGTTCTGCCCTTGGGGTGGTGCTGCTTGCTACATTTCAGGGTTATATTATTACTTCTGCACCTTCAGTTTCTATTGCCAGAAATATGCTGTTCCAGCAGCCACCATACCCAGGGCCGGATTTTCCTATAGGCTAACTAGGCTTCAGCCTAGGACCTCAAGATCAAGAGCGGCCTATATAGATATATATCACAATAATGATGTATTTTATTATCTCTCATGTAATTTACAAACTTAAAAATGGGAGGTGAAAGGGCCACATAAGTGGAATAGCCTAGGGCCTCTTTTCATGTAAATCCGGGCCTGACCATACCACAGATTTTAAGTAGGCAAAGGACTTCCCAGCATGGCTGTTTTAATGAGTGAAGGGATAGGTAAAAGATAAAGGTCACCCTTGCTCAAAAGCCAGTCATATCCGACTCTAGGGTTCAGTGCTTATCTCTGTTTAGAGCCAAAGAACCAGCGCTGTCTGCATCTGCAGACATTTCCATGGACATGTTGCAGGCATGCCTCAATACCATGATGTCATCCTGGGTGCACCATGGGGCTTTCCTAGCGCTGTGGATTTTGAAAGGAGGAAGGCTCCAAAAATTTCCCCAACGCAGTGATCCATGTCCCCAAAGGCTGCTGAAGTGAGGGGACCAAGCCAGAGGCTGCTTGGTAGCAGTGGGGACAAAGAGCAATTGCTGCTGCTGCCATGGCTGACATTGTAGGTGATGTCAGGTGGTAGGGGTGGTCCTAGGAGAGTCCAGGTACTCAGTCCAGGCTCGATTAATTATATGCACAGGCCTAATGGGGCCTGTTGGCCATAGTTTGGGCACTGCTGCTTTAGACTGTAGTAAATTAACAGCAGGCTGTTCAGCAGGCTGTTCTTTGATGTGAGAATAAAAACAGTGCATATACACAAAGACATTCCCATTTTAAACCTGTGAGACTGGGTAAAAGTATATATTTGTGTTTCTGCAGTAAAAAGGTGTTTACATGAAGTGTGTAGCATCAAATCCATTTGCTCTTCTCTCAATCCCATAACCAGTACCATTACATTATACATTGCCAATGAAGCATAATCTACTTATAGCTTATTTTCAAATGTTCTGTTCAGTTCTTAGATTTAAGCCTAAGATTTATGCTTTCAATTTATAATTATAAAAGCTATGTTTATGTCTGTGTCCCTGTCATACTCAAAGCTCAAGAAACTGGTCATTCAAAACTCAGCTTGCATACTTAGGAGAGTCCACAAATATGCACCCCACGATTGTTTTAAAACACATTTATTAATTTTAATTAATTTAAATGTATCAGTTGCTAGCTGGAAAACTCAGTGGTTTAGGTATCTGTCTGCAGAGCCTGTGATTGGGCTTTAGGTAGAAGAGCCAGTCTGTGTAGTCTGGGGCAAGCTGTATAGTCCTAGCCCCCCCCACCCCCGAAGAAAAGGGTAAACCACTTCTGTGTATTCTCTATCTAGGAAACCCTAGAAATCAGAGTTCAGTTGTGTTGTGCATTCATTCAAAGCACAGAAAATGCAAAACTATGTGGGGAAATTAATGACACTTGGAAATAAATATGTGTCCGAATTCTGTTATAATTATTTACAAGTATAATTCCTTTCGATGTTATGAATCTCCTGCATTTTGTGAGAACTGCACCTTCAGCACCACCACTTCAGTCTCCTAATACCAGACAATATTTTGGAGATATTTGAGATTAGTGTCCAGCTTTAACAAAAAACAAACGAACAGAATTATCAGTATCTGCTGCCTATCAGAACCAACAATAAGAGAGGGAGAATATTCAGAGCAATAATATTGAAGGAAATCATACATTCCATGAGATAAAATATGTAAATTAAATTCAGTTGCTGGGAGATGGAAAACTATTTGAATCTGTAGAAACATTGCAATCTGTGCTGCTTTTGAATTTTTGAGATGTGTATGTTTTATTCTAATCAACTGATTCATACTGCAACTGCACTGAGCAATAGGATATCATCTAAACTAGCTTCTCTTTTGAACCAACACTGAGCCTCCTTAGGTTCCAATGAATAAAATGGGTTTGGAGTGTAGGAAGTGAAATAAATACAAATTGAAAACAACCAGATGATAAACAGTTGGGGTCCAGTGTTCTATGGAACTCCCCTGAAATTGCTCTTTGGTAGGAACTTCTTCACTGTGATTTACATGTTGTATTTACTGTGTATTTTGCACAGGCTTAAGAAAGTGAAGTTGTTGTCTGATGAGGCTTTTCAAATAGCTGAAGAAACAAGGTGAAAAAGCAAAGGTGAAAGAGAAAGATTCACTCAACTGAATGCGGAATTTAAAAAACCCAGAAAGGAGAGATAATGAGGCCTTCTTAAATGAACGGTGCAAAGTAATAGAGGAAAACAACAGATGGGGAAGGACTAGGGATTGCTTCAAAAAAATTTGGGAAATCCAGAAAAAATGGCCATGATAAAGGACAAAAATGTTAGGGACATAACAAATGCAGAAGAGATTAGGAAAAGATGGCAAGAAAACACAGAAGAACTCTACAAAAAGGACCTTAATGTCCCTGACAACCACAATGGTATGATCATTGACCTTGAGCCAATGGGTTCTAAAAACTATTACCAACAACAAAGCTAGGGGGAGATGATGGTATTCCAGTTGAGCTATTTATAGCACTAAAAGAAGATGCAATTACAGTGTTGCACTCAATATGCCAGCAGATTTGGAAAATGCAGCAGTGGCCACAGGTTTGGAAAAGATTAGTCTACATTCCAATTCCAAAGAAGGGCTGTGTCAAAGAATGTTCAGATTATCGTACAATTGAGCTCATTTCACACATTAGCAAGGTTATGCTCAAGATTATATAAGCTAGACTTCAGCAGTATGTGGATCAAGAACTTTCAGAAGTACAAGCTGGGTTCCAAAGAGACAGGGGAACAGAGACCTAATTGTCAGCATTCACTGGATCATGGAGAAAGCAAGGGAGTACCAGAAAAATGTCTACTTCTGTTTTGTTGACTACACCAAAGCCTTTGATTGTGTGGATCACAATAAACTGTGACAAGTCCTTAAAGATATGGGAGTACCAGACCACCGCATCTGTCTTCTGAAAATTCTGTATGTGAATCAAGAAGGGTTGGATAAAGCCAAAGATCAGAAGGGATGGACAACATGCAATGATTTGACAATGTGCTGGTTACATTTGTTTGGGCATACAACCAGCACCTTGTCAGATATTCACAGGGTTTAGGAGTTGGATGTACATAAGTAGCCAGTGTACTGGCTACAGGTTTGTCCCCTGCCCCCTTCTTTCAGCTTTTAGGGAAAGGAAACAACTGACAATGAGGCAAGTACATTTCTCCATGTACAATGTCAAGGAAAGCTACACTGCATCATCATGTGGTAATATTCCCACTGCCACTTACAGATATTTTTATGCAGGTGAGTTTTGACTGCACCTGCTTGCCTTTACTGAAAGTAAAAGAAAGAAAAAAGACCTGTGAAATTAGGGGGGAAATAATTACCTCACCTACCACAAAAATGTGTCCTTGCAAGTTTCAGATTTAATGACTAGGAAATAGTTGGTAGAAGGTTTGCAATTTATTTTTGTTGTTCAGTCGCACAGTCGATTCCGACCCTCTGCGACACCATGGACCACTGTCCGCCAGGCACTCCTGTCCTCCACCCCCCCCTCAACTCGCTCAGCTCTGTGCCCATTATCTCTACAATACCATCTAGCCATCTCATCTTGGACCATCCCCTTCTTCTTTTGCCCTCCACCCTTCCAAGCATCAAGGCTTTCTCAAGTGAATCCTCTCTTCTCATTTGATGTCCAAAGTACTTTAGCTTCATCTTTACTATTTGACCTTCTAAGGAGCAGTCAGGGTTGATTTCTTCTATAGCTAGCTGGTAAATTTGCTCATGCTTTTCTACTCTACATTGTGTTTGTATTATTTTCGCAGGCTCTGACTAATCTGCCTGCTGTGTGCCAAATGGTGTTTAAGCATGCAAAGAATTGGGAAAGCAAGCTCTGTTATTCCCCGTGCTGCTGAAAAAATTGTGACAAGTTGGTCCAAGACATTTTGTTGCCTGATGTGATGCCACTGCCTTCCTTCCTTCAGGTCAGTGCTTCCCAAAGACTCCATGTATCATTTTGACACCAATTCCTGCTGTCCACCATTTGGTTTTCCTCTTCACTTCATCAAGCCACCTGAAGCAGATTTGCTGGCAAGGCTTGGCTACATGGTAGGGCTGGCTCTGTGCTGCAAGACTTGGCATTCAGCAAATATGGGCCTGGGATTCAATGTAAGTCCTAAGCAGAACAAACCCATTGGAATCACTGCATCTCATATTACTTGTGAATAACACATTATATTCTTTTCAGAGGGTTTGCTCTAATTGGGACTAATATGAGGTTTTGCCTGCAAAGTGCTCCACCAAAGGAAGAAGTGAATGTTTTACCATGTGGAAAAACAGAACAGAAATACACACCACCCTCAAGTCACAACCACCACAGAGAAGTCTGCTTCTGAGTGTCTACCCACTGCCCCATTATTCAAGTGCTTATGTGTTTATTGTCCTAACACAGAACTAATCCGTGTCCCACCAGTATAAAAAAACCTTTGCAGTCATATTTTATGTAATCAATACTGTATATATTGGTTCTTCTTTACATAAGACACTTCTAAATATAGGCCATCATTTTACATCAGGAATACATTAGTAGAATCTACAACCATTCTGCCTTTTGCAAATGATCTAAGAACATCAAACACACACACACCTCACATTCTTCTTTTCCTTGCAACAAGCATTCTTACCATGACAAATAAGTGTAACAGTCTTACTGATGAACAAGCAAAAGGAATTACCATTGTTCCTTTAGTGCATTGTCATTTCTGCTGCTACACTTCATGCTTTTTCATGATTTATGAGTCACAAGTTAAATGCTATATGCAGAAACACTTCTGAGACATCCCCATGTCTGTCTCTTGTAATCCTTTAGTTTAAACTAAGCTTCAAATACTATATAAGGAACACAATGTTTCCCAAGTTCCTCTGCCAGATAACATGATCCACATAATAATACAATGAGCTTGTTATTTGTGCAGTTGGCTGTTTCTTTATCTATTCTATTCTATTGTTGTTGTTAATCTAACACAGAGAACACTGGAATGCCTACGGGCTTTCCCAGATAGGCATTAAGTTCTCCTCTCCATTGATATTTGGGTAGACTGATCTGCCTCATTTATGACACCCATACTTGTTGTACACTGGGGTGGCCCCAACCAGCCTTTTTAACTCATGTCAAATGTTCAGCATGTTCCCATATAGGATATTCCCAGTATATTTTAGCTCCTTCCTTTTCTTAATGCAATCTTAACAACCATGACCTAAGTCTGGACATGTCATATGTGTGGTTTATCCCACTTTAACATTACAACAAATTTATGCTGCTTAGCACTCTCTTTTGAGCTTTACGGGTTGGTCCAGGCTGCATGAATCCAGATTTCATGAATACTGGACTGCTATAACCCCCTACAGGTAAGGTTGGGGGGTACTAATATTTTTCTACCAAATATCATTAATTTATATCAGCTAGGTAAAAAAGCATATACAGTAATACCTCGGATAACATTTACCTTGGATAACGCTAAAATCGCATAACATTAAGCAATCTGGGGAGGAGAATTGGACTGAATAATGTTAAGGTCCTATGGGATGGATCGGATAACAACCGCTAAAGCCTGTGCGGTTACAATGTATCTCTATGGAGCTTTAACGTTATCCGATCCATCCCATAGGGTTTTAACATGGATCGAATAACACTAAAAATCGGATAACACCAAGACTTGTGGAACCAAGTCTTAGCATTATCCGAGGTATTACTGTACCACAGTGTGGGAATGATGTAGCCTTGGAGTTACTTTTGAATCACAAATCCTATCAGCCGAAACCAGCATAGTGATCAGCAGTAGAGAATGGGAGTTGTTGTCTAACAGCATATAGAATAGTGGTGCATGACTTCAACAGGGCTGAGGGTCATTTTGAGATCCCCAAAGTATTTCATTCTCTGGGGTGACATAATAAGAGATTTTGGAGCAAAATGAGGGCTGCATTCCCAACAGAAAATGTGGAAAGATATGACCAAAGGCTGATTTGTATGTTAAAGGCTACAATGATTTTTTCCCCAATGGAAAATTGGATTTCATTTTAAAAAGAAAAAGAAGATGCTAGCAGGAATGGCAGAAGTGGTCATGGCATGCTGTATCTGTGGGGTCCACATTATCGACATCAGAGAGAGACATCATACATGATAATGGTGATGATAGTAAAAACCGCTAGAGTAAAAGTTACAAAACTGTAAAAAAAAGTAGTGGCAGCAGAAAAATATGGTAAAAGATATATCTTTATCTAGCAGTAAGAAAATAAAATGCCTTAAATGCTACCATAAACTATAGTGTTTATGAACTATAGTGTTTCGTTTGTACATTAAACAGTAAGCAGAAAAAAGTTGACAGATGACACATGAGATGATATTCCACTGTTATGCTATGTAACTGAAGAGATATATGACAAGTCAGCAGTTTGAGACCTGGGTACTGCATGATGGATTGAGCACCCATCTCTGTTCCAGCTGTTGGGGACATGAAAGAAGCCTCATTTTGGCATCCCCTGAGTGGAGTTTCTCCAGCCAAAATCCTTTCAACCGAGAATAATTCCTGACATTACATTATTATTATATAAAATAGATACATACTCTACTCACTTGCAGCCTTTGCCGCAACCATGTTTTATCTGGTTGTTCTCTTCACTTGCCTTAATGGAAATTAAATTGGATAACATTCTGTATAAACAGGGTCTGGGATGCATGCCTGGACTAATATAACTGCGGTATCTGTACGAACTGCAGTATCTGTACTAAGAAATAGAACTGGCTGGCTTCCTTAGCATTTTTAATGCTAAACTTTTTTGTATACTTAAAACTTGCTCTAAACCCATCAGGAGTAAAGAAAAAGATGGTAAAACACCCATTTGGGGGACTACTCCTTTGTGTTCAAGGATCATCAGGGGGACACTAAGAGTCAAATGTAAGACAAGAACAAGTAAACTTCAGAAGTCAAAAGGCAACTCTCTAGCCCAATGAAAATCAGCACTTGGCCTGTAGCCCAGACCATAATCTCTAAATAATTCTGGCCCCTATTGGTTTCCAAAGAAGGGGGGGGAGGTTGTCATTTACTGCCAAGAGCAGAAGAGCTGATTTTTGTTTGTAGCCATTTCTTAAAAAATAAATCACCCATAGCAGCCTTTCTTGTAACATAAACAAAATGCTTATAACACCCTTCCACTATGTCTCATATATCTTTATTCTAGAGGAAATTAATTAGATTCCAGCCTTGATGTCTTGTTTTTGTTGTTAATTTCTGTTTACTCTAAAGACTGTTTGGGTGCAAAAATAAAAACACCAAGGACAAACAAACAGAAATTATTTGCATCCATGTCCTTCATGGTGTTTTCTTTTTTAATTTTTGGCACACCCATTTTTCATCCAGCTGACTGGATAGTTCAGTGGTGTAGGTTTCTGACTACAGAGGCCTAGGTTGGGAGTTCAATTCCATACTGTGCCTCTCAGAGAAGAGCCAGCCTGTTTAGACATGGGCAAACTTGCACAGTCTCGGGACATCCCCAAAAGGAGTATTCTCTGCAAGAAACTGTAAGTAGATAACTAGTAACAGTTTTGGCAGGAAAGGTAACAGCATTCTAGGTACTCCAGTGTCTAGTCATGCATGCCACATGACCGTGGAAATATCTGCAGAAGGAGACAGCACTGACTCTTTGGCTGTAAATGGAGATGAGCACCACACACTAGAGTCTGATATGACTGTTTTTGACCAAGGATGACCTTTATCTATACTTTATTTCAACTTGCATAAGGCTGGTATCCAATACCTTCACACTTTGTAGAGTGTCAGCTGATCCATGTGAGTGGGACATTTTAAAAGAAGATTGGCACTTAAGGAAGAACAGCTGGTCAAGAAGTGGCGGATCCCTGGGATCCAACATCACTGCAGATGGTCACTGCAGCCATGAAATAAAAAGACACATACTTATTGGGAGGCAAGCAATGAGAAATCTAGGCAGCATAATAAAGAGTAGAGACATCACCCTGCCAACAAAAGTCTGCATAGTCAAAGCAATGGTATTCCCAGTAGTCATGTGTGGCTGTGACAGCTGGGCCATATGGAAGACTGAGTGCAGAAGAATAGACACCTTTGAACTGTGGTATTGGAGGAAACTCTTGAGAGTCCCCTGGTCTGCAAGGAGAACAAATCAATAAATCCTAAAGGAAATCAACCCTGACTGCTCACTGGAGGGACAAATACTGAAGATGAAGCTCCAGTACTTTGGCCATCAAATGAAAAGAGAGGACTGACTTGAGAAGGCCATGATGCTGGGAAAGATCAAAGGAAAAAGGAGAAGGGGATGAAAGAGAATAAGGTGGATGGATGACATCCTTGACCCAATGGGTGTAGACCTGTGTGGGCTGCAGAGCATGGCAGAGGACAGGGGAGCCTCACATGGGGGACCCCATGGGGTCCCAAAGGGTCAGACTCAACTGTGCAGCTGAACAACAACAAACAACAACACTACAGAATTCATATGTGAGAGGTGAAGCAATGCAGTATAGCTATGTAGGTAGGACTTTTTAGTCCACCACCACTGAAATGGATCTTGAGCTAGTTCCTTGACATTTCACAAAGCAGCATTTGAATTTCACAAAGCCAAATGTGAGGAACCTTACTGGGTGCCTTATTGGAGGATATCACTTTAGTGAATTATATTTAACCAAGGCTGCCCCAGATTACAAGACCCATCCATCCGCCACTTCAGCCGCAGGAGTGTTTCTTCAGCTGATCTCTGTGTTTTATGTCTTCTTTTGTCCTATGTATCCTCCTACTGGAAAGAAGGCAGGACAGGCATAACTATGTGTATTTGAATGGGTAACAACTGGGAACATGAATGGAATTCCCACTGTCTCTCCAAGCCCTAATAAAAGGTAACATATTTCCTCTGGCACTTTAAATTGGACCATTCTACTCCATCTTAACCTCGCATGACAGTTTTTCCTAGTGACCCTGTCCCCTTTCTCCGCAAAGGCCCAGTGAAAAACACACCAAACCTATCCAATAACAATGCTAGGGATATTTCAAGATTTACAATGTTTCACTGAACATTGGATATAATTGGACAATATTTTTCAGATTGTTTTGCATTAAAACAAAACAGCTGGACACGGTGGCCCAGACGTCCCGGCTCCCGCCCGACAAGGTCGAGAGGGTGACTGCCTTGACCCGTCGCCTTGTTCGACGGCGTAAGGTTACGCTCCAAGAGCTTCAGGAGCTACTTGGGCATCTTAATTTTGCCTGCCGGGTGGTGGCACCGGGCAGGGCCTTTTCACGCCGCATTTGTGATGCGACGGTGGGCCTGACCAAACCTTTTCATCGCACACGGATGACCCGGGGGATGCGGGCCGACCTTATGGTGTGGCTTGAGTTCCTCCGGGATTTTAACGGCGTTTCCTTCTGGCGCAATGAGTTACCATTGGCCTCCAGTTTCCAGGTCCATTCGGATGCTTCCGGGGCCTTTGGATACGGCATCTTTTTCGACGGCCAGTGGTGTTGCGGCGAATGGCCGCACAGCTGGCGGGGCACCGAGCTCCTTCGGGACCTGACGTTCTTGGAGTTCTTTCCGATTCTGGGCGCCATCACCCTGTGGGGATCGCAGTGGTCTGACTCCGTCGTCACGTTTTGGTGTGACAATGCGGCGGTGGTCCAGATTGTGAACACCCAGACCTCGCGTTCCCCCAGAGTTATGGCTTTGGTGCGGCCCTTTGTCCTGGCCGCGCTCCGGCACAACATCGTTTTCAGGGCCCGCCACGTCCCGGGTGTGGATAACTCTATTGCTGATGCCCTGTCCCGATTACAGATGTCGCGGTTCAGGGCGTTGGCTCCCGGGGCGCGGGCCCTCCCCTTACAACTGCCGGAGTCGCTGTGGAACCTTGGCGGGCAGAGGTGAACAGAGCCATGGGCCTTTCGCTGTCGGCCCGGACCCGCAGGGCGTATGAACAGGCTAGCCAGTCTTTCGCCGATTTCCGGACCCGTTCCCACCTCCCTCACTTATGGCCGTTGCCGGTCGACCATGTCCTTCATTTCATGGTCTCCCTACATGACGACGGCCTCGCCCCCCAGACCATCGGGGGGCGCCTGTCCGCACTTTCATTCGTAGCTAAGGCCAATGGTTTTCGCGACACGTTGGGGGACTTCCGCATCCGACGGGTGTTGGAGGGGTGGAACAGGGAACGGGGCCCTAGTGTGGATTCCCGACACCCTATTTCCCCGCTGGTGTTGCGGCGGTTGGCTGCAGCCTGGCCCCGGATCTGCATGGACTGCTATGAGTCCACTCTTTTCCATGCGGCTGCCTCGGTGGCCTTCTTCGGGGCCCTCCGGGTCGGGGAATTGGTGGTCGCCTCCAAGGCCGACTGTTCGGGTCGGGCCCTGGCTTTGGCGGATGTCAGCTTGGCCGGGGAATCGGTCAGGCTGACGATCCGATCTTCTAAGACGGACCAGCGGGGGCGGGGGACGTCCTTGTTGCTGCTCTCGTGCGGTTTCACCGATGTTTGCCCAGTGGTGGCGGTGTCCCGTTATTTGGCGATCCGCCCGGCCTCCCCTGGCCCGTTTTTTTGTGCACGCGGACAGCTCCCCATTGACCCGCTTCCAATTTTGGAAGGTCACAGGTGCTGCGCTGTCCATGGTGGGGCTCCCGGGGGTGCGTTATGGTTCCCATTCGTTTCGCATAGGACCTGGCAGCGTTTATTGAAGCCCTGCACCTGGGCCTCCGGGCGGAATTATCGTCCTCTTGGGGGTGGGGGGACGGTGAGTAGTTCGCACTCCTCCCCGTGTGGCGGGTAGCACTGGTAATGATATTGCGTGGATCCCTGGTGAATCTGGTGGGGACGCAGTTCATCAGTCAGCCTGGGGCGAAGCATAGAGAGAATGACACCACTGGCTGATGAAAGGCGGCCCGGGGACAAGGGACTGCCAGTTTGGACAGACTGCAGTCCCAAAAACTG
This sequence comes from Furcifer pardalis, assembly GCA_030440675.1. Lineage (NCBI taxonomy): Eukaryota > Metazoa > Chordata > Lepidosauria > Squamata > Chamaeleonidae > Furcifer > Furcifer pardalis. The sequence goes on from CP126894.1 coordinate 129,870,226, forward strand.
TCCGCCCGATTCGGAGGTCCGAAGCTCTACGGAGACTTCGGACAAAGGGATCATCAATTGGGTAAACTAATTAAATCTAATAAGTAAAAGTTATTAAGATAAATTAAGGTAAGTATGCAATTCAATCCTTACCAGTGCTACTACGGCCCGTTGCAGGGCAGTTTAAAGCGTTAAGCGTTAAAATGAGTTAAGCTGATTCAAGTTAATAAAGTGGCCCAGTTTTCAAACCAAATGATGTTGTCTGACTCCTCATTCCGCCGTACCAGGGCAAAACACCTTCTGGTAAAAATAGATTATCTTGTAAAAATGAAACTTATCAAATTTCTATATGAGAAAAATAATAAATAAACCAAATACAGATTACAGGAGCAAGAGAAAGAAGTGAGGGCAGTAACACAATACTACATGGCACCAAAGTTATAAAACTTTGGCGCTTCTGACCATTTGATTTTTTTTCTCCAAGTGAGCTCACTTATTTGCTAATAAGTGACGAGCCCTGGTGGTGCAGTGGTTAAACTGCTGTACTACAACCAAAAGGTTGTGAGTTCGATCGATCCTAACCAGGGGTCAAGGTTGACCCAGCCTTTCATCTTTCTGAGGTTGGTAAAATCAGTAAGCATGTTGGGGGCAAAATGCTAATTAAATTGTGAATCGCCCAGAGAGTGCACTAAGCACTATGGGACAGTATATAAGTGGGTTTGCTTTGCTTTACTTTTGCTAAGCAGCTTTTCCAGGGCTGTCACAGCTAGAGCTACAGAGCAATAGTAACTGAATTAGGAAAGATCTCTAGGGATATTTTAAAGGGTGAGCAGGTTCCAAAGCAGAGGAAGAATAAATCCTAATTCTCATCCAAAGAGAGAGAATGGCATAATCATGGGAATACTAGAGGGATAAGCCTGTTGAAAAACAGCCAGAGGATCTTTACTAAAGTCATCCTAAGTAGGATTGAGAAAGCAGTGAAACTAATAATACCAGGATTAGTACTGTTTCATGAAGAAATTGTATTTATGTTGTCTGAATGTGAATATTTCATACCTAAATTTGGGGTTTTGTTGAAGATTTTAAACAAATCAGTTGACTATCAAAACACCACTGAAAAATCTAAGAACTAGCAAAAACATTAAAGAAGCTGCTCCTTTGCTTTATAGTTTTTTGCAGAATTGCTTGGGAAAGGAACGGAAACGTGTTTTAAAGTACTACCATGGCTACATGATAACAGATGTTTTATTTTGTTGCTAAGGAGAAAGTGTGCTTCAGAGGAAATAAGAGTCCTGTGTACTGACAAGACAGCCTTGGTATCAGTCCCACACAGAGTCTGCTTAAGAAAATAAATTATAAACATTTCTACAGATACAAAAAACAAAATGCTACAGACAACATGTTTAGACTATGCTTAAACCTAAAGTGACTTGCATGGAAATAATTCAGTAGTAAGAGGTTTTTCTAAAAAAGTCTGACAGAAAATAATACCATAGTGGTGTGTAGATGGAGTGAGATTTCCAATAAAGAAAATCTCAAACATCTGGAAAATACTATAAAAACACTGCAGTAGCTTTCATAAACAGGACTAGCTCCATCATAAGATTGAGTAGTTGTCTCTAGTGATATACATAGGATGGTGAGGAGAGAGTAACAGCAAAAACCACCTCAGCCTTTCCCTGTTTCAAAAGACATTATTGTGTGTTTACCCTGGACTTGACACACACACACCAGGTCAGCTAGTCTGCTGCCCTTTCTTGTTGTCCTGTCTAGCTTACTGGTATCACATAGGACTCATTAAGCAGAATTAGGGAGTGAATCACTTTTATCTTCTCATCAGGAAGCCAAATGTTTTCATCCAGCCCTATTGATATATCAGTAAAAATAATCATATTGATGGGCTCTGATCTTTTTTTACTCATGTTGAATCAACACACAGTATTAATTCTCTAATAATCCACAGAAGCAGTATGTGTCGAGTGAGGCTAGAGCAATTGGCCTGATTGGGGATTGCACACAGTCCTATTAGCACAACATATTTAAAAGAAAAACAAACTAACTCCATGCTGATTAGTAGTCATAGCTCCACACTAGCATTATACACAAGTGTCACATCAGTGCTGGAAGCTGTGTAGTACACAGGTGCAAAATTATTTTTTAAAGTCTTATTACAGGATTTCACTCTTGATTAAAAACTGATCTCCTTCCAAATATTCACATCTTATGTGCACATATATTTCTCACTGAAGATGAACATACTATCTGACCAGGATAAAATAAGGAAAATGTGGAAACTGGCCAAAATCCTGTTGCTCATTAACTGTCTTTGCCCCTGCCACCCCTCCCAACAGGTAACAAAAACTCTTCTAGTCTTTCCCTTTTTTGGAAAACCCATTGAGGATATTCTCTTTAGACCCCTCCACTACATTGTGTCACAAAGGCAACTTTCCTTTCCCCCCTGTTTTGTTGTGGTGCTTTCCCACCTGCCCTCTCTCATTTCCATACATTCATCTGTCTAGCCATCTAGAGAAGGTCAGACACAACATTAATGAAAAAAAAATCTCTCTGAATCTACTCCTGTAACACACAAATATTCCTGCTTCAACTCCTTTTGAATTTCCTCCCCAAAGCTAGTGTATACCCCTGTCTGAGCAAAGTATCATTGTTTTCTACCTACTGCACCTTGCCCTGTAGATTGTTTGTTGGTGTGCAGGAGGAGACCCCTGGAAGGGAGACCCAGGAAGAGAGCTAGCAGGGTGCAAGGAGGGACCATGTAGAATTTCTACAACCACCTGGTGCGATCCAGGAGATGCCCATCACTGATTAGATCCCATATTTGCTTACAGATATTCTATTTCTTATCCATGAAAATCAATCAAACTGGCAAAAAAGGGTGACATAGATTTACTGTACATCTATTGCAAATAATGTTGATTGGATCTGGCTTTCAAAAGGAGCTGTCACACTGGTCCTACAATGTTAATGCATCATATTTTTCTCTGCCTCCTGCCTGTTTTATTTGTAAAGTTATATTAATTAAAGATTTGGGTTATTCATTTTCTCTGCTACTTCTTAAGGTTCAATTATTTTATACTCCATAACCTATTGGCCTGCTTCAGACTCTGAGAGGTCTGCTATTTACTTGTAGGTACATCTATTCAGGAGGAAAGACATCTGGTCCACAGACTCTATTTTTATGTGGAGGGTGATTGCAAGGTATATTGATCTCCATGATAAAAAGAGACCATAGGTTGCATTGGCCTAGTTCAGTTGTTGTGGTGGTGGTTGCTGTTTATTGGTTTATTTTTTCCTGTTGAAAATACAGCTTCTTTAATTTAATAATACAGACAGTACATTTAAAAGAAGATGGAAATCTTAGCTTTTCTATTTTAACACATATGTTTATTCTTTTATGCTTAATAGGTATGCAAAAAAGATATGTCTGATGTATAGGCATTGCATTCTTCCATAAACTCAATTGATTCAAATGGGCTTTAGTATGATTTCTTATGTTAAGCAACAGGATTTCAGCCACCTACAGATTAGGGAGAGGTAGTTTAGAGATATTTTGTTCTTGGGCTGAATTAAGCAGCTATGTATGAATGAGTTGAGAGGCTACTGAATCAGCCAATATTTCAGGCAGCAATTTTCTTTGTGCATGTTTGCATGTGTAATTCCTATGTGTCTAGAGATATACTTGTGAAATGGCTCTTTGTAGCTTTAGTGCTCATGTTTAAAGGCTTCTAAAAATTGGTTTTGACTTTCTTCTACTTGATGAGCATAATTCCATGTTGCTTTTGTAGTCTATGAAAAGCAAATCAGTGCTTGCCTAAATTTAACACCTGCTGTTCTTTAATAATGCACTTTTCATGCTGCCACTCTACTTTCTTTATCTCTTTGGGTCTTCAACCTTATTTTCCAAAGACAGAACTAGAGGTGCTTTTTAGTCAAACAGCAACAACTGAGTTGAATTGAATAGACTTATTATAACCTCTTTGTTGTGGAAATACATTCATACACTGCATTATATAATCTTCTAATTGACTCAGTGGACATTTTTATAACCCCAAGGACCCCTGAAAAAACAAGCTTTCCTCTAGGAGTACTGTATTTTGACCAAAAATATGATAAATCACACTAGTAAAGATGTAGCCTAAAAGTAAACACAGATAGTAAACATTAGACATATGTATTTCTATGAAGCAATTCTATAATTAGTGACAATTTTTAAGGTATACAACACTACATTGACATTTTGCTAGTAGAATAGCCACTTTATTATATATATGCTAAGATGATGAAAGGAAATTATACAAAAAAAATACTCCCAATGGTATAAGAATGGTAAATATGCTATGAAAAAACCTTCATTAGAGGGAAGTGTCTACTATACAAATGAATCCTAGCACATACCTGTGAATCACAACACGGACAACATGCAGAATGACTCCACAGTGTCTCTATGCCATCTTTCTCAATGGTGTAGTCAGGAATATCCCCAGAACTCTCAATAGGGTAGTTTAATTCCTATCATGCTATTCATTTTCATAGCCAGTGTCTTGTGGCATAACATACAAATGGGAGAAAAAAAGACATAACACAAGATCACCAGGCACATAGCATATTCACTGCCTTCTATCATACAAGGGTTCAAGACAGTGGTGGGCTCAAAAAAAATTACTACCACACTGTGGGCATGGTATGGTGGGCGTGGTCTTGGGGAAAGCCCTGCATTGCACCCAAATTAGGACTACTTTATTTCAAAATTTGGATGGGCAGGGCCAGCCAGAATTTCTGCTACCGGTTCTGGTGAACTGGTGTGAACCTGCTGATGCCCACCACTGGTTCAAGGCCTGCTTGGGGAAGAAAGTATACAGCTGGCCAAAGGGAATGGTCACTATGGCCTGGGGGCTGAATCCAGCCCCTAGTGCCAACTCATCTGGCCCATGAAGCCCTCATTTCTCCTGTGTGGGCATGTTTTACTTCCACTTCCAGGAGTGATGACCACTTTATGAGCTGGATGAGTTGGTGACAAGGGCCAGATCCAGTCCCCAGGCTGTAGTTTGGTCACCCCTGGTCTAAAAAAATAGACATACAGAAGTAAAAGCTGTCAACATTCACTAGTCTATGTCTGCCAAATGCATATAGAGACAATAGTGGAAATATTTCTCTTTGAATGATTCGTGTATCTAACTCATTTAATATTGTGAGCATTCATGTTATTGTAACACTTTGTTGTTCTATAGAGTGATCTATATATGTAAATGAGTACTGAAAACACACATTTGAATATATCTTGAACAAAGTCTGAGATAAATTTATTACCTGCAACAGGACATCTACAACATGGAGGAATTAGCTCCACGTATGCAGTCTCTAAAATCCTAAAATAAAATGCAAATGCAAATATATAAGATCATTACAGTAAAACCTCGGATAACGCTAAAACTTGGTTCCGCAAATTTTGGTGTTATCCGATTTTTAGTGTTATCCGATGCATGTTAAAATCCAATGGGATGCATCGGATAAAGTTATAGCTCCACAGAGATACATTGTAACCACACAGGCTTTAGCGGTTGATATCCGATGCATCCTGTAGGATCTTAACATTATTCGATGCAATCCCCCCCCCCCCGATTGCTTAACGTTATGGGATTTTAGCGTTATCTGATGCAAATGTTATCCAAGGTATTACTGTATATGGATTCACCTTTCCAATGAAATTCTACTACACAAAGCAAAGTGCCAAGGGACTGACCCTCCTCCATACGAACAGTAGCTCCTGACTTTCCAGCTCTTTCTAACTCCTTCCAATGATTCTCCCACCCATCAGGCTGACCCTATTAGTTCATAGAGCAGGGGTTCCCAATCCACCCCATCACCACCCTCAGAAATGGAAGCAGGCACATTTATGTCAGCCATAAAATGTGCTCATGCATGTGTAAATGTGCCTGTCATAAACTCAGAAATGGCCACATTTATAATAGCTGTAAATGTGCCCACTTTTGCTTCCAGGGGCATGGTCCAGCCTGACCAACCATCTGGGGGGTGCATGGTCAGGCCCACAGCATAAAAAGAGGGGGAAACTCTGCAACAGAGGTTATATTAATGTCAAAATACCCTACATTTTGGACTATTCATATAGCATATATAAAAATTGCCAGGTAACCCAATTGCCTGCTTAGCTGTTATTGACCATTAATCAGTTTTGTTGACTGACAAAAACCTGGACAGTGCAAACATCCAATTAGCCAACAATTTTAGGCCTAATCACTTATTTAATGTTGTCCCTACTTCTCAGCTGTTTAGCACCCTTAATGATGGAGAGCTGATTAGCTCTCAGCATCTTTTACTTCTGAGCACCTCACAGCCAGGCAGTGCTTGCAGCATTAATCAGCTATCTAGAAAAGGCAGAGGGCATTATACATTTTCTGTTACAGTGTCTGATTAACCTCACATTATAGTGAAATAATTGTAATCATATGATGGTCTGAGATAATGTTTCACAGAAAAAAAGGTTAGATGGATATGCTACACAGTTTTTGAGACAATTGCTGCTATGGTTAGAGAAAAGATTGCTAACAGTTTGCCTATGATAGGAATGTTCAAAGAAGAAAGCATTTTGGAAGGAATAGATTGTTGTATTTTAAAAATGAAGAGTTTTGTGATGCTTATTATTTATTTTATGGGTTCCAACACACATACACACACAGACATAGATATTATTAGAGATGCTCATCAAATGTCAGTAGATATCACAGGAGAAAAAGACTCAATGGCCTAAAACAGGGGTTCCCAACCTTTTCGTGCCATGTGTTGGACCATGCCCCCCGGAAAGCTGAGTGTGCCAGTCATGTGGTTCCTCCTGCCAGAAACGCATCCATGGCTATCGTAAATGCATTTAAGACAGCTGTGGGTGCATTTATGGCAGGATTTATGACACTTTTACACATGTGCAGGTGTGTTTTATGGCTGTCGTAAATATGTCTGCTTCCATTTTCAGTAGCAGTGAGGGTGGCAGCGGACCACATGAAATGGTGGCATGGGCCGGGACCAGCCCATGGGCTGTAGGTTGGCCATCCTTGGCCTAAACGGCCCCTTCCAACTCAGTTGTTCTATGATTGGACCACACTGCTCTTGAGTGAGAAGTTTGGCCCAATATGAAAATACCTAAATTAGCTCAACAATCTGGAAATATTTTGTAATCTCTTCCTTCAAAGTAGTTATAATGAGGAGTGTAAAATTAACTAGATTTTAAAGCTTCCCTTTGATAACAAACAGAGGACACATGAAGTGGAATACATTTTGTATTTGTTTATTAACTCATCCATCTGTACTAAAATTAACTCAATATTCATTGCAGGAAAAGCACAGATAATATAGCCATTTGATGGCTACATCTATGCATTTAATGAAACAGGAATAATGAGCACTGTAAAAATGTACAAAAATAAACAGCTAAATGTATACTGTATAGTTATTTGGAAGCTGATAGAGGGCTAAATGTGGTGGATGGATGGAGTCAATGAAAATTGTCCCCACACAAAGTGTTAACTTGCTATAAATCAAACTAGAGTTCTTTAAACCATCTGCCTTAGAGTATCTAAAAAATAAAAAGTGCAGAGATAAAGTAACATCTTTCCAAAGCAGCATTGAAAGATTGACTGATGTTGAACTGTCTTACCAAAAAAAGCAAAGGAAAAGTTATGAACCAACATGTTTCTTTTTATATTCCATTCTGCTTCCCCACACATGTCTATGTTATTCACTGACAATCTGAGAAAGGGAGGGAGGGGACACAACTCTTTTTATTTATTTATAACTTGAATTTATGGATCATTCCCTTTTTTGCTGTGTTGGAATAGAAGGTGAGATGTAGATGGGATTCCATCCAGGCACTGACTATAGAAAGGGGCTATTTTATGAACCTTGGAAACAGGTGAATTTTCCCCACTCTAAATGGTATCTTTTAGAGAAACATGCAAAAATAATGGCAGTTAATTGTTCTGTAGCCTTCAGAGAAGGAATCCTTACAGCAAATGATAAGTATATATCTTGAATGGATGTGACAGTAAGAATGAATGACAGATAGAGCAAACAGCTTTTATTCAACTGAACAGATTGTGCCTTTGAATAGAAGCTATTGCATTTGGTATAAAATATAGTACATTTCAATGCTTGTTTGTTAATTTTGAAAAGCTGCATTTATTCAAATGAGACCTCAATATTGGGATAGTTTTTCTTATATGCGCTTTAATAAAGGGAGATAAAGTTATTAACCACCTCATCATTGTTGTGTGTCTATCTTCTGAATTCATACATATAAATTAAGGGAACTGTCACTTTCCGTTGTTCTTCTTCCAGCTTAGCTGCTAATAACTAATCAGCCTTGTTCTTTTCAAAACATTTTTGCTTTGTAAAGTTTAAAGATTTGTCAGCTTCAGGAACTGACTTTACTTTTAAGTCTTTTGTAATGGGCTATTTCCTTTAACTAGCCAACTCTTTTTCTGAATTCTTGTATTCCTTATTGTTTAAAACCAATTCTTCTCCTAGTCTGCCACAGCTAAAGGGTTGTTTTTTTTTTTTTGCATTCTCTCTCTCTCTGTCTCTCTCTCTGTGTGTGTAAAACAACATGGATATATCAAAATCTTTCCTGCAGCCCTTGTGTGTATTCATTCTGTGTCTGTATAGGACTAGATTGTCAAAAGAACATTAATTTGTCACTTAGATATTGATTTATATTATAATTCTTCTAGAGGAAAATATAAAGTCTCCTGTTATTATCTTTAACCATGTCATTGGGTTGATGATAGAAAAATGATAGTTGTATGAGATAACCTGACCTATTTCTATTAATGCAGTATCTGGAATCAATCAAAGTGTTGAGAAAAATAAATCAATTCATGAGAAAGACAGATGAGGATTAGAAAACAAAGTACAATCCCTTTTATCTTGACTGTAAATGCCAAGTATCAGTTAACTTCAGTTCATTGCAGCCTTTAAGAACAGTAGCTGCTAACAATGAGTCACTTCACTTTCTCACATGCTTCCCTTCTCAGATGGGGATAGGAGCCCTACTGTCATCATCTCCTAACAATATTTTGTAATTGAGATATTTCTTACTAACTCTTCATCTATGTAAATAAAATGTTAGCCTGATTTGATACTTATGTACTGTACAAGCTACCAATCATGTATTTTCAAACTCATGCATGCATCGAACAACGCTAAAAAAAAAAACCTGACTTCAGGGACAAACCGCTTTAAAGGCAGGCAGGGAAAGAAAAAGACCCTATCAGGTCTCTTTTTTTCCCTTCCTGCCTTTAAAGCCACCCCCCACCCGGAGTGGTCTCTGCGACTGCAGTAGGCACACCTTTCCCCCGACCCTACTCCAGTCGCAGAGACTGGAGTAGGGTCTCTCTCTTTCCCCCTCCCTGTAGTTTAAATACAGAGAGGAAAAGAAAGAGACAAAGCAGTTTCTCTCTCCCTGAAGTTTAAATACAGGGAGGGGGAAAGAGAGGGGGACATCTCTCTCTTTCCCCCTCCCTGTAGTTTAAATACAGGGAGGGAAAGAGACACAATCAATCTCTGCGACTGCAGTAGGGTCAGGGAAAAGGTGCGTGCTTTTCCCCGACTCTACTGAAGTTGCAGAGACTGCTGTGGTTGGGGGGTGGATTGGGTAGTTCTACCCAAGCCACCCCACACCTGCAGACCATTGCCTCGGATAACGCTAAGAATCATTATCCAGAATCATTATCCGATGCAAGTTTTTTTCTCCAAAAAAACTTGCATTGTTATCCGATTCTAGCGTTATCTGATGCAATCGTTATCTGGGGTATTACTGTATATCCATAATAGTTATCATAGCACCAAGGTGGAAACGCTGTCCACAAAGCCCTTCTGTCAGCCCGTTGGGTAGTGGTCACAATGAGAATCATGTGACTGATTTCACAGCTCTCTATTGTCTCAATATAACGCCCAACAAATGTATTTAGGGGAACTTTTATGTTACAACTGAACAAACAAGATGTCAAGCAATGATTGGCATAGAAAAGGTTCCTCTCTTAGTAACTTCTTTTTGTATAACTTACTTGTCAGAAATGTTAAACTGTTTGCTTTTTTTCAATATACTTTAGGAAGATACTCATAAAAATAAATTACAAATGCAGGCAAACTACAGACAAGTAGTCAGAGACAGTTATATTAACTAAAGTAACTTATGAATGGGGAATGATTTATTAGTTGCTTAACTGTTTCTGCTTTCTTCCTAGGAACACTGGAGAGGGAAGAGATAAACAAAAGTATGTGAAGCATTTGCAATGTCTAAACCACAAGGATCATGAGAAGCCTCCAAAATATATATTCTGTAAACTATGTATTCAATTTAGTTGTGTTTACTCAACTAACCTTTTCTTCAATCTCAGAGAGTTTTGGAAGACAATGAACTTTCAAACATGGCCCAGTAAATGGCCTTTAACTACCTTTTAACTTTTCTTCCACATATGTAAAGGTTGCATATTCATTTCTTTTAATGACTGTTTTCTTTCCTTGTTTTTCCTTACTTTATTTAATATTTCAAAAATTATGTACCAATACTGAAGTAAGACTCAATTGCCAATCTATTTGGTTGCTGTAGGTAGAAAGGGGAATCCTCTTCACTCTTCAGGCAGAAGAATGTCTCGGTCTGCTTCTGTGATGCTTTTCTGTTCATTGTTTCCATATCCCATCTGGAGAAGAGCAGGCACTGTAGTTACTTGATCCAAACCAGGGTTTAAAAACAATATATTTTTCTTGATACGTTATTGCTGTTTATCTGCACTTTAGATACATAACAATTTTATCTTTTTATTACAGTGTTACTTGTGGAACCTGTAAAATGAACCTCATGTATATCTGACGACGTGCACTTGATCCATGAAAGCTCACATTGAAAAACAGGAGTTACTCTTTAAGGTGACACATTTTTTTGTCTTGTTGTTTTATTTACTCTCTGATATGCTAGCACAGACTAATATGGTGACCACTTCAAAAATCTCATACAGTAAAACCTCATATAACACTAAAACCTGGTTCCACAAGTCTTGGTGTTATATGATTTTTAGTGTTATCTGATGCATGTTAAAATCCTATGGGATCCATAGAGATACATTGTAACCACACAGGCTTTAGCGGTTGTTATCTGAAGCATCCCATAGGATCTTAATGTTATCTGATGCAATTCTTCCCCCCAGATTCCTTAATGTTATGCGATTTTAGTGTTATTTGATACTAATGTTATATGAGGTATTACTGTATATTACATATTGAATTAACATATTGTTGTCTAGGTTTTCATAAAAGAAAAGGCAAACAACTAACTGTTGAGCAGAGCTGGGTGTACCACTATGCCTGCCTTGTACCACTAAGTTAACCTGCTAGTATTAGGAATGCTGTTCTGACACCAATATATGCTTTTTTTTCCATAGAAGAACATGTAATTATGTACAAAATGAAATTTAGTAAGGTCTAGTGCAGGGATTATCAGCCTTGGGCTGCCAGGTATTCTTGGACTTCAATTACCAGAAGTCCAAGTCAGGCCTGATGATCAGGGCTTCTGGGAATTGAAGTCCAAGAACATGGACCGGGGGGGGGGGGACCAAGTTTGAAAAACCCTGGTCTATTCGATAGCGTGATAGGCTAAATCCCACACAACCATGGAAACTCACTGGATGTGTGGAACTGGCAAAATCATTAAACATCACACATCTTTTAAAATCTATTAGGATTGGTCTAATTTGGTTCCACTTAATGACACATAAAAACATAAATTAGAATTTACAAGCACTGAAGTACTTTAGTAGTTGTTTTCTGTCAAGTTGCATAATGATAGATCCTGATAAAATGGTGCTATCCACCATTTAACTATTGTTCTAAAATGCTTTAATATGCTTTAAGTTTGGTAATATGTATATAATCTATCTGCATTAAATAGTACCTACTCAGTATAAGCATAACAAGGCCCATTATCCTACTACCATGTAGGACTCGTTCCACCTGACTGAGACCAGCACCCATTCAGGATGCCATCATAAAACCTTTCAGGAAGCAAAGAAACACAGTAACTATTTTAAACTCCACAAAACAAAGGCCCCTTTTCATTTCATTACACTAATATAATATCAAATAAAACTACACGTTTACTCACTCAAATAAGTGACAAATGTAAAAAGAAAAGAAAGCATGGGATTGAGTGAGAAAAATTAAAATGGTAAATTGAATACTGACATGAAGAGTAAAGGAGAAACACAAGTAACAGGAAACATGGAATTACCAATTAACTCTTACAAAGTTGATTCCAAAATTGTGATCCCATTGCTGATTTATTTATTTATTTATTTATATTTCTATACCGCCATTCTTCCTCAGCCCAGACTGAAAGATATAGTGGGATGGAGTAAAAAATAATTATCAATACTTCTCTCTCACACACAGATTGCACGTGCGCACACACACACACACACACGCACACACAAAATCTGTTGAAAGAAATCAACAAGTGAGGCAAAAAGCAAAATGAACATTAGGTTGATTTACTAAACTTTACAAGAAAAGTGGTGCAGATAATGAGAGAGAGAGATGAAGACTAATCCAGGCAATCAAAAACCTTTAAAACTTTCACAAAATCCATATTTTTGAACTAATAGTTAAAAAACTGAAGATTTAAGAGATGAGTATACTCCCATTCAGACCAATCTTGTTTGCTCTAGACTTGATCAAAATTGGATTAAATCATCCTGTTAGATTTGAAATTTCGCCAAGTCCGGGTGTGATCCAACAGAAGGAAGGGTGAGCATCTGATTGCATCAGAAAAGGTTACTTTGCATGGAGTGGTCTCTCTTAAAGCAACCCTTCTGTCGGGGAATTTCTCCAGCCTTGTCTCAAAAACATATAGCCCTACAGTACAACCAAAAAGGACTATCTTGGTCCTTTTTGGCCCAGCTGTAAGTTAAACAAGAGTTAGGCTGAAGAATAATTCCCCATAAGTTGTGTGATCACTAGGAACAGATCAAACCTATGAACGGTTTATTTCCCTATGTGATCACACCTACAGTTGCACATCCCTAGGCTATAATATTCCCTTTAACTGGCTCTTTAGTTCTGTTTACCACCTCAACCAGTCACACAGCTAAATCTTTGTTCTTTAGTTTTCAACAGAGATAATCTGCTGTAAAGATTTCCCCAAATTTCAGTTCTCAGTAGAAATGGTAAGCATAAAGAATTGTTGTAGCTGTGTCAAGCAGGGGAATTTACAATACAGTAATAACTCGGATAACGTTTACCTTGGATAATGCTAAAATCGCATAACGTTAAGTAATCTGGGGAGGAGAATTGGATCAAATAACGTTAAGGTCCTATGGGATGTATCGGATAACAACCGTTAAAGCCTTTGCAGTTACAATGTATCTCTATGGAGCTTTAACATTATCCGATACATCCCATAGGATTTTAACATGCATCAGATAACACTAAAAATCGGATAACACCAAGACTTGTGGAACCAAGTCTTAGCGTTATCCGAGGTATTACTGTACTTAACATCTGGATATGGAGGTGGTTTGCCCTTTTACTCTTTAGTTTCTTCTAATTTTGTTCTGTGAAAACAATATACCAGTATATCAAAGGATGCAGTCATAGTAGACGTAATGTGATATGTATGTGTTATGTTTTGTCAAGCAGCGTCTGACTTACAGTAAGCTTCATAGAGTTTTAAATGTACAGTATGTGGGATATTTAAGTAGTGGTTTTACCACAGTCACACCTCCCATGAGTTTCCATGACCAAGAACAGATCTGAGCTGAAGCCTTCTTGAGTCCTAGTCTTTATCCATTACATCACACTGACACCTTTATGCATATTTTAAGATACATTTAATATCTTATTTTGAGTCAAGAAGCTACAGCAGTCTTTGACTCTGTGATCCTGGATACTGAGCTGAATGTTATGCAGTGAGAGTGAATGAGATTATATGTATTTGATTGGCAACAGGGGAGTGATGTATGCGATATGTGACCTTGAAATAATACACAGGGAAGCTCAAAGTGAGGAGAGGAGGTTAAATATAAACTGAAGGTGTTAAGAATGCAAATCTGAATTCTTTGTTAACATGGTTACTCATGCAAATTCTGACAGCTAGAGGTATCTTGATGAAAACTCACTCCCTTCCTTTCCCCTAGATATTTGGCTAGCAGTTTGTGCTTGAAGCACATCTTCTACTATCTTATCTGCATCAAGTGAATTTTTTAAAGCTCTGATCTGTCTCTGCAGCACACCTCCACATTCATGCCAGAAAACATTGCAGTAAAATTTAACAGGGAAACATGTTTGTGTTTATAACAATCAGTTGTTTGCATTTTCTTTTATGGAAACCTAGACATTCAATATGGTTGTGCTCATGATGCTAATGCACTATGTGATATACGAGGTTCATTTTACATGTTCCACAAGTAACAATGCAGTAACAAGATACAATTGTTATGTAGCTGAAGTGTCGACAAACAGCCATAAGATATCAATAAAAAGATACTGTTTTAAAGCAGGCATCCTCAATTTATGGCCCATGGGCTGGATCTGCACCCTCATTCCAGCTGCCACCACCACTGCCACCATCAGGATTGGCCATGCTGCAATTTAAAACCAGGCTTTCAAACCTAGGCATGCAAACTAGTCTGCTTTTGGGGGGAAATCTACCCTTCTCATACTGTGCCACATTCAGATTTACAAAAATAGAAGTAAATTTATAGAATTCTGAATTCTGGAAAACTGTTCCAGAGAAATGAGACAAACTAACTTTTTACCTTTTCCTACTGTAAGCATTCTAATTAAGAAAAATTGTGATATAATAAATTTAGAAATAAATACATCATATTGGTGACTCAGCCATTTACCCTATGTGACCTTTCAGAAATAGAAATGTAGATCAAGCATATTAAAGAACTTGTTTGCTTTTTTCCAGCAGGACTGAGTGACTCATCTGCTTATCACTTTTTGTTTCACACTGTATCCTTCCTTGTCCTCTAATTAGTATACCTAGTCCATTTCTCATTGGTTCTATTAGATATTAATCAGAATGGTTGTGGTTGAAAGGCAGAAGTAATGTTTTAGAAGGCATAACAAAGATCTGTAACATGAATTGGAAACGCTAAAGGCAAAGTGACTGGCATAATTTCAGCAGAAGCCAGAGAAGAGCTGACCAAAGGAGGAAGATGAAGATACAGCCATGGAGCTCCAAACAGGAACTCTTTATCTACTCCCTAGCAGTTTCTTTATGTTACTTTTAATGGGCTACTTCGGTCACCTCTGGTGGCCTTGTAGGACACAGATATACTGGGCCCCTCAGACTGTATGGTGATTGGCTTCTTTGGGGGAAGGTTGTTAATTTTCCAGATGTGGATGTGCAACATCTGTTATTCCTACTCATTGCTGTGGTCCAACAAAATCTGGAAGGTCATAAATTCTCTACTTCTGGCTTAGTGTTCCAATGAAATAGAGCAGTGGTGTCCAAACTACGGCTTACGGGCCCAATTAGGCCCATGCATATTTATTTATTTATTTTACCGACTTATATGCCACCCTCCTCAAAGAGACTCAGGGGGGCTAACAAAAGCTTTAAAAATACATAAAAACACAATATAAAATCCAATTTAAAATTATTAAAATATTAAAACTAAACAAGTTAAAAGATAAAAAAATCATAAAATGAGAGAGGGGGGAGAGAGTGTATATGAAATATCATTAATCCACCCCGAGCTAAGAACCTGGACCCTCTCCAGACTGCCCCCCCCACCTGATGTAGTAATACATCACCTGCAGTGGTGGTGGAGGCAATTGGGCTTCGCTCCTGATGGTCTGAGGAGCCTCCGCTTGGCCCCAGCCTTTCAGAAGCCTCTTGCAAGCTGGAGTGCTGTGTCGGAGAAGTTTTCTGAGGTTTTTCCATTTAAAAATCTGTGGTGCTGAGAGAGTCCCTTGGCGTGGTTCACTGACATCAGAGAGCCATGCTTAGGAACTCTCCCAACACCATGGATTTTGAAATGGAGAAGCCTCTGAAAATTTCTCCAATGCAGCAATCCAGCTTGCAAGAGGGTTCTGAAGGGCTGGGACCAAGTAGAGGCTTCTTGGACCAGCAGGATTGAAGCCTGATCACCGCCACCGCTGCTGCTGACGTAGAAACAGTCAGAAGCAGGAGCAACCCACCTCTGGCCCCCACAGCTGCGTGTCGGGGGGTGGGAACGGCCCGCAGGGAAAAAGTTTGGGCACCACTGAAGTAGAGGATCATTGAAACCTAAGTCTGCACAGTTATGTACTTAGGCTTTTAAATTAAACCCAATTGGTACAGGCTAATTGAGCATTTTTAGATTCTTTTGGTAAAAAGTAGGTAGCATTTTATGCATACCTATGTATGACAAAGAATCTGGGCATTAACAAAAGTCCCATTCTTTACTAGCTCTCTTATGAATGTATGTGAAAGAGATATAACTACACTCTGCGAACCTGCAAAAATAACCTTAGCTTAAAATTGCCTCTAATGCCAGACATTTGACTTAATTGGCTGCTGTTCATTCTGAAAAAGTATAAGTATTATTTTACTACATCTTATGTCAGTGAATTACAGAAGGATCATAAATACTTTTCCTTCTAATACACTAAGAGTCAAAATGAAGCAAGGAACCTTTTCTTGAAGAGCTCTTCTCTAATGTCCCATGCAAAAGTCTTTTTTATGCAATTAAGATTTAGGATGGACTGTCCTAAACCTCACAATCAGTCACCAGCATGGTGCAGATTATAATCCAAGAGCTCTTCGCTCTCCACTCAGTTTAATAAACAAGAGTGGGCACTGTCAGAACTATGTATTTGGCACTGGGGAGGAGACATACTGAAGAATTCAATTCTGCCATATGGATGGAATGCTAACTCAACTACCACTGCTCCATAGAATTTGTCTGAGTCAAACAAAGGACATGAGATGTGTGTATATGTGCAAGATAAAGGACACTATCACCAATTTCACAAGATCTGAGAACCAATTTCACAAAGCCTTTATGAGTGAGGAGGAATCAAAGAGAATTTAGAGGTTCGGGTGGAAAAGCAAGGTACAGTAATACCTCATATAACATTAGTATCGAATAACACGAAAATCGCATAACATCAAGGAATCTGGGGGGAAGAATTGCATCAGATAACATTAAGATCCTATGGGATGCTTCAGATAACAACCGAGAAAGCCTGTGTGGTTACAATGTATCTCTATGGATCCCATAGAGGATCAGATAACACTAAAAATCATATAACACGAAGACTTGTGGAACCAGGTTTTAGTGTTATATGAGGTTTTACTGTATAATAATTTCTACTCAGCTTTTATAAAGCAATCCAAAAGAATTAACCATCATTTTTGCTGACTGAAATTTGTAGCCACTTACTACTGTAATTTAATATTACATCATCTTTCCCAACCAAAGAAACGTATTGCATTGTTTGAAGGGTGATCACTGTTATGGGTGAGGGAAAGGGAAGGTATGTAGAACTGATGACGAGACTTGAACAAACATGTTACTAGGTCCATGTTTTTGGATAGCATTCTTTCATCTGGCATTTTCCAGATATGTTGGATTACAAATTCTACCACTCCAATGCACAACTGAATTGTATGATCTGTAACCCAAATCATCTAAAATCTACAAAAAGAGCCAATTTGTTGGCATGAAAAACAAAAAGTCCTGGATGAATAGTGTCAATTACTGTAACATATACCATTTCCAACTAATGCCTTCCTTAAACCCAAACAATAAACTCAAGTTTATCTTTATGAATTTTAAACTTTAAATGCAATCTACAATAAATTATACTTCTGGGTCCTCCAACAAAATTCTTAATTTATTAGGCCTTTTCAAACTAACATTCTAAGCCCTACTGCTTCCACTCAGGAAGTTACATTATTTACTTTGGCACACCCACATTGTAATGGTTTCAGTCTTAGCTGGTTCTTTGTTTACCAAAACTGTGACTACGTGTACTAAAAGTGACAACACAGAGATCCTGAAGTCTATACCACTAAGATTGTAAATTTTCTTCTGAGGAATAAGCTTCATTCAAACAGCAGGGCTTACTTTTGAACAGGCGCATATAGGAAGATGCTGCAAAGCAATGATATTAGCACAGAATCACCTATCCAGTGTTTCCCAAATGCTGGTTTTTGGACTTCAATTCCCAGAAGCCTAAGTCATTTCCCCAAAGCACTGATCAGCCAATGTACTGACTTAGGCTTCTGGGAATTGAAGTCCACTAGTGGGCTGTGTACCCCTTGTTGGGAACCACTGCATGATTTTAACAGTACAGTAGTTCTACTACAGTGAGAGGAAACTCTCTAATCATAAGCTTCACTCTTTAGGCAGTGATAGGGTAACATCAAAGTACAGTATTCTTAATGGCCACTTTGTTAGCTGCTACTCTAATTGGAGTATACATTTTTCCTGGAAATCATTTTCACAACAAACAGGAAAATGCTACTGGCATGAATTTGTTTAAGGTGGATCACAGCTTGACATGAAGTGACCCACACACTGTGATTTTTATCTAATGTATAATAATAGTTTAAACTTTTTAAAATAAAACAGAATCAGTTTCAAAATGACAATATTCTCTCCCCTCCACCATTTTTTATTTTAATTTTTTGCTTATTGACAGCAAGTCATTACTTTCTCCAATATGGCTTTCATTCCCTATTTTGCAGGATCCTTCTTCACACAATGCAAAAACACATTTACAAAGCTCCCCACCCCCATCTGAACATCAGAATTGATGTTCATGGTTCTACTTATCCAGGAAGACCTGTGCAAACTCTAGATTTGCTGAAGTTATTCTGAAACATTAACATGAAAAGGGGATACAACAAGGAGCTCCATCAAAGAGGGCAGAATACACATCCCTGGAGAAAAGGTTAGTGTCACGTTTTTCTTTGTGTTGCCTCTTTTCTTTAAGATCAAACAGACAGCAAAACGATAATAAGTGGAGAGGCAGGATGGCTGACAAGGTGAGAAAAGAGACTAAAGTTCTATATCTAGAACATCACCTCAAAGGATTCTGTAGTTCAGCCAGGTCACTGCACCTTTAAAATGTATAGAATTCATGCTTCGCTAGTTTCTTTTTTTCTTTGGCAGTTTATATAGAATCACCTGTTTGCTGTTCAAGCTATTTAATAAGTTTGTCAAAAAGAAAGTCTCATACTTGATCGAGCTGAATTTTTCACCCATAAAATGCTAACTCTCATAGCTTGAGGGATAAAGTACTTATAGGTGCAAGATAGGGACTGCAGTGGCTCAAGTCACTAAGACGCTGACTGGGAGGCGGAAGGTCAGCAGTTCAATTCCCGAGTACTGCAGGATGAAATGAGCTCCCGTCTCTGTCCCAGCTCCTGCCAACCTAGCAGTTCGAAAGCAAGACATTTCAAGTAGATAAATAGGGACCACTTCGGTGGGAAGGTAACAGCGTTCCATGCACTCTGGTGTCTAGTCATGTCTGCCACATGATCACGGAAACGTCTGCAGAAGCAGACAATGCTGGCTCTTCGGCTTAGAAACAGAGATGAGCACTGACCCCTAGAGTCAGATATGACTGGCTTTCGAGCAAGGGGAATCTTTACCTTTACCTTTACCTTAGGTGCAAGCTAAAGTACTGATTATTTCATTAGTGAACATATTAGACATCTGTAACTCTACAAGAACATTTTCAGCATTTTAATGGCTCTTTCACCCCAGTTTTATCTATGTTTACAGCATGTCAGACCCACCCAGTTCAGGGTTAACTTGCAGTAGTTTGCAATGTGTTTCTGTTCAATGAACAAATTGTGTACTGATGTGTTTAATTTAAGTCAATACTATGTATATTTAGTTAGAAGTAAATAATACAAAGCTTGATGCAATTTATTCCCAAATAAATGAACCTATAACTCCAGTTCCCATCTGAGATATTTTTTAAAAAAGAAAAAAAATGAGAAGCTGAATTCTGCATTCAGTTTTATACAGTCCTTTACAAATTGTAAATTCTGCTACAAAATATCTAAATTGCACTTTATAGAATTTCTCCTTTTGTCCACCATCACAACATGATGAAATTATCTGGCTCAAGCTTCCTAAGGACACATTTTGTTATCTTTACTCTCAAGCAAGTAGCTGTATCTTGTAGAATCTGTCTCTACTCGAATTTCATTATTAGGAACAGTCCCTTATTTCTTGGTCATACTGTACTGCTGGTGATAATATCTGATTGTAACAGTGCCTTGGAATTGTTTCATCTAAACATGCAGAGTGAATGTAGTAGAAGAAGAAATAACATATCATCTAACTAAAAGTTAATTTTTCCTTTTCTCTTTTATTTAATTCTGTCAAAAGCTGTCATTCATTTCAACAATATTTCACAAGTAATGACAGTTAATTAACCTCAGAAAAAACATGTATGTTAGTGATTTATGTTAATTTAAATGTCAACTTTTAAAAAAGTTATCCTGCATTTAAGATCTTAACCTAAAGTATACTATTTTAAAATATAGCAACTCTTGTTAACATGAGATTTTTCTGACAAAAAGAAGAAAAGAAGCACCATGTTAAACTTTCTTTTTACTGCTACTTCTTTGTTCAAACACTCTAATAACTGACAGCTGTTAAGTTATCAGCATTTTGACTACAACCTGCTGTTTCCTAGAGAACTGTACTTTCTTGACAAATTATGTACTTCAAGGAGTTGAGAAAAGCAAGGATTTTCAAATGTCAACACCATTTTCAAAAATTAAACTGTGCCACAGAACAGAGGTTTTGACCATGCAGCGACTATCTACTAAACTTAGCACAGTGAAGTCCCCAAGAGTACACTGAATGAAATATTATTTGAAGATGCAGAAACACACTGTCGTTGGGTCTTGAGCTTATACCTTTCTTCTTCTAATGTCTGATGGATTGCTCCAGTACAGACCTCTCAATTTAGGTACTTTTGAGTCTTGACAAGGATCATTACCCAACATGTTGGAAGTGCAGATTCACTCTTCTCAGATTTTGACAATCCAGTACAAATAGAGCTTTGTTCATGTCAGCACACTCTCAAGATTTATGGTAAGATGACATTATTCAAACAACATCCATTTTAACCCTTTTATTGGAAATGATATATGAAATGACAGTTTGAAGATGAATGAAGACATTCTGGAAAACAAACATTACAAGATGGCACGCCTACACAGACATATTAATTCATGTAGTTTCAAGAGGGATCTGGACTATTCAGATTAACAAATCTGACAAGCTTGAGTTAGTTTTAGAAATAAGACAGGAGCTTTTAACAAGAGGAAATGAGTAGATATGTTTAATTTCCCCAGAGATTGGATATTTTCTATTGCTTGAGCAAGGAGTGGGATTAGGTAGATTTAGGTTCAAATCCTAACTAAGCCATGAAACTGATTCAAGATTTGTCCACACTGTGTTGTGGGCTGAAATTACACTGGCTGAAGTTGCTTGTGGATGGGACAGGAACTAAACAATATTTAACCTGCTTCCCTTGGCCAAACAACAGCAGTGACTACTTGCCAGTATGGTGAAATGCTGATAAGCTGCTTCACCATAATAGCAGGTAGAAGACTTGATTTTCCCTGTTTGGGTTGATTATTATTGTTGCAATGCATTGATTAGATGATAGCAAAACCAAAAAATAATCATTCTATCATTATTAAATTCAAATAAAGGAAAACAAAATATATTTATGCTGTATGTTGGGGTGTAAATCAGGTTTTAGAAGCTGAAATCTTATTTAGTGCTGGTGGAGCAAAGAATCCTACTGGGATGGATCCACAAGATTCTGAGTTCATGGAGGAGGTCAGAAACATCTAGTAACAGCTAGAATAATGCTGGAATGTTCCGGCATTTCCTACCTCTTCCAGCCAACCAATAGCTTCACAGCTCTGAATGTGGGGATAGAGTTGGAACCCAATGGAAGGTAAACAAATGGACAACCACTTTCACAATGATGTATCAGATGTGTTTACTTCCACAATCACACGTTGTGTGAGAGTACTGTTCCAAGAAACTAGAATTTCTACCATCTGTGAACATTCTGTTTGTAAATCTCTAGAAAGATATTGGGTTGCTCCTAAACTGCATGTAAAGCTCTACCATTTTCTGGTCTGTATTGTATAGGTAAAGTCTACCAAAGCTAAAAGAGGAGGTTGAAAATGAGGTTTTTTATTTGACCCAGTGGCTGAAAAGTGTAACCAGAGATTCACAAGTGCAATTAATTTGAAGATTTATTTAAACTGCAGCAGATAAACAGAGAATATGATCCATGAAATTATGACACAACAGAAAGGAAATAAAAGGAAAATCAATGGATTTCTAACACAATAGAACAATATGTGAATATTATAGTTAGGTTAAACTAGCCACATTTAGCCCTTTAAAGGTAAAGGTGAAGGTATCCCTTTCTCAAAACATATATATGCCCCTCATCTTCACCAGACATCTTGTTAAAGTGTTGTAGAAGTGTTTGGATTAAAGATTAAGAAAAACAGAACGTAACTATGAAGACTCAGGTTTTTTTGCAAGAAAACTGATCCAGTAGAGAGAGTGCAAATAATAAATAAAATATGGCAGGCTAGATGTGGAATTTCTCAGAAGGAATAATCTAATCCAAAGTAAAAACTGAAGCTTCTCTCAAAATCAAGGCAACTTAAAGCCCCATGGGTTTAGTCAAAATCTGCAAAAGTAAAGATTATATGAGAAGTGAACTGAGAAACATGTGTGAATGGCTGCACTTGCTTTTTTGTTCCACATTGAGCAGAAATCTCCTCAATGATTTTCAAGAGGCAATTCCATATAAGGCAGGGGTGCCCAAAACTTTTGAGCCACTGGCCAGTCACATGGTTCAGGGGGCTGGTCAATATGGCCCAGGGGCCAGATCCAGCCCCAACACCAATTCATCCAACTCGTGAAGCCCTCATCACTCCTGTATGGGTTCATTTTACTTCCACTTCCAGGAGTGATGAGGGCTTTGCAGGCTGGATGAATTGGTGTTGGGGGCTGTATCTGGCCCCCAGGCTGTAGTTTGGTCACTTCTGATATAAGGTATATATCCGTAGGCCAGTTAAATTCATATGGCCACATGCCTTTTGCCTACATACCCTTAGATCTAAAATAACATCTGATGAAGAAGAGTAATATGGGATTAATTACCAACAGCACAACTTCAGTAAATATCCGCAAGTTGATGAGTATTTATTTACTGAGGTGTTATGTCCAAGGATATATGGAGGTTAGGATTATGTCTGACTTCTGTGACAAATCCCATAGCGACACACATTCTACTTTAAAGGACATGACATTGTGGTTTATATACCTTTAAGAACCCATCAATGTTAAAATTACTTTGCCTACAGCTGGAAAATGATAATTTCTGATTTTCTTCCCTGCAACATCAGTCTGAGTTATGGCAGAACATTCTTGATTTGGAGCTTGAAGGCATTTTTCTATTTAAATCAGGCCTTCAACATTATTAGAAGATACATTTTGGAATTAAATTTGTTACCAAGAACACTTGTTTAATACTCCATTTCATGGAACACTGCTTTTGTTGAGGTGTCTTTATTTGTCACAATTTATACTTGCATTTAACTGTGAGAAGGAAACACATTAAGAAGTGTTAAAATTTATACTATTTTAATAAAATCACTAATTATCTTCAGAAATCTTTCACATGCATTATTATATAATAATATGCATGGGACTGTAAAAATAAAAGGCATACATAAGCAGCACTAAAGCAGCACTAGATATATATCTGTTCAGGGTTCACTTTTACATTCTATCTGCAAGATTGCCTAAAACAGATAAATCTACCCATCCAAAGCACAATGAAACCCATGAACTATACTCTACATTGGGGTCAGTGAAAAAGGGCCACTTCTCACAACAAATAGATGGAGAGGATGCTGCAAGAAAGAGGATTAGGAGCATCATCTTCCTCTGAGCTGTGCTAACTAGGAGGGTAGCCATGCATAGGAAGATTTGAAGAGATGATGTGCTAGCCAGAAATCTAAGCTGGCATGAGATTTTGGGGGCTAAATCGTGCAAGGCACATGTGCTGTGGAATAATAAATAGGAACAAGGTTACATAAGGCCTTTTCCCATGTGGCTAGCCATTATTCAATAACAGGTAACCATGTCTGTCATGAAGGGTAGGGAGTTTTTTATTAGTGAAGTTAAATCCCTTGTGTCTCATTCTTACACACGAAAAAGAAAATGAAGTCAAAATGTGTCCCCTCTATCCTGTAACACAGCAAGATATTTTCTGTTGACCTAGATCCGGGGTGCCCAAACTATGGCCCAGGGGCCAGATGTGGCCCCCAATGCCAATTCACCCAACCCATGAAGCCCTCGTCGCTAGCTAGACCCTTTTCTGTGTTGAATGTGTGTTCGTTCTTTGCTTCTCAAAGAAAAAAGAGAGACAATAATTTGGCATCTTTGTGGAAGTTCTGGGAAACTGTTCATTATCTCTTTTTATATGTTTGAAGCAAGAAATTTTGTGCAAATGGTTCATGGTCCCTCAGCAGGTAGTCTCATGAATTTGTGTCATATTGAGACACAGTAGGTGCCCCTAAACATGAACAAAAGAAACTTTGTAACCAATCAAGGTAGACCAACAACCAGCTAGAGCTCAGGTTCAAAAAGTGTGCAAGGGCAGAGCAGGGGTCTATAATCAGCAGTCATGCAGCATGTATATATTAAAAATTCAAAAGAGCCAAGAGATAAAAAAAATAATATTTGTGTTTGTTTGTATCTGTTGAGTTTTATGCTGTTAGCCACCATGAGTATTAAAGTTTTTCCTAGAGGAGTGGGACATAAGTGTAATAAAATAAATAAATAAAGCAGCCCTTCACCAACAGTCCAAATTGAAAGGCAGGTGTTCATGCCAACAATACACAAGAAGGTATGGAATAGGAAAATGTCATTGCATGCATTGCTTCCATCAATCCCAAAGTCTTCACAGGATTTAAGCCTTGCAAAACTGCGGGGTAGTTGTATTTATTGCCCATGTCCTGTGTCCTTCCTACTTCAGCTGCTCCATATCATTATTTACTGCAAATGGTATCTGGCCTTGAAAATGCACATACCTTTACTGTTAATATCTAGGGTTGCTGGTGCTTTCTAAGCCTGTCAGATTCTCCAGCCATCAAGCTGTCATTACCTCCTAGTGGGATGAGATTCTTTTTGGCAGAGCCAAGCATTATCTCAGTCTCTTTGTGCCCCTGGGAACGAGCTGCCAGCTGGTGTTTAAGTTCTTTCTTGATCCTGGCTTCCTCTGGCTGAGACAACATATCTGCATCTTCCAAAGAGGTCCGAGCCAGGTATGATGGTAACTGATTTAATGAGATTTCTCTATATTCCTAGTATTTATAATCTCAACTAGATTGAGAGTGGTGTATGGCTGTCTTAGCCTGAGAGGACATCCAGGCAGGTGTCCAGTGCCATTAGAAACAATGTCCAGTGAGGACAAATCGGCCTCTTATATCTAACATGATATATTGCTGCATCTACTAAAATTGGATTATCTGAGGTCCAGGAAGTTTAATCTCCAGGTGGTATGGAGAGACTGGGAGGCAAGAGACTGAATCCATAGATGTAAGAGGCTCTAGGGTTGAATTACAAGAGCTGGACCCCTCTCACTTCATGCAAACCCTGTAAATTGAAGACATTAGCCCAGAGAGAGGCTACAAGAAGTATTCGTGGCTACAAGGAAAGCCACCTCAGATATAGAGGAGTCCCAAAGAACAGGGAGACTATGAGGGAAAGCTTTTTTTTTTCCTGGGAAAACCACTGGAGCTAACACTGCAGCTATGCTCTCACAGATGCTAGTTGAATGTCTAAATCTGAACTCAGCATGGGTCTCAAGCTGGCCAGCTATTTAAAAAGGCCTTCAGTTGGGGCTATAATTGATGGGAGGCAGTGTTTTTTCTGATCATGGATTCAGCTTGCTTTGTATGATGACCCTGCTGCCAACTCTTGCCATCTGTGGCCCTTTGGGTTGCCTGGTTGTGGTCTTGGGATCTCCATGTTTGTTAGCATTACTCTTGGACTGGCTTGACTTGGACTGTCTCTTGACAATGACTCTAGGACGGTCTTCTGAACTTGTTTAATATACATCCTAGTAAGTCTATGTTTGTTGGCCCTGGAATTAATCCCCACCCTGGGAACAGGATAATCAAGAGGACATCTAACCACAAAGATTAACCATGGTTTAGAAGGTGAATTGAAAATGGGCAGCCTCTCCCATGAACAGTTTATTCAGTTCCAACGTTTAACCCAAATATTGTTGTTTGGTTCCTTCATATTGGCTGCAAAACACAATAAAGGCACTGCTGGAACTTGTGTAACAGAAGATGAAGTGAAATGAGTTGAGTAACGTTAAGCCTAAGGTCTTTTCCAGAAGGCCCTCTTTAAATACAAACACACAGCCAAGTGTCCAAAATGTCTGCCTCCATTCATTCTAAACATTACAATGCAGACAGTGTCCTCTCGTGGCCATCTCTGGTAATGCATCATAAAATACATATGTATTACAGGGATATTTTTATTGAACACTAAAGGTAATGGTAATAGTAAAGGTCACCCTTGAACAAAAGGCAATCGTATCTTACTCTAGGGTTCAGTGCTCATCTCTGTTTCATAGCCGATGAGCCAGTGCTATCTGCTTCTGCAGACGTTTCCATGGTCATGTGGCAGACATGAGTAGACACCAGAGTGCACAGAAAGCTGTTTACCTTCCCACCAAAGTGGTCCTTATTTATCTACTTGCAATTTCTTGCTTTCAAACTGCTAGGTTAGCAGGAGCTAGGGCATAGACGGGAGTTCATTCTGCCCTGCAGCATTCAGATATCAAACTGCTGACCTGCCACCTTCCAGTCAGTGTCTTAGCCACTTGAGCCACTGCAACAGATAAATGAAACCATGAACACTTACACCAGATAAATGAAACCATGGATAATGAACCCATGGATATGTGTCTGTGTGAAACCTGTACCACTGTAACATTTTTCAGTATGGATAGAAATTCAAATGACTGAATGTTATCTTCTATAAAGCAAATAAAACAAAAATCCCTCCATATAGGCAGGTAGTATCATCAAAGACCAGTCTTCACATTTATGTGCAGTTTTCATTCTTCTTTTTTAAGCGAATTTGATTAAATGAACCTTTAACTCAATGGCATAGCTCAGATACAGTTTTATTACATTTAAAGCGAAGAGATCCATAACATTTTTCTAATGTTCATTTGCAAGTGAGGTTAAGTAGTCTTTCCTAGTTTAAGGTCTCCCTTTTAGATATCCATGCACTATTTCCTCAAAATGTAGGAAACAAAGTCAAAATGCTACCTCATCATTCACAGGGTGTCCAATGTTAGCAAATAGGTAAGAGATTATAATTTCTGAAGGAATTCCTGCAAGAAGTACTGTACAGTCAAACCTCGCATAAAGAGTGCCTCACTTAAAGAGTGCCTCACTTAAAGAGCAGAATTTTCTCTGAATGTTTGCTTCGCTTAACAAATAAAACCAACCAAAAACTCACTTAACAAATAAATCGGGGTTCACAGTTCCCCCTGCCAGAAGTCACAATTGATCACTTACAATGGTGTTTCGCTTAAAGAGCAAGCCTGTGGAACACATTATGCTCTTTAAGCAAGGTACAACTGTATTTTTTTCTGATGTGTATACCTTTCCTAGGGCAAACAGAAAAACTAAACTCATAAACCAAAGAAAATATGGACATTAATTTGTAATATGCTTAGAATAATATAGTGAAGCAACCTTTACAATCCAAAAGAGCCAAATGACTAAAGCACAACATGAATAGCAGATATTAATAGTCATTTTATATGCTATATACAGCTTGATGGATAATTTAAAAAGAATAAAATGGTCATCTTGTTGTGAAGGCTATGAGCAGATACATAATAAAAATCACTTAGTGAAAAGTGTTGGATTGTTATGTGGGTGAGGAATCAATATGCTGAAAAGTGGAGGAAAGTGATCTTGATTTTATATATGACAGATATCAACCAAGTTTTAATATTTTATGTGATATGTTGGTCTCTATGATATATTATATCTTAAAATGAAGAAAATGCATTACTTTTTTCAAAAATGCCCTCTCCAAATAATTAAGAGAAATATTGCAGTAATAGGGTTTTTTTAAAAAAGCAACTGCTCTAGTAAATTGGCTGTCACCTAAACTCACATAGCACCAGACTCAAAATCCATTGAGCAGCAGAATATTTTTGACCAAGATAGACAGTAATTTTATATAATCAGTGTAACTATGCTTAAAGCTCAGTCATCCTGACAAATACAGCTTTTAGAGCAAGTGGACGCTCACTGGCTTCAAACTGGCTTTCAGTTATTGTGGAATTACTGCACTACACATACGAGTGCTGTGCACCACTGATCTCTCTATAAACTCATTGGATGGTGGCTGTTTATTTCTATCATCTGCACAACAAATTGTTATCATACATTACTTCAATTTGCATATATTACCATTTCTTTAATTTGTCCAACTTCTTTCTTTTTAGATAAAAAAACCTATGGCTGCAAGCTACTTGGATAAATTATGCCTCTGAAATTTGCAATTTACTTTGAATAATTTTTGAAATTGAAGAGTTGCTTCTTCTCTCCTGCAGTTTGTAGAATTGGCGAGTAATCTGTTACCACACATGGAAGCCATTAGAGTCATGGGATGGAAGGAGAAATTTTAAGTATCAAATATATCTCCCAGGTAGTAACATGATCCAGAGGCAGCAATTTTCCCTAATTAAAGACTTCCTCCTGCAGATTCCATGCAATGAGATAGGTTATTTGCACATCAGACAAATTGCAGGAGAGATTCTTGGGTCATTTTGTAAACTTAAATTTGTATGCTGGCACTTGGATATAAAGAGAGAAGGTTGAGAAACAAGACATAACAACAACGGCCTGATGGGAGTTAGTTTGTGTTCTGGTTTGGTTGTTTTATGTGGTTGCATTTTATAATTTTTATTGTACTGTTGTTGTTTTGACTGTAAGCTGCCCTGAGTCACCTCGGCGAGTGGGTGGCAATATAAATCTAAATAAATAAATAAATAAATAAAATAAGTTTACAAAGCGAAAGTGGTGGTGATAAATGACTTTAAGAATACACCTCACAGAAATATCAAATGCTTTGGCGATAATTTGGTGGTTGGAGTGGTGGTGATATCAGCTGAAGAGGTGGACAAACATATGTCATGGCTCTAGCAGACAAAAGTATTTGTCAAAACTGGGAATAATTTTGATTAATCATTCACAGCTTCTGTCTCTTATTTCATTTTTAGTGTTATTCCAAATCGAAAATCAGTATATCAACAACTGTCACCAGAAAAAAAAGAACATTTTGCAACTTTTTTTCTTTAATAGTGATATCATTGCTGCCAGAGTTCTACATAACCTACATTAACTATGTATTTATTTATATCCCATTTTTATCTCAAGCAACATAGAGTTGCAAACATCATTCCTTCTCTTTTATCCATTATCCTCTTAAGAACTCTGTGAGGTAGGTTAGCCTACAAGAGATCATCTAGTACAGGGGTGCCCAAACTTTTTGTGCTGGGGGCCTGACCATGCCCCTGGAACAGCTGAGTGGGCCAGACCACACACACACACTGCCACTGCTAACAGACCCCTTCATGCTACCAGTCTGACACACCAACACTCCCCTCCACACCGCTGCTGCCAGTTCCATGCCAGCTGTGGGTGAAGGAGGGGTCCTGACTGTCCTTACCTGCAATTGGTCAGACCGGTCCCTGGGAATGACGTGGGTGGCTCTGTGCATCTGCCACTTCTGCTTCTGCCACTGTTGCTGCCATCCTAGTCCCTTCTGCCTAGCTTGGCATGTACCTAATGCTGCTCCATACATCAAATGAGAAGAGAGGATTCACTTGAGAAAGCCTTGATGCTGGGAAGGGTGGAGGGCAAAAGAAGAAGGGGGCGGCCAAAAATGAGATAGCTAGATGGTATTGTAGACACAATAGGGACAAAGCTGAGCGAGTTGAGGAGGATGGTGGAGGGCAGAGGTGCCTGGCGGACAGTGGTCCATGGGGTCGCAAAGGGTCGGAATCGACTGTGCGACTGAACAACAACAACAAAGCAGGGTGGATGTTATAAGCCTTCTTACAACATCCCTGCCATGGAGTGGTGTTAGGGACATGCCAAGCCAGGCGGAGGGTACAAGGGTGGCGACAGTGGGAGTGAGGGTGTGGGCCAGATGGAATGGTGCTGTAGGTTGGGTCTGGTCCATGGCCGTAGGTTGAGAATCTCTGGGTTAGAGTATGAGGCTAAAATCAAGGACACTAAAATCTTGAAAAGTCTGTTCATCCAGAGTGCACTAGGTGACAATTGTACTAGATCAGGCATACCCAAACTATGGCCTGTGGGACGGATATGGCCCCCAAAGCCATTCCATCCACCCTGGAACACCCTCTCCAAACCAGGAAGTGAATATGGATGCTTCCGGACATGTGTGGACACATTTGTATTTACTTCCTGGTTCTGCATGGATGTCCTCATGCATGCACAGAAAGCCCATATTTACTTCCTGATTTGGCACGGACATGCTCGTGCATGCACAGAAGCATCCATGCTGAACCAGGCAGTACATATGGCCACACTAGCCCAAACACACCCTGTTCCGGGGGCGTAGTCTGGTCCACTCATCTGTTCCAGGGAGTGGTGGCAATGGCATGGGGGGTGTTAGGGGCCTGGACTCATGTCCCCCTCCCCAGGTTTTGTCACTAGGGGGGATGGTGTGGGCTCTCAATGGTCTTCCTGCTACTGCCAAAGGTGGTGGCAGCATTGGTGGTGGGACACACCAGTCCAGCCCGCAAACCGTCTGAGGGGGTGTGATCCAGACAGTACATAAAACTCATATCAGCCTTTAGTCAAAATAGTTTTGTTTTGAGCTTTACAGGAGGACTGATATCGCCAGGATGAAAAGACAAATTGTTAACAGTCATCTATAAAGAAAGACAAGATCATGACAACATTTACTTGTACTCTTGATGAAGGTGGTTGAACTTAGTCAGACACCTTTCATCCTCTGCCATTTTGTTTATTCACAGATAGCTTTTCAGTTGGAACAGAATTCTTTCTGGGAACAAAAGAAGTAAACAGGAAATGTGTGGCATAGTGGAGGGACTTCTCTTTTAGAAAACCCACCAAGCCAGAAACAACCACCTTTCAGATGCTGATTTTCTGGCTGAAGTTGGAATGGAATATTTTGTAAGACCTGACATGGTGGAATAAAGAGTGGGCCTTCCTCCTTCACATATTGTTACAGTCAGAAATGTTATATGGAAATCATGGTTCTCATAGATTAAATCACAGTGACAAAAGATAAGTTTGATAATAGTAGTAATGATGAAAAAGAAAGGAAATAACAGTGAAAAGAAGAGCACAGAGGCACTAATAAGCTTACAATAACTTTTAGGAACTCCAGGCCCTTTTCAACATTGATTAAAAAGAAGCACAAAAATAAAGTAAATATACTCAGCTCTGCCTCATAAAAGCTGGGAGTATTGGAGAATTAAAAACCTACATAAGCAAAACAGATAATAACATTCTGTTAACTCAAAGTTTGATTTATTTCAGATAAAATACAAGACAATTTAGCTGAAAATTACTTTCAGTGGTCAGTGACAAGGAGAAGACTGAGTTTTTTGCTGTCTGTGTTTATAAACTGGTACTGTAGTATAGTAAACTGATTTTATTGTGACACTTTATGGTTGTGCTTTGTAATATTGATACATTGGAGCACTTTTTGTGCAGTGAGTTGAGCCAGTAGATAGTTTCTATAAAATTCAATAAATGTGAATAAATATTTGAGAAGTGTTAGGGCTTTGGGGGGGGGGGAGAACAGAAAAGAAAAAAGAAAACATTGGGGAGAAGAGTGAAGGGTAGTCTGAAAGAAGACCTGCTATTTTTACCATAGTAAGTACAGTTCAGAAGACTGAATCTATTTTTGTGCTACTATAGCTCAGAAGATACAAGAGACAGGATACTAGATATCAATACAGCTTGAAACTGTAGCAGTCTCTAGCTGCCTGAATTTAAAAATAAGACCAGCCAATTGAAAATTCATACATTTCATACATTTCTTTGGGGGACATTTTGAAACTTGCTATAGTAAATCAATGCATTGCTGACCGCAGCTGCAATTGTGCAAACTGCAGCCTTAGGTGACCATGTGTGTGCCAGAAAACATGAACTAAACTTCTCTGCCTAAATCCAACGTTCCTCTTTCACCCAAACCTACATCTGCTTCTCCCAGTCTGCCTTGGTAGTTAAACCACCTGCCCTGCCATCTGTTTATTATTTATTGGTTGTATTTATATTCCAACTTGCCCCTAAAGAGCTTGAGGTGGTGTACATGGCTTGTCTCCTACTTATTAAATATTCACAATAGGTCTGTTGGATAGGTTAGACCAGTGTTTCCAAACCTTTGGTTTTTAGACTTCAATTCCCAGAAGTCTAAGTCAATTCCCCAAAACACTGATCAGCCAATGTTCTGAATTGGGATTCTGGGAATTGAAGTCCCCCTGTGCCACACGTTAGGAAGCACTGGGTTAGACTAAGAGAGTATAGCTGACCCAAGATAATCTTGTGAGCTTCCTAACTCAGTTAGGACTTTGAACTTGGATCTCTATGACAACTGTTCCATACTGGCTAAATGTTGCCACATTAAACCACCTGCTTTCTTCCACCTCTGATCGTGTTTTAATCTCAAAGTATTTTCCCATTGCATTTATTAAGGAATGTATGCAGTTTGGTATATAAGTATGTATATAAGGTATCTGTGGGGAGCTAATGTAGTAGAATGGATAGAGTCTCAGACTAGGACTCAGGACATATAGGTTCAAATCGTCACTCAGCCATGGATGCTGACTAGGGAGTGTCACTAGTAATATCACTCCTTTAAAATGTCATACATCTTGAAACCTCTAATATGAATGATATAAGTTGGATAAGACTAAACAGCACAAAATGTGATGAAAACGACAACAACAACAACAAACAACACACATACATACAGAGATAAAAATACACTAAAATAAAATTTTCTCCACAAAGTGTATTTGCAAAATTTAATAGTCAAAGCTACGCCCAGTACAATATAATTGTTTCCCATATCTTTCAAATGTTAAAAAGACAAGGGATTGCCGGGGTGGTGGTGGTAATTCAGTATTGCAAACAAGAGTGAATAAGGGATTTAAAGTCAGTCATTTAAGCACTAAGTGTTCTAAGTCTTCCGTGCCTAATTGGACAAATCTGTCAGCTTTGTTTTCTTCCATACTAATCAAACAAAGAAACCTAACCTTCTTTTCTGTCAAATGCATAGAGAATTTTGCAGATTTCAAAAAATAAATAAATCTGATTTTTTTAAAAAAAAATCACAGTGAATGTTTGTTGTGTCACAAAGTGATTCAAAGGATTCAGTTTTACTCCTTGCACTGCATCACACATTTATACACAGAATCTTACTGGCTTCTGCCTCAGCAGACCATGAATTCATGAGAACTATTATTCCTTAATGCATGTGATTTTTAGTGGGAAGAGAAAGTGTATGGATTTTTGGGTCTCTCATTTTTCTTTTTTGTATACCAGTCTCAAAAGCCTGATGTGAACATCAAATATCAACAAGTATTTAAAAGTGTTTTGTAGGCATAGAAACCTCAGTCATTTCCACTCATGCATTGCTGTTCATATGGAAACATGCATGGTGGCTGAAAGAGAAACACAGGGGTGGGAGAGAGACATCCGTTCTATGGATATTTTAATAGCTCACAGTCAGAATCTAGCCAAGTGCACTTAAATTTATTTGTTTCAACTTGATTTTTATTGTATTGGGTCCCTTTTCTTTTGTTATTACAAAGAACTGAATCAGTGCAATTAATGCCACTGTTATAAGACTAAAAAACATTTGCCAGTCTGTAACTGTGTTGCACTCCTACGTGCTTGCTGGAAACCCATTAACATCACATAACAGAAGGAAAGGAATTAATCTACCAATGAATTCAAAAATAGGTAGGTCTATTGTATCTGAACTAGTGATTCATGCAATCATTTGCAGCTATTAGTCTATGAGGATAAGTATTCTCAATGTTTGTATTTCAGTGCTTGGCATACCACTGTCAACTGAAATGCTAGTTGGTGCAATGTGATGGATTTGTGGAAGCTATTGAGTCCTTGTCAGACTTCTCAAATATAGATTGCTATATATAATTACAAGTGTCATAATATGAACTGAAGTCACATTTACAGGAGTCTATGGGGAGGGAAACACTCTGGGGGGAACTGCAGCCCAAGAATGAGGACATAATTTTTTAGTCCCTTGGTTTAAAATGCCCAGTTTTAAAATTCCTCAATCACATATTTATTGCATTTCATAAAAGCTATGTGTTATCTTTATGCAAACAGATATAAAATCACTACTTTGTGGAAAATCTTGCATAATCCTGAAAATGCAGGAGAAGAGAAGGTGGAAGATATTTCATATGTGGAGACATTTTAACAGCTCGATGTCACTACTTCAGTACATTCTGCCAGCTGTCAGGGCACTGTCTTTTTTGCTGGTTGCTTCTAAAAAAAGTTTTAATATAACTCAATCAGCAGTTCATTTTCCCCTGAAGCTTTGCTTGACAGGTATAAGAGCAGGACTTTGCAGTGTCAAGTATATCTACTTGAATCCTTGGAGAGAGGTACATACAGACATGGAGACTTAGAATTTCAGGTGAGGATGTTAGGATTCTTGTGACAGTAATTCCTGATTTACTGTGGCAAAGCTAAGAGCACATGTGGCCTGGTTGGTGAGAGAGTGAAGGGGCTGAGAAGCAGATAACAGAAATGCAGAACCTTATACTCTAGATTGTCATGTTAAATCCCACCAGAGGATGTCATGAAAAATAAAAACCGCAAATATTTTTATTTTTTTATACATCCTATCTATGAAAGAAGTTACAGTTGTACCTCGCTTAAAGAGCATAATGTGTTTCATAGGATTGCTCTTTAAGCAAGTTTGCTCTTTAAGCAAAACACCATTGTAAATGGCCAATTGTGGGGGGAATTGCGAACCTGATTTTTTTGTTAAGCGAGTTTTTGCTTGGTTTTATTTGTTAAGCGAAGCAAACATTCAGAGAAAATTCTGCTCTTTAAGTGAGTTACTCTTTAAGTGAGGTGCTCTTAATGCGAGGTTTGACTGTATACATATTTATCTACTTGCAATTTCTTGCTTTTAAACAGCTAGGTTGGCAAGTGCTGGGACAGAGGTGGGAACTCACTCTGTTGTGCAGCACTGAGAACTCGAACTGCTGACCTGCCAACCTTCCAATCATCAAGTTCAGTGTCTTAATCACTAAGCCACCACAGTCCCTTTGGTGGTAAGGTAAATAGTGTTCAGTGTCTCATCATGTCTGCAATATGTCCACGGAAACATCTGCAGACACAGACAGAGCTGGCTCTTTGGCTGTAAACATAGATGAGCACTGAACTGTATAGTCGGACAGGACTGGCTTTTGAGCAAGGGCAACCTATCTGTGAAAGAAGGATTAGAAATCTCCCTTATTTCCAGGGGGAGGAGGGACATTACAATCTCAAACTGTAAAACAGTAGTCTTCTTCAGCCATTACATAAAAGTTACTTTAATGTAGTGATACAGCATCAGAATAGGGCTCAGGACACCAGAGTTCAAATCCATGCATCACTATGTTGAAAATCAATTGGTGTAGCATTGGTAAATCCATTCCTTCAAGCCTCACATTACCTTGAAAACTTTAAATAGAGCTACTGTAAATTGGACGTAACTTGATGATACAAAAGCATGGGCAGAAGATAATATTCTAACGCTGTTCCTTCTATTGCTATTCTTGTGGAGGTCAAATCTGCAGAAGGTGACCTCCAATACTCATTTCTGATTTTCCACATCCTAACTTATATGTAAGGTTCTTCTTCAGACTTGCTGCCCTGTTTATGTAGGAACTGCAGACAGAGGATAGTAATGCTAGAGTGCTTTCCTAATCCTGTGGTGATTTTAATCCAATTGGTAATGCAAATAGAAGTTTCAAATTCTATTTCACACTTCCAACTCATGATTGGACAATATACTTGGTGGCACTTCATTTGGTAATATAAGATTAGGTTTAATTTAACATATGCTGTCTTTGCTTTTGGAAAGGAGGTATCAGGATTTCCATACTAAAAGCAGACATGTACTTGTTAAGGGGGGGGGGGTGTCAGAGGAAATTATCAGGTACAGGACACATTATACATTCATCCCTTTTTTTCTGACCAAGATTCCCAAATTACTATGAAAATGACCACATTTTGTGCAGCTGCTAGTGCCTGACACTTATCTTTGCTAACTGGGTAACATGGTAGACTCTATATACGGAAATACAATTATTGAAATATATTGGGGGGGGGGGCCCTCCTACGGGTCTTTGACTGCAATAATTTTATTTTATTTTTTTGCTTACTATCAGCCTGAAGACAGATTTGCAATTTAAAGCACAAAAGAAGGGGAGATATGCAGTTGAGTTGGAAGAAGGAGAAAAGGATAATAAGGGTAGTACAGTGTATATGCAGAAATGTGACTGTAGATGCTAAGGAATAAAGTTTAAAATGAAGAAAATGTTGGTTTTATTTTTGTTGTTTATTTAGACTCACACAAATTAGGGCTGGTGGCATCAGTCAGGCATTTCCAGAGTGAGTTCCTGACCTATGAAGCACTATCAGAAAAAATCATTGTGATGATGATGAGAACTGTAAATGGTAAAAGGGATGCTCATAGGCAAGGACTTTAGACCAACAACCCAAAGGGTGAGGATAGTTTAAGTTACGCACTGGCAGCATGAGGCTAATGGGTTGAGTGCATTTCTAGGCATCTTGTCCCCCAAACAAATTTGCTCCCTTGATACTGAATTTCAGAATCATGACAGCTGAAGCAAAAAAGCACATGCCCTGTTTTAAAACAGCATCCTGCTCTTAAAGCCTCCCTAAAGTACAATTTTGCTTTGAAGCAAAGTGTATGCTGTCAAGCAAAAGTGACTTTTTGCTGCCTACCATGACAGTGGTGTCATGATGCAGTCCCTAAGTGAGTCCAACTCATTGCTCACCAGTGGTATATGTTGCTTAGATGTAAAGGGACTATGGAGTGTGATGATTTAGGGTTCCAATTTGCTAAATCGCTAAGTTTTCCAAGATTTTCAATGTGATTAAAAACAGATAGGCTAAAAAAAAAAAACAGGAAGCAGTAAGATGGAAACTGACTCACTACTATAAAATGGGAATAGGTTAGTAAAGATGTGTGAAGTACTAGTGAGGAGTTAAAATGGAAAATTCTTATTTGCACTTCTACAACCTAACAGATTGCTTGAACATAAACTGATTATTTTAAGAATGTTCTCAGAAAAAAGGGCTTAACAGGTTGCTGGACTCTGTGGAAGAACATAAAAGCCTGATTAAAGGATAAACTTATTTGATTCCGAAGACTGTTCTTGTATAACTATGTTAAAAAACTACTGCTTTTCCTCTTTGCCTACCTCATTAAATGAGGTGAGAGGGAGAATAAAAGAAAAGGTTCCAGGAGATGCTACTTATCTTCAGGGCACCAGCCAGCCTGCCCTAGTACAGGGTCTTCCCTCCTATTGACTCTACTTTTGTCTTCTCCTCTGCTTCCCTCTTGGCCTTTTGTGTCAACGTGAATGCTGAGCTGCATGCTAACTATGTTGTTTCAACTATGCTGCTTCGGTGTTGCACCTTGTGCATTATCACCTTAAAGATTTCTATGTATTTTTCCAAATTGTGGGTTTGTATAAAGCTGCTGAAAGTTCCATTTTGTGAACATATAGTGTTCTTTCAACTGTATATTAAGACACTTGGATAATGTTAAATCTTGTCTGTTGTGCAATATTGTCAGTAATGTCCACTAAACAAACATGATTTAGTACAAATATCCAATAAAGCTTCATGATTTAACACAGGTATTGACTATATTACTAACCTAAAGCTCCACTATGAGATTAATAAAACTTGCAGTATTGGAAGATGATCCTCTGGTCCATCTCACAAGTACTATTCCAACTTTCCTCTTTATAAGCATCATTGTTTAGTACATATTACTCAATTTGGACAGAACCTCTGATCACTCTACAAAATGTGGTAGAGCCACACCACCTTCACTTCTCATCCCCAACTTTATTTCATGTCAAAACCATGTCTGAACTGTGAGGATAAATAAATGGAATCTTAATCAAGGCAAGGTAGAAATGGTGCTGGTTCATCATAAATCAGGTAACAGAATAAGGATTCAACCTGTGCTGGATGGAGCTCTGCTGCACTTGAATACTGAGATGCAGAGTTTGGATGCTCTCCCATGCTGAGCTGTTAATACAATAATGTACTGTCTGGTTAACTATTATCTGCAGGTAGCTATAGCTAAACCTTGGTGTATCTGTACTAGGGGAAAGGATGCAAATGAAATAAATAAATAATCCAAAGTGCCTTAACAGCTGCCCTTAGAACAGTGGTTTCCCAACCTTTGGTTTTTGGACTTCAAATCCCAGAAGCCTGTCAATTCCCAAAAGCACTGATCAGCCAATGTACTGACTTAGGCTTCTGGGAATTGAAGTCCAAAAACCAAAGTTTGAGAAACACTGCCCTAGATATTTATAGGCACAGCCTATGCAGGCATCAGTTACCAAACTTCATTAGGTATAGTCGGGCTTACACACAGATGGTTTATTTTAATATTGAGTATATGGACACTAATGGCCTTACAGAGAAAGAAGTATTCCATATGTTGTGAAGGGTGGGGAAAGATTGATCTTATTCCTCATTGGTTATACAAGAGAAATCAGGTGGAAACATACTATGGTGTGAAGCAAGAACTTCATCCACTCAGTTCATGTAATAGTGTGGTCATGTCACCCATTTAGCCAGATTATAGGCATGCCACCTGACAAACGTTTGGACTGATTTGATTCCTCTCCCTTCGCAGCTCTGTCTTGCAAACAGTGTATGAAAAGCATTACTTTACAACCAGATTTAAAAAATTACAAGTAATGTGTGTATTAACAAATTGCTTATGTAATTTAATTTGAGTAATATGTAAATTATGTCATCTGAATTTGGAAAACTGGAACATGGTAACCCTAAAGTGCACTCTGATTGCTTCATAACAGGTATCCTTGTCCTCTTGAGAATATGCTATTTTCCACAGATACATTTTAACTAACCATGCTGCTATGAATGTGAGCTCTGGCTGGCAGATATTTCATAACTGCTTATTAAATTAGATTGATAAATGTATACTACTATTTATTCTTTAAATAATGTCACAATATTCTCATTTTAGGTAGTCTTTGAATTTCTACTCAGTCCCATCCAAAAACAGATTAACCAATTACTGTATATGCAAGGATGTTAATAGTACTTTAAATAACAGCACAAAACACACAGTTATCTATTCTTTTTTGCCTTTGAATATGCAGAAATAGAACAAACAAGTGTGCTAAAGGGTCCTGAAAAAGCAGGAAACAGGCAGCCAATAAGGAAAGAACAATTATTGTTGCGTAGATATTATTCTACACCTTTAGTTTATGCTAAAGTAAATTAGCAAATCATTTAGGTGCTGCATATTTCAGCAGCTGCAACTCAGTTTAAACACAATTAATCTCCTGGACTGTAGTTTTATAGTGTTGTGCTTCATTAGACTAGACTGTAGAAACACATACTGAAAATGAATGCTGCTACCCTTCCATTGCTGAATACATAAGGCAATAGGGTAAAGGTAAAAGTCTCCAATGCTTGAAAGCCAGTCATATCTGACTCCAGGTTTCAGTGTCCATCTCCATTTATAGCCAAAGAACCAGTACTGTCTGCATCTGCAGACATTTCTGTGGACATGTGTCAGGCATGACTAGACGCCAGAGTGCATGGAACACTGTTTACCTTCCCACCAAAGTAGTACCTATTTATCAACTTACACTTTCTTTCTTTCAAACTACTAGGTTGGCAGGAGCTGGGTCAGAGATGGGAACTCCCTCTGTTATGCAGCACTTGGGTCTCAAACTGCTGACCTGCCGACATTCCAGTCATCAATTTCAGTGTCTCAACCACTAAGCCACTGCAGTACCATAGAAAATGATTATTTGATGCAACCTTTGTCATCATTACTGTTACAACAAATGCCCTCCTGGAAATTTCCCGAATCCATTCAGATTTCTTTTAGCATTCCATGGAAATGGTGAAAGTGTTTTGCTGAATTTTTCTCAGACAAGTGCAGTAGCAACATAAAGATATGCAAGAACTCACCAACACTCCCCCTGCAGTTGTCTGTCTGTCTGTCTGTGAAGCAGCTTCCCTGGTGGCTTAGTGATTAAGATGCTGATCTTGGAGACTGGAAGGTCTGGGTTTGACAACTGAGGGCTCCTCAATGGATTTTGGACACATGAAAGGAGCCTCTTTTGGGTGTCCCCTGAGTGGAATTTCAATCCAGAGTAATATCTGACACAAAATTATTATTATTATTATTATTATTATTATTATTATTATTATTATTATTATTATTATTATTATTATTATTATTATTATTATTATTATTATTATTATTATTATTATTATCATTATCATTATCATCATCATCATCATCATCACCATCACCATCACCATCACCATCACCATCACCATCACCATCACCATCACCATAATCTATCTGGAAGATCATCCCACTATGGGTGGTTTACAACATTCAAACATTACAATAGCCACCATTAAACAACTAATTAATCAAAAATAAATCATTACACGCATTTCTAGCCCATCTTAGTGGCTAAATCTTAACTAAAGCACTTTAACCAATCATAAACAAAAGCTAAGATGCAGAGAAGCAATAAAGAAAAAACATCATGACAAACATATCAACATAAATTAACTAGGAAACAAAAGCCTCCTTGAAGGTTTTTTTTAAAAGCATATGTTTAAATACATCGGGAATGGGGCATATTTTAATTGTTTTAATTTCCTTGACAATTCCAAAGATAAGCATAAACATTATTCTTTAAATTTACCTCAAGTTTAGCTTTTAGCAGTACTGAGCAGAATACTACTGGTGACTCATGCTTATGTATGGGAAGTCACCTATATCTTGATGGTAAATTGCCACCCATTAATGAACACAGTCAGGACTTTATTAATAAAGACAATCTGCTGTCAAGATGCATGTCTTTTTCCTTATGCAATCACAGATTGCCAATAGGATTTTGACCATTAAGATATATATATATATATATATATATCTTGTCTTCTAGAATCTTAAAGGATGAAAGTACAAAATAGGTTTAGAGTTTAAAATTAAGATTTGAGGTGGATTAGAGGTGTTCATACTCCAGGGATTTGCAGGTTACTTTAACCCTCCTTGCTCATAGGTTTTATATATATTTGAGTGTAACCTTGCACTTCATTGCATTGTACAGATTTTAAACTCTTATGTTATTGATAAGGTTGTAAGACTAATCAATTAATAAATATTCATTCATTTGAGTATAACCTAGAAATAGAAAATTCCATCAGCAGAAAATGCTTTTTCTCTGAGGCAACATTACCACAGCCTGTAAGCATTAACGATAGCATAACCACTGTAAATAATTTCTTAAGAGCTGTAAGCTAACTGGTGTGTACCAAAGGCATAGTTTATTTTAGCATTGGTCCTGCTTTAAAGTAATTAGAATAATTTCCACCCCTCTTGCTTTATGATGTTTCCATGATTGATTTTTTAAAAAAGTAGAAAACATTAAGTAGCACAATTCCAAATGCATTTTCTAATCTATGAAATTAAGAGTAACACCATTGCTCTTCCTTTTAATAAGAAACTTATTTTTCTTCAGTATTATGATGATATGAACAAACATTTCATGTTAAAAGCAATGCAATCCTACTAATTGCAAAAGCAACAACCAAGGGTTAATAGAGTTATTTTATGGAAAGTTAATACATTAAAGTATTTTGCAACAAGCACTTTTGTCATACTCTTGGCAAGGTTATAAATAATTGGACTTTTTTGTCTAGTCACTTGTTAAAGAGGCTAATAGCATACTAAAAATTCTTC
Source organism: Furcifer pardalis (assembly GCA_030440675.1). Classification (NCBI taxonomy): domain Eukaryota; kingdom Metazoa; phylum Chordata; class Lepidosauria; order Squamata; family Chamaeleonidae; genus Furcifer; species Furcifer pardalis. The sequence goes on from CP126894.1 coordinate 129,912,444, forward strand.
CCTTTCATGTACAAATTAATTGTATCCTTTTTGCAGTTCACATCAATGTGCCTTGCTTTGCATTTTTTCAGGCTTATGAAAGGTTTATATGGAACTGATACATCCTCTCATTTATTGCACACACTACCTCAATTATACTCTTTCCACAAATTGAAAGCAAAGGCTCTCACTGCTGGCTATATGCCACTATCAACATGCATTAATTTGGCAGAAAAATGAAAAGCTTCCTTTAAAAACAAAACAGAAAGAAGAGGGTGGAAATAAAAGGGAATCTTAGGAAGTCTGTTGAAATGCTGGGGCATTGTGTCTGTATCTACGAATACCTCCAAATCAAACCCCACACTGAAAAAGATTAATTGTTTGTTACAGCCTTAAATTTACAAGGGACCCAATCTCATCCAGTTTGTTGAAAAAAAGTTATTTCACCAACTACTGGATAATGTCAGAATTTGCCACTCTACATATCAAATTAGGAAGAAACAAAAAAAAGAGTGTTTCCTCTCTCTCTTCTCCTGTATCAATTCCAAATTCATGTCAGACAAGAGTCTTGTTCAACACAAGTATATTATGTTTATATTGGTAGTTTTCCATGGGGACATAAATGAGGCCTTCAAATTTAGTGTATGCAGTACAGAGGAAAATTAATTACAGATACAAGTTAGAATATTCAAGGAGATGGCTCTGCTAGCTTTCAAAGTTCACTGTTTAGCATTTATCACTGACATTTTTGAATCTGCACAACAGCTGTACAAATGAAGAGATCAGCATTATTCCCTTACAAGGAAAGCATGTACCCTGTGTGATACCCAGTGTGATACAATGGGTAGAGTGACAAACTAGGACTCAGAAGCAGATGTAAACCCCTTCTTCACCATGGTAAGCCACTGATAGTCGTGGTTGTGATCATGGTTGTGATGGTGGAACAGGGAAAGCTGCCCTTTAAATATCCTACTGACCTTGGGTACTTCAAATGCAGCAACCAGAGTGTTGTTGTTGTTTTTTTGGTTTGTAGTGAAGAGGTCATATATATCACCAATCTTCAACCATGCAAAATGGTTTCCAAGTTATCATGCTCATTATCTTAACAGCAGAACTGGGAGGGACCCTATGGATAATTGAGTCCAGTCCCTGTCAAGGAGGCACAGTGGGGAATCAAACTAAAAACCTCTGACCCTGCAGCAAAATCTTAGCCATGGAACACTCTTCTCAAGGTAAGACATACTGGTTCCATTTTAACTAAGTTTTTGATGAGCAGCCAAGTCTTTATTGCTGATTTTAAAAAAATTGTTTTCAGTTTGTTCTTGAACCATCTTTAATTTGTTTTATTGTGCATCACTTTGGTAACCTAGTGGGGAGAAAAGTGTGAAATAATGATGAATTAATAAGGAAACATCTGAAGGGGGGAACTCCAAATGAGCTGGTTCATAACTATCATTAAGATTTGCCGGCAAAGTTGATCAAAAGAAGATGAATGGGATTGGGCGGATGTGGATTCTGCTTCTTATACAATAATTATCACTTGCTGTTAATTGGTTTCTGACTAGCAGCAGCTCTTCAAGGGTTTTCTAAGTATAAAGTAACAGGAAGTCATTTATTAGTCTGTTCTTCTGGTGGCCTCTAGGGTTATGCAGCACATCACAGCCCACATGGTTGACAAGGCATGTAACCTCATCAGCCTCAAATGCTCTGGATAAGTTCAGCTGGCTGATCTCTTGGGAGTAACAAGATCCTCAAGATCAAACCTCAAAATGCACAAGTATCACAACTGACTGACAGATAGCAGGAACTGGAATAACTTCATAAGCAATGGAACCAGGATTGTTACAAACAAAATATAATATTTCATGCTTGTGATCCTATTACTTCGGGTCTGACATGCGTTTTCAATGCTGTGAGTGTTTCTTCATTTTTAGTACTAAGCACAGAGAGCAACAATTTTTTTTGGATAAAACATGGCAGGCAGTTTTAGTTGGTGTTTGGAGGTAGGCAAAGGTGGCCCTTGCTCAAAAGCCAGTCGTATCTAATTCTAGGGTTCAGTGCTCATCTCTGTATATAGCCAAAGAGCCAGCGCTGTCTGCATCTGCAAACATTTCTGTGGACATGTAGCAGGCATGCTTCAACACCGGAGTGCACAGAATGTTGTTTACCTTCCCACTGAAGTGGTACCTATTTATCTACTTGCAATTTCTTTCTTTAGAATGGCTAGATTGGCAGGAGCTGAGATGGAGATGGGAGCTCATTCCGTTGTTCAGTACTCAGGTCTTGAGCTGCTGACCTGCCAACCTTCCAGTTGTGAAGTTCAGTGTCTTAACCACTTGAGCTTATGTCTATATAATTCTTTTGTAGAAATATCTAGTTCAAAACATGACAAAGAGGCTTTTTTCTTTTTTCAAAGACAATATTATGAAATGCAAATTGTTTAAACATCGAAGTTAAAAAAGTCTTTATTTTCTTTCTACAAGCTTATCTAAAGAGAGAGAACCCTTGCTCTCAAATTATATGACTGCAGTCCTTCAGAGACCACTTCCCACTGCATATTCACTCATATGTTCCTTCCATACTTTCTATTTTCCTTATCTAAATTGTTAATAGGAGGAATGGATCTCATCACTAAAACAGATGTTTGCCAAATACACCTTTTTGTGTTACATTGTCTATTGGGGATTTCACTAGTATAGAATAATATCCCATTCTATACATTACTTTGTGCATAATAGTATGTGGGAAGAGAGTGCAAAATTCACCACTGTTTTGGTTTAATGTTTCTTGAATAATGGCAGGAGAGACTTCACAATGAGACAAACAAAATTCAGCAATATAGAAAGCATATAGATTTCTCCTCGGGGTATATAAATAACAACCTACTTTGATATAACATGTAGATTTAAGACCCTGACACAATCTCAATAAGCCATTTCATATTTTTAAATTGTACAGTATAGATTGGAAGGTGTGAATAAAGTAAACATACAGATTTATTAGTGAAATAAATTTGGCTGCAAATTCCTTTTGGGAGATTAGGAGTTATGTAAATTATGGAATTAGCCTAAAAAGAGGTCCTTTAAAAACAAATACAAAAAAACAAGCTGTTTGAGGTCAGAATTCATTTGTACATATCACCAGCATCAAGGGTTGCTGTTGTTTTTTACTCACTAGAACACTTTGATGCTGGCATTTTTGTTTTCTTTTGTTTTTTCACTTGTGGAGATATATGCCTATTCACCAAAATGATTATTTGCCAGGAACTTCACAAAGCTGAGTGGTTGCAATGATATTATAACTATCTGACATGGGGTAAATTCATTTTGTATGGGCCATGATGGCTGAGTGGTTAAGAAACTCACCTTGTTAGCTGGAAGGTTGCCAAGTCAGCAGTTCAAGACCAGGGTACTGCATGATGGATTGAGCACCAGTTTCTGTCCCATCTCCTGCCTACCAAGCAGTTCAAAAGCAAGAAATTGCAAGTAGATAAATAGGGACCACTTCAGTGGGAAAAGATCTTGCAGTCATGAAAGGAGCCTCATTCAGGCGTTCCCCTGAGCAGAGTCTCTCCAGCAAAAATCTTTTCGACCCCTAATAATTTCTGACATGAAATTGTTATTATTAATCCATTTTGTATTATTATCTATGTGGAAAAATTCCAATCTAATACAAACCAAAAAAATTAAAATATGTCTATGGCTGCAGAAGTTTAAGGGCAGCATACTCTAAGAATCAAAAGCTCCAAGGAAATAAATTTAAACTTTCCTATATTACACCCCACCCCAGCATCTCTTTGTGCTATTTGATGGTATACATGACTAGATTTAATACTCAATCATTTTCCCAAATCCAATTTGACTGCCTAACAGGGTTTAATTTACATGATGATACAATTTTTCACACCAGAAAGCATAGTAACCCTTCTTCTTCATAGGTTAATGGTGATCTAGCTTAAAGCCTAAAAGATAATTACAACGAATGTGCTTCAAGTGACAAAGTACTTTTGACAATCCCAGATCATTGATAGCTTTTTAATTATAGCTCTCTCCACCATAGAAACACTGAGCTATCTCCTAAATAGTTTCAAGGCATTTCTAAAAAAATATTTTATTTTAAGTAAATGGCACAGAATAGTAATCAATACTTTCAAATGAAATATTTTCCCCTATACACCCTTCTTTTCTTCCAAATCTAAGATTAAGCTCTGGGTTAACCCCCCCCCCCCCAATTGCCTTTGTAAAACTAATTTTTAAAAAGCATCAAGCACAGAATACAAACATTTATTGACTTCTTCTTGTCTTTGGTACTTAGTTGATATTTTGTGACATTTAAAAAACTGGAACTTTGCAGGGTATTTAGGAAGGAGCTCTAGCGAGAGAGAAGGTCAGGAAATAAAGAAACCATTGAGGAATGGAGTTGAAGATTATTAACTGTGATCAAGGTGGACGGGGGGGGGGCAGAGATTGTGGAAGAGGATGTTGTGGCTTTTAAATATTATCATCATCTTAATTTTTCAACTTACCGGTACTCTTTAAAGTACTTATATAGAAGGATATATATTTTGTTTATTACATTGAAGGAGTTTCTTTCTTGACCTAGCTACTAAAATCTCCATTACAGATCTATCCTGTACCTCCATATTTATGTGTACTCACAGAGTGCTAAGTCATATAGAGACACAAATACCTACACATTTATGTAGGATCTTATTCTTGGGCATTTTGTTAAAATATGATAATGAATGTTGTAGAGACATTATTTACTATGTTCCTATAACACCCAAAAGCTAGTGGTTAAGTACAGTCCAAATTAAAAGATATACAATAAAGTCATATGAAATCTAAAGGAAATGAAAGCAACCACATAATAAAACGATATAAGAATCAAGCAATTCCAGTGCCAAAACCTAAGATTCATTTTGGTCAGCTCATAAAAAGCCATAGAGAAGGGGTTGGGAGAATAAGGGAGAGGTTTCTCTGGCTGCCCAGAAAATAACTACATAAGCCATAGGACAGCTTTCATGGGGAGTAAAAAGGCCACTGTCTCAAAAGGCCACTGTCTCATCTCTGAGCACCTAAACAAGATTCTAAAGATGGCCTAACAGACCAGATAGATATACACAGGGAGACATTCTTCCTAAAGTAAATTAGGGCTTACCCAAATAGGTGAAAAGAAACATGTTATTCGTCTTTTATTATATTTGTTGTTAGGGAGATGTTCAGAAATCATTGCTTCCCATATCAAGAAATATTCCCAGCAACTTTTCTTTCTACAGGCATCTTCTGATGCTCCTATCAACACAGGTAATGGTAAAGGTCTCCCTTGCTTAAAACCCAGCTGTGTCTGACTCTAGGGTGCAATGCTCATCTCCATTTACAGCCAAAGAATTAACTCTGTCAGCATCTGCAGACATTTTGATGGTCATATGGCAAGTATGACTAAATACTGGAGCCCATGGAATGCTGTTACCTTTCCCACGAAAGCAGTGCCTATTTATCTATTTGCAGTTTTTTTTTTTTTTGTTTCAAACTGCTAGGTTGGCAGGAGTTGGGACAGATGACGGGAGCTCACTCTGTCATGCAGTACTCGGGTCTCGAGCTGGTGAGCTGCCAACTTTCCAATAGTGTCTTAACCACTAAGCCACCAAGTTAATTCTGATTTACAACAAACCTTGCCAGGGGTTTGTAGATACATTTTTTTTTCCAGAAGTGCTTTACCATTCCCTCCTTCTAGGAGCGTTCGGGAAACATGTAGCTTAACAGAGGCCACATTTACTGTCTTAGAAAGGAACAAATACAAGCCATATCAATCATAGTTCATTTGTTATTATTTCCTTTAATTATATGGGGAAAATGGATTTTCCTGTGAATAGTATATTGTTGTAAGCTATCCCTGCTGTAAGTGTTATAGTGTGGTTTAGTCTCAAATAAGCAAATAAAAGCTCTTTATTTTACCAAATAAAACCTTATTTGTTTATATGGACTGGTTCATTTGTCTTGCCTCCGAGATATTCCTGGGGAGGGATGTGATGAGCTGCACACATCAAATCTGGTGTTACACCACAAATTAAATCTTCATTGAATGCAATATTTTAAAACATGCCATTTGAAGACTATGAAATGCTACTGTTTGAAACCCAGTTTCTTATACAACATGTGAGCATTTTCCATTATTTATGTAGGAATGGTTTAGTAAAACCAAATCTCAAAGTTTCCCAAATGCAAGTAGGCAATCTTTTAATTAAGTATGTACTTTACATTTCAATGATCACCATTAAGTGACCTTTGATTTTTTTTTATTACAGGTTTTTTATACTTGTTAAGCTCTGGTTGATGAGAAAAAGATTATTGTACAGTCAAGCCTCGCATAAAGAGTGTTTCGCTTAAAGAGTAACTCGCTTAAAGAGCAGAATTTTCTCTGAATGTTTGCTTCGCTTAACAAATAAAACCAACCAAAAAACTCACTTAACAAATAAATCAGGGTTAGCAATCCTCCCCCCCCCAAAATGGTCATTTACAATGGTGTTTCGCTTAAAGAGCAAACTCGTTTAAAGAGCAATCCTGTGGAATGCATTATGCTCTTTAAGCGAGGTACAACTGTACTGCAAAACCATTTTGCACCTAAAATTTTCAATCCTTCCACAAAACATACTCTGTTCACAAAATATTTTTCCATTCTGAAAAGAACCCTCCCCCATCCATACAATTAGTATATGGCTTACTCAGGAGGCAGCTTGAAAGAATACTGAATACAAGCAAGTAATTGTATTTTTAAAATGTAGGTGTAGTAGTATCTTGTATAACTGGTTGCTCTACAGCAGTGGTTCCAAGCATGGGGCACACACTCTATAGGGGGGAACAATTTGATTTTTAAAGGGGCGGGGGGATTGCAAGCTTGTTCAGATGAAGGTAATGGCTTTTTAGGCTTCCTCCATAGGAATAGTAAGTGTTATATGTCATGGGGGGGGCGGGAATCAGGATTTTAGAGATGCTTAGTTGGGGCATAGCCAAAGAAAGGTTGGGAACTACTGCTCTGCAGGGACTATATTGGAAATTCCTCTTGCATAGCCTCTATATCTGCTAAAGCAAGTCTGGTTAGGTTTTCCTGCTATGGTGTTTGAGTAGATCATACTGCCAGTGACTCAATACGGCAGTTAACTAACCTGCCAACCCTGAAGACTAATGGCATTGGGTGCTGAAGTCCACAGGGACGGGAGATGGTGCCTATGTGAATTAAACCCCACTTGACTCTAACTTGATGAAGGGCAGCAGCTTCATAAATACTGGCCTTGGGTCAAAGAGGGCTTTGTATGCCAAAAGGGCTCAGGACCAGAAAGTGACTCACAGAACTGGATCAGTAGCACAGGTGTCATGCTGCAATGTGGAAGGCAGATGAAAGGCTACTGAATTATCTTCTTAGGACAGTCTTTATGGCTGATCACCATGAGGATCGCCAATATTTGAATTCAGATACGGCAGAAATAAAAGAATGCAACAGATCTTGGGCTTATATAGCCACGTCATTGTGGCAGATCATTATGTCATTATAATGATTTATAAGATTGGTGTCTGTGGAAATAAGTGTTGCTTTATACCGGAATGCTTATACTGCAGCTGTAGAGAAACAGAGACTGATGCTCTTATTCTGTGTAGCATCTTAAAGGCCAGTGGAGTTGCAGTTTGTATTCCACAGACTCTCTAGACTCCACAATATTAGATTGTATAATATTCATCTTCCAAAGATCTCAGGGCATTTAAGCACAATATATTTATACAACCTCATGTGACAGTTTGAAGACCAATTTTTTAACAAAAAACATACACACCAATGTTATAACAGGGATATGGATTCAAACTGATTTAAGGTCTGAATCCAAAACTATACCCACTTAACTAAACTGTCAATTTTATTCTGTTCAGAATATATGTGAGAGTCACCCACATTTCCTAGTGCTTCTTTAATTACATGTTTCACTGTAATAAAATATGGTAAGTAAATTACAGCTGAACAGTTGACAAAACATCAGGTGTCAAATATTTTTATTTTAATCTGACCCACTTATTTGTCAGAGAATTCTGAGAGGCATTTCCTGTCAGTTGTTATATCTATTTATTCCTAATATTTAATTCTTGCAAAGCTTACCTAGCTTACCTGAACCTTAGCTTTCCATGTTAATTTTAGGGATATTCTTCAAGAAATATTTCTTATTTTTAAGCTCAACAAGTATTTTTAACCATGGCTTTTTCCAGCCTTGAGACCATTAGCTGATAAACATTTCAAATTAACTTATCAAATTGCTTCCACTCTGTGACAATTCACTTGACATAAAATCTCACTCCAGATCCTCTTCAAAAATGTATCTAAAAGTACACTTGTAACTTCTTAAATTTTCAATCCATCTTTTCTTGGAAAGAAATGACTGTACTCTCATTGTCCAACTGCAAAATGTTTTGGGATTTTTTCCTCGCATCTCAAGGCAGGCAGTGGTGTGTATTTGGGAAATTAGTCTGAGCAAGCCAAGCAGCCACTTGAATACCAGTGAAAGGAAATAATTAATCACAAGAGTTGGATTACATTTGTGAAAGCAGAGCTGCTTTCATTTATTTGTAATAACTCCTTGCAAAAATTCCAGAAAAGGGCTTGAGCTATCTTTGCTTCATTTAAGCAACCAATTCCCAAGATTTGCTCATTTACCGAGGTGCCAGCAGTGAGTTAAGTTGAAATACACAGCTTCGTAGGGTAAAAGATCAAACTGATGGGACCAAATATAAAAACTTCTCAAACTTCTTGGGGCAGACCTTCCCCTTTGTTGTTGACAGATCAAAAGGGTAACATTTCAGCCAGTGTGGTTTACAGCCGTTGCCCACCAATCCTATGCATTCATGCTCACCATTGCCGTCACCATTGCCATCACCATCTTCTTCTTATTCTGCCCTATCTGAATATAGGTGATGATCATGGAGGTCATCCATGAAGACTGTCCTGAGAATATAATGCAGTGGCCTTTCATCTGCCTTCTGCATCACAGCATGACACCTTTACCACTGATCCAGCTCCATGAATCACCTTCTGGCCCTCTATTTAGTCTTTAATTGTAATGCCCAGCTAGACAAATGCTTCTGAAGAATACAGCCTATAGGTTACTTTCTGTATTAATTCTGTTTCTTCCCCCCCCCCCTTATTTGTAGGCCACCTTTCTCCCAATAAAGAGATCCAAGGCTGGATTTAAGTGGGATTTAATCCATTTGGGGATAGAACCCAATGCTGTTAGTTGTCAAGGATGTCAGGTGTTGTTGATATCACCAGGTGTTGTTAATTATTTTGAGGATATGGGTATGAAGGTAATCAAAGTAGGAGTATACAGTATAATTAAGTATTTGAATTGGGAATTATAACAATATAACATAAGAAAGTAATATCCATATTTTTCTTTTCAGTATGTATTTTATTTTATCATACCTATGTATTTTTGTATATATTCTTTTTTCTTTTTTAATGTTATTTGTTTTAGTTCATATCACATTGTATGGCATGGTATGGTATTTTATTGCATTGTATGGTATTGTTCTTTTTTGTTGTTTGTTTTATGTCAGTTAAAATCAATAAAAATATTTTTAAAAATTCCATAAAAAACCTTTAAAAACAAAACCATCTACTGTACTTGAATAACAGATGTTTTGGGGACTGTGTTTATTCATATCTGTATTCCAAACTCATCTTCCTGTAGCACAATAGATTTGCCTCTAACTATATAGCAATACAATCTCGTCACCCACTACGTTCACCTGCCATACATGCTTGAGATACAGTTTGTACCCCAGCTTCAGGTTCAAATTCAAAATTTCTGATATTTCTCTTTCTATTTTTGCCAAAAAACAAAAACAAAAAAAACCTTAACCACCTTACAACTCCACCACATATGTTCATATGTTCCCATGTTATCCATACATCTCCAACAATTTTAATTTTAGTGTTATTCATTTGATTGATTGATTTATTCAGATTTATTTTGCCGCCCACTAGCCGAGGCGACTCAGGGCGGCTTACAGTCAAAACAGCAACAGTGCAGTAAAAATTATAAAATACAACCTCACAAAACAACTAAAGCAGAACACAGACTAACTCTCCTCAGGCCGTTGATATAACCAAACTGGGTACAGGTACCACCTCCATAAGATTTTATAATTGTGTTATTTTACTCTAACCAATAATCATTTCATAATTCTTCTTTTCCACTTCATGTTCCAATTCATTTCCAAATTTTTTATATTTAAATCCTCTTCCCACATTGTTCTCAATATCTCCTGAGATTTACCTTCTTTAGTTATTTTTTATAAATCTTACTCACTAAGCCCTTTACCCTCATTTCACTCCTCATTTTCCAAAGTATTTCTTCAAGTTCTGTCCTTTCCCTTTCTAAACTTGGTTCTCCCTGTAAAAAAACTTTGGTACAGCTGTAAAGGTTCAAGCCAACCATAGATATATTTCTGAGTACATTCCTGTCATTTATTTGTTTTTATATTTACTCTCTTTTATTGAATTATTCCTATCAAGGTTTTAACTTATTTCCAAATTGACACTAACATTGGCATGAATTGGGCCTCTAAGAGGAGTATATTTCAAAATTGGCTATGAAAGTTGAGAAATGCTTCACAAGTGTTTCTGTTCATTTCATGTCTCACAAATACAATGCAGTGAATTTCATTATTTATTTTTTTGAGAGGAAAAGAGTTTCAAAACTAGAGGGCTTAGCAAGGAACATGTTTGTATGAATGTGACAGAAGAAATGAAAAGCTGTTACGGTTTCCACCTGCTCGATGACACTATATTTTCATACACACTAAGGATTCACAATTTTTCTTTGACATATTCATCACCCTCTTTGTAATCAGCTCTTCAATGTTAAATTGTATTTTAGCAGTCTTCAATCTGAAGTACTGTACAAATTTAATTTTATACTATGGATAGAACCTTCAACTAAACTTTAAACATTCAGTGTACAGCTTTAATAAGCAATTTAAATTATGTTAAACACTTGTTTGCCAACTTAATCACCAGCATTCTTGCCTGCCTAGCTTTCATCAAGCAAACAGGTAAAACTGGAGTTTAATGATCGGGTCTTTGATTGACTGCTATCATATACCAAAATTACTGAATTGCCAGCATGCTATAAGCCATGATTGACAGTAGTTACATTTGGAAATAGATAGTGATGATCACTGGGCAAAAGGAAACATAATCAAAGAAAGTGTGATTATTGGGCAGAGCAGTAAGCTAATTATAAAATAAGTCAACCATAAGGCAAGAACCAGACAACAGATTTTTGTGTTCTGTGAGAAGATTTTGATGTAACCAATATGCTAATTTATTTCTTAGTTTGTGTCACTGACTTTGACAAAATGCACACATTTGCATCAAAAGTAATAAACACTTTTAAACTAGTATGCACTATGCAATTTAAATTACTATAACATAAGAAATCAATTTATTTTAAAATGTCATTTAACTGATCAGATATTAACAATACTTATCACTCCATGTTCCAATGAGTGAAAAGACTATTATACAGGTATATACTTACAGGGCACAATCTACCTGGGAAATTCCCTGCACATATTCTATTGTTACATTTTCACTAGGGCAACATTAAATGGCTCCTATTCATTTCTATTATTATTTTTAATTATAATAAAACTATAAACAAGAAAAAACATAAACAACATACATATAACATCAATATTTATCTACACCTTCCACCCAGGGGACTTGTAAAAATATAATGTGATTATTTTATGTATTTCTACATTGGTATAGTTTGCCTCTTCACCTCCAAAAAGATAATACATTTTGTTCTGTCTTTGTCCCTTTCCCTTTCACTAATACATAATCCAAAATTTCCCCATATATTTCTAAATATATTTTCCTTCACTAATTCCTTTTTACTTTAATTTCACATATTAATTTATCATTAACAGCTATACTCCATACCTCTTTAAACCAGTCATCAAGTTCAAAATCAAAATCTATTTTTCATTTTCGGACTATAATTAATCTTACTGCTGCAACTAATAGTGTAATCATTTATTTCTTTTGCCATTCTAATTGCACATATCCAAAGTCAGATAATAATGGTATTCTAAGACACATTTACAAATTAATAGACAATATTTGATTAATTTCCACAAAATCCTTTTTCTAGATTTTCTTCACTGTTTTACATTCCCATAATAAAATAAAGATATGTTCCAACCACTTTTTACATCTCCAACAACTTTTTGAAAATGTTATATAATGTCTTAAACTTACTGGGTTCATATACTATTTCCATTTCATTTTGTAATACTCTCTTAATTTTTAATATTCTTCATAAAACTTTGTTTACATATCTTAATCTATTCCTCTTTTTTAATTTTTTTGTTGTTCAGTTGCACAATTGACTCTGACCCCTTGCAACCCCATGGACCATTGCCCGCCAGGCACCTCTGTCGTCCACCATCTTCCTCAGCCCGCCAAGCTCTATGTCCATTGCATCTACAATACCATCTAGCCATCTCATTTTTGGCTGCCCCTTCTTCTTCTGCCCTCCACTTTTCCCAGCATCAAGGCCTTCTCAAGTGAATTCTCTATTCTCATTTTATGTCCAAAGTACTTTAGCTTCATCTTTACTATTTGACCTTCTAAGGAGCAATCAAGGTTGATTTCTTTTAGGATTGACCTATTTGTACTTCTTGCTGACCAGGGTACTCCAAAAACTCTCCTCCAACACCACATTTCAAAGACATCTATTCTTCTGCACTCAACTTTCGTAATGGTCCAGTTCTCACAACCATACATTACCACCAGGAATACCATTGCTTTGAATATGCAAATTTTTGTTTGCAATATCACCTTTTTGATATTGTTGATATTTTTCAATATTTTGTTTGCAATATTACCTTTTTAATATTACCTCTAAATCCATCTCCCAATTTATTCTTAAGCCTCGTTGTTCTCTCTCAGATTCTGTCATTATTTTATATATTTTGCTTTCTGACTCTTTTGTTGTTTTAATTTCCTTTAATTATTTTGTTCTGTTCCATCTGTACTATTAATTTCCTCAAATTTTGTTGATTGTCTACATTTCTCATGTTGTTTTGACCAATTTCTAGTCCGTTTCTCAAACTGAAATGTATTCTACCAATGTATAATTTGCCTCCCTCAAATATTCCTCTTATATGATCTCTATGGGATACTTTAGCCTTATTACTATGGGATACCCTATGGGATGCTTAGTCTTATTACAATCCTTCAGTCTTATTACCATAGTTCTCTCCAAATTGGATCTTATTATTTTCAATGGGTTTGCATGTTAGAGGGAGGGAATATTTGACCCTTAAAATATTTTGGATCAAATCCTAGAAGCTCAAGCAATTAACCCTTAAACTTTAGTTCTAAACCTGTACTCTGTCAGGAAAGTTGTTCATGTATCAAAGGATGCAGGACTATCCTTTATAAATGCCCTTATACCTAAGGAAGTGTTTGGAAAGCCTTTTTTCACTTGATGGACAAAGTGCTGTCTAGGAAATCCCCTGAGGAGCACATTAAAATACTGAATGTGTCCACAGTTCAAAATTGGCACGGCCACCTCATTCTTTCATACACCATGGGCCTTCAATATACATTCATACACACCATAAATGCACATATAAGAACAGTCACACATGCACCATGCACATGCTCAGCTCCCATGTGCATCAACAGCACAGCATGTTTTTGTGTGTTGAGAAGTGAGAATACAGAGAAGAGAGGTTTGCACTGTTTGGGCTATGAGCTGGGCAAATGGGATTGTCTCCATACACTGGGAGAAAGCCAGCTTCCAGCAAATTGGAAAATGTGAGGAGTGATAAATGCTCATCATGTTCTAGATACCTGGGGATGGCACTTCCTTAAGGAAGAGGTCACTCTATTCTGGATTAGGGACAGGGAGAAGCAACAAGAAAAAAGCACTAGGGCATATATTCTGTGTCAAATCAAAAGCCCAGGACAAGAAAACACTATTTTGTTTTTCCTTCTCCTTAGTGCCACCATGGTGAGATGGACGTGTATAGGTCAATTCCTTAAACTTCTGTCCCCAGGATAGCATTGATCTGAAGGAGTGAGGAACTATTCAGCTCATCACTTAGTGCTGAGATATTTGCTCCACAAGTCATTTGTTAAAGCTGATGGTCTTGATGAAAAACACAAAGATAACAGGAGAAATAGTATATGAGGAATCACAGTGTGTGTACACACACACACACACACACACACACACACACACACACACACACACACACACACACACACTGGAAATACTATAGAGACATTCCATATGCATTTATATGAATGCCACTGGAACCCTTTGTGTGATAAGGAATTATGTGTTAAAGCAGGATTTCAATTATATACTACCATTAATGTAATGGGTGGCTTACAAGTTGAAATTTAAAAGACCACAATGCATTCAACAGTATAGAGATTCATGTCAATGAAGAAAAGAACAAGAAAATATTCATATTCATACAACCATGCAGGAAAATCAGTTGTTGAGACCAGCTTTAAATAATTCTGTTTTCACCAGTTTCCTAAACACAAGGAAAGTACCCTATTTCCCGGCGTATAAGACAACTGGGCATATAAGACGGCCCCCAACATTTCCACTCAAAATATAGAGTTTGTTATATACTCACCGTATAAGGCAACCCCTCTTCTGCACACCTTCAACACACCAAATAAAACATAAAAGAACATCAGATTTGATTTCAACATCTCCCTGTGGCCGGCACTAGTGTGCAAGTGCGCATGTGCAAGCTCTGCATAGACAAGGGGCGGGGCAGAGTGCCGCTGCTTCCCACCAAGCAGAACGGGCCGGTCACGCCAAAAAGGCTGGTACCCTGTCTCGCTGCTGATGCTCGCCGCAGCCACGCTGGATAACACGTGATACTGGATGGTATATAGAATGAGGTGGGCGGGTATTGGGAGGCCACTATGGGCAGCTATGTCTATCCTAACTGAAGTGCACCCAGCATATAAGACGACCCCCCCACACTTGGAGGCATGTTTTTCAGGGGGGGAAATAATCTTATACACCAGCAAATACAGTACTTGTGTTCAAGCAAATGCAAGAAGTCTCCTGCAGATTCCTTTGCTTGATACAAATTAGTCATTCACTGGGGAGAGAGATGGCATGTACAGCCCTGTATTTAGTTCACCCTATTCATGCACTTAATTCTCAGATGTATGAACATGCCCTAGTAATGATTTTGATCCTCCTATGGAGCTCTTATAGACACATTCAACTTACTGCCATGGAGGAAGGAAGCTCCTTTCATTTGCATGAGTTTCCTTGGCAGAGATGGAAGTCCTGTGATTGGAAGGAATCATTTAATGAGGGTAGAGAAATTTTATTTTGAACCATTCCTGAAATGGATTTTTCCCCCTTGGGAAAGAAAAAAAAAGGGGGGGGGAGATTCAGGTCACACATATGACTTTTGTATCTACCCGTCCATCAACTGATTGATCTAAAAGCTACTTGTCAGTGTCTCATGCAGGATGCAAAATCTTAAATTTTAAAGAAAATAATGATTTATGTAGTGCAATATTAATGCAAACCCACATTCAACACCCCCTCCCCCAGTGACTCAATGAATCAATCAAAATGGAAGGAGTAAAAGTGTTGGGAGAAGAAACGGGATCCAGAGAGTTGCTGTTAGGATGACCTTTACCTTTCGTGGTGATTTTTAAAACCCTACTAAAATAACTCACATAAATATATAAATCTTGTTATGGTTACCATAACTCATATGCAACATGAAAGCACACAGGTAAAGGTAAAAGTCTCCCTTTCTCAAAAGTTAGTTATGTCTGACTCAAGAGGGCAGTGCTCATCTCTGTTTACAGCCAAAGAGCCAGCACATTTCTGTGGTCATGTGGCAGGCATGATTAGACACTGGAACACATGGAACACCGTTACTTTTCCCACCAAAGCAGTACCTATTTATCTGCTTGTAATTTCTTGCTTTCGAACAGCAAGTTTGCCAGGAGCTGGGATGGACAACAGATGCTCTATCCCTCACACAGCACTTGGGTCTTATACTGCTGACCTGCTGGCCTTCTGGTCATCAAGCTCAGCATGTATATTCCACTATTTCTTCAAAGACCTCAAAGCCAGAGCACATGTTTATTCTCACAGCAAATCTGTGAAGTAGACTAACCTGGGGGATAACACCTGGGTCAAAATCACCTAGGTCAGCGATGGTGAATCTTGTCACTCCAGGTGGTCTGGAACTTAAATTCTCAGAAGCCTTGATCAACAGGAGTGCTGACTTGGGCTTCTGGTAATTGAAGTCCATGAACACCAGGAGTGCCAAAATTTGCCATCCCTGACCTAGGAAATGTAGTGGCTGAACAGAATTTTGAACCTTGATCTTGTGAGTTCTAGTTTACCACTCTGACCACTTGACTCTATGCTGTAGCTTGGCTGCATATTGGCTTTAGGGACACTACAGAGTGCCACTTTCTGTCTCCCCTACACATGGAATTGGCTTCTCAACTAAGTGAACCAAGCCAATATTGGCATCTGGGCACACAAATATCCCATTGTTTTTCTCTTCTCTCCAATCTACTACAGCCATCAGAAAGAGCTGTACATGTCTACTCCAAATGCGTCTCTGAGGTTTGGACTACCATATATGCCAGCGTATAAGACGACTGGGCGTATAAGACAACCCCCCAACATTTCCACTCAAAATATAGAGTTTGTTATATACTCACCGTATAAGACTACCCTCTCTTCTGCACATCTTCCACACACCAAATAAAA
The DNA here is from genome assembly GCA_030440675.1 of Furcifer pardalis. NCBI lineage: Eukaryota > Metazoa > Chordata > Lepidosauria > Squamata > Chamaeleonidae > Furcifer > Furcifer pardalis. Next base: position 129,929,266 of record CP126894.1, read on the forward strand.
CATAAAAGAACATCAGATTTGATTTCAACATCTTCCTGTGCCCGGCACTAGTGCGCAAGTGCACATGTGCGAGCTCTGCATAGACAAGGGGTGGGGTGAAGCACCGCTTCTTCCCGCCGAGTACAATGGGCCAGTCACGCAAAAAGGCTGGCACCCCTGTCTTGCTGCTGATGCTCGCTGCAGCCATGCTGGATACCGCACAATACTGAATGGTATGTAGAATGAGGTGGGTGGGCATCGGGAGGCCACTATGGGCACCAGGTGGACATCGGGAGGCCACTATGGGCACCGGGCGAGCATCGGGAGGCCACTATGGGCACCGGGCGAGCATCGGGAGGCCACTATGGGCAGCTATGTCTATCCCAACTGAAGTGCACCCACCGTATAAGACGACCCCCCCCCACTTGGAGGCATGTTTTTCAGGGGGGGGGGAAGTAGTCTTATTCGCCAGCATATACAGTAATTTGAACTAAAAACGGAATGGTCTGCAACAGCCAGTGTCAAAAACTGACAATAGCATTTGTTTACTTTCATGATGCAAATGTCTTCTTTTGATAGCCTGAATGGGAATGTAGAGGCCGGTCATGGGTAGACTAGATTGTTTCTCAGGATAAAAGTCACACCACAATAAAAGTCAATGAGCCTGAATTACACAAGCCTGACACCAGCTTCATCTCTAAGGGCTCATGATTGACCGAGGCAATCTGAGGTTTTGATAGCATAAACCTATAACGGTCCACTAGGAATATTTGCTCTCCATTTCATATCTGCCACAAAAAGCTTTACACTTGTTTGCTGAATGTCACTGTTTCAGTTCATCAACTCACAATGCAAAGACTGAACTCAGTTCTGCCAAGATGAATTCATCCCCCCAATTCCCCCTGCTTCTAAACAAGCACAAAACAGGATGTGCTAACGGGCTGTGAAATAATGACCCCAGGGGTTTTTGAAATAAAAGCTTTCCCATTAAATCTTTTGAGGTCCAAACCCCAATGAAAATATTTACTGAAATCAATAGTTTGTTGCTTCCAAATATTCCAATCACCTAGGTTTTCCATTTCTTTTCTACTCTATCACAAAAGTTATTAAAAATAATATATGGCACATAGCAGTGACAGCTGTCAACGCGGCTGCATAAAACAAACACATTTTCCCAATTCCTGTCCAGAGGGGGAAAATAACAATGGAAATCCCTTATGAGGGAATAAATAACCCATCAAAAATAAAAATATCACATTGAAGTTGCACCTAGCTTGCCAGCTACAGATCATAAACATTGCAATTCTGCTACAGAGCAAAGGAGCGTGATCAGAAGTAATTGATCAAGCACATAAACAAAGGAAATAAAAAGTTGCACAGGATTCTGTTTCTGAGAGATTGTTGTCTATGTGAGACCACCAAGAAAGATCATTTGGAGATTGGGGATTCACTGACATCAGTATGCTGATGATACACAGCACTCTCCCTCTCCCTCTCCCTCTCCCTCTCCCTCTCCCTCTCCCTCTCCCTCTCCCTCTCCCTCTCCCTCTCTGGATGAGGGAGAATAAGCTGGAAGTTTCCTGTCCACAGGGTCAATGCATTGATATCTCTAAGACTGATTGTTGCAATGTTTTCTACATTGGGTGCACTTGAAACTGGTACAGAGTCTTCCATGGGTCCAAAATGTGGCTGTCAGACTAATTACTGGAACTCATAGATAACAATTATATATCTCCAGTTCTGGCAGGCCTGCACTGGTTTACCAGTTGTGTTCTGTGCCAAATTCAAAATTCTTGTACGTACATACAAAGCCCTCCAGGGTTTGGGACCTTATTATCTGACAGAGCATGTCTCCCATAGAAACACCTCCCATTCTTTCAGATCTTCATAAACTATATTGCTGAGTGTAGGCAATCTGAGAGAGGTAAGGAGATATGATATTAAGAAGTTCACCTTCTTGATGCTGTCTTACTTTGCCTGGAATGACCTCCCCACTGATATCCATTTGGCTTACTCCAGGTCTTTCAAAAAAAAAAAATTGCCAAGAACACATCTATATAAAGAGTCCTTTGCTGAGTTTATTCCCTAAGTGAAGAACAGTATATTGTATGGGTTTGGTTTATTCCCCAGAACTGTAGGGGACATGCTTAGATAAGCTACGTTTGACAGCCAATATGTGCTGAAAATTTTCTGCCACTTGAGTACTTAATTACTGTATATGGATTTTTTTATTATTTTGTTTGGGTTCATTGTTGAATATTGTTGTTTATGTATGGTTTCTATAAACTGCTGTGCGTAGTGTCTGTCACAAAATCTGGTGGTACATACATATGTACAAACAAACAACTGTTCTAGACCTTATGATAACTTACCTGTTAAACAAAACAGATATTTCACATAAAGTAGCCCATAATCTATAATTCTATTTTTAAAACCTTTTTTCCTTTAATTTTGTTTCTCAGCTGTTGAAAAATATGTAGATTTCTCTAAAACCTCAGGATCATTACATAAAAGGTTGAAGTACTTATCAAACAAATACGTACAGTAACAACCTGGAACTTGAGTTCATATATTACTTGAAGTGTCTACCTTCATGTATTTCCCCTTATTTTCCCAAGGGATCACTTTATGAAATTCTGTCAATTCTGGTACTGTGACCTCATCAGATATTTCTTCTAAGTCTGAAGGGAAAATTTAGAGGCTATTATTTTCCAGGGCACTGTAATAATGCTTATTTTCTGGGCTTTGTAAAACAGTCTCTTCATTTCTTTCTTGCCCTATTCCAGAAATGAGGAATAACATATCTGAAAATCATATTGCTTTATACATATGGTTTGGATAAAGACCTTGGGGATATATACCCAAACAAAGTCAAGAACTCTTCAGCTGTCATTCCTGTGTATTTACTTCTGCAAACAACCTACAGATTTCTCTAGTGTACAAAAATCAACGTGTCTGCACTAGCAGAGATGAAGAAAGCATGTAATGCAAATAATCCAAAGGTTATCTATATCAGTGCCTTCTGCATGATTTCCCAGGATATTCCTTAAAATCCAAAACACTATAGTCACCAGAGCACAATATTTCTGCAATCCACACATCTCGAGCAGACTATTAACACATGGAAACACTTGATTTCACATAACCCACTGATTTAATGCTGTGACTACATAGATAAATAACATGGATGACTTTAAAGTATTTTTCATTGACCACATGATGCAAAGGGCGGTGAATCTACCTGGTCCTTTTTGCTTTTGAAGTAGAGGAGTTTCCCTCCTGCTGTTAGTCCTTCTATTTTTTTTAAAGCCAGAATTATTTAGTTACTGTTTTCCCTGTTTGGTTGTTTCTTCTTTCTACAAAAAGTCAGAGATGTGTGAGTCTGGGTAGTGTCATGGAGACATATAAAGCTTGGTCATGATGTTTTGAGACAGCAGCAACAGTTATCCCTGTGGTCTTTCTCTTGAATTGTCCTGACATTTGTTTTAAAATAAACAATTCAGTTTAGTGCTAGATCACTTTATCACCAGCACAATCATTTAGCACCCAATTGTCTCTGTAGAGAAAATATTTTAAAAAAAAAAAGCTGGGGATTGCCAGGTGGGCAGTATCAAAACAAGAGGCACATATCAAATCCTATAAGATGGAGGACAGTGAAAAAGACTGTGAATCAAGTATACAGTACTTGTATTCTTAAATAGGTCCTACACCAAGACAACAACTTGTTAGATTTTAAAATTTCATGAGAGTCTTACAGAGTTTTGCTACAAAACTATGCCCTGCCATTCAAAATACAGTAATACTCCAGATTTTGGATGCCTCATGTAATGGAAAACTTGGCTTACAGAAGGAAATTTGGAGGAAATGACATCCGGATTTATGAAAAAAAACCCCTCACAATATGGAAAGTTTTTAGGGTGTTCCAACACTTCCCAGGGTGGTTGGAGGATGTTTGGAGCATTTCTGCTCTGTTTTTGAATTTTTTTGTAATGGGGGGGGGGGGGTCCAGCAGAAGGGGCTGATTTGGTTTGCTTAGCAAGCTGGGGGGGTCTGAAAGGAAGGGACCCAAGCCTCTCTTGGGTCGCTTCTTTTTAGAAACCTCCGTCTGGCTTGCTAAAGAGCTTAGCGATCCAGGCAGGGGGGGCTTCCTAACAGAGGCTTGGGTCCCTTAGCCCAGCCTCTCTTAAGAAGACCCCCCACCTAAATAGCTAAGCTCATTACCAAGCCAGGCGGGGGAAGGGGTTCTAAAAAGAAATTAGGATTTTTTTCCCCTACCTTCTTTTTAGAAACCTCCATCTGGCTTGCTAAAGAGCTTAGTGATCCTGGCCCAGGGGGGGGGACTTCCTAACAGAGGCTTGGGTCCCTTATTCCAGCCTCTCTTAAGAAGACCCCCACCTGGATAGCTAAGACCCTTACCAAGCCAGGTGGGGAGGGGGGAGAGGTTCTAAAAAGAAGGTAGGATAGCTAAGACCCTTACCAAGCCAGGCAGGGGAGGGATCCACAGCTGCAGGGTGGCTGGGGAAGCCGATGGGGACTCCCCGTCAGCTTCCCTAGCCACCCGCTTCTGCCTCCGCAGCTGTGGGGTGGCTGGGGAAGATGGTGGGGAGCCCCCCGTCAGCCTTCCAGCTATCCCACCCTTGCCTCCGCAGCTGCAGGGTGGCTGGGAAGCTAAATGGAGAACCCCATTCAGCTTTCCAGCCACCCTGCTGCTACGAAAGACTGCATCGGATAATGGTAGCAGATCATTATCTGATGCAAAATTTCTTTAGAAATTTTGCATCGTTATCCAATTTTAGCATTATCTGATGCAGTCGTTATCCGAGGTATTACTGTATATTCCTGGGAAGAGTAGTGGCAGCTGCTAGGCAGGAGCAGAAGATGACAGTCTTTGAGGCAACTGCAGTGACATTCGAAGGTGGCAGTGGCAAACCCCTGCTGAACTATCCCTACCAAGAAAAAACTTATGATGAATCAATCCAAAGCAAAACAAAAGATAGTACAGGAAGATGAGAGTCTCAGGTCTGAAAGTACTCAATCAGCTACTTATCAGGAACAAAATTAAAGTACAGATAGCTATGTTGCTAATGATACAGCTAGATCAAAGCGCAAAGGAGTCTACTGGATGAGATGCACAGAAGTTAAAGGAAAGCCAAATATTGCACAATACATACAATTGGAACATGGGATATAAAAGTAAACTGAAAACCATCAAGCAAGAAATGGAATGTATAAGCATTGCAATGCTTTGTATCAATGAAGTGAAGTAAACTGGAACAGGATACTTTTAGTCAGAAAACTACAAACTGTTCTCCACTCAGAAGGGAAAAAAGTGACTCTAACAGCAAGATGTAGCACAGGTAGATAAGAATTATAATGTAAGGTTTGGCCAAGTACTATCAATCAGATTGTGTAGAAAACTAATCTTCATAATCAGCATTCCAATCTATGCTCAAACTACCAATTGATAGCTTTTATGCAAGCATCCCAGAGGAAATTGATAATGCACCAAAACACCACATGCTTGTAATCATAGGTTACTGGAACACAAAAATAAGAGACAGAGCAAAACAAAAAGCTGGAAAATTTGGCCTATGGGACAGAAGTGAAACAGGAGAATGACTCATGGATTTCTGCAAACACAACAATCTATTTATTGCAAGTACATGCTTCAAGCAAATGAATTGAGCAGTATATGTAGACATCACTCAATGCTCAATGTAAGAACCAAATAGGCTATGAAATTGGAAGCAGATGGTGGAGAATCTGTATTCTCTCTGCCAAAACAAGACCTGGAGCAGATTGTGATACTGATCATAAACAGTTAATATGCAACATTAAAGTAAAGCTGACTAAAAGTGAGCAATGTACATTCACAATCACAGCAGGCATAACAAGAGACACCACATCTGATCCACATAAAGTTAGCAATACTTAAAGCTGCTTACTTGGGAGTGAAACACATTGAACTCTTTGGGAAAGACTCATGAGTGAACCTGGCTGGACCTCATAGCTTCTCCAGTTATCAGTCAAGGGGGACATTAATAATATATTACTAAATCTCCTGCAATGGTGTTCAGATAACACCAATTGTCTCTGGATCAGAAAATGTTAATGATAAATTCCTTCAGATTGTGTGGGAAATTGACTTGAAAACACATCATACAGAGCAGCTTGGGTAAGCAGGCCACTGCGGAGCCATAGGAAATAATATCTATGAAATTAATTCATCAATAAATAATAGCTCAAACATCATGAGACATTATCTGATGCAAAAGCAGTTTACAGAATAACAAAAAAAAATCCCTTGAGCACCTCTGTGAATTAGTTTATTGAGATATTTTTTGTCTCACTGAAAAGTCTAGATAAGGGACCAGTCTGAAAAGCTTTATGCACTATTTTCAGCAACAGGTACCCCTTGTACTGTATACTTGTGCTAAGTGCTCTCAAGAGCTCCATCCAGTCTGCTTGGCTTTCCTTGCACCTGTGATAATGATGCTGCATCCCTATGTTCAGATGACACAAGGTTGAAACTAGGTTGAAAGAGTCAAAGCAGGACAAAAATCGTTCCTTTCCCAGGTTTTTGTTTTCCTTTGCTCCAATGCATGTCATGCTCCTGTGGACCCCGGTATTGCACTGATGTGTGCTGACCCATGAGCTTTGTGGCTGTGTGCCATCTGGTGACATTTCCTTAGGGGTGGGCTTCTGTCAATCAGTCTCAATTTTTCCATGCCTTATTGCCTCTCCTGTTTCATTTTCTTGTGGCATTGGCTGTTCACATTATGAGTTTTGTTCCACAGAAGTAAAAATAAAATAAAACTGGAAGGCATTGTGGCAAAGCCATGAAGATTTGAGGAGAATAAGCTGGTGAAATAAGGAAGGGCAAAAAGAGTGAAAGCAGTGGGGAAACTGAAAAGATAGGCAAAATGCAACAGCAGTCTGTTTTGGGAAGGATATCTCTTGCAGTATTTCCTGATATGTATAGGTAGGTGACACTAGGATGACCCACAGCATCCCAAAAAAAATTTCAGCAACAAATACCCCCATTTGTGGATGCCAACACAGTGGAACCTCGCTTAACAAATGGTTCAGTTAATACAAAAAATGCATAACAAAAGGAAATCCATAGAAAATAGTGCCTCGGTTAACAATTTTTGTCTGGAATGGATTAATTGTTTTTCAATTCATTCCTATAGGAAAACGCATTTTGGTTAACAAATTTTGGTTCTCAGTGCATTCCTATGGGAAATTGCATTCAATATATTTCCAATGAAATCCAAGAACACCTGAAGAGCCAGGTTTGAGAAACCCTGCTCTGGAGCAATCCCAGAATGACCAAGGACAACACCTCAGTGTGATACAAGCCTTAAGGTTTCATAAATCTATAACAAGAAATCTATTCAGAAAGAGAAAATGCTATCTTTATTTTATTTACTTACTTATTCAATTTGTATATCCGCCCCAATCTACATGCGACTCTGGGCGGCGTACATTAAAATCCCCAACATTTAAAAATATAGAGACCCTTAAAATTCCTAAAAACACTGAAAAAATTACCTCCCACCTGCACCAATTAAAAAATCTAGTTAAAAACTTTTAAAAGCATGTGTGATCCTCCACTAAATGAGCCAGTGTGGAGGGGGTGATTGCTCCCACTCTACCTCCCCACACATCAGCCAGGTTTACAGTTCTTTCCTGAAGGGCAGCAACTCTGTCTGGAGACACAGTTCAACAGGCAGGAGGTTCCATAGGGCTGGAGCGAATACCGAAAAGGCTCTTCTTCTAGTGCTAGAGAAGTGAGCCTCTTTAGCAGTTGGTATTTTCAAAGAGCCCCTCTGGTCCATTCTAGTGAGATGGGCAGATGTCCTTGGGGTGATGCAGTCTCTTAAGTATCCTGGCCCACTACCATGTATGGCTTTAAGGGTCATCACCAGCACCTTGAATTGCACTCGGAGGCACACTGGCAACCAATGCAGCTCCTGTAGCAGGGGTGAGGCACGGGCATAATGCCCAAACCTCAGCACTACACGGGCAGTTGCATTCTGAACCAGCTGCAGCCTCTGAATGGTCATCAAGGGCAGCCCCATGTAGAGCACATTACAATAGTCAAGTCTGGAGGTGTCAGAGCATGTGTGACCGTAAGCAAAGAGTCCTGGTCTAGGAGTGGACGTTAACTGGCGAAAGACACAAAGTTGTGCAAAAGCCCTTCTAGCCACGACTGCCACCTGCTCATCGAGCAGGAGTCCTGAGTCCAGGAGGACCCCCAAATTATGCACCAAAGTTCATGGGCATTAAAATTGAAGGAACAACATCTTTTTTTCCCCAGAGGAAGGAGAAATTATTCTACAGTATAAATATTCACAGGTGATACCTATGACCTTAGCAAAATTTTGTTCCTTACCCCCAGTGGTGGGATTCAGCAGGTTCGCCTCAGTTCACCAGAACCAATAGCAGAAATTCTGCCTGGGCCTGCCCATCCAAGTTTTGAAATAAAGTAGTCCTAATTTGGGTGTAACACAGGGCTTTCCCCCTGGCCATGCCCACCATACCACACCCATTGAGTAGGTAGTAAAAATAATTTGAATCCCATCACTGCTAGCCCCCTAAGAATTTTTGCACTGCCTCTACAAGTAGCAAGAACAACTGTTATCTTGACAGCCTAATCTCCATTTAATTTCCTGAGATATGCCCTATACCAAGATTTAGTATAGGGTGTAGTGGTGGTAATGTTGAAGCAGAAACTTTTTTTAAAAATGTGACAGATAAATTTTGTGAATAATTGTTTTTAGAAGAGAAGCAAAAAAAAAATCTCAAAATTCAGCTCATAAATATGACTTCTGAATTTTCTAAACTCCATTCTTCAGTATTTAGCACTTTTCTCAGACTTTCCAATCTTTTGAATTTACTGTAATATTCTAAGGTAGCCAAGGATGCTCCTTGGAACCCCACCCCCTTTCTGCCATACACCACTCCATAGCTTCTTTGACTGCCCTAGCTCCTGTTCAGAAAAGGCCCTGTGGGATAAATTACCTTGTAAGAACTTTCTTTGGACTTTACCCAAGTGTAAGTGAATGAATTGGATGGGAGGGACCTTCTGTCTGCTACAGAAGTAATTGTATCACACTGCTTTCAGCCAGATAATATTTAAAGATTCTGAAGATTTGTGAACTTTATTCATAATAAAATTTATCATCCTCTTTAAAATTATTTTCATCTGGAATTTATTTTCTAATACAATATAATTCTACCAATTCTCATGGTAGAAATTTTTGCCCTAGTACTATCAGCACAAATTGGATTTGATTGCCTTTAAGATATTTCCTGGTTTTGTGATTTCATAATGCTAATTTTTCAGAAATACAGTAATTTTTAAAGAAGGGAAAAAGAAATGTGTTGAGCATTTTGCTTTTTATGTGTTTATGTGAGATTTATTGCTAAGCTTGAAGTAGCATCAATGGAGGTTAAGAATTAATGAATGTAGCAATAGGCTGAATATACAGACAATAAATGGCAATGTAAACAAACAGATGCCTGAATAACATTATCTTATGATTGTTCTCATTTTCCTATCAGCCTTAATCTAACATGGAACAGTTTCCTTCCTGTGCTTTGTTGATAGCCTACCTACTTAACCATCTGTGTGTAACCTCAGGACAGGACTATGCTTGGCATGGTACATTATCCCGTTGAACTAAGAGGATCCTTTTTAAAAACATCAGTTTGACTGGTAGGAAGAGATAATTCCGGCTCATAAAAGCATTGGAATGCTTTTTCTAAGGCATCAATGGAAGATGATGATTAGGATACCCCACAGGTTTGGCAATGGGGTGTTATAGCCATCACATTTTATTGACTAGATCAGACCTTGTGTTCAATGACCAGAAAATGTTAGAATGAATGGGGTGAAATACAATATGTTTGTTTTAAATTTGCTGTGATGACTTCTACATACAACATCAACATGAGGTGTCTCTCTCACATAAATATCTTACTAATAATAATAATTTCATGTCAGAGATTACTCTGGGTTGAAAGAATTTTTGCTAGAGAAACTCTGCTGAAAATGGAAGAGTGTCTTGAACACAATGTAATATTTGTATCTCTTAAACCTTAGGTATTTTTGCTGTTGTTGTTGTTGCTGCTTCTGTTTTGGGGGGACTGACATTTTGCTGCCACACAGTTCTGTACTTGCATAAAATCCCTTGAGTTACCACATGCACATGAGAGGAAAAAACCCTGGAGGAAAAGGCAATCCTACTTTTCTATATTGATGTTTACTAATGCAACTCCTCTGTTAGTTGTGCAGCCCTTGATTTAAGCAGCAGATTTGCTTGAGGTTAATTGTGGGAGGAATTAGGCCTTGTGGGAGAAGTAACAAAAATATCTTGTCTTCTAAATCTGAAATTGAAACAATAAGAGTCAATCTGCTCAGCCCCAAAGAGATCCCATAGTGAAAGATATCATGGGTCAAACGTTATACTAAACAGAGCACTCTAGCTGCTCTCCTTAGGGCTTGAATGAAACGATTCGTTTGTTATTCAATGCTGTAAATCAAGTGCACGTGTCCATGACACCAGGTCCTAGGCCACAAAATTTCCCTAAAGGATTTTTCTTTAAAAAGAAAAAATGTCAGAGAGATCATAAAATGCTGGCAGGAATTGTGTATAAGAAAAAGAAAGTATATGTGTAGTAAAGATGTGACCTTTTGCTATAAAGAAAAGCCGGAATAACCTACTGTTTTTTAATGATCTGGCATCTGACAAGTCATATTCCTTATATGTATATACTGTACATCCAATTTTCCCTGCTCTTATAGGAAAAAAGCAAACAATTCAACCAAGGGGCATAAACGTGTTTTACATCTTATGTATTCTTAAACAAATAAAGAAATATAATAAAGTTGTCATTCTAAAAATAAATAAATAAAAAGGAACCTTTTCCCCTTCCATTATTTCAGCCATTTCCCACTAAACCTAACCTACTTCCCCTCCCTTCCATGCATAGCAAAAAGTCTAGGTGTCTGGTCTATCATTGAATAATAGATTTTCCTTTATGAAATCCAACTCTGTGGAAAAGAAATGTGTCCCATGCTTGACATTTCATGGGGTAACTCAAATGCCTCATTGGTACATTTAGTGAAATCTTTAGTGCTGAGAAATGTAGGAAGCTGTTTTATGTAAAAAGTGTTCTGTATGGTTCAAGCACTTCTAAACACTGACAGTTCAACTTCCTGTTGCTAAATGTTTATGTAATCAACACTTTGAATGGAAATTACACATGGTAATCATACTATTGTCACTTTGAAAATTCATTGTTAGTGTTTATAATGTAATTCCCCTGCTGTGTTTCCCCTTTCATTCTGATCCTACTCTCAGAACCATGCACACTCTGTATATAAACCTGTGGCTTAAATATTGTACTTGTTATGCCTGTGGGGAATACATTATAATCTACAAAAGCTCACAATGGAATAAATTGGTTACTGCTACAGGTGCTGCAACACTTCTATTTTGTTTTTATGACACATGTTGGGAATAAACTTAACATCCCTACTTCTCAGACAATTGCCTACATTTCATCATTCATGCTGAGACAATAAACACCCCCTATTTTTTCCTGGTTGGCAAACCAGACTTTTGTCTGTAGAAGACCAGCATTCTAAAGATTGTATCAACATTACAGAGAACTCCAGTTTAACAGATGTACTGACATTCATTTCAGTAGAATACTGTCAGCTTTAGTGGCTGCTGTTCTTCAGTCTGAAAAAAAGCCATAGTAATTTCATCTTGAAAGGCAAAATATCTGTTAGCTTTAGATAGGAGCTAAAAGGAAAAGCCAGTATTTCATTTATTTATTCATTAAATTTGGTATGAGGAAGAACAATCCACTGTGTCTGGCAGCAAGCCCTTTAAAAGTCTTGAGTTGTGGCTTGAGTTCAGTCCCACAACTAATCAGGAACATTAAACATATAGTTTTATATTATATTAGTTTTATATTATATTTGAATGGGTTATTTTACAATTTTAATTGCTGTAAGATACTTTGGGAATAAAAGTGGCATATAAATAAAATGTATTGACCAAGATTATGATTACACATGGGGGGGGGAATCAAAATTTGCATCAAGTTTGTTTTAACCGCAACTGGAGCCCATTTCAGCTGCCAGACAGATCAATTTCAGTCATGTGTCTAATATCTCAATACATGGTTTCACATGACCCCTATAGGAATATACTTCATTTAAAAATATTTATTTGAAGTGGCATATAAAGAGATAATAAACAAATATTTCAAACATGATCACAGCAGATCAGGTGAGTTGGGCGGATCCACAGGAATGTATTGCCATGGATCATTTGAAGCTGTTTTCTCAGCCTGATCTGGATGGAAACTTGAAAGGGGTCTGTATCTGCAGATCAGCTGAAGCCCTTATCAGGTGTCCTGCAGATCTCCATGGAACAATTGAGATCCACCAATCAGCTGGCCCTCTTCTCCTGGATCTGTGGCTTCATTTTTTAAAAAAAATTGTTTGAAATGGCATATCACTATTTCAAATATTTTTTTTTTTTAAAAAAAGATTTCTGTAGAGCTCTGAAGATTAGCTGGACCTCTTATTTGCTGCTGTTACAGTTTGATCACTTAATTGGTAGAGACAGCCCAGCTGATTGTGTGAGAAAAATGATAAACAGAGGCAGAGGGCAACAGATCACCAAAAATGTATTTTACACTGATACAAGTATTGGTGAAAGATAAACAACCCCAGATGGATTGTTCAAAATAACCCACTTGAGGCAAGAATAAGGAGGGCTACCCTGAGCACTGTGTGAACAATTTAGAGACAAGTCCATTTCCAAATGAGCATTGCTTGAACTTTGATAATTCATCTCACTGGTGCTAAATTTGGCACAAAGATAGGTTGTTGTTTTTTTAAAGCATGTAACCATACCTTAAGACTGCATTTTTTTTATACCATTAGAGACAGAAAATAGGAGGACATAAGTCTAGGTAAACATGCATAGGAGAGGGTTGCCAAAATGGCATATTAGTTTAAGGATCTGACCTGCAATCGAGATTTAGTTCTATACATTTTCAGCTGGAAGCAAGATAGTAAATCATATCTACATCTTCTAAGTCAAGGTGTTAACATGTTATTTTGGCATGAGACCCAAAATCTCACAAGCATCATCCCTAACCCCTGGCAGTAAAAAAACACAGTAATCACAAACTAAGCTTCTAATTATTTGCTCCCCTTCTATGTTATATTCTCAATCTGTTGCCAGAATTGGCAACACCAACTCCACTTATATCAACTGGAATTAGATAATCCATATTTCTAAAGAATTATGCCCTTTGGCTTGTTTTACAAAGTAATCTGCATATACTGTTTGGCCATTTGCAGTAGGTTTTATGTTTCCATAATAGACATAAAGGTGTGGCAGCTAGCAGTCTTCATTGTGGATATAAAATAACCATATCGCTTTTTTATTGTAACAAATGCATGTGGCTTTACTACTATAATTAGTACTCTCATTGCTATTTGTAGAGCAATCCTTTGCAGTCCTCCTGTGATTGCTGATGATGAGATACAAGTGTTTTTATCAACATGTTCCAATTATTTCCCCTAGGAGATAGGAAGGAAACAGTAGCAACAGCTTTCAAGTGTTTTGTCCTCACTACATGATTCTTAACAAGAACATCAGTTTGATACCCCCTCCTTGGAGTGAAAAATGTATCTGAAATACATTTATTTGGACTCCTTATTGGACCTCATGAATCCATTCCAACTGGGAGTTCCATTTTCAGAAGCCTGAGTGTCTTACTTCAAGTTTTGCAAAACACTCCTCAGTTGGTGGAAGGTTACAAGGTCTTTGGAAAACAAAAAATAAATCAGTAATTCACTAATTACATAGCTGAAATTTCTATCGGCTTAAAAGCCAAAGCAAGAGAGGATTTACCCCTGAACTTTTAAGTTAATTTTATTATATGATGTAGTGGATGTCTATAGGGCTATGACAATCAGATGTTTATATCCCAGTTACTTCTCATTTCTCATCACAAATATTGCAAAGCTATATACTGTACTTGCCCTTCTGAAGGTTTCTTGGAGTTCTTCCATTATGAACTTTTAATTTTGGAAGTAAACAAAACAGAACAGCAAAAAAAGACAACAATGTCATGAAGCCTTGCTCTTATGTCTGATGAAGTAGACTTGGTCTATAAAAGCTAACATTTAAATACAAGAGTTAGTCTTTAAATTGCCACAACATTTTTTGTCTTGTTTTCTCCCCTGTTCTGTTCTGTTTACTATCAGATATGTTTGCACAGACTAACATGGTTGCCACTTCAAAAAAAAATAATTTTGTATCCTAAGTATCTTAGATGTCAATTTTATCTCTTGATATCACAACTGCTCTAATTCTGCTTTGGTTTTCTTCATAGGAAGGTCATGACAGGCATAGGGCATGCTTCACTACCCCCAAAATGTAAAGCAGAAACATCTTATCTCCATTCACAGCACAATCCATTTTTGGTTGGTTGTGAGGAAAATTGATTTTCTCTTTCCATTACTAATAAATTTTGTGTCAGAAAGGATTTTTGCTGGAGAAACTCCACTTAGGGGACACCTGAATGAGGCTCCTTGTATGTACCCAAGATCCATCATGCAGCACTCAGGTATCGAAGCTCAACCTTCCAGTCTTCAAGTTCAGCATCTTAACCACTAAGCCACTAAGCCCCCACAGTGCTGCTCTTTTCATTACTGAGGCTATGCAATGTGAACTTATGCTTCTTAAGGTTGACGACATCAGCAGAAACTGTTACTATTTTTGAAATCAAACATTTCCAATTTCCATCCCAAAGTTGGTAACACTCCAATATAAACCTTTTTTGTCATAAGGAATTGCTTTCATCAGGATGACTTTATCGAGTAACCAGGAACAGAATTTGAACCAATGCTAAGGAGCAAATGTCATGTACTTGATCAATGAATGATAGAGGCAATTCATTTAAGACACAGATTTTAGGTGTCTCACTAAGCTTTTAGAAAGTGCTAAAACTCCTTAACAGTCAAAAGTTCAAGAAATGCTAGTGAAGAGTAAAGACTTGTAAAGGGTAATGTTAAAAGCATGCAGTAACAGCCATTTCTTAATGGGTGTATATCTGAGTGTTAAAAAGAGCCATAAAATTCCCTGCTTTTAGACAGGGAAGAAGTCAGATTTAAATAGTCACCATTAGAAATGCTCAATGAGATATTAAAACTCTTACTCTTTGAGACACATAAAATTGTAATTTAATGATTACATGCTACCTTTGATCTCTAGAAACATCCCTCTGGTATGGGATGAAAGACAGAATAAAGCCCTAAATGCAAGGTTTACTGTCAGCCACTTCAACAGTTAATTTATTGTACCTATAGGAAATCAGCAGTGGAAGTCTTATGGCATATTTTCAGGCTTTAGAAATTTACTTATAAATTACCTTGGATCATATACTTTCCAACTGTCCACCCTCTTGATTCAAATCAGTATGCACAGCGATCTTTTCTTTCTTTCTTTATTCATGTCAGAGCATTGAACAATTTTAAAATGTGGACATGTATGAAATATAGACAAAATTCAAACAAATTTAAATGTTAATTAAACTATTTTTGACCAAAAGTGGATTACATGAACAGTATTATCTTGGCCATTTACCAGATCTTCTTTTCCTCATATAGTATGCCATAAATTGCATGCACATAAATGATCGTCGTCATCTGCTGCTTCTCGTATCTGAGTATACATTTTTTTTCCCTGGAAATCATTTTCACAAGAAGAATGACAAACAGGAAAAATACCATATTGGTGTGAATTTTTTTAATGTGGATCCCAGTTTACCATTAAGTGACTTACACATTGTGATCATGGAGCCATCTTGACAAGGGGCTGAACCCATTAATACACAGGGTTACTTCCACATCTGCAGTTATAAGATTAAGAAGAAGCAATGAGAATAGGATCTATATTTATTATTATTATTTATTAGTTCAAATTTATATTACCGCCCACTTGCCATGGCGACTCAGGGCGGCTTACAGACAATACATTACATTACATTACAATACAATATGTTGGGGTGGGCACAGGGGTAGGAGCGGCAAGGTCCTTATCCTGCCCTGGCTTCTTCTTCCCCCGGCAGTTGGTATAGGCACAGGGGGAGGGGCTGCAAAGTCCTCATCCTTCCCAGGCTTCCTCTTCCCCTGGCAGTTGGTATAGGTACATGGGGAGGGGCGGCAAGGTCCTCATCCTGCCCTGGCTTCTTCCTCCCCTGGCAGTTGGTATAGGCACAGGGGGAGGGGCGGCAAGGTCCTCATAAACTGTTACTTTATGCTACAATCTCAGTTCAAGTGTTTGACCTCTCTTGACTATTTTAAGAAAGATATATAACTTGTAGCTTGATGCCAAGACATAGATATCTTAGCAGAATGTAGAGAAAGTTTCCAAAATAGCCCCCTTACTCAACATAATATACAGCAATATGTTATATGTAATATATTATAGAGGAAGATGAGAAATGTCAATGCACTATAATATGGTTAGGTGGTTGAGAATTTCAGATTTTAAATATGTAAGTCTAAATTAAAATATCTGATGGTAGACCTTACTAAGCCACCCTATGTTCATTGCTAGCCTTTCAGCCTCTTTATATTACAGGTTTGCAGTAAAGAGAAAGTACAATATTTATCTTATGTTGACCTAAAAATGCCTAAAAATGAGAAATGCCTAAAAATGAGAAATATACTAATTAGCAAAGACATTAAAATAACAATGAAAAAAATCTTTAATTGCATCTCTGCATTGTATTGGATTGTTATTTTACAAATGGAAATATTGCCTACCCTAATCTTCTTTTTCCCCAAAAACACACGGAAAAAATACACACATAAAATATAAAAAGCAAAACAATACAAAAAAGTAATATATGACTTATTTCAAGATTTGCATTGATTAGTCAGCCTTGTTTATATTACCTAAAACAAATATAACAGTTAACAATTGACATGTACATCCTTCACCCTAGATCTTTTCTTCTATTCCACATATCTTAATTCTCTGCTTTAATTTTTACACCTTTCCCTATTTCCAAAAACTAATACTTTCATAACCTGGCTTAAATCCTTTAAAATATTTTTTTATCAGATATGTAGTGAAGTCTCCCCATATCTGTAGAAATTCGTTGTTCTTTATTCTCCCCTTTTTAATTTTTAATTCACACATCAACTTATCGTTCAGTGCTATATCCATATTTCTTTTTATCACTCTTCCAAATTTAAAGAAATGCACACTTTCTTTCTTATCAACAGTCTCATGGCTGTTATCATAATTATAATCAGTTCTTTCTTATATTTATCTACTGTTACAGTATATCACTTAAATCCATTACCAATGCAACCTTGGGACTCATACATATTTTAGAGATAATATCTTATTCATTTCTTCAAAAACTTTCTCCCATACATTATACACTTATTTATCCTTCCACCATAGATGTAAATAGGCCCCATCCCTTTCTTTACATCTCCAACACTCATTTGTATAATTATGATCATATTGCTGCCTACCCTAATCTTAAAACAAAATATTTTTATTGGATAAATCATCTTCCTCTCTTGGAATTGTGAGGAGGGTCAAGAATGAAGTATCCTTATCAACATGAGAGATAGATATCTAGCAATATTGGAAATGTGTGCAAAAGACTGTGTAGGTGCATGCAATGATGGATTAGTGTGTATGTAAGCATGCATGTTCTGATCATCCATTCCACATTAAATTTGGCCCTCAAGGACAAAATTTTAGGGTTGCCCATTCCTGCTTTATACAAATTGTAAGCAAATTAGCCAAGGTCACAGAAGTTGCCACACTTCTATAAGCAATCTATAGTGCAAGTGATCATGCTTGTTAAGTTTGCTGACTGGAAGAAACACATCTTTCTCTATTTTTCTCTATAAATGTTGTCCTGGTGCTCATAATATTATTGAATTATTGAGAGCTTTTACGTGTCTGAATAGAGGCTATTAAAAGTTAAGGGTTCTTGTTTCTCTTTTCAGCCACTGATGTATTCCAAAATCATTGTGATAAACAATACATTTGAATGTTGAGGAAAAACCTTTCTCAAAATGAAGCAAGTATACAACTAAACATTTTAAACTGCCAGAATTGGGGCTGAATGATGACTGGAGATGCAGATTTTGCATTAAGTACACGTCATGTGTAACTATTCATTTTAATACATGAGTTCCAGCTATTTCAAGGACCATTCATGTAATCATGTCTTGCTACATGTTCCAAGTGACATTTTATAACAATGTAAAATTAGAATAAATAATGAATAAGTCATAAGAGGAGTACTTCCACATCTGTTCCTATGGAAACTCTTCTAGCTGTCTTTCACATTGGATTTATATGCACCTTCAAGACTGTCCACCAAAATAAATTGTACAGCACAGCACTAAAAGTATAGCACTAATCAGTGCCTGGGTTTATTTCTGTCAGACATAGTGTGGGCTTTCTTCCATGATTTGATCAATTTTTTTTAAAAAAATATTTTTTATTTTAAGAAAAACAAAAAGAAAACATCAAAATACATAATACATAGTGATCAAGTTTGTTACATTACAATTAGTAGTAATAAATTTTCATCTCGATCTTGCATTATACTAGTTGTAACAAATATGCAACAACAACAACAACAAAGAAAAATAAAAAAATTATAAACAAATAATAACACCCTGGTGCTATTTACAATGCATTGGTGATCACGGTTCATTTTTCTTTTCTCATATTATTCCCAAAAACTCATTTGATCTGGTGCTGGCATATCACCTTTACCCTCATTCAATGTATAATTTAAAAAAGGTCTCCAAATTTCTCCAAAACTGTTCTCCTTAACCAAACCTTTTTTATAATTCAATTCCCATGTTAATTTATCATTTAATGCCAACTGCCACATTTCTTTGTACCAATCTTCTATCTTTACCAATGAATCATTCTTCCAATTTCTTGCAATACATTGTCTTGCTGCAGTCAGTATTATAGATAACAATTACATTTTATATTTATCCAGTTTTACATCATCAATTTTTGTCAACAAGGCAGCACCCAACTCCAACACAAAGCTCATTCCCATTTTTTCTGATATTTCTTTTTCTATTTTCACCCAAAAAACTCTGAGCACTTTACATCGCCACCACATATGTTCATATGTTCCCATTTCCGTTTTACATCTCCATCACATTTTTGTTTTTGAACTATCCATCTGATTAAGCCGAATTGGAGTCAGGAACCACCTCCATAACATTTTATAATTATGTTCTTTAACCCTCACTGATAATGTTTTCATAATCCTTCTCTTCCATTTATTCTTCCATATAACATCAGTTTTAAAAGCTAACAGCAAGGGTGCCATACTTTTCACGACACGGGCCAGTCACATGGTTCATGGGTGCCCAAACTACAGCCTGTGTGCCAGATCTGGCCCTGACACCAATTCATCTGGCCAGTTCCACCATTGCCACTCCCAGATGGATTGGTGTCATGGGCCAGATCTGGCCCAGAAGCCTTGCTAACAGCAGGGATGCCTAAACTTTTCAGACCATGGGCCAGTCATGTGGTTCATGGGTGCCCAAACTACTCCCTGTGGGCCAGATCCGGCCTCCAATGCCAATTCATCCACCCACCCCATGCTCGTCGATCCCAGAAGCAGAGATTGGGTGAGTTTTACTCCCGCTTCTGGGAGCAATGAGGTTGGAACGGGCCAGATGAATTGGTGTCAGGGCCAGATCTGCACACAGGCTGTAGTTTGGGCGCCCATGAACCATGTGACTGGCCCGTGGCCTGAAAAGTTTAAGCATCCCTGCTGCTAGCAAGGCTTATGGGCTGGATCTGGCCTATGACACCAATCCATCTGGCGCACACCACCCTCATCACTCCTGGAAGTGAGGGTGAAGGGGGCTGGATGAATTGGTGTCAGGGCCGGATCTGGCTCATAGGGAGTAGTTGGGGCACCCAGGAACCACATGACTGGCCAGTGGCCTGAAACATTTGGGCACCGTTACCAGTAGCATGTCAATCACATATTCACTGAAACCATGAGGCAAGAATGTTTACATATTTTCATCCTTCCACATATCTGGAATCACCATTTTAAAAGTACTAAAACTCAATTAAGTGGGTAACAAGGCTAAAAGAAAAGCACCTTTTAAAAAGGGGCTATTCTGTTACAGGAAATCCACAGAGAAGAGATCCATAGAGAGTAAAGGAAATATAAGAATTGGGAAGCCAAGTCAACATAGCCTAAGGCAATGAGGTGGAGAATAGTGTAATAAGCATGAAAGATGTTAATAGTATGAAATGAAATGCTACACAGTTATATAAATACCTGTACTGTGACAATGTGATGTATGTGTTATATAGTCTATACAATATAATAGCTTTCTACAGTAATTTATATGCAGATAGAGTATGTATTTATATAAGATATTAAAATTAATTGCTTGATAGATGAAGCAGGTATAATAACCCATTATCTGAAAAAAAATTAGATGGTTTAACCAAGTAGGATATATAGAATGATTCATTCACTGTAACAATTATGTTTTTCATGTGCATACATCTGGCAGTCTGCATAGAGGGAATTCATATATCTCAACCATGTCCAGTATATGCAGCAGCTCCCATTATTTTTGATATGGAATTTTAAAAGCCAAGTCCTTTAACAGAAGCAGCTCAAATCAATTCCAAGCTCTCTTGGCAACTTCAAGTACTTGTTAAATTGTGCCAATCATGAAGCACACATAAATATATATTTTCTTCTTTCCCTGTGTTTTGAACCAAAATAGGCATTAGAGAGTAAGTTTCTATTACGACATTTTATTAAATACTTTTAGGTTTAGTACTGACAGCAAAACTGTGTCATTTCTAGATAACTCTAGTGAACTGTTGAAATGGTGGAAGAGGCATTTCATTTACACATGGGGAAGTTTCTCAGCCGCTCTGAGTCAGGTTCGCCTGAGTAGGGCGGGATATAAATTTGAAAATTAAATTAAATTAAATTAAATCAGGTACAGTACAGTGGTACCTCGCTTAAAGAGCATAATGTGTTCCACAGGATTGCTCTTTAAGCAAGTTTGCTCTTTAAGAGAAACACCATTGTAAATGACCAATTGTGGGGGGGATTGCGAACCCCGATTTATTTGTTAAGTGACTTTTTGGTTGGTTTTATTTGTTAAGCGAAGCTAACATTCAGAGAAAATTCTGCTCTTTAAGTGAGTTACTCTTTAAGCGAGGCGCTCTTTATGCGAGGTTTGACTGTATTCTGATTCTGGAATAATCTAAGGGGTTGTTTTGGTCCCAGCAAGCAGAGTAAAGTGGATGGCCAATGGATTTTGGGTGTCATGAAATGGTAACAAATTACTGATTATTTATATAGTCTTTTTTGTAAGAAGAAGCCCTTGTGAAATTTCCTCTCTTCTGTGACAAAGTAACTTGATTGACTTGTTTATGTACCATGACTTTGGTGAGTAGGAAACACTGATGGACTGAATGATTTCCCCATTTTTTTGTTGTGGGCAAACACTGATCCAAGGCAACAAAATACCTTGGATGAGTGATTGTCCATGACAGTTCAAAAGAATGAGGTCTATGCCAGTACAGAGAAGTTCTCACCATTTTCTGGGGCTACTTACAAAGTGCCATGTTCCTCAGGAGAATAAAATCAATGCTTTCTTCTTCTCTCACCTTCAGCATGCATAGAGAACCTTTTTTTCCTTTTACTTCTTGTCCTTGCTCTCACTAGGACTAAATGTCACTAAACCCAATAAGCCTTACTTCAGAGTAGATAATTCTTAAATTGCACTGGAAGAAAAGGTACAAGAAGAAACAAAATGTGCCACTGGTTTTAATGGTAAACAGCACTTATGAAGATAGAACAGAAATGGCTGGGGAGGTGATAACATCCTTTACTACATCCTGTTTGAATTTCTTTAACACATTCTATGTAGAGCTACCTTTGAAAAGTGTCCAGAAAAATTCAGGTAAAGGATTCTGTTTCAAAGATACCAAATAATTGGCAAACTCTGCAAAAAAATAAGTGCAATGAAAATTGAAAACCAGATGACAGAAATATAAAGGTACAAAGAAGAGTGTGACAAAGATATATCTAATATCTATTTTTAAATTTGTAATGCAAGGCCATCTCCAGAGAAGCACCTGATGACTCCAATATCATTGTAATTCTTTTCAATATACTGCACATATTAAAGAGAGTAAGGTATTATTAGCTGAAAGTTGGTCAGTCAACTTAACAAAATAAAGAAATACCAGCCTAAAACTCAATATTAAGAACAGCAAGTTCACAGTAATTATTTTTTTAAAACTAAACAACAAGGCAGGCCAATCACACAATAAATTAAAATATGGAGTATGGTGATTAATAGGATATCTTGGAATTTGTTTCAATGAATGCTGGATGCATATACATGAATAAAAGTCAAAAGACAGATGGCCTTAAGCAGCTTCTGTATGGCAAAAATGTTATATCCAAGTAATATTGGCTTTGAGAATATACATTTAATGCTGCTCTGTGTTCTTTTTTCTTCATACCCAGCATGTTGGGAACAAAATGCTAATTAATTTGTGAACCGCCCAGAGAGTGCACTAAGCACTATGGGGCAATCTATAAGTGCAATTGCTTTGCTTCAGTATGATATAAAACCATGGACTTCAATAAAAGCTACTATAAAAAAGACTAGAATTTGAAATGAGGGCTTTTTCTCCAGAATGGTAAGAGAGCAAGCAGCAAAGAGATACAGAGACAGTGAAATGAAGACCAATATGGAATGAAAATCATAAAATGTGAAAAACTAGAATTCTTTGAATGAAAATAAAGATTTTTACATGAGATCATTCAAGGTAAGGAAAGGAGTTCTGGAGGGATGAGAATTCAACAGTTGAAGAACCTCAGAGACTAGTTTGGACACAGCACAACATCATGATTTATAGCTGCCATACCCGCAGTAAATAGAATAGTGACAATGTCCAACCTCTAGCAGGAGAGGACAAAGAAGAAGACAGGTAATACACAGACACCATATGTAAATATAGAAAAACCAAGAATTATGATTTAGCAGTGGTGTCTTATACTTGGGTTTCTGTATCACATTGATTATCAGAATTGTGGAAGAGAAGGTTAGGCATTTTAGTGGTGGAATATAGGACTAACATATTTCTATGGACAAATCACAAAGGGAAATATAATTTTAAAAGATAACAATGTGTGCACGATGTTTTGAACATCTTTAATGATACAGAGATTGATGGTGTACAGCCAATTTGAGACCACTTTAAATCTATAGAGTTTTGTCTAGTTTATTTATCACTATCAAATACTGCTCAATGCACACAACAATCTCCTAAGAATGCTATGTTTAGGTTAAACTTTTAATGCAGAGTATCAAATTGCATATTGCTTTTAAGTGCAGTGGCTCAAGTGGCTAAGACTCTGACTGGAAGGTGGCAGGTCAGCAGTTCAATACCTGAATGCTGCAGGACGGAGTGAGCTCCTGTCTTTGCCCAGTTCCTGCCAACCTAGTAGTTTGAAAGCAAGACATTGCAAGTAGATAAATAGGGACCACTTCGGTCGGAAGGTAAACAGCACTCTGTGTGCTCCAGTCATGCAAAAGCAGACAGCACTGGCTCTTTGGCTTTGAAACAGAGATGAGCACTGAACCCAAGAGTCTGATACAACTGGCTTTTGAGCAAGTGAGACCTTTACCTTTACTTTTAAGTATTTATTGAATATGCTTGTGTGAATAACTGCTTCATAGGCATTCCATAATTGGAATTACAGAGAGTTAACCTTTTCTATTTATACTGAGATCCTAATGCAAATCATATACATACCCATATTCATACAACTCAGAGGCTTTTGCATTGTCAAGTCTCACATTTGCATTTACATGGAAAACCCTCAGAGGAGTTCTGTCACAAGCTACATTGTGTGTTTCACAATGCAGCCAAATCAGCCATTCCTGAAGGCTTTGGACATATGAGTTAAGGCTTGATACACCCTAGATCCCTGGTGGCTAACCTTGGCACTCCAGCTGCTCTGTTACTTTAATTACCAGAAGCCCAAGTCTGCACACCTGTTGGTCAGGGCTTCTGGGAATTGAAGTTCAAGAACACCTGAAGTGCCAAGGTTAGCCATCACTGCCCTAGATGTACATACCAATGTTAGAGTGCATCTTGACTGGCCAAAGGTCACAGTTATGCAAATAGTGATATTCTCATTTCTCTTGGCATGCCAGAGATTTCAGAGGTCTGTCATGCCTATCTTTGCAAGCTGACAGTAGAATATGTAATACTTTTGGGGTTTAAATGTAACTTGAATTTTGGTAATCCACAGTAATTTGTTGGCCTCCCATGCTTATCCATCTATACTCTAAACATTTATCATTTACAAAGTGTACCTCTATAACAGCTACCAGTGATGTGCTTTTATCCAATCTATTATGAAATGGGGCAGTTGCATTATCACAATAAATGTGATCATCTACATTATCATAACAGTGTTTTGAAACATACACATGTAAATGTGTAACATATGTGCCTGTGCATATTATACATAGACTTCACTCTCATTAACTCTAAATTTCATTGTTGAAGTTATTTTTTATTCCACATTCTCTTTTTAATTTTGCTAGCAATATCATTTACACTTTTATACTGCCACATAGTGCTTAGTGCACTTTCTGGGCAGTTCACAATGTAATTAGCATTTTGTCCCCAACATGCTGGGTACTCATTTTGCCAACCTTGTAAGGATGGAACACTGAGACAAGCTTCATCCTGGTCGGGATCAGCAGTTTTGCCTGAAGTGCAACATCAGCAGTTTTGCCTGAAGTACAGTGGTGTAACCACTGCACCACAAGGGCCCAATATGAATATTTAAATCAGGAGTGCCCAAACTATGGTATGCAGGCTGGATCTGGTCTGTTCCACCTTCACTCCTCCTGGAAGCAGACGTTAAACATGCCCACACATACTCAAATCACTGCCATTTTTACAGCAGTATTTTACCCATACGTGGGCAGATTTTACTTTTGCTTCCCGTAGGAGGAACCACATGAATAGCCCACTCAACTACATGACCAGCCTGCAGCCAAAAAAGTTTGGATACCTCTGATTTAAAAGGTAAAATGCTTTCTCTGCCACTCCAAGCTTAATTACTAGTGATTTACCGTGCATATAAAGAGTAGCTGGTGGTTGGACTATAAAGAGATGACACCCATAATCACAAATAGAAACATTATCGAGAGAGTACAGATTTTATTGAAATTGAGTCACCTGGTTGTTTCCTCTGATATCTTTAATTCTCTTTTATATTATTTTGACTGTCTTCGTGAATCTACTGTTTGTGTCTCCTGATGCAATACCTTTATGCTCATATTTTAGTCAAGAGGTGACTGCACTTATACACAAAGTAGAACTGTGCATAACGAAAAAACTCAATTCCACGGAGCTTTTCACTATGCGGGTTTTTTCGTTATTTGGTTCCCTATTGGAGATGTTCCGCATAACTGGTGTGTGTGTGTGAGAGAGAGAGAGAGGATGTACATTAACCAGGGTTCCCATTAGGTGGGTATACCCCAGTTACCAAAAACCCCACATAACAGGGGAAATTTCATTATTGCATAACGAACGCTTTGTTGTGTGCATTTTTCGCTATACGATGCATTTGTTATGTGAGGTACCACTGTACTTTTCTTGTGAGAACTCATAGTTTCTATTTATTTAGTCATACTTGTTTATCGCCCTCCTCCCCGAAGGGACCCAGGGTGATTTACAGCATATCAACAACAACAATTTAAAATCAATTAAAAGACTACAAAATTAAAAGAAGCTTACTCAGAAGACACTTGGCACAATTCAGAGATTTGACATATATTCAGTACAAGACTTTGGGAAATTCTGGAGCATGATATCCACTATGGATGATGTTCCTTTCTTATTATTACTGGTTTTTTCACAAAGACAGAAAGAAGAGAGAAGTGACCAGGGTGAGTCACTACCACACAGTTCATCAGTCTCCATCCTTGAGAAGAAAAGGACAAGTGACTCTGGAGCAGTGGTGGGTGCTCCATCTCCTCACTTGTGCTTATTTACCTTCAACCAGTATGGCGTGCACCCACACATACTAAACAAGTTGACATCGCTGTTAATGACTCCCCACATATAGTGACAGGATGCCTCAAACCATTACCAGTTGAGAAATATACTCTCTTGTTGGTATCACTCCACCAGGTAAGGAGAGAAGTAGCAGTGGATGCCAAGAAAACTAAGCAAGAGAATGACCCTTGACATCCTCTGAATGGATATGAGCATCAAGTCCACTGGCTCAGATCCAGGAAGAGCTTTATAGCAAGAACAAACATTCTTGAGTATACGCAAGAGCAAAACCAAATTAGAAGATGGAGGAAGGAGCTTACTAGACAAGGAACAATATAAAAGGAGCTGAGTAACTCAACCTCCCCTACATCACTTTGAGGATTCTAAATAGGCTAAGGGTTGGAGCACATAAATGCTCAAGTGGGAGCTGCTGAGAGACAACAACACACTGTGTCAATGTGGATACAGAATCCAGCTAATTTACTAATCTTCCAATTACTGCCAGAAACATGCACTAATGACACAGCCAAGAAAATGGCTTAATTTTGGCAAGGCAGGGTTTGATTGGGACACACACACACACAAAGAACCATTGACTACCATAAAGAAGAAGGTGTGCAGTTCTGCTTAAGGGATTTTACTTTGGGCTGACCATGGTGAGTGCTGAAAATGGTACAATTAGGATCTAGTATGCTTCTCAAAAGCAAAAACAAGACATTGTTTGTGATGCTTGCTCTGTTGCATTATAACAGATGGACATACGTACCTTAAGTCATTATGAGAAAAGCTAACCTTTTAATTGCTCTTTATTTTTCTTGACCTTCCTCATCTCTTTTGTAGACAAATGTTTTCTAATGCTTCTGTTCCCTTACCTCCCAACATAATGGTAGCAAGCAACATCATCCCATCTCATGAATGGGAAGAAAATTGATACATGCCCACACCCAAGACCTCCCTAACCTAGCACTACTATTCAGACTACAAGAAAAAGTGAAATGTTATTTTATGTTTAATAAATGCTTGTAAGAAGAAATTTTAGCAGGTTGTTTTTAATGAAAGCCACATCTACTGAAATTTCCTTTACCACAGTTAATAAAATTTCAAGAATATTCACTTTATCATCCATCACTCTAATGTTGTCTGCCCAGGGAAGGTTTACATGGAATTATTTCCTCTGTGACTGTTTAATAGTAGTAACTAAAGGCCACTAGATGGTGGTCATTTTGCATATTTTTTAATTGAAAGTTCAGATGGTATCTTTCCATTGTCCTGCAAACTTATAATCATTCTCTAGTTGAGGAAATATATTAGGTTTTTCCCCCTTGCTTTATCACTAACTACCATTCTGACATGTGTTTAAATATTGTTCTGCTGGGCTTTCCTCAAGATTTACAAAACTATCCCACAAAGGAGTAAAAACCTGGCTGGCAGGTTAGGTCTGGGGAATGGATGGATCAATATCCCCAGCTGGCTGGATAATTTGACCCCCAGTGCCTTTTAGCTGCAACACCTAGTTTTTTAGTTTTTTTTTTTTAATTTTTAAAGCTTTTTTAATCTTTTAGTCTTTTAATCAATCTTAAATTGTTGTGGTTGCTATGATATGCTGGAAATCACCCTGGGTCCCTTCGGGGAGGAGGGCAATGAACAGATACAACTAAATAAATAAATAAATAGGCTAAAAAGTGATGCAGTGTGCCTTAAAACATGGCTATGCCAGCAGGTTTGGAGTACAACTAGTACCACAAACTGACCCTGCTGGCTTATTTATCCCTGCCCGGGGTTCTTATTTACTCCTGCCTGGGTGTCCTTCTTTTTAAGGGAATGGGGAAGGTTTTATTTATGTTTTTAGATAGTTCTATAGTATTCAGTCTTAATTAGCATTGGGCATAGGTTTTAACTGAAGTTGTGAGCTGCCCTGGGTCACTTAGGTGAAAAGGGCTATTATATAAATAAACAAATAAATAAATAAGCTCAAAAGGTAAATGTATTAAAGAGTAGGTTATAGTCATCAGCTGCAACTTAATCCGAGTATACTTTTTTCTGCCCTAGGGCACCAGGAGGCCTGGTCTTGGAGGCCAGCTGGTTATGGGCTGGCTTTGCCCTCTGAGGCAATCAGAAAAAAATGCCACACACTATGATCTCTGAGCCATCTCCTGCAGCACATATGAAATGAGACATGCAAGATTTAACACCGGAACTGCAATGGACTGCTGCAGCCTTGAGGATATGGACAAAGTGCACCTTCACAGCCAGC
This sequence comes from Furcifer pardalis, assembly GCA_030440675.1. Classification (NCBI taxonomy): domain Eukaryota; kingdom Metazoa; phylum Chordata; class Lepidosauria; order Squamata; family Chamaeleonidae; genus Furcifer; species Furcifer pardalis. The sequence goes on from CP126894.1 coordinate 129,957,697, forward strand.
TCATCTGGCATAGCATCTTCCGCCTCCATGACCATGGGGATCAGAGTTCCTCCTCCACTCATTTTGCTGTTGGACCCAATATGATGGTTTGGTTTCCAGTGGCATTTTTTCCACTGAGGGGACCATCACCCCACCTAAAGGGACTCATCCCCACCCCCATAGCCTTTGGTTCCATTACTGTAGCAGGATGTCCGGCCAGGGCTATAGAATCCCTCTAAATTACTGCTGGCTTTTTAGAGCCAATAAGTGAAATAAAACTGAAATGTTGTAGGAAATCTGCTGCCAATACCCAGATTTCAGATTCCACCCTTCTGCCACCAACTTTAGTAAAACTGATTATTCTGCTGTAGCCAGCAAGTAACCTCAATTTGTAGAGAAGTTATATAAATTCATGCAACAGGAACTTCATCTCCCCTTGGCTAAAATGACCTTTGGAAAACTAAGGTAAAACTTTTAATTAAAATGTTGATACCTTTTTATCATATTGGTAAAACAGAAAGTGTTTGTTTGTTATTTCATTGTTTCTGTAATACAAAGGCTTTCAGCAAGTTATAAAATATTCATTGTTTTTTATGTTTAATAGGAATTCACATATAGATTTAATCTTTGACTTACATACTTCACATAAAATATGCTTACATAAAAGGTGATTTCTTTGTTGCTATGATGTTTTATGAAGAAAGAAGGTGATGACTTTTTCATTTGCCAAAGTTTATGTATGAAAGACTTTGCTTTGTTATGGCAATTGATTAATGAGTGAAATACATCAATTTTCAGTTAACATGCAAGAAACTGTACAAGTGGAAATTTGCATTTATTTATATAAATCATATGCTTATAATCTGCACTGGTATGGAGCTGAATATAAAGTGAAGTTAAACGAACGCAGGCAAATCTCATCCTGTGATTCATGGTGCATGAGCCCCCCAAAAGGTAATAACTTCTGTATTTGATTATGGGCACTTCTATATTACAAGTTTGAAATACAGTATAGAAATACAAAGGAACCCTAGGGTCTTGCTTCATAGAAAGACAAGGATTTACTTATTTCTAAGCCATACAGTTTCTTTTTAATGTTTCTTATTCCACTACATCAGAATACCATAAAATAAGCATGTATATATTATTTATTTATTGTCATCATATGTAATGGTACTTCCCAAGGGAAAACATGTAAAACATTGTATTGAAGTCAGTTAAAACACATGCCACATCAATTGTTTCCTTATCTTTTTTACTTTTTTTCCAAACAAACTAATGACTAACCTACAAGACTATCATTACATCCCAGTACAGTTACTCTGGACTGGAAAGGAACCATGTTCAGATGGAACCAGATTTCCAAGCATATATATTTCAGGATGATGGGGCATCATGTATGCAAACAGATACTGGTTATGTGGCAACTCAGGGCAGCAGCCAGTTATCTGTGAATGTAGTTCTAGCTGAATAAGCCACAGATTTGTTGTTCACTCTTCAACAAAATACCTGATCAGTGCAGCTGTAGTTTACTTGGCAGGGCACTTCAAAGTTGAACTAGCGTAATACTGTTAAAATAAGTGCTAGGAACCTTGTGTTACTGCTACACATCAAGACCAACAAATGGTTCTATTCAGTGATGGGGTGATACTGGGTTGGCCCAGATCCACCAACCTGGTAGCACCCATCATGATTGGTTCACCGGGGGGGGGGGGGCTGTTAGAACCCTGGGCGACCCGGTTCTGAAAAAATTTCCGGGCAGCCATAATGGCTGCCCGTTACTGCACATGCGTCAAACCTCTATTTGATGCATGTGCAGTAAGAAATAGAACTGTGCAGGTGCCAAATAGAGGTTTGATACATGCGCAGTAACGGGGAAAAAATTTTTAAGGTGGTGGCGGCGGGGGCTTTTCCTTGGCGCAGTGTGCCATCAGGCCGGTGTGCCGATGTGCTGCCGTGCCGTTACAGGAAAAATACATTTAAGGTGGTGTCGGCCTTTCCTTGGCACAGAGCCAGGCCACTGCACCGGTTTGTCACTGTGTGGCCATGCCGCTGCTCCACCGCCTCTTCTGCTCCTGGACGAGGGTAAGTTACCCAGGGTTTGTGTTTGGAGTGGGTAGGTGGGTGTTTGGGTGGGTGGGTGTATTTTTATTTAATTTTTATTTTATTTATTTCTTTATTTTATTTCTTTAATTTATTTATGGGTTTGTGTTGTGGTGGGTGGGTGGGTAGGTTGAGGTGTGTGTGTATTTATTTTTATTTTATTTTATTTTTAAATTATTTTTTATTTGTTTATTTTTAAGGCTCCACCCACAATGTCATGACATCATGATGTCAGCTCCGCCCATGACGTCATGATGTCATGACATTGACCACACCCATGACGTCCATGACATCAGGGTGTGGTAGTAAAAATTTTGTCATCCCATCACTGGTTCTATTTAGCCTACTAATCTCTGTTCTGACTGGTATGATCTCTCCACTGTTTCATGGGAAAGTCTTTCCCACCCCCCGAACCCATCTCCTTCATTTTCACTTAAGATTGAACTTGCCACCCTTTACATGCCAAATTTGTACTCTGACACTGAACACTAACCTTTCTAGGTATACAGTATACAGTAAGAGTATGGAGAGAATGCATTTTCCTCCAGATGTTGTAGAACTATAACTCCAATCAGTCTTTGCCAGCAAAAAAAGTGGTGAAAGAAAATCAGAACTGTAGTCCAATGGCACCAGGAGAACCACCAACACTATTCCCTGATATAAAGAACTTCTTTAAGGTACATATACTTAGTATAGCAAAGTGCACTGGAATAGGCATTGAATCAGTGAGTCAGTCCTGCAATGGAGTCCAATGGACCAATTCTTAGCATAGTAAGTCACAACTATAGATCCACTAGAATTAATGGAACTTATGGAGGAGTTGATTCATCAATTCCCCAATGATTCAACAGTTGTATTCTAGTAGAAATACTAGAAGAAACATCAAAATTTCAGCCAATGTGGTATCTGCAGGTTTGAAGTAATGTGTCACAAACAACAAAATATCTATAGTAACTTTGCTTGTTATTTTTGTTTTGAAAGAAATTTTGTGAAGTTACATTTCAAAAAGAAATATAACATGGGTGAATGAAATAATTTTAATGACATAGCAAACAACATTTTCCTGTTATTTTTAACTGACGCTTTAAAGTGCTTTAAAATGTTTTAGAAGCATTCTGGTTTTGTCAAGTTTTATGTCATTCTTTTCTCCATCCTAAGATTTTTTTTCAAAATCAAAATGTAAAAGTAATAAAAATTCAATGACCAATGTAACATGTTGCCATTTTATTTTGTAACTAGCAACAGTGAATTAATTGTTATTGCTGTAACAAATAATGGCCATAATCCTACTGCAATCACAATTTTGCAGTGGTAATCTGCACATGGCATACGTAGAATACATCGCAGTTCCTGTTGTCTGCATGCTAGAATTTATGCAACTCATCCACTCAATCAGATGCCTGGTTTTGCGACAGGAGTCCAGAAAATTGTACAAACTACTTACTTATATGATTCCATTTACACACACTGTTATTTCATTATAGGATTTTGACCTATGGGAATAAATATGCAGACAGTATACCCATCTACAAAGTCGAGTATACTACTTGTTTAACCCCATAGCCAGCTAGCCTGATCCTAAAAGAATGGTTTAGATGCTGAATGATCCAATTGGATAGGCTTAGATGTGACAGAGGTACTGAGTTGGGTCTAGATTTAGCCCTATTGAAAACAGTGGGCCACGCTAAATTGAAGTTCAGTTTTATGAATTCTATTCCAGATATCACTGTACTGTAAAATATGATTTTGCATCTCAGTCTAGCCACTAGTTGAATCAAGAATGTGCACTTAATCTTGTAAAAGCTTGCATGAAGGCTACAAGGACATTAATGTCCTTTGAACAATTGTCATTCTAGAGTCTTCCACTTTCTCTTCCCTCTCTCTCTCCATCCCTGACTGAACCACAAAATCCCAGATCTTATTGAAGCTCTGCTGTTGAATAGGAAAGCAGGGAAGTATCATGGGTCTTGTTTCCATAATAGGCTGTAAAGCAAGCCAACTACTTGACTGGGGCATTAATACCACTACTGCAGGCACTCTGCAACTAAGCAGTAGAATCCACTGTACAATCACTTAAAGCTAAAGTCTTGGTATACACTTCAGTTTCTTCAGCTACTTCCATTCTTTAAATACTTCCTGTAAGTACTGTACTAAATAACAAGGGCAAATCAAGGAACAGTCTATCACTGGAGTAGGCTGGTTTTCTATTTCAATGTGATCATCACTCTACACTGAAAATATATTATCACCATGTTCTGCTACATGCATAGATAAGAACAAAATAGTCTAGTCTAGACTTCCAAATGTTCAGCAATTTCTGCTAGCTTGTTCCATACATCTTCCAAAATGTAGAGGTTCTGTCAAGATTTTAAAAGCTACATGAATAGTAAAACATGTCTTTAAAACACAGCCAATTGTTAAGTAATCATCATTATCCAAGGAAGCAACTGCTGGCATATGAGCATGCCATTTCAACTTACAAAAGTTACATCTGCTAACAACAGTATTATTCTTTGCCAAATATATTTTAAATTCAGTGCCAAAGGTCTGTGATAAATCCTCCAGATTTGTTTTGTTTTATTTTATTTATTTTCATTCATTCAGTCAGAGCCTTTTATACACAAATCTGGTGAACTAAAGAACCTAGCAGTTTGGGAAATTTTCATTCAGCAGACAATATGGTGCTTGAGACTGTGAGCCCACTGAAAACTGAACATTTAGCAACTGCTACCAAATAATAATACCTGGCAATGTCCTTAGCTTAATTTAAAAAAAAAAACCTAAAAAATGCAATGTTTTGATTGGTGCATGTACCCTAAACAGCTTACTTCTACATTTGTTTCAGTATTCATGTCAGTTCTGTGTAATTTTTGAGTCTAGTGTCATTGAAATTAGCAATTAAATTTAGCCCTATCTGTATGGCAGGCATAGAAATACTTTTGCAAATGTCTGTTACTGCCAGCCGGGAATGAAGGGGAATACCCAGATATCGAAAATCAAACTTTGTCCTCCTCCGCATTTGCTTGCACTGAGATTTATCTTTCCTAATAACTCCAGATTTAATGGGTCTACTTTAGTTGGGATTAACAGTTGGGTGTTGCTTCTGATGTATATATTCAGCAGAAATCTATGTTTTCTCTTTGGTTTCCTTCTTGTTATATTTTTTACCTTTCTAAGCTATGTGCAAGTGTCTCAATGTCCTTTTTATAGATAAAGAAAGAATCCTAGCCCTTTTTTAAAAAAAATGCAGACCTCTCTCACATGAGATAAATTAATTCCACAAGAGACTTATGGCATTCTGTCAAAACTGTTATGTCCAATATAACCAATAATTCACTTAAAGAAATTTCTTGCCCTAAACATGCAGTTTCAAATCACTGTATAATCATGGAGGATAGGGGAGCCTGGCGTGCAGTGGTCCATGGGGTCGGAAAGGGTCAGACTTGACTATGCGACTGAACAACAACAAAATCATTCCTTTCTGCTTCTGCAGAGAAAGGAGGTAGCTGGAGGAATCCAATTTTTCATGATGAATAATAGGAAAATATAAGACACTTAAGATTTGATTTTACACAGGTTTCAGCAAAAGTCTGCTGAAAGATATTAAGTTGCACAAGGTCTGTGCTGAAGTCAAAATCTAGTGTTCACACAGGTACTACCACATAGAAGTAAAATTCATAAATGTAAGGAAAATGCATAGGATACCACTTTTCGTGATAAATAGGGGATGGCCCATTTTTATGCTTCTCCTTCCTTAATTGAAAACACCCTCTACCTCAAACTCAGGTGCATCAGATAACACATATTTAATTTGACATTCATCCTGATATTATAATAAGTTATTTAATAACCCATATTCTATAGCAGTGAATCCATAGTAGGATGACAGTTAACTAGCTTGATGAGTGCCAACTTTCCTTCTTTTCTTTCTCAGTTAAGGGGCTACATATGATAATCTTTTTAAACTTTTCTAGATGCTTCCCACATTAACTTGTATACCAAGATATCTATTCCAGAGAGAAAATTACAGTACACAAATGGAGCAGATTATACAGTGTGTACCACTCATGACTCTATGAAATGGCAACAATTTATTTATTTATTTGGTACATTTATATATTGTAACTATGGAAAAAAGGTTCTTATTCTGGGTAGTCTACAACAATAAAACAAACAAAATAGCATTAAAATATATAAACACCCCTTCCCCAACTGTTCCTTAGTATTGTTGCTGCCATCAAGAAGGATCCATTTCTAGTTATAGCCTTCATTGTCCTCCTCAGTGTCAATAACTGGAGCTGCAAACTTTTGGACCTTGTGATCCATTTGGGAGAGACATTCCACAAGGCAACAGGATAACGAACCAAATAAGGCTTTGTAAGTTAAAGCTAACACTTTGTAAATAATGTGGCATACAATGGGAGTTAAAATAATGTGATCAAATTTCTTAACTCTGGAAATAAGTTGACTGCAACATTCTAGACTTCTTGCAATTTCTATATCAAGGACAAGGGCTGCAGCATGTAGAAAGTATTACAGTAGTCTATTCTTGAGACTACCAGTGCATGGAGCCACATTGTCAAGGACTGTTTGTTCTGGCAGAGGTGCAATTGGACAATTTGCCAGAGATGGAAAAAAATTCCAAATTTGGTCACAGCAGCAATGTGATGATCCAATTTGAGTGCCAAATCCAAAGGACCACCAAAATGTGAGCCTAGTACCTCAGCAGGAGGTTAACTCTATTGAACAAAGAGGCAAGTTGATTGGGTAGTCCCACTGACAGGATGACCTCTGCATTGTCAGAATATGGTTTCAACTTGTTTACCCTCATCCACTCTATAGGCAGGACAATCCTCAAGTCAGTGGACTGCCTACTGCAGAGGATGTAAAGGTGAGATAAGAGTTGTGTGTCATCAACATATTGATCACAATGAACTCCAAATCTCTATAATCACCTCCCCATGGCTTTATATAGATGTTAAATAATATTGAGATGATTAATTCCTGAGGAATTCCACAGTGGAGTATCCTAAGGGGTGAAACAGCCTCTCTGAATTAGACCATTTGAGACTGTAAAACAATGTTTCCAATTTCTAAATCCCAACAGCCTCTCTAGAAAGAAACCATGATTGACACTATCAAAAACTACTGAAAAATCAAGGAATACCAGGAAGGTTGAAGCTTGCCCGGTCAGCTTTCCAGAGAAGGTCATGATGCAGTACAATCAGTTTTATGTTCTCCAGTAGATTTGTTTCCTTCAGGGGGCAAACAATGACAGCAGAACTGCTGCCTCTAAAGAAAGTGATCTGTCACTAGTCACTGAAGAATGCCTACTCCATGAACACATTGTGGAAATAAACACAACTCACTCTGTTTTTCAAGCCTCTGCAAGGCTCGGAAGATTTTCTGGATCTATGCAGGTAATGGTCTATCCTTGCAGAGGAATAGGAAATTTTTCACACACACACACACACTCACTCGCTTGCTCATACAGAGAGAGAGAGAGAGAGAGAGAGAGAGTTTGCAGTCATATAGTAGGCATTCCTCAATTAGTAGTGGTAGACAGCTTTCTTTAAAGACATCTTAAGGCCTCATGAGATGCTATAATATAGATGTACTGTATTGAAACAGTGATTAATACAGTTGTACCTCGGTTAAAGAGCATAATGTATTCCACAGGATTGCTCTTTAAGCAAGTATGCTCTTTAAGCGAAACACCATTGTAAGTGACCAATTGTGACTTCTGGTGGGGGGTTTTGTGAATCCCGATTAATTTGTTAAGCAATTTTTTGTTTGGTTTTATTTGTTAAGCGAAGAGAACATTCTGAGAAAATTCTGCTCTTTAAGCGAATTACTCTTTAAGTGAAGCACTCTTTATGCAAGGATTGACTGTATATTCATGGAGCAACACTGCTACCCCAGATTGAAGATCTGAATACATTTAGACCTCCAGCCATCCTAAGCATATTCAAAGTGAATGCTTCTCATCCAAGCAAACTGCTCACATTGCAGCCCAAGATGAATGGCTAAAAATTGCTCAGAAGCAGTACAGTCCTGAACAGCCCTTGCTAGGCATTGAAGTGGAAGATGCATGGCTCCCTGAAAGGCACTTGGTTTGCTACTCTGGAAAGCAGAAGGCTGGGCCATTTGGAACTTTCGTCTAGTCCAGCAAAACAATTGTTATGTTCTTACACTGTTGTTTAATGAATTGTTTTGGCTGCAATTGCTGAAAGCGTCAAAATGTTTGAAATTAAAGAAAACATTTGACAATATTATGTGGATTTTAAATATTACTTTAATTTTTTAAAAACACATAGACTTACAGAGAGAGAGAGAGCGCTTGGAAGTTACAATTTGCCAGACCGTGTGGTCACTGATAATGCTGGCCGTGGCATTTCTGGAACATTCCAAGCTCTACCTGCATGTGTTCACTAAGGGGGGGGGGAATCAACTAAGAGGAGACAATATTTTATTTTATTACCCTTAATGCATTAAACATGAAAATCTGACAGAAAATGTCCATTGCCATGCAGTGCTTCAAACCAAATCTCCATACACATGCAGATGAAGATTCACATTCTCTAAAAAGCAGTGGAGTGTGCATTAGAGAGAATGTGAATTACAATGCATGCTGCATTGCTTTGGAGATAATGTGATATTCATATTTGGATATGCATGCCTACTCAATAACAATCAATAGTGTATTAAAAGGCTACTCTGGAGACTGAGATTTGACTCATGCCTGGCTTGGGAGTGTTGGCTTTTATACAGGACCATAACTCAAGCAAGAGAGCAATTATTTTGAATGCAGAAAGCCCCCAGTTCAAGGTCTGGATGGGGGACAAAGGGCTACAACTGAATCCCGGCAAGACTGAGTGGCTATGGGTAAGGGGTCCTGCGCTATCTCGGGAGTTGCCATCTTTGGTTCTGGATGGGGCAGCTTTGCCCCAAACAGACCCGATGCGTAATCTGGGGGTCCTCTTGGACTCACGACTACTGCTTGAAGAGCAGGTGGCAGTCGTGGCCAGGAGGGCTTTTGCACAACTTCATGTAATACACCAGTTACGCCCACTCCTAGATCGGGACTCCTTGCTCATGATCACACATGCTTTGGTCATCTCCAGACTTGATTACTGTAATGCTCTCTACATGGGGCTGCCCTTGGTGACCATTTGGAGGCTGCAGCTGGTCCAGAATGCAGCTGCTCGGGTAGTGATGGGGTGTGGGCGTTATGCTCGTGCCTTACCACTACATCAGGAGCTGCACTGGTTGCCAGTATGTCTCCGGGTGCAATTCAAGGTGCTGGTCATTACCTTTAAAGCCCACATGGTAGTGGGCCACATGGTAGTGGGCCAGGATACTTAAGAGACCATGTCACCCCAAGAACATCTGTCTGTCCCACCAGGGCGGATCGGAGAGGCTTTCTTATCATTCCATCGGTTAGAGAGGCGCATCTCTCTAGCACCAGGAGGAGGGCCTTCTCTGTGTCCGCCCCGGCCCTTTGGAACCTCCTGCCAACTGACTTACGTCTACAGACAGAGCTCCTGCCCTTTTGGAAGGGCCTAAAAACCTGGCTGGCAGGGCAGGTGTGGGGCTCCAGTAATATGGGGTCCCATGTTGGGTGGCTGATCTGATGGGACAGCCACCCTTCTCTCACTCTTTTAAACTTTTTTAACCTTTTAAACTTTTAAATCTTTTTTAGTATTTTGTAAATTTATAGTTTAATTTTTTAAAAATTAATTTTGAACCTTAAGGTTTTAATATCTGAATTTGTAGGGGTATAGTGGGATTGTTTAGTTTGTTTTGCACTCATGTGTGATCTTTTTCTTTTTTGTAAGCCCTGATTGGGGCGGAATAATAAATCTAAATAAAAAGAAATAGAATAGAAATCTCCAGCTATTGTTTGGCCAGAACCCAGTCTCAATGCATTGGAGAGCCACTGCTCACCACAGTGTATGATACTAGGATAGATGGATCAATCGTCTGATTACTATAGGGTGGGTTTCCATGTACAATTGTTTTCCAGATAAAGATACAGTCAAACCTCGCATAAAGAGCGTTTTGGTTAAAGAGTAACTCACTTAAAGAGCAGAATTTTCTCTGAATGTTCGCTTCACTTAACAAATAAAACCAACCAAAAACTCACTTACAAATAAATCAGGGTTCGCAATCCCCCCCCACACACACACACACAATTGGTCACTTACAATGGTGTTTCACTTAAAGAGCATACTCGCTTAAAGAGCAATCCTGTGGAACGCATTATGCTCTTTAAGCAAGGTACAACTGTACACACATTAGACACCCTGTCCTTTAGTTAAACCAGGGCACTGGTTCAGTGAATCAGGGCATTTGGCTGAAAGGACAGTTCCATTTCCTTGGACCTAGCTCCATGAAGCCACCACTAGGGACAGTTCTCATCACTCTGTTCTGGCTGGGAAATAACAGTGGTAGCTGCACCACGTAGGAAGCAGTTTGTAGTCCTTCCCAGTGGTGCTTCAAAAAAAAAAAATTACTACCACAAGGTGGTAGGTGTGGTTTGGTGGGCATGGCCAGGGGGAAAGCCTTGCATTGCACCCAAAATAGTACTACTTTATTTCAAAACCTGGATGGGTGGAGCCAGCCAGAATGTTTGCTACTGGTTCTGGAAAACTGCTGATGCCCACCACTGGTCCTTCCTCTCTCCATTGTCCCCTTCAGCAGGAATATCTGAAAAGGAGAAGTATCTTTTCACTTATAGGATTTACTGATAAGCCTACATGATTACATGTGAGCCCAAATTTTCCAGAGTCCTTGCTCGCTCATAGAATGTACATGTAAGTTTGAGTTTCTCCTCTTCAGAGATGTTCCTCTCTAAAGGGAGAAGGGAAAGGCTAGTTGCTCTTCTTTGGGATTGCAATCCTAATTAACCAAAATTACTGATGGGCAATGGAGGTAACATTAAGCCTGCTGAAGCATTGCTGAACCCAAATTCCTTCCAAGCAACATAAGTTGCAAATAACATAAAACCAGCCTGACCATAGTGGCTGTGAGTCTGGACTGTGAGGGATTTTGATTTAGTAAAACTCTGCTTCTTCTCACTTCTTCCATCACTGCCACTTGTTTTAATCATATGTATTTTATTTATTTAAAATATTTTTACCCTGCCTTTCTCCTACAAAGGACTCAAGGTGGCTTACATCATTCAAAAAAGATAATATAAATGGTAAAAACAATTACTACAATATTAAATGAGAATTAAACAAATGTAATAAAAGCAGTGCATAACGGCAATAAAAACAAATTTAAAAACCAAAAGGCACACACAATCTCTTTTTAAGAACTATCTCTTAGACAGCCAGTCACTGCAGAAAAGCCTGTCTGAAGTGAAATGGTGCCAGTATGGATGGCACCAGTATTACATCCTGTGGGAGGGAAATCCAGAGTATGGGAGAACTAACAGAGAAGGCTCTCTCATTCATCCCCACCAAAAAGGGAAGTGACATGGATGGTGAGAAAGGCATCCCCCGAAGAGTTTAATAGGAAGGGAGATGTATTCTTTCAGACAGCTTGGACCTCAGCCATTTACAGCTTTATAACTTAAAACTGGTATTTTGAATTGTGTCCTGAAATGAATCAGCAGCCACTGGTAACATGGAAATTATGTGATCCTTGTAACAATCTGGTGGCAGCATTTTGAACACACTAGTTTCTGAACACTTTCCAAAGTCAGATCCACATAGAGTGCACTATAGTAATCCAGCTGTGATATAACTAAGGCATGTATCACTGTGGCTAGATCTGACCTCCACAGGAATGTGTGCACCTGGTTTAACTGTGCAAATGCTCTCCTGGCCACTGCCAAAAAATGGGCAACCAGCATCAGAGACAAATATTCCACTAGTTGATAAGTAACAGCAAGCCATTATATTAGTAGATCACTTTGACATACTGTCAAGTTGATTTCAACTTATGAGAACAGTTTCCAGGGGTTTCTAGGTATAAAGTACTCAGATGTGGCCTTCTTCTTTTGGATGCTCTGTGACTGGATAGTTCGTCCAAGGCTATACAAGCTGGCTCGTTTCATAAAAAACACAGTAAGGAATTCTACTCTTGGCATCTGATTCTAGGTTGCAATTGTAGATTGCAATTGTAGATTCTAGGTTGCAATTGTAGAAGGCAAGAAAGTAGATTCATTTTGTCATGCATTCTGTTCTCTAGTGAAAATGTTTAAGGAAGAATTTTGGATCTCTGGAGTGTAGGGGAAAGCGAGGTAGAGGTAGAGGTAGAGAGGTAGAGAGAGAGAGAGAGAGAGAATTTATTCGATTTATATGCCACACTACTCGGTGCAACTGACTCAGGGTGGCTCACAAAACCCACAAATATAAAATTTCACAGACATCAACACACTATAATCAACAATATGCTACATAATCAAAATATATCACAGTGCATTTTAAATTAAATACAACAGAAAATACAATATAATACTTCTAATGAGCAGTCCAGGTTGATTTCTTTTAGGATGGCTTTATTTGTTCTCCTTGCTGTCCAGGGAATTCTAAAAAATCTCCTCCAACATCACATCTCAAAGGCATCTATTCTTCTGTGCTCAGCTTTCCTAATGGTCCAGCTCTCACAGCCATACATTACCACGGGGAATACCATTGCTTTGACTATGTGAATTTTTGTTTGCAAGGTGATATCTCTACTTTTAACTATGTTTCCCAGGTTTCTTGCAGCTTGTCTCCCAAGCATCAGTCACCTTTTTATTTCATGGCTGCAATCACCATCTGCAGTGATTTTTGATCCTAAGAATGTAAAATCTGTCACTGTTTCTATTTCTTTCCCATCTATTTCCCAGGGACTGATAGGGTCTTTATATTGAGTCTCAAGCCAGCTTTTGCACTCTCCTTTCAACCTAAGCAGGAGTTTCTTTAAGTCTTCCTCACTTTCTGCCATTAGGGTAGTATCATCCCCATATCTCAAGTTATTGATGTTTCTCCCCACAATTTTGATCCCAACTTGTAATTTGTCCAACCCTGCATTATACATTATGTGCTCTGTGTATAAGTTGAATAAGCAGGCTGACAAAAAGCAACCTTGTCTTACTCCTTTTCCTATTCCAAACCACTCTGTCATTCCGTATCCTGTTCTAACGGTTGCTTCTTGACTCTGTAGAGATTTCTCATGAATCATATAAGGTCTTCTGGTATTCCCATCTCTTTAATTAACTGCCACATTTTGTTGTAGTCCACACAGTCAAAGGCCTTGGTGTAGTCAATAAAACAGAAGTAGACTTCTTTCTGATATTCCTTTGTTTTCTCCATGATCCAACGTATGTGGTCTCTAGTTCCCCTGCTTCTTAGGAAGCCAGCCTGCACTTCTGGTATTTCTCTCTCCACCTGTTGCTCAAGTCTATCCTGTATTATCTTGAGCATCACATTGCTAGCATGTGGGATGAGTGCAATTGTTCAATAATTTGAACATTCTTTGGCATTACCATTTTTGGGGATTGGAACATATACTGATCTTTTCTAATCCTGTGGCCATTGTGTTTTCCAAATCTGCTGGCATATAGAATGCAATAATTTTATTCCATCATCTTTCATGGTTTTGAAAAATTCAGCTGGGAAACCATCATCTCCACTGGCTTTGTTGTTTGGAGTGCTTTTTAGAGCCTTTCTGACTTCACTCTCTAGGATGTCTGGCTCAAATTTAATGTTCTCATCATTGTGATTTCACTAATGTGGTTGAAATTGCTAATTAATATTTTTGGTTTCTAAAACATATTTTAAAATCTGGTTTTGCTTTGTGTATGATTGATCAAGTTTATTGTCTAGATCAGTGTTTCCTAACCTTTGATTTTTGGATTTCAATTCCCAGAAGCCTAAGTCAATTCCCCAAACCACTGGTCAGCCAATTCCCCGCACAGGGGGAATTGAAGTCCCCCTGTGCGGCATGGGCCCCACATTGGGAACCACTGGTCTAGATGGATTGACAGGTGATACAAAAGAATTTTATGTTCTTAAATGAAATGGCACCTTCCTTCCTTTCTTCCTTTCAATAGATGGATATTTGTTACAACAACAGCGAGGCTACCATTAAATCCTGTGTCTCACTAGTAGAACTAACACATCTACCCTGAAGCCAAACTGTCTCAGCCAAAATCAATGTGTTTTTACTCAGAACAATAAAACTACATCTGTGACAGTATATTTATATTAAAACCAATACATGGTCTCTAAAAACCAATACACTTTTACAGATGCCAAATAATAGCCACCAGAGTGACTTGAAGCCCAGTTTATTCAAGAAATATTGTTAATATTACTTGCTACACAGTATAGCTTGAAGTGGGATCTGGGTAAAAAATACAAAGCCATTTGAACAGTGTGATTTTAAAAAGAAATATCTGCCTTTGATTCTACAGAAGCTATGTGACAGGATTATGTGGTTTTTTTTTTTTTAGGACAGACAAAGAGGCCTGTTGGAATAGACTTAAAACGTATAAATTTCAACATTTTTATCATTAAATAGTTGCCTATTAACAGTGTAGTACTAAGCCACATATGCTCAACTAAACTGAGTTTGTAACTGGCAGTACCTACAATGATTATTGAGCCAGCAGTTCCCCTTTTGGTGGCACATCTCAGAGAACTTCTGTCTACCAGCATAGCTGCTGTGTTGGTTTAGCCAAAATACCCCAAAAAGGGAAAGCATAGAAGAATTTAGCAGAGGGAACAGCCACATTCCATCCCAGGAACAATACCTCTATGCCAGCAGAAAATTAACTCTAACTTAGAGATGCCAATTCCTGCATCTCTTATTGGGATGGGAAGACTTTGGATTTTTCACAGCTTCAACTGGCTGAATGTCACCTCAGCTGGGTTTCATCATTTTGGCTTGTTAGGACTGCACCCTAAGAGAACTGCTATGTTTGGCTTATCATATCTATTGTCAGTAAACTGAGATGAGATTTTTTTTTTAGCTAAATTATTGTCTTGGGTTTTTAAAGTTTTAAATGTTTTAATCATGCTTTATTCATTTAATTTACTTAACTGTTACTTTAGATCAATTGTTTTTAATCTGTAATTTATTTTGTTTTATTTTAATCTTTTTAACATTGTGAGCAACTTTAAGTCCCTCAACAGGAAAAAAATAGCCTACATGTGTTTTTTTGTTAAGTAAGAACAAACAAACAAACATTTGCAAGCCTTTTCACACCTAGGACCACTTCAGAAGAACTGTGGTTAAAGCAGAAAGCTTCTATCAATCACAATTTCCCATTTTGTCTGAATTTATGAAAACTTTGGTTATGTGCGTTGGAACGTTATAGGACATATCACATCATTTCTAAATTCAGACAAAATGGAAAACTATGATGAATTATTAGCATCCTGTGGTAATAATGTATTACCAAAAGAGTTTCTGTATTAAGCAGAAATAAACATAAAGTGAGGTGCAAACATCCAAAGTGATCTAAATCCTAGTCCTACAATTCACTGGTGCTCAAATAAACTAATGGGGACAAAAAGGGTGAAGTGCCAGTAAATATCATGAAAACTGAATGGGTGTCAATTTAGAAATGTATCAAATGACCAGATTAGCTCAATTTTATATGACTATGTGCTCTAGATATCATACCAAGCTAAATTAATCATTCCTCCACAGGATATCAGTCTATAAGTCCTTTTCAATTAGTTATACAACGCTAAAATCGCATAATGTTAAGTAATCTGGGGAGGAGAATTGGATCGAATAACGTTAAGGTCCAATGGGATGGATCGGATAACAACCGCTAAAGCCTGTGCAGTTACAATGTATCTCTATGGAGCTTTAATGTAATCCGATCCATCCCATAGGATTTTAACATGCATCGGATAACACTAAAAATCAGATAACACCAAGACTTGTGGAACCAAGTCTTAGCGTTATCCAAGGTATTATTGTATTCATATTCTTCTCACTATTGATGAGCACTGAAAACTCAACAGAAAATCCAATATCATCTAATGAAGCAAAATTGCATTATAAACTTGAAATTAATATCTCCAAAACATAGTGAAACAATTTCTCTTCCTAATCAAAGACAAACTGGTTGTACAAACTGTGGACTGCTATGGTCTGCTATAGACAAACCATTGAAACCATTCAGTGTACGCCAGGCACTTCTGTCCTCCACCATCCTCCTCAACTCGCTCAGTTCTGTGCCCATTGTCTCAACAATACCATCTATTGTTAGTCAATATAAAATAAAATCATTCATTGGTATTTCCTAATATCTGCACCTATTCATTTTAAATCTTTCAGGAATACTCAAGAACCTTGTTGCTTGAGTGATATTTCTATGGTATGTCAACTTTATACAATTTGCAGAGCAAGCCTGATCTTCTCAGAAAGTACACTTATGCTTAACTATTTCATTCAGTTCTGTAAAGAAATATAAAGGTTACTGGCTGTTCCCTATGGTGGGGATGGGAGGAAAATATGTCACATGAAAATCCTGCTTCCATTAGTCTGTTATAGGCATGATCACATCCAGCAGATCTCAAAACTTCAACCAGTTAACATAAATGAAAAATGTTACAATTTCTATTGTTTTCCATTTATAGTCAATGGAAAATATTTGTATTTCAGATTAAAAATTCTAATTTGGGGTTATATTTGGGGTTATACCACTTCTAAATCAGACTGTTTACAGAATTGCCAAATTTGTGGTCACTCATTATGCATTTTTTTTCACTATGAGAGCAAAGATTTTTTAAAATTCATTAACTGGCTTAGTTTCCTTTCAGTGTTCATTGGTTCATTACTGTCTGACCATAGACTAGGGGTGCCCAAACTACGGCCCAGGGGCCGGATCCAGCCCCAGATACCAATTCATCTGGCCCTCGAAGCCCTCGTCACTCCCAGAATCGGAAGTAAAACATGACCGTACAGGAGTAAAATGTGGGAAGTGATGAGGGCTTCATGGGCCGGATGAATTGGTGTTGGGGGCTGGATCTGGTCTCCAGGCCATAGTGACCAGCCCCCTAAACCATGTGACCGGCCCATAGTCCAAAATGTTTGGACAACCCCCCTAGACTATGTTCTTCAGTTATTTCATTCACAGCTGACTAGTTCCACTTGCTACACTGACTTATAGCAGTCTTTGCAACTTGGAAGAGAAGTTAGTGAATCATTATATTAACGTGGAAGTAAGCCAGGAATATTTTATATTAGTAACCTGATTTGTCCTACTTTCCATCTGCTGGAGAGGCCTCCTTTCCCCACCTTTATCACATCATTAAATATCCCCTGTCTGAAAATTACTTGAAGCCCTACAGGTCAATCAATTGCAAGGAAAAAGATACATTCACTTCCTGAAGGCAAACAGAAAGGATAATTTTATTTGCCTAGAGAACCTGATGGTTATATAATTCCTTCATTTACAGTCTTATTCGATGAATAATGACTTTGAGAATATCTTGCAGAGATCACTTTTACGTCTATGTTAATTTCTATACTCTTGCTAATTTGGAAATTCATCATTCACATCTTCTAGACTGAAAGCACAAAGATAGTCACCTATGATACTATTTCATTAACAGTTTCACATCAAAGTCCTCTTAGCCAGCCTGTTTCCATAACTCAGCCCATTTTTTGCCTTACCATGTGACAGGTTTCCTTTTGCTGGGATATTTAGGCAGTGTTTTCAAGCTGTCTGCTCAAATGCAAGTCCTCAACAGTGCATGTCTCTGGGAACAATCGGCAAACCAGCAAATGGGCTGGACTCTTTGTCTTTCTACATTCGCACCATGTGTTGTTGTCCCCCAGCAGTCCCCATGTGAGCATGTTGGTTTTCCATTTAGGGACTCCAATCCTCAGCCTATTCAGGGTCCTCCAGGTAACATAGGGGGGGATTGAGATCTTCAACAATATCCATCTTTAATGATGTTCCTTCCCCAGTGAGCTCCTTCCTCCATCTTCTGATTTGGTTTTGCTCTTGTGTACTCTGAAGAATGTTTGTTTTTGTCATAAAGCTCTGAAGTGGTGCCAGACATTGATCATAAGATTTGGGATTCTGATGATCCACTGATGCCAAAAGGAAGTATTGGAAAAAATATTTATCTTTTTCCCCCTAAGTTGGGAGATAAATCTTGTTCCAATGTTAAGGCCAATGTTATGGGTTACTTTCAAGCAACAACAATTAGAACTATTTTTGATTACTACTACACTTTGTTACTGCTTCAGTACAGATGCAGTCCATATTATTTAAAACTTAAAATAACTGCATATAACAGACGTGATAAAAAAAGTAAAGAGATGTATAAAAGAGATAGAAATAAGCAAACTCAGTTTTTAAGCAGATTGGATTCAGAGTCTCCAAGGACAGAACTGTGTGGCTTTTTTTAGCCAGAAGGGTATCATATAAATAGAATGAAATAAATAAGTAACCTCCAACTATTTTTCAGTGGAAGGGGAAAGGCAATTCCCAGGGACTCCCTCTTCTCTCTGCTATCCCTCCTAAAAGCTTTCATGTCATGGAATGTTCTAGAACAGGGGTCAGCAAACTTGCCTCTCCAGGTGTTCTTGGACTTCAATTACCAGAAGCCCCAGTCAGTACACCTACTGATCAGGCCTTCTGGGAATTGAAGAGAGCCAAGTTTGCTGATCCCTGTTATAGAACAACATGGGGAAAGGGATTGGAGTTAAAAGAATCAAACAAACTTACCCCTAATGTTACACCTTTTTACAGAACCTTGTACTAGATCCCAGCTCTTTCCAAAACTGGGGAAAACAGAAAAATTTCTTCCACTCAATGAAACACAAGCCTGGATTCAACCAACTATGTAAATGGCATGGAAAGGACAGGATTATGGACAGAACAGGATCTGTTAGAAAATATGGGCCAGTTCTTTCAAATTTCATCCAAAAAGCAGATTGGTAAACATAACAAAGTCAGTTATCACCACTTATTATCACTGGGCAATTATTCTATTGAGAAGTTTTGTAGAGCAAGCTTAGATGGGTCTGGATTAATTCTAAATTTTTCTGTTTCCAAAAATGGCTTTTGACAAAACATATCTTGTTGTTAAATGACTGCTGTGGCCTTTCTGTTTCTCTTTTAAAAGTATGTCATACAAAATTTTAAGGAAGACTAAATAGTCATAGTAATAAGATTGGTGATTAAGCATGGAAGTTTGCTATGTAACTTCCAGGAGTTTTAACAAGATACACCTGCATTTAATAAGTCATGTAGTGTCATCTGAAGCAAAGTTACTATGGTGATAACCTCATTAAAACCTTACAATTGGAGAAGCTAACCTGTGTTCAAAATGTTAGAAAGATGTCATTTATAATAATGTTTAATGTGGTAAAAAGTCAAAGTACAGTAGACCTTTATGGAAGGGAATCTACTGATTTGAATTTTGAAAAGAGATAGCAATATCTTTGTGAACTGTTGAATTAATCAGCTATTTAAAATAACCCAACCAAGAATGTTCATCACATGTTTTCTTGAATTTCTGAATATACTATCTGACATTTTATCTACCAAAGTTGATATCTGGCTTATTTGGGATCCTGCTCTTTTCCCTAACATAACTGGTCAAATCCATCATCTTTAATTTTTATTCCACTGCCCTTCAAAGTTTAGGTTTTGAAGTTTCCTTCAACTGTGTATGGTTATAGTGTAACTACTGCATATTCACTTTAATAGTGGCAAGATCTTTTGTAGCTTACAGAGTTGGAGGTGCAACACAAACAATGTTTATTTCTAATTGTTCTGTGTACAGGAACAATTCCTTTCTAGTTGGAGATACTGCAGCATATCTAGTTTGCATTAGAAAAATATTTATATTTTCAAGCTATTTGGAATTTCTCTATGAGCAAGGTTGGATCGTATGTGGGAAATGGTTATTTATTTAGTTTGTTGGTATTTCCTATTTTACACAAAAAAAGGGCAAACTCCTGTTGCATAACTTGCACTTGCAGAAGGGTGATGACATCAGAAAGAAGTGGCAATTTTTAAACAAATAAATACTTTTTACTGTTGTTTTGCAGATTTTCAGAGTGTTGTATAATCTTTTATAGTGCATGGAAGCCATGGGGGCCATATGGAAGGGGAAAATTAATGAAAATATACTGTTGTACATATCATCTGGTGGTGCAAATTTTGGGTAATTAAAAATAGGCTTCTTCCACTTCCTGGCTCCTAGAGCTTCCATGTGGTGGATGGGATTATATAGGAATCAGGAAAGATATAGGATTGAGTAGGAAATTTTTAATTACTCAAAATCACCCCCTGCCAATGATATCGTCACAATTCTACAGGTGTAAATTACACAACACAGTTTCAGCCAGACAGAAACACTCCTGAGATATTTCTATCCCAGGTTGTGACCCATCTATTCCAGTTGTGGATATTATGTAACACAACCTTCTAGGAGGTGATCTCATTCACTATTTTGCCTCTGGAAACAAAATTTTATGTGTTCAAGGTAGATGTAACTGCAGCCTCCAATTTGACATCTCTGTGAGCCCTAATTTATATATTACTAACCACTGGCAAATAACTGCAAAAGTGAGCAACAAACCATCTTGTACTGTTTATATGCTAGGTTTGAAGTAGTAAACACCCACTATATGCTACAAAACCTTTGATAAAGCAATTTTATTCCTGCAAAATTCTCTTGTTAGTGAATTTAATTTTGTTATTCCATCTGTGAAGACCACTTTTTTGTGACCAATTAGAAATGCATCTCCCCATAGAAACAGCTGCTGGATGGTAATTAGTCAAGAAAAAAATCAGCTGGTATTGAAATCAGATAGATCACATTTATAACACTGAATGCTAGACACTCCCTGATTTAAGCATACAGTCATATCTCGCATAACGAAAATGATTCATTCTGCGAGGCTACTCGCTAAGCGAGTTTGTCACAATGCGAATTTTTTCGCATAGCAAAAATTCCTATGGGAAAACTTGCATAATGAGCATTTCTATGGAAAAACTTGCATAGCAAAAAAAATTTGTTATGCAAGTTTTCCCCATAGAAATGCTCGTTATGCAAGTTTTTCCATAGGGAAAGTCCAACTTGCATAGTGAAAATTTTCATTATGCGAGTCGGATCGCTTTTTGAAAAACCCGCTCGTTATGTAAGATTTTTGCTAATCGAAATGCTCATTAAGCGAGGTTTGACTGTATAATCTACATTTCTTAAAATCTGTGATTTAGTAACTTTAATTGACATAAGATATGAATACTGTACAATACTTTCTGGAAGAAGCTGTACAATTTATAACAAGTAGAGATAACTGTATATGAAAAATGAAGAAAAACTGCATGGCTTTGCAAATGAGTCATTAACCTTTCTGGAATCCTGACCAGAGTGACAGAAACAGCTCAAATGGTTGTTAAACAGTGCAATAAAATTAATTGGTCAGTATTGGAGGGATTCCCTTCTCTTTCAAACCCCTTTCTTTGGAATCTTGCCTATAAGGACATTCCCACATTCCTTATCAACCCATCTAAAACAATTAATTTTTCTCCTTCTCTCTCTTAATGACTTTAAGTGATGTCTCAGGGACTCTTAGTAGTCTAAGGAATCATGATTTTAAGTGGCATACGTCTGTCATAGTCATTGAGAACAAAATCGTTGGATTTTGTATTTTTAGCATTTTTATTTTGTCTGACCAAACTATCTGAAAAAAGGCAAGTGATTCTAGATGGATGGCTCAGCATCATGTATCTGTTTTATCTCTCAATTCCTAGTGGATGTTCTGTGCTAAGAAATAAGACAGAAGAGACCATGGAAAAGAACAGGATCATAAAAATGGAGAACATCATCTGGATCCCTCATACAATTCCTGCTTCAAGGAAGAGATAGTAGTTGAACAATGTAATTGCTAACTTGAATTACCCAAAGCTTACAGAAAACTGGCCAGGTTTCTTAAAATACTCAGCTTTTTACCATGTTTGTTTTTCAAAAATGTTTACTACAACAGTATGCATCCCATTAAAAATTAAGATGAAGCATAATTTTGGACTACCAGTGATTAACGTGAACTGGTTTCATTTAACAAGATGATATTTAATATGTCATGATCTCCTATAGTTATGAAGTTTCTGCTGCATGAAGAAAGGAATAACATATTGTGCAACAGTCCTGTAATCTTGTTTAGGAATGATTTAGATGCAATCTGATTCGGATTTAAGTGAAATACAGTATAAAAATCCAAAGCTTCTAGCTGCCAGTTGATTGCCATTTGGAAATTAAAATGGTTAGTTATTTTTATTATTATTTATTGGTCATGCATGAAGGAGGATGATTTCTGCCCTGTTCCAGACAAACTGATCCAGAATGCAGTAATACCTCGGATAACGCTAAGACTTGGTTCCACAAGTCTTGGTGTTATCCCATTTTTAGTGTTATCCGATGCATGTTAAAATCCTATGGGATGGATCGGATAACGTTAAAACTCCACAGAGATACATTGTAACCGCACAGGCTTTAGCGGTTGTTATCCAATCCATCCCATAGGACCTTAATGTTATTCGATCCAATTCTCCTCCCCAGATTACTTAATGTTATGCGATTTTAGTGTTATCCAAGGTAAAAGTTATCCTAGGTATTACTGTGTTTTGTACTACACATGTTTAAACGTTAAGCTTTCTTTAAGAATAGACATAACATTTTCCCCTACATAAGTATATGGCTATACAATGCAATTATTCTGTACCACCTTCCAAGTTACTGATACCTGAGGTGTTACACAGAAACAGAAATGGGGAGAAGTTGTCTTATCTACCTTTAAATTTTGTTTTAGTATGAAAAGTTTGCTAATATATGTGCTGCTTTTCATTCTTATTCTTATTCTTTATTACACTTATATTCCCACCCCTCTAGGGTGGGTGGGGGATTCCTACTCAGAGCAGCTTTTCTGCTGTATAGTAACATTTGTGACATACATGTGCTTCTTTTGTCTTCAGACACACTTTCTAAAGACAGAAGAAACTAAGCAGTACAGATCAGAATCAAAATCAATCATAGGGAACATCAACCATGACCTCAATATTTAGCACTAAATGAAGAAGTGGGTAAGTAAGGTAATATGACATTGGCACTGCCTAATAAAAAGACTTGTAAACCACTGAAAGCAACACAGAGGTTCACTAAAAGCATGAAATACCTGCCTTGCGCCCTCCCGGCCCCGCCACCAGCCAGGAGGATAAAGGAGCCTCCCGTGGCCACAGGAGGCTTGAAGACACTGACACTATGCCTTGTGCCCTAGTCTTGGCCATCCCACCTTAACAAACTACTTCTCTCACCCAGTCTGGCCTGGGGAGAGGAGACATAGTTGTGGTAGGGGCTTGTGGCTATGAGACCTGCGGCCGCCCCTCCCAATGGACTCCTTTGCTTGCCCGGTGGCCCGGAGTGGAGACACAGCTGGGCATCCTCTAGGCGGGAGGAGGAAGGGACACCAGCTACAGGAGGCAACAGCTGACAAAATCTGTGATTCTTGACCAACGTCCTTTGGCTGGGAAGAGGAATTGGACTATAGCCGCAGGTGGACGTTTTTGCATTATAATGTTTTCTACTATGGTGTATATTGTTCTACTGTATGATATTTATTGAACCTTATTGCTTTGCTGCACTACAGGCCATGGTATTTTGATAGTACTGTAATGTGTATTGATGTGTAATGTGTACTGACCTACTATATGATATTTACTGTACTTTATTGTTTTGTTATATTGTATACTATTGTATTTTTGTTTGCACTTTAATAGTGATATTAGGGGACTCTGTGAGCCTCTCTGAGTCGGTTGAAACTGAGGAGAGCAGGATACAAATCTAATAAATAAATAATAATGAAATACAAAAAGTAAAGGGGGATTGGAACCACACTGAGAAAGAACTAGGAAAGAGGCTTGTTATCAGAGCTAGCCGGTGTGATTGCTACCAAGCACAGATATGAAACTAGTAGTGGGAGAAAAATGTGACCCTACCATCACATTAAAATTCACACACAATAAACTGAGTATTACTAAAATAAACAAATTAATTGGAAAATGAAATATTTATAGACCAATTAGATCAAATATTCAAGTTAACAGGGCAAAAGTTTTGGAACTGAAGATGCAGAATCAAACTAGTCAAGAAAATAAGACAAATCAAGTTTAAGTACCAAAACACTCAATGAAGCTGCTTCAGTTCTTGGTACTAGCATAAGGAACAGAAGGGTCATGGGAGGCTTCCAGAAAAATGCTGCCTCCTCCATTCCACTACTGAAAATTTCCAGCATGATCCATGACAGATGATATGATGAGGCGCAAATTTTGAATACAACCTATGACATATAATAAGATTTACAAAGAGATAGAAATAACAAAGTCTCTTTGAAATCCTTGAAAATTGTTCATTGTTCATAATTCATTGCTGCTGTGTGAGTTAAATAAAAATATGATAGGACACATTTTTTTACATTTTTGGAATCAGATTCATTTGCCTTATATTGCCATCTCAATTATTTGATTTTTGGTACATACAGTGTTTCTATTTTATGCATTATATGTCAATTATTCTTGATAGTTGAATTTTACATTGTCTGTAGTACCCAGTTTAAAATAGAGAAATACATAAATAATATGTGCTAAATCCAACTGTTGGTCTTACCTAGACCAGACTCAATGAATCAATGGTTATTTGGCTGAATCAACACTTGTTTAAGCCCCACTGAGTCAACGTGTCTGCACTAGTTTAGACTAGCAACTTGTTTTATTTCCCAATTTAAATCTTGGGATATATGAAAGAAATGAATTAAGTAAGGATTTCATGAACAGAGAGTTTTGAACAACTTGTGCCTATTACTTTCTCAAAAGACATGCTTTCCATTAATCCATGTGGGGGAAGGGACAGTATAACATGAACTCTCATAAAAACTGATTACAGACAGTTCATACATTTCCTGTTGACACAACCATGCAGGAACACTTGGATCTATTTTTAACTTGCAATTAAACGAGACAACATTGGCCAGCTAGTTAATTAAATCATACAAGGACATTACTTTGGCTTTAACAAATTAAAATGTGTATTCTGGTATTATATTAGGAGCCTCTATAATATCAAAAACACTACATCTAAATTGATTGCTCATAGATTTTGAATCTTCAAGCTTTAAATATTATGATTAATACTTCCAAGTTAATATTGGGCCTAGTTCAAATTATATTTGCTATAAAATTGTTACGATAGTGATGATATATGAATATACTTGAAGTACAGTATTACCTATTTCCAATCTACTTATCTCCACCTAGGTACTATTTTGAAGTACAGTGGAACCTCGTATAATGAACACTTCATATAACAAAAAAATTCATACAACAAAGCATTTTTGTGCTTTTGGTGATGCCCTACATAACAAAAATATTTTTCCTTATTTTTGTATTTGTATTAAGACTTTATGCCATTCTATTCACCGAAGCAACTCAGAGCAACAAACATGACATGGGTAACATACATTACAGTCTTACAGTCTCAAATATAAATGCTCTTCATACTTGAATTTTTTTTTTGAATAGTAGCCGTGTTAGTCTGTGGTTCAGGCATCTCACAAAACAAAACAAAATAAAATAAATAAAATAAAAAACACAGTAGCACTTTAAAGACTAACTGCTATATTTTTATTGTTAGCTTTCATGGATCAAGTCCACTTCATCAGACAAGGAATGAAACTTACAGGCATGTTCTTTATATACCAAATTCAGGAGGTCGACGGGAGAAGGGTTGGTGTCAAGCAAGATGACAGACAAGCAAGCACAAGAATGACAGACAAGCAAGCCCAGCCATTAGCAACAATAGATTATTCAGATAAACTCTAAAAGACTCCCTTTCAATCTCAAGGTTGCTGAGTAAGCCCACTATGGTATCTGATCAACTTGTGACCTGCATGTCGGGGGGGGGGGGGGCACAAACTCCTGTACCTGGCTTCTATCTGTTTTACTAAAGAAAATTGGCAGGAAAGTTGTAATATAAAATCATATAGCAATCTCTGTATCAAATTTGATAATGTCCCAGAAACCCTTCACTAATATTTAGCTCCCTGTGATGGGTATCTAACAGTGGATACCACTTGTCTTTTCACATCTGCTTCCCTTAACTTATTTGGTGTGTGTATGTAGGAATAATAACAGCAGCTGATGAATCAGAAATACAAGGTGTGGCCTTTTTCTTCTGATATGAACAAAAGACCACGGGGTGGGGGG
This sequence comes from Furcifer pardalis, assembly GCA_030440675.1. Lineage (NCBI taxonomy): Eukaryota > Metazoa > Chordata > Lepidosauria > Squamata > Chamaeleonidae > Furcifer > Furcifer pardalis. The sequence goes on from CP126894.1 coordinate 129,984,017, forward strand.
GGTGGCTCTATGCTTAGAGAAGTTCACTCACTACTATGGTGTCAGTGAAAAGTATCTGAGGTGCATACAACTATTGGGTCAAGGTCTCCTCATATCTAACTGTGCTGTCATTCATCACTCTAATAAGTGAGCACACAAACGAAGTTGAGATCACTGTTAGTGAAGCCATGCATATAGTTACAGGATGTTTCAAACCTACACCAGTTGAGAATATATACCCTCTTGTTGGTACAGTCATACCTCGCATAATGAATTTAATTCATTCTGTGAGGTTGCTCGCTATACGAAAAATTTGCTATGCGAGTTGGACTTTTCCCTATGGAAAAACTCACATAATGAGCATTTCTATGGGGAAAACTTGCACAGCGAATTTTTTCACTATGCAAGTTTTCCCCATAGAAACGCTTGTTATGCAAGTTTTTCCATAGGGAAAAGTCTGATTCGCATAGCGAAAAATTCGTTATGCGAGTCAGACCGCTTAGCAAAAAACTTGCTCGTTATGTGAGTTTTTCGCTAAGCGAAATGCTCATTATGCGAGGTTTGACTGTACTGTTCCACTTAAGATAAGGAGAGAAGTACAGTGGAACCCTGTATAATGAATGCTTTGAATAACAAAAAGTTTGTACAGCAAAGTGTTTTTGTTCTATTGATGATACACTGTATAACAAATAAATTTCTTTATATGAATTGCTATTGGCAATACCCTGTACAATGGGGGGAATTTCATTGTATGGGGCATTGTCAATAGTGATTTGTATAACGAAAATTTTCTTTTTGTTACATGCTGCATCACCAATAGTGCTTTGTGGAATGGGGAAAAAATGTATAGCGAAGAATTTTATGGAACAGAGGGGTGTTTTTTAATACAGGGTTCTACTGTAGCAGCATATGCTGAAAGAACTAAACAAGAGAATGATCCTCAACATCCTCTGAAGGGATATGAGCCTCAAGTCTCCAGACTCAGATCCAGGAAAACATTTATGGCAAGAACAAACAGTCTTAAGGCTACACAAGAGCAAAACCAAATTGGAAGATAGAGGAAGGAGCTAACTGGACAAGAAACAACATTAAAGGAGGATATAGTTGAGGAACTCAACCTCCCTTATGTCACTTGGAGGACTCTGAATAGGCTGAGGGTTGGAGTCCCTAAATGCAAGACCAACATGCTAAAGTGGGGGCTTCTGGCAGACAACAAGATGCAGTGTGGATGTGGAAAGATGGAGAATCCAGCTCAATTACTGGTCTGCTGATTACTACAAGAAACATACACCAATCTGGCTTAAGTTTGACCAACAACAAAGCCAGGAAAGTGGCTTCATTTTGGCAGTCCAGGGTTTGATCAGGACATTAAAGATCAAGAATAAGTGAGCAAATGCTTATTTAATTCCCATTATCACTGGGTCTATTCCATCTGGAAATACCACTGGGTTTCAAGTTTTTATTATCACATGAATTACTTATATTTATCCTTTTATTATATATTTGTGTCATCCAGGGAGTAAGATCATAGTATTTTGTTTTCTTCCTGGTTCATGTATCCTTCAGCTCTTTTACAGCAGGGCAATTATCTTTTTTAAAAAAAATAAATTAAAATAAATCTTCTTGACCTAGAAGAGCTGTTTGGTTTTGCTGCCACATTTGTTTTAAACTTTGAGTGACATGAAATTTATCTCAGAAAATATTTATTCAGAAATCATGGGTGTGTTTGAAGATAAAAGAAAGATTTGCTCATATGACTTTAAAGGAAGAATTACCATTAAGAATGAATGAATTATATGTCATTTCCTAACTTCATGGGTCTTTATTTCTTCTAGTATCTCCTTAAGAAATGCATTCCCTGCTGGATTGTTGAGAAGAAAATTAACATTAGTGAATTGTTTCTTGCACCATTTTACTAGCTATGCAACACCTGCAGTACAATTTTGACTTTCTTCCCCCCCTCCCCCAATAGTTTAACATAGATGATTTAGAATCATTCAGAGCTGAACTCATAAATGGCATAAGATTAATCATTTCAAGCAACTATACGGAGTTTTAAGAGGTGATTTGATTAGATTTTTCATGTATATTCCTAGGGAGAAAATCCTGGGTACTACACTATCAATAAATTTTGTGAGATTAAAAAATCCTGCAGCAACTGAAAGATACCTTGAAACAGGCACTGGTATATACAGTGGTACCTCACTTAAAGAGTATAATGCATTCCATGGGATTGCTCTTTAAGTGAGTTTGCTCTTTAAGCGAAACACCATTGTAAGTGACCAATTGTGACTTCTGGTGGAGGGGATTGTGAACCCCGATTTATTTGTTAAGCCAGTTATTGGTTTGTTTTATTTGTTAAGTGAAGTGACCATTCAGAGAAAATTCTGCTCTTTAAGTGAGTTACTCTTTAAGCGAGGCACTCTTTATGCGAGGTTTGACTGTACTCTCTTGAGGTAGTCCTTCCTGGAATTATTTTCTTCTAAGAGATAATGCTGCACTGTGACTACCCCTTTCTGAGGAAAGGTATTTCAGGAGGGGCTGACTGGACAGCAGATCTTCTTGAAGGGGATATATTGTCTAGATCTCATCTAGAGGAAATTACCTGGTATAATGCCAGGGTTTGGAGCAATTTAAAATTGTTTTAAAGCCATCTTAAAAATTGTTCTAATGATTCTACACCATCCAGAAATCTTGTTGTTGTTCAGTCACACAGTCGATTCCGACCCTCTGCGACCCCATGGACCATTGCCCGCCAGGCACTCCTGTTCTCCACCATCCCCCTCAACTCACTGAGCTCTGTGCCCATTGTCTCCACAATACCATCTAACCATCTCATCTTGGGCCGTCACAAAGATTGAATGCAAATTGTTTACGTTAATGAACTTAAAACAATTTGAATAGGAGAAAAACTCAAATCTACCGGTACTCCCAAAGGATAATATTCACCCACTGGAAAGAACTAGGGATGGAATGATTTTTCATCCCTTCTGACTTTTATTTCAATTTTAGTCTGAGTCCAGTGATTGTAGAGATCGTAATCTGTTTTTGTGTTGTATAAGGAAATTCATCAGCAATCAGGGTCTGCCCAGGCATGGTCTGAAATAAGTGACAACAGTGAAAGAAAGTTACAAAGCTGTTATATGTTTTGTCATTTCAAAGTCTCAGAAGACGTACAAGGGGATTATTCCATCAACACATCATTGTTTTACATAAGCCAGCTTGATGTCTTTGACATTAATCAGTTAGATTGAACTTGCAAACAAATCATACATATGGTGGCGTTCCATGCAGTTGGGTGAACTGCCCTGGCAGTTCAGAAATTTACACTTTTAAGTAGCAGGTTCTAAAAAGAAGCACAAGTTATGTTTTGCTTAAATGGCATTATAACTTTTCATGTTAGTGGAGACCATCCTTACAGGAATGAAATTTTTTTAGCACTTATGCTGATGTGTAACTACAGGTACCACTGTACACAAGAACATAGAGGATATTCCCATCAGGATATTGTCACCCTATGCACTGTCAACGTGGTCAACCAGCAATTCATGCCTACTGCCTGAACAGTGCTATACTCTTACTGATTAAGTGTAATTTGATGGCCATATTTGAGAACCTAACTAGAAACTGGAATGTGAGAAAATAAATGTCATGGCTTATATTTTGAGAATGTGTTAGTAAGTTATTTTGAAACTTGTCAGTCTATTTTGATTTTGCAGTTAGAAGGGTGAGAAATGGTTTGTTTTGAAGGCATTCAAAGTTTGATTAGTTCTTCCCTTGACGGGTATTTTTTTTCTTTTGGTTTTCCTTTTTTGTTTTTTGTTCAGCTCATCCAAACAGTTTGTTGTCATTCTACATGACTATAGTGGTTGCTCATTGCATATGTCTAATGTAGCATAATAGCTTCACTTTCAAGACATCTTCTATGTTTGTATTCTAGTAGACAACCAATAGTGAACCTAACATCCACTAGCCTGCCACTAACAGCCAGTCAGTACCATGTTAAACATGAAATTGGAACCAACCACAGCATAGGATTACAGTAAAACCCCTACTTACTTAAAAAGTCCATTCCATAGGCTTTTGCTTAAATCAGTTTTTTATGTAACTCAAAGCAAACCCATAGGGAATTTTTTTTTTACATAACTCAAAGCAAACCCATAGGAAAAATGAATTTTTATGTAAATTGAAGCAAACCCATAGGGAAAAAAATCTTTATGTAACTCGGAACAAATCCATAGGAAATCATTTAAATCGGGACATGGTTTTAGCACAAAATCATTATGTAAGTCGAATTTTATGTAACTCGAGGCATATGTAAGTTGGGTTTTTTACTGTATTTATTGTAACTTCAATACTTAAATAACATATCTACTAATTGTGTACCATTTGGAGCCCAATGAGACATGGAAAATTCTTAATACAATACTGTACTTTAAAACAAAAGATTGTTAATGGAGTCATACTATAGGTAAAGGTCTCCCTTGCCCAAAATATCTGACTCTAGGGTTCAATGCTTATCACTGAAGAACCAGCACTGTCTGTATCTACAGACATTTCTGTGTACATGTGGCAGGCATGCCTAGGCACCGGAGTGCATGCAACACTGTTTACCTTCCCACCAAAGTGGTCCCTATTTATCTACTTGCAATTTCTTGCTTTTGAACTTCTATAGGTGCCCATAAATTTAAAAAAGAAACACATACAGTGTGTCACTACTAGGTCATCATAAAATGGGTTACTCCTACAGTTGAGCTTATCACCAATTCTAACCTGCAGAAACAGGCATTACATACTAATTTATTATGCACTATTTACCATAATTATAATCTGTTAGTGGATTTTATTATTATTATTATTATTATTATTATTATATTTCGATTTCTATACCGCCCTACTCGGTAGGACCGACTCAGAGTGAAAATCAAGTTCATTTTTAATATGTGTTATGAGGCAATATAAAAGTGTAATTGATTTTGCTATCACTATCAGAGGTACAGATGGTACTTTTTGAAAATGGAAATATTTGCAACAAAAAATGGACACTGAAGATATTTCAGAACAATATCTTTGAAAGAAGAGGCAGGAATGACATTATAAATGATATGAGCTCCCATGGATTTTTAAATAAAATGGTTTAGGAGGTACAGTAAAACCTCAGATAACACTAAAACCTGGTTTCACAAGTCTTGGTGTTATACGATTTTTAGTGTTATCTGATGCATGTTAAAATCCTATGGGATCCATAGAGATACATTGTAACCACACAGGCTTTAGCGGTTGTTATCTGAAGCATCCCATAGGATCTTAATGTTATCCGATGCAATTCTTCCCCCCAGATTCCTTAATGTTATGCAATTTTCGTGTTATTCGATACTAATGTTATATGAGGTATTACTGTACTTGAAACAAAATGTATGCATATTTACTCTCACCACAAATGAGATCTGCAACTACATCCACTTGCTTGCAAGATAAACCTGCTTATTAGTTCCTGTGAATGCCTCTGTGGATTAAGATCTCACACATTCATTTTTCTTGCAAATACCAAAACTTTCTTGCAAATATTAAAACATTTAACTTTCAATAAAAAGAAAGTTTATATTACAAGGCATGCAAACCAAAGTGAACCTTCCAAATTTAAATATAACTGCTGGTACCCACTGATGTACACATGAAACTTTTGGACAACCTGATCCAAAGGAAATCACTTTTTACAAGTTAAGAGTTCAAGTGAACTGGCCAGTGGTTTGTTTCAGAAAAAGGTAGGCACACTTTCAAAAATGAAGCCTGGTGTCAGGATGTGCAGATTATCTTCTTTTTCTCATTGATACCAAAGCCCTATCTTCCATTCTTCATGTTTCCATGTTCAGGATTAAATTAGACATTCAATGTATAGAAACTGCAAATTCAAACCTTATCAACACAGAGTTTTTAATGTTTGAACTTGCAGTTTCTATATTACAATTTCTATTCAATCTTTGAAAATCTCTGAATGGCATAGAACCATTAGAATTGTTTTAAGGTGATTTTAAAACAAATTTAAACAGCACAACTAGCACCTAATCCCTCTTATCCCAGCAGTGTATGACTAGATCGCTTAGGGGGCAAGTTTCCACTAATTACTGCCATAGTGGTTGTAATATCACTGGACAAGATGTGGATCTTACCATTAGATGTCTGATCATATTAACTAAAATTTATACTTAAAATGGAAGTAGACTTTTTACAGATTTTTGCCATATGGATTTGACCCTTTAATTATATTTCAATATTAAATGTGTGAATTTCAGAATTAAAATTTGTTTGGTTTAATAAATCAATACAGCAATCTTATAAAAATATATTTTGAGAAACTTGCTATGTAATGTGGAGTATGTACTCTAGCCACTTGTTGTGGCTGACAAATTGTGTGCTACAGCCCAGAATTATTCATCTACTCCAAACTATATCATATCTTCTGAGATCTTATTCAGAATAAGAGTAGAAATAGAGAAGTATAAGAATGCATGAAATTCTGTTAGAAATATTTTTAAATTGTCAAATCTAAAAAAAAAATATTTATACAGCTAGAACTTTTGAGCAAGTATTTACTATCAGTTTTCATAGAAGACTATTGATTAGAACATGAAGCAAATTTGTTTTCAGACATTCTTAAGCAATTTTATCAAACCCAACTTTCAGTTCAGAGAAATTCAGATGGAAAATAATAAACACTGTTCTTGAATGTCAACATTCCAAATATCTATTTGTAGATGTAAATTCATATTTAAAGTTATATAATGAGAAAGGGTTTTTTTAAAAGTAATATTGTACAGTAGAACCTCGGTTAACAAATGGCTCAAATGGCTCAGTTAACATAAAAATTGCATAACAAAAGGAAATCCATAGAAAAATAGTTGCTCGGTTTACAGAAATTGTTTTGGAATGGATTAATTGGTTTTCAATGCATTCCTATGGGAAACTGTATTTTGATTAATGTACAGTAATACCTCGGATAACGCTAAAATCGCATAACATTAAGTAATCTGGGGAGGAGAATTGGATCAAATAACATTAAGGTCCTATGGGATGTATCAGATAACAACCGCTAAAGCCTGTGCGGTTACAATGTATCTCTGTGGAGCTTTACTGTTATCCGATACATCCCATAGAATTTTAACATGCATCGGATAACACTAAAAATCGGATAACACCAAGACTTGTAGAACCAAGTCTTAGCATTATCCGAGGTATTACTGTATTTTGCTTTTCAATGTATTAATATGGGAAATTTGGTTAAAGTAATTTTTGCTGTAATAAACATCCCAGAGAACATATTAAATACATTAACCAAGGTTCCACTGTACAATAATTCATATACATGAGCATCACATTTGGGGGTAAGGCTACAATATGGTCTAGATTTGGCAATCCTGATTTTCACCCATGTGTTACTTAAAAAGGCAATCACCACAACTGACTATAAGCACACCCTTTGTATCATTTGCATTATTTGCTTCAGGACCGAATAGCACCTTCCTTTCTCATCTTAAAAAATGCAATGATGTGAAACCAAGTTCCTGACTTTTTCAAACAGAATGATGTGTAGAGGAAAAATATGTCTGCAGTTTAATTTGACAAAACAAGATTTCTGTTCATTTTGCTGCACATGCAAGCCATACATTTTATAGTCTGGTATAAATAGTGCACAACAGTCCAGAACTCTTAACTTCTCCAAGTTGTTTCATAATCTTTGGGGACTTTATCCATATAATGTTTCCTTGCTGCTCTGTGGGGAATAATTCAATAACAAATTGACCTGCTATGGTCCTATGGAAAACTCATTAACTTTGATGGGACTATATTAATGCATGAGTCTCATTCACCTGATGACAGCATCAAAACTGTTAATACGCACCCATAAAATGTAGAAAAATGAAATCTAGCACACGTACAGATCAGCAACCTCATAATTAAAACTGGAAAGAAAAAGATAGAACACATTAATCTTATCTAAGGAATATGTTCTACTAACCAGTGTATTTTAAATTTTAGTGCTTAGTTGCAAGTCTTGTGAGATAGGACAAGCAAGACATATGCAGGCTACAAAGCTGAGCAATAAAGCCCTTGTCTGTACTAGTGCTGTACCAAAAGTTCACAATCTGTATTCAGTTTATTAGAAAAGCAATTCCCTTCAGAATAGCCTATGAGCAAGTTTTTCAAGATATATTTTACCAATACAGTATTGTGAAGTGACTTAAAAACTGAGCAACTTCAGGATTTGGCAGACTAATCACTTCTTTTGCTCAGTAGAGAGCAGGAGAAGTGAAAGCTTTTTTAAAAATTATATATAGATTATACCTGATGTACTACATCAGTTATAAAAGATATAAAAGTTAAAAACACTTTTGTTTGTTTCTTCTTAAACAGCAAGTCAAGAAACCCTGTGAAGCAAGATGGGAGTTGAGAATTCTAGCATGCAAGTTTGAGAAGGATTGTTTGGATAAGAGTCTTCAAAGCACTAACACTGGGTATCAATGGGAGGAGACTTTACAGCCTGATGTAATTGTTCTGTGACACTAGCATAATTGGTAAATATCTTTTCCCACCTCTTATGTTTGACACTATTTGTTTTCTTTCTCCCATTGTTTGATTGACCATCCTTCTTCTTTCATGGAGTTTCTTTCCTTATTTTTGTTCTGACTGTAACTACAAATGGCAACTGTATGTAAATATACTTTTTTCTAATTTAAATGGCTCTAGATTGATTTTTAATGTAAAATATGCTAGTTCGTGTGGAGAAAAACTAGCAGGAGGAGGCTTACTGTGGTTTACTAAGATTGTACAAATCTCTCCACATTTCTGTGAAGATTTTGCACAGATTCTGTTAACTAAGAGCAGAGGTTTTCAAATTGCACCTCCTGGGCCGGATCTGATCCCCAACACTAATTCACTGCTCTCACCGCTCCCAGAAACGCAAATAAAATGTGCCCACACATGCACAGAATGCTACCATAAATACACCCATGGCTGTCATAAATGCATTTACAACAGCCAAGGGTGCATTTATGGCAGTGCTCTGTGCGTGTGTGGACACATTTTACTTCTGCTTCTGGTGGGAGGAACCACTTGACCAGCCCACAGAACCACATGACTGACCCACAGCCCAAAATGTTTGGGGAACCCTGACTAAGAGGAATAACCAAATTACCCAATATATAGCATCAAATATTTTTTTCCCACTTCACCTGCCAAGCAGATGAAGTGACTATTTTGCCACGATACCAGAAGGAGTCACTTCTGTGTGACTGGTTAAGCTTGATTAGATCACTCTTATCAACCCCATCCATTCTAAAGGGGTCCACGCTAGCTCATTCCCTGCACTGGTGTAGCCACATTCTGATTTATCTGCAAGAACAAACTTAAAGACAGAGAAGGAAAGAAATATGTTCCTTCACTTTACCACAAATATTTTATTAATAATAATAATGTGCCAATTCCAGCAGGTGGCAACCCTCGCAATGATTTTTTTTTAAATACAAAACAGTCAGTAGTTTAGCATTCTCTTTTTCTGTGGTCTTTGGGACGGTGCAGTTTAACCACAGCTATAGAGGTTGTCTCTTCTCCTAGGATGCACACTGACAAAATGAAGTCATCACGTCTTGCTCCTGCAGTCATCTGTGCTCAATAGTCACACTCTATTATTCTGTAACTGTGGTTCCCAACCTTGTGTCCTGCTCCCAGAAGCCTTCACTGTTGGCTGTGCTGGCCAGGAATTCTGGAAGCTATAATCCAAGGGGAACTAAGGTTGGAAACCACCATTCTATAATCACAGAATTATCTTATGAGTTTTGTAACAGAAGAATAACTTAGAAATATTGGACTGCCCAATCTTTTCCACATTGTATCTGAAGGAAGAATGGGATCTCTTTCATCAAGAGGAAACCATTAAGGACCACAGGATAATGGGGGGGGGGGGATTTAATTTCTAAAAATTGCCACCACAAACTGGCAAAAATACCTGTAGATCCAGGATTATAAATTGTCCTAATAAAACTACAGTTTAAGAGCAAATATAATACTAGCAGCTTGGTGTGGTCTATTATTTCAATTTCATATTCAGGGCTGGTTTATAAAACATGCTAACAAAAGGAAATTAAATGCACCCAGAACGCAGTCAAGACTGACTGCTTATTAGGTTTGTTGACTGGAAACAGGCACATTTATTATTTCTTTGCCTTACAAACTGGGAATAATGAAATTTAAGAGTGTTGAAGACTATATGATGGAGGTAGATTTAGAATGATGTATATACACACATCTTTTGTCCTGTGGCTGTATATGGACAAAGCAGCTTTGAAGTACAGTCAAACCTCGCATACCGAGTGTTTCGCTTAGCGAAAAACTCGCATAACGAGCAAGTTTTTTGCTAAGCGGTCTGACTCGCATAAATTCGTTATGCAAGGTATTACTGTACTAGAAAACCTCCCAGAAGAGATAATAAAAGAATGGATGTGAATAGCTGTTCGTACACTTCTGAAATAGCTTACATATAACATGCTTTATAGTAATAAATGTGGTTAGTTGTGATACAGTCTATCAGTTTGTTACCACTTTAAATGATACAAGGTAGTCCTCAGAAATCCTGGAATTAAGTATTTCAGAGTACAGTGGTACCTCACTTTATGAATGCTTCAGTTAATGCAAATTTCGCTTTACAAATGAAAATCCACTGAAAATAATGCATCACTTTATACATTTTTTTCGCAATATGAAGTATTTCTATGGCGCATTACCAGATCAAACCACTAGAGGACACTGTCTCCAATGCAAAATACAGTGGATCTTGTTTTTCAAATTTTTCACAATACAAAACATCCTGGAGAACACATTACATTAGTAAAGTTAGGTACCACTCTATTCTTATCATTCTCTGCTAGAGTGCTAGTGTAGTTTCCTGAACTATATCACTAAAATTTTCCAGCACAGATTTATAAGTACTTTACTGAACTATAAATTCCAGGATTCCTGAAAATGAATTCATGACATGAACTGTCTTTTAGTGAAGAATTCAGTATATCAGGTAATTGTAATTTAGTACTGTAAATCCTCCCATGCCTCTTTTAAACATATGACTTGGCTTTACCCAATGCCAGTTTTCTTCTTTGGGAGAAGTCTTGTAGTAAATGGATTATGTTTTGGAGCAATTATTGCATTCAGTTCAATTTTTTTCAATTTTTCCCCTGCTCCATCTTAAGCACTGATCAACAGGAATATATTCTCTGAGCCCCTGCAGTGGCTATAAGACTTATATAGTAGCACTGTATAAAGCAGATGCCCTCCCACTATTGCTTAATGGACTGGGGCTCTCATAATCCTTTTAACATTTAAACATGATGGTTATCTTTTCTTGAAGTACATAGCACTATAGTGTGATACACCGACAGCTGAATGTAGTTTCATTTATCATGGTCAGCACTCTGATACCACATATAAAACAATCCCTCATAGGCAGAACACCTTCCACATATGGAAAATCTAACTTTCTTATGATCATTTTTAAAAGGTAATATAAAAATATTTCTCTGGATAACAAAAATGTTTTATCTTCTACATTAAATCTTTCATTTTGAGACATGATTACCTTTGTTCCACGTCCTATTTATGTATGTGCAGGTTTCTATATCCCTACATACCCTGGCATGTTTCTTATCTTCTGTAAGCCTATATCACAAGATTATTCAAAGCAACAAAATGTGAGTTTCCTAGACCCTTATCTTTTTTTTTCCTGAGCTGCCATTAGATAAAAACTCAGTGGTGGTGAAATCCTTATGGGATAGCACATATTCATATTTCAAAAAGGTTTATTTCAGTAACACCCATCCTGCTCAACTTGAAGAATAAAGTCATTCAATCCATGGCTATGTACAAAAAGTTATGAAGGGATGTCCTATTGATAACAAGAATAAGACAAGAGAAAGTCCTTGGAGCTTTCATCTTAGCAGAAGGAGAAGGAAAATGTGTATGTTCATATTTCTGATGTGAAACTACATCTCAATAGTGTATGATTTTGTTAAGAACATCAAGTCATTCAAGATGAAGTATAATGTGAAAAGTTATTTGGGGACACCCTGCTGACAATAAGAATATGTTATGGGACAATACATGCTGCAATGGTAACTTTTCAAAAAAAATATAGTAAGATACAATTCTTTTATTGTCAAAGAGTTCTGGTATAGTTTTATCTAAACAAGAATAGCACCTTTTTCCTCCTTTCTCCAAAGCAGTCTATCTGTTTATTAAATCCATCACTTGGTGACCCAGGTGTCACTAAGTTCTTGATTTATGAACAAAAAACTATTTAATTGGGGAAAAACCAAATAAGCTTTGTATCTCTGTGAAATGTGCACATCAAAATACACTACAGCTTAAAAATAAGACACAAAGTATAGGTTGCATTGTGAATTAGAAAAAAAATCATGAGCAAAACTTTAAATCATGAGCAAACTTTTCCACCACAAAGTTATTTATTAAGATACTCATTCATTCCTGTCTTGCATTTTTATCCAATTGTGCAATATTGGGCAGTATTAAATGCTATAAATAAATAAATAAATAAATATTGTAACATTTGTTTTTAAATGAAAGAGAATCCCATCATACATCAGAAATGTTTGGAAGCTGTCAAACAAGACTGCAGTTTGAGGTAATATGAATTGTTTACATGTTGCCTTTCTTGAAGCACAAGGTCCTGAATTCACTTCTGCAAACGGAAGGGCTTTCTCTTAAAAGTGATAACAATCTTGTTCACTGATAATAATAATTCAATGACAGAAATTATTATGGGTTGAAAGGATTTTTGCTGGAGAAACTCTGCTCAGGTGACACCCGAATAAGGCTCCTTTCATATCCCCAAGATCTTTTCCCACCAAAGTGGTCTCTATTTATCTACAGTACTGTACTTGCAATTTCTTGCTTTCTATCTGCTAGGTTGGCCAGTGCTGGGACAAAGACAGGTGCTCAAAAGGTCATGCAGTACCTGGGGTTCGAACTGCTGACTTGCCAGCCTTCCAGCTAACAAGGTGAGTTTCTTGACCACTGAGCCACCGCAGCCCTCGTCTTGTTCACTGAGGATTAACATTCATTGATTCTCCCCTCGTGCTGCACAATGTATCTTTCTTGTGGCCCTACACCTTGAGGTGGGCTTAATATCAAAGTTCTTGCTTGGAATTTATGATAATTTGTTGCTTAAAGCTTGCTGGGGTTTGTTTTTGCTGTAGGACTTGTGCCACCAACAAATACAGATGCCTTTCAATTACAGTGGAAAATGTGGCTGTTTGAGAAACTGATAATTTTGGCTTTCCACCTATGTAATAGCCCTTGCTGAAATCCATCATTTTATTTTAAAAAAAACAGGGTACAGAACTGCATAATTCAAGTTATGATCTAAAATATCATTATTCTGCCAGCAAGACATTTGCAGTAGCTTAGTGGTTCCCAATGTAGAGTTCATGCCCCACAGGGAGGCTTCAATTCCCAGAAGTCTACGTCAGTACATTGGCTGATCAGTGCTTTGGGGAATTGTCTTAGGCATCTGGGAATTGAAGTCCAAAAACAAAACATTGGGAAACACTGCACTAGCTAATCATTTGGTTGGTTGATTCATTAATTCCAAAGCACAGGAAAGTGTTTATGTTAGACTGACCTAACGTTCTATCTTTTGATCTTTTCTTTTTCTTCCTCAGGTGCCGTATCTACTTTGGATATTGGCTATCATCATGGCGATAGTCTTCCTATTCTTAATTCCTTGGAACAGTTATTCCAAGGACATGTCATACCAGTCTCTCAGGTTCTTCAGCCATGAAGTCTGTCTACATCCAGGGCCTATCTTCCCAGGGATCTTTCCTTGCAGAGCAAGTTAGAGCATTCTATACTTTAGACCTGAATCTGTTATACAGGTCCTGAATCTGCTAGGGGCACTGCTACACTGCTGTTTCTGTCAAAATAATTCCAGCATTCTCCAATGACAGAGCCAAAAAAGTTGGTTGGGACAAAGGAGGAGGAGGAGGAGGGTGACTCACATCTACTGGAAAACTGGAAGCATTTTTCTCTTTTCTTCTTTCTGATCAGGGACTCCCAGATTGTTACTAGAGTAAGAAGAGTCTCTGAGCCAAAATAGTTTCCCATATTTCTATGTTAAACATAATAACCAAAAGCCTGTTGCTTAGTAAATCACACTAGAGTAGGTCCATTGAATTCATGGGGATTTAGTAAATCAACTTCTTTGCAACAAGCCTACTTTATTTATGACTTACTATGACAAAGTAAGTCACAGTTACAGCTGGCTCATTTGAAATAATAATTTACTAAACTAAGCAATAAGATTTTGGCCACTGGCCCATAGTTGTAGACAATATTTTAAGTTATTACATACCATTTATTTATGTTCTTTTTGTATGTATTTATCTTGCTCTTTTGTCATAGCAAAAGTTTATTTTAGTTACTCACAGTTGCAATTCCTCAACACCTACACTGATACCAGAGGGTCCTTCCCTCAGGATGAGATTTCAGTAGTACAGTAAAACCTCAGATAACACTAAAACCTGGTTCCACAAGTCTTGGTGTTATACGATTTTTAGTGTTATCCGATGCATGTTAAAATCCTATGGGATCCATAGAGATACATTGTAACCACACAGGCTTTAGCGGTTGTTATCTGAAGCATTCCATAGGATCTTAATGTTATCCGATGCAATTCTTCCCCCCAGATTGCTTAATGTTATGCGATTTTAGTGTTATTCGATACTAATGTTATCTGAGGTATTACTGTACAGGAGTAAACAATGTACAATGGAACCTCGGTTAACAAACGGCTCAGTTAACATAAAAATCCCATAACAAAAGGAATTCCATAGAAAATAGTGGCTCAGTTTACGGAATTTTTTTTCTGAATGGATTAATTGGTTTTCAATGCATTCCTATGGGAAATCAAGTTTTGGGTGAAGTATTTTGGTTTTTAATGTATTCCTATGGGAAATTGCATTCAATGCATTCCTAAAAGAACTTCAGTTAAAGTGATTTTTGCTGTAAGAAATGTCCCACAGAAACTTTGTATCCAAGCGTATAAAAATGATAAAAAAATAAACATATTGGACCCTTGTGTTGAATCTTACACTTTGCCACTCAATTCCAAAGTGTTTTTATGAACCCAAAGAAAGCTGCTTCTTATAATTGGTACTGAAATGTTCTTAGTCTGAAAAAAAAACCCACTGAATTCACAAGAGTTAAGTACTACTGTATATAGAAAACCATCCCAACAACTCCAAGGAATACTGTAAATGTGAGATTCCATACAAATGAATGTGGAAAGTTTGACAGGAGAAATATAGTTCATATGCTTACGTTTTTATATGTAAAGTAATACAAAACGTCATTAAAATGCAACTACTTGACAATTACCATATTTTCTGGTGTATAAGACCCACTTTCTTCCCCTTAAAATACACTGGAAATGGAGTGTGTCTTATATGCTGGCAAATATTATATTCACTGTATATAGTGGGCTATTTTGGTAATCACTGGGTGCATCTTATACACTGGCAAATATGCTAGTACTCTCCCTACATAAGTAGATATGCTACAAGTATTTAGTTAGTTTAGTTTAGTTTAGTTTTATGGGGGGAAAGGATAAAAATTAGCCTCTACAAAAGTTGTCAGTAGTTCCACACAATATTGTTTATACAACATAACAATCTAAGAACTGCTAAAGGGGAAGGGGAGACTTCCCTGCACATAATTATACTCAAATATATGTTTACATAATGACATTGTGCCTCTAGGCCTCAGTATTAATTTGTGTTTTGTTATTCATCTAACAACTTTTTTTCTCTTTTGAGCACCGTCTCTTGAAAAATATCCAAATAAATTTGTGTGCTGTTGCATTCCAGTTAATATTTGACAGAACAAATATTTCTTTTAATTTAAGTACTGGCAATACATTTTTCACAAATTCTACTATGCAAAGAGCAGATTCTGTGCATGTGTGCATGCTGCCCCTTTTCAGGTTTTTCTAGACAGAAAACACACAGAAATGGTTTAAGATTCCTTTCTTCTACGGAGTAGTAAACCACTTCCTCATGCATCTTGACCATGACTACACAAGCTGCCTCTTCTCCCAGGAGGCACATTGGGGAATCCATTTCCCAGCCACTGGATCCACAGCCAAATATCTAAATCATTGAAGTGTAATTGAAGTAAAGAGACCATTCTTGTTCTCATCACTGGAGATGACTGTCAGTACTAGAAGTCCATGAGCTTACACTCTAGTTGTTGAAAAAAATTCCTAGAGCTGAGGGACAATACATCTTTCAGAGGCAAGTGTGTTGCCCATTTTTATATTAGACATGCTGCATCTATGTGCCTTAATGACCTTAGTCATGGTATTAGACCATAGCATCAACCTTGACAGCAAAATAAAATTATGCTGACCTATATTTTAGTGGTGGGCTCCAAAAAAATTTTTTACTAGCACACTGTGGACATGGCTGTGGTGGGCATAGCTAGGAGGAAAGCCCTGTGTTCCACCCAAATTAGGACTACTTTATTTCAAATCTGGATGAGTGGGGTCAGCCAGAATTTCTGCTACCCGTCCTGGTGAACTGGTGTGAACCTGCTGATGCCCACCACTGCTATATTTACATGAAATAGTAAATTGGGATTCTGAGGAATCTTGACTTCCCTGCACATCGCCATTTCACTATTCAAGAGGGAACTTTCATGTTTATAGGAAAAGGGGGGGGGGGGAATGAATAGAAAAGGCTTTTAACTTTAAGGGTGCCCAGTCACTCCTGACCTAAATCTAGGTAACAAAGAAAGAGTGCTCATGAAATTAGTGAAGATTCAGGTAACGTGCACCAAGTAACTACTCCAGTCTCTTCCAGCTATTTTAAAAGTACAGTGTATTGAAATCAAAGTAAAGTACAGAATAAAGTTCATCAGACAGTTAGAAAGCATTTCAAAATAAAAAAGCTGCTATCTGAGGAAAAGCCAGGATAGCCCTCCCTATATAAATTGGCTACATGATTGCAATTAAGATCCAAGAGAGTGTCCCTTCAGCCCCCACCTTCTCTGGGTTATATCTCCTCCCTCAGGTTCTGCCTCCTTGCCATTCCCATAAGGGATTCCAACCAATGATGCTACAGCATGACATGTCCATCACACATTAGGTTTCATTTCTCCCAACCCTCGAGGCCAACATTGTTTACATTCCACCCTGGTATGAAGGGTCTCCCACAGAACTGGGCTTTTTCATGACAGGGACTGTGGTAGCTCAAGTGGTTAAGACACTGAACTCGATGACTGGAAGGTCAGAATCCCCATCTCTGTCCCAGCTCCTGCCAACCTAGCAGTTTGAAAGAAAGACATTGCAAATAGATAAATAGGTTCCACTTCGATGGGAAGGTAAACAGCGTTCTATGCACTCCGGTGTTGAGGCATACCTGCCACATGTCCATGGAAACATCTGCAGACACAGACAGAGCTGGCTCTTTGGCTATAAACAGAGATGAGTACTGAAACCTAGAGTCAGGTATGACTGGCTTTCGAATAAGGACAACCTTTACCTAAGCAGTGCTCATAGTCTTGCTTCACTGTCTTCTTTGTGCTGCTGATTTCCATCCTGATACCCTCCATCTTGGATAGCCTGCCTGTAGGACTAAAACATTAACACAAAATGTAGGGATAGACATTTCTTCTTAATCTATTACTTTTAGTTAGGGAGCATGATGATTTATTTATTTTTTGGATTTTTTTCCTTACTGCTTTTTCTTGGTTTTGGAAAGATGGGACTGAATGTGTTTTTAATTTTGCTATTTTTTTCCTGTTTGATTTTTTTATTAAAAATATTATTTTGTTATTTTACTGTGTATTTATTTTGTTAAGGGTATATATTTTGGTCAGGGGTTGTTTTTTCTTGTTTGTAGTTGTTGCTTTGCAGCTTATCAGACATTCCTCGCTAGCCGATTCCCCCCTTTCCCCCCCACTGGACCACCCAGGTCCAAAGGGTTTCTGTTATTCCTGATGGGTGGCATTAAATCCATATTATTATTTTCTCATTTCTATTTTTTTTTTTTGTTTACTCTCTGATATGCTTGAAACTCAGACTAACATGGCTACCATTCTAAAAATTTCAATAGGTTCTAAATGTGGTCCTTAATTGCCTCCATCCTCTTAAAAAACAAGACACACTAATTCACTTATTTCAGTAGTCTTGGGGTGGAGGCTCCTTCAATGGTAATGAGGATCACTTTCTTTACTTGAAATGTGATCGACCAATTATGCTACACTGCACACCCTCCTGATAGGACCCAAGATATCATTCCCAAAGCCCTACTCTTTGTGCACCAGTTCATGCATGAGTAGCTATTCAATCTGTGACTCAGAAGATACACTTTATCAAAGTAAGTATTACACTTTGAGACCCATCAGCTTTTAACACTGGTAATCATAGAAAAAGGTGGGCGCAGGGAGTAACCTCATACAGGAAAGCTAGGCAAGAACAGGGACTTCAATCTTTTTGTAGAAATTTGTGAGAATGGGACATCACTATGACTTTATGTGTCATGTTTCTTCAAGCTTAACTTCACTGAAATATACGTAGAAGAAATTAGATTTGTAGGCATGAGAAGAGACAATCCAATATTGAACCACAAAGATATTTATTTAAATCTGTACATTTTACAGCCACTGAAAATTTGTACCATTGGATTGACAAGAATTTCCAAGAGGCAGAGCACAGTACAGCTGGTTCTGAACATTCTGCTTTAACACCCAAATATTAATGAGTTTGGAACTAGGCCTAAGAACACATTCAGTAAGACCATTTACTGATAGGTTTTATGAACAGAAGAAAGACAGATTCACTAACAAGATTAAAGACAAAATAGCTGTTAGGATATTCCTGCCTTCATTTCATCTACACCAGTGGTTCCCAAACATTTTTTGCCCATGCTCCAGCTAAGCATCTCTAAATTCCTGACCCCGACCCCCTAGTGACATATAATTCTTATTATTCAAAAAGTGAACTCCTATTCACATGGAGGAAGCCTAAAGGCCATTCATTCTTAATAACTCATTCTCGAATTACCCCCTTAAAACCAAATTGCCCCACTGTGGTGTGCCCCCCATTGGTAACCATGGATCCTCACAGAATAATCTCCCCTTTTCACATCAACTGTTGATATAGCTCAGCACTTCTATTCTAAATTGTCCCCACAATTATTTATATTTGACTTACAGAGAAACCAGCATTTCTGTTAGATGTGTGTGTTCAAAAAGACTTTTGACTAGAAACAAGTCTAGGAACAAGCATTTTCCTTAATTTTTATTCATGATATTTTCCTTAGTTGAATTGAATCTATCTTTGTGAGAAAATAAACAAAAGAAATAATATGTGAAAAGGCTAAAATTATGCATCAAAGTTACCGTGCTGGTGTAACATGTCTGTTTCACGCTACAGTGTGCTTTCATGTTTGACAATGCAATATTCTTCACCTGAATCAGTACATTGTTTGTAGTTACATGGTTTGATTTCAACATAATAATGCAGGAAAAAAATCAGATACAAAAGAATTAATAGTCCTCTAATAAAAAATACAACCTACCATCAAAGATAATTCATCCACCATCAACTAGAAAACACAATTCAGCATTTACTGTAGTAATTCTAAGAACAATATAGCTGATTGAACTAAAAACTAACATACTCTTGTAACTGTGTGTTTCTTCAAAATATTGTGCAAGGACATCCCACAAATCAATGTATCTATCAAGAGAATCCATAAATTCAACGTAACAATAAAACAGTAAACATGTTGAAAATGTCACAGTGATAGTGAAAAAAAGATAACTGTGAACTGTCCAATGAAGCTGTTGTTATCTAACCTTTCAATTTTGCAACATAGATGTTATGTAGATATGATGTCTGGGGATCTGAAACCATTCTGAATAACTACAAAATTCAAGGATAAAATCCCAAACATTTCCCACTGAAGAACATGAGACCTAATTTTGAGTCAATAGCCATAGGATTCCATTATAAGTATGAGTTCCTAGCTCCATTTTCATCAGCAAATCTTATCTGTTTTGATAGAGGAAAGCTGCAGGGCTCATAGTACTGCAAATGCAGTGGTACGAAGAGACTCAGGCCTAAGTTAAAAAGTATTGGTAGCCACTTTACCATCTGAAGTATATGCTATGATATGAACTAAGTGACTGACAAAAACAGGATGTACAAGTGACATTTTTGACTACATAAAATGTTCATACCTAACAGTCTCAGCAACAAAATTCAGCTTGTATTGATATTCTGAAAATATCTGAAGAAAAGCATTGTTCCTTGAATTCAACTTTGGGTCAAGAATGTTTGCTTTGTTTAAACAATACTTTATTAGTCTTCTGTCAGGATACACCAATATAGAAGAAAAGGCTTTTCCAAAGCCAAGTCAACCCATAGTATACCAGCATTCTCAAGTATTTGTCTCCCTAACATTTTATTAACTGTTTTTATGAATCTGAAGATGTGATGTGGTATTCTTCCACACCTGCTACCCCAGAGACTTAAAATTTCTTAAGAGACAACATTGTTTAGTCATTTTTAAATTATCTCCATTACAATGATGCTACTAAAACTGTTTCTAGAATTATGACAACACAAACATTTCTAGTAGATACTCTTTTCACATTCTTACTTATATTTCACCAATCTTCTTCATTTTCACTAAGCATTCATAAATTAGGCATTCATTCTAAATTTCACAACCATTCATTCTAA
The DNA here is from genome assembly GCA_030440675.1 of Furcifer pardalis. Classification (NCBI taxonomy): domain Eukaryota; kingdom Metazoa; phylum Chordata; class Lepidosauria; order Squamata; family Chamaeleonidae; genus Furcifer; species Furcifer pardalis. The sequence goes on from CP126894.1 coordinate 130,004,808, forward strand.
ATCTCCATCCTAAGTTTGTGTACATTTGGGCATACTGTAATATTTTCTAGATATCTGACCATAATACATTACAGTTAACAAAAATTATCTAGACTTTCATAATACATTTCAAAATACATATCATGCAGAAAAGGCACCGGAATCAGTTTTTAAGATAGGTACATCTAACATGCTTAAAATGTCTAAATTCTTAATTTGCACTCTACTCCTCTTTTATTTGACATGACAATATGATTAACTAGTTGATTCTAAGTGAATTTGATTTGGCACTCACAATTTACAGGGATCTCTATTTTCAGACTTGACTGATTCTAACTTAAACTGACATAAAACTTTATCACATTAATACTAAATTATTGCAAAGCAGCAACTGATATAAAACATGCCAAACCAGACCTTAAAACTAGAATATTGCATTTACAAACAAACTGATTCCCAGTAATATCCCATACTGTACTGGGAATATCCATCCATCCATTTCCACAAAAGGTTTCCAAATCCCTTAACCCCCTCAAAGTTTACTAATGATCTCAATATGTAATTGTCAAAATCTAATTTTTTGAAAAAGCTTAGAAAATTTGGACTCAGTGTTGGTGACATTTAGGGAACTTGTCATCTTAATATGAGATGTCTACATAAGTAATATCCAATAACCTGAAAGGCTCTTTGAAGTACAGTCAAACCTCGTATAAAGAGCGTTTCGCTTAAAGAGTAACTCGCTTAAAGAGCAGAATTTTCTCTGAATGTTAACTTCGCTTAACAAATAAAACCAACCAAAAACTCACTTAACAAATAAATTGGGGTTCGCATTCCCCCCCCCCCACAATTGGTCATTTACAATGGTGTTTTGCTTAAAGAGCAAACTCGCTTAAAGAGCAATCCTGTGGAACGCATTATGCTCTTTAAGCGAGGCACCACTGTACATTAAGGTTTCTAGCTTCCGAGGCAGCAGGTATTACTTACCTGTTATAACTTGTGTTCTATCAACAATTTTTCAAGAAGACATTTCAAAAGACCAAAGCATGGGTGTGTGTTTTTGTTTATTTCATTGATGGAAGCAGGTGTTTCTTTAGGAATTGTGTCCTTATTTAACATCAACCACACCATGATTTTTCTTTTTTCACTTCTCATGTGCCACACCTACTTAATTTTTGATAGCCTGCTGGGGAAATGACCTAACAAGTCCAATAGTTCCAATACAGCAGAAACAAGGCCTAAAATAGTACATCTAAAACCATCTGTATTTGTTCAAATTAGTTTAAACAGAAAATAAACAATTTGCTGTCTTGTTTTCAGAGTGGAGGAAGGGGGGGAGATGAAGTTTTCACAATACACATTCAATTTCCTCTACAATTACATTTCAATGGGAATCTAATTAATTCCTTGTGAACTATATATCACAATATTCAATTCACTCTCATTTCTTGCTTGCTTTGAGGCTCATTCGGTATAGAAAACTATCCAAGTTAATGGGATTTCCTTTGTATCCATTCTGAAAGATGGCACACCATTTGAATCATGCCAGCCACTAACTCTTTTGAATTTAACAGCTAAAAAGGACAAAACCCAAATCATATTTTGACAAACATCTCCAAACACAACAAAATGATGGAATCCTTTCTGTAATAATTCATATGATTAATATAAAACATGCAAGGAAGTATTTCACTTAGATATAGTCTCTTAATTCAAGAAATAATAAATAACTTTTTTTTCTGGTACTGTATCTTGATGCATAAGACAGTTAAAGTAATATACCTGAAAATCATTTACAGCATATCCCATACTCTAAACCCTTTCTCTTTTTAACTGGCTCATATATAGGAGGGAATGGAGAAAGATATGGGCAAAAAAAAGTACTGTACCTATAATCTGATCTTAAATACATTTACTTTTAAGTAATTTCAATGGTATCTCACTTAAAGAGCATAATGTATTCTGCTGGATTGCTCTTTAAGTGAGTTTGCTCTTTAAATGAAACACCATTGTAAGTGACCAATTGTGACTTCTGGCGGGTGGGGGTGGGGGGTTTGCAAACCCAGCTTTAGTTGTTAAGCGAGTTTTTGGTTGGTTTTAGTTGTTAACCAAGGTGACCATTCCGATAAATTGTTGCCATTTATTTATTTATTTATTTGTTTGATTTGTATCACCGCCCCACTCACCAGGGTGACTCTGGGTGGCTTACAACACATATTACAAACCCAACATAAAAACCAACCCCATAGAAATAATCATAAAAAGTATCAGGTTAAAATCACCAAAACCTTAAAAAGTCTTTAAAAAGTCCTCTACCTCCAGTTCCCCATTAAAGCTAGCTGAAAAACCCACCCCAGACAGCCCTTATATCAACCAACAGCGAGGTGGGGGCTGCCACACCTGGTGAGCTAGCCATGTTTTTAGTCCTTTTTTAAGCGAGTTAGTCTCTAAGAGAGGCACTCTTTATGCAAAGTTTTACTGTAATAGCTGACTGAACAACTTGGTTGTATTTTAAGGAAAGCCATGTGGGAAAGCCAAATTTCATGCCTTTTTAAAGGAAGCACGATAGGTAGACATGCAACATGTGAGATTTTCCAGAACAGAAATGAAGCAATAGGGAAAATTTTAGATATAAATGTGTCCCTGACATTCAGCTTTGCACACAGGGGTGGGGGGTGGGGGCATTCCTAGACTGACATTGGTAAACTGACATCAAGCTAAATGAACCAAAATGGGTTTTCAGTCAGGAACTCAGTTTTTTTGGTAGCCAGTAAAAGTCAACCAACATCTACTTACTGTTGATTTCCAAATTTATTAGGTAGGAACCCCTCTTGAATCTATAGGAATTGCCTTCCGGAAAATATATTTAGGACTGAGATGCCTGCACAATTTGGGGAATAGTTGAGAGCAGCATAAGGCTGCAACCCAATGCTCTCATACCTAGAATTTAATACATTACTTCTGGGTTGATAGATATTGAAGATATCCTAGTTTTCAAAAAAAAAAAAAAACCCTAGATACTTATGTTTTGTTTTGTTGGACAGTTTTATTTAGCTTTGCATGGATAATGAGGCATTTAGAAGAACACTTATTGATAGGAGTGCATTTTTTAAAAATCACAGTTAAGAAGCTCCTTGGAAAACAAAACAGCCAATACCTGCAAAAATTATACTGCTGAACAACTTCCAGTTTTACTACAACTTCTGCTAGCATTTGATAGATTTGCAGAGTGTGTATAGCAGGTTTAAGAGTATCAGAGACATGCACCACTCAATCTACTGCCTTTTATTTGTTGCTTGCAGTAAATCATCATTTCATATCATCATATAAATGTTGTCATATAAAGCACAGCTATAGTTTGCTTCCCATTTACCTGTCATTGACTTAACAGCAGAATCCTGTACAAGCATACTCTAAGAGGTAACTATCACCTGGATCAACCAGGCAGCAGCCTAAGGCATAGCTAGATGGCTTACTCAAACTCCGGAATATCGTTGTGATCATTCCAAACACAGTTATTCTTAAACACTACTGGACTCTCTCTAGTACATTTTGCAACATTTAAAAAGGTACTGGACAGCAGAAATGTAAAGATACTCTGCATATAGCCTGTAATACTCTAGGGTGCAATACTCAGTGGCAGTTTGTAAGGTGGAAAACAATTGCCATCAAATATTCTTTACACAAAGGCCATCTGGTTTTGGCTTAAATTTTCTTGCTTGTAAATGACTGAAATAACGTCTACTCTGCACAGATTCATCCCAAAGCATGTGTGGGTGCTTTCAGGAAAAGTCATTGGGTAAGTAAGGTTGAAATCCTACACATACTAACCAGGGAATAAGTCTCATCAAACTTAGGGATACTTTCTAGGCGATCTGTCTAAGTGAGCTAGCTTTCCCTGGCCAGGAGGGTAGGGGATGGGGGTTCGAAGCACCTCAAAATCCTTTTTTTTTTTAAGGCAGCCCAAAAGATTTACGTCAGAGTGAATTGTTCTGGGCTTTACTCTCAAGTAAAAAAGGCACCGTTTTTAAGCGTAAGGCAGCAACGATCAAAAGGACGTTTCCTATGAAGCGATCCCATTAAAGGCTGCAGACCTCAGCCTGCGGCGGAACCAAGTCAACCTCCTCAGGATCGTGCCTTGCTCCAAAAAACTGCGCCCGATCCTGCTTTTCTGGACCACGGCCGAAATCCCACGGGTGGTGGAGGTGGCGGGCTTGCCTCTACGGAGCTGTGCTGCGGCTCAGGGCGCACCATTGCTCCTTACTGTACCGCCAAGCCCCCCCCCCCTCGGGTTGCATCCTCGTTACTACGGTCCCTTGTCAGACGATTACACAGAGTAGAGAAGTCGGGCGGTGGCGATGCTCCGGCAGGAGCGAGCGAGAGCCCGGAGGAGCGGAGCGAAGTTTAGGACCAGCGGTTGCTCCCCTTGCCCACCACAGAAGCCGCGCAGCCGCAGGTTTCCTCACAGGGGCAGCCACGCGGGAAGTGGGGAGAGAGAGAGAGAAAACCAGACCAGTCCCTGAGGGAACGGAGACACCTGCCACCGTCAACAGGGGGAGTTTTGGAGGGGAAAAGGGCAGGAAGGGGCGGACGAAGAGGCACCCGAGGAGGTTCTGAGGTAAACTCAACCCGGGGTATGGGCAAGGCAAGGAGAGAAGCCACCCTCGTCAACCCCCCCCCCTTCACTTCGCGCTCCGTCCAAGAGAGCGGGTTCCCCTCACGCCACCCTCCGCGGCGAAGTCCACGGCAGACTTTTCCTCGCGCGCCGCCGGGAGTCCGCGCGGGCAAGCGCCCCTCTTGCTTCCCCCCCCCTCCGGTTCCCTGTTGCCGCCGCCGCGGGCAAGCGCTCTGTGGGGTCTGCCTGTGGCAAGGAGGGGGGGGCGGGTTGTCAACGCTCGGCGGCGGCCCAAGCCGGGTTCCGAGGGGGCTCCGCTGGAATTGGAAGTAACTTTGGAAGGCAATAGGACAAGCCAACCCAAGGGGGTTCCTTGGCGGTGGGGTGAGAGGAGGGGAGGAAAGGGAGTTGGAAGCCAAGCCGAGGGAAAGGCGCCTTCTTACCTCGCTCCGCTCCCACGGCCGGCACCTGAGCGATAGGAAATAATCCCGAGATGGCGAGGAAGTGGAAGGCGACCAGAAGAAGAAACTCGGGCATGGTCGGGGAAGGGGACTCGCTCCTCGGCGGCGTCTTCTTCTTCCTCCAAAGCCTCTTCGCTCCTTCCTCCGTCGTTGCTGGGCTGCACCCCTCGGCAAAAAATAAAAGTCACTCGGTAGCGCTGGGGGTTGGGTGGGAGAGAAAGAGATGGGTCTGTGCGGGCGACGAGGCAGCGGCGTGATTCGCAAAGGTCCCTGGCCAAGGCGGCGGCTGTTCCAGGAGCCCAGCTTGGCCGGTGGGTTGCCCGCCCGCCCGCCGCTTCCTCCTGCTTTGAGCAGGATTACGAGGCGGCTGTGTGCGCGAGCGCCGCTCGTGCGTCTCGACTTCTCAATGCGGGAGTACGTCTGAGCTTACATCACGCAAGAAGAGAGGGGCAGGCGGCAGGAAGAGCGCGAGTGTGCGAGCGACTTTGGCCAGGGGATGGGGATTTCACTGGTGATGAATCACCGAAGCCGCCGTCCGACGCAACCCCCCTCCCTCCCTCGCCCCGACTTAGGTGTCCGCATCAATCACGCCTGCGACTTCGCGAGAGTCAGTTAACACCAGGAGAAAATAATGCCCCCGAAGGAAAATGGAGACCCTTTGCCACTGACTCCTCTCCGAGCATCCCTGGGGGGGGGGGGGAGGTGAGGGAAGGACGTCCGTTACCCTCCCCGGAGCCTCCCTGCCAGACAGGGGCTCCTTCCCCAAAATAAAGGACCTACTAGAGGGGACCGTCGAGGAGAAGAAAAAGCGAGGCCGGAGGGTGGGTGAGGGAGGGAGGGAGGGAGGCAGGTGCGCGCGGAGCAGCCGCCTTTTTGACGCGCGGGAAAGCGCTGAGGGAGGAAGAGCCCGGCCTGAGGCTGCCGCTTTTAGGAAGGGGAACGGGGTGGTATAGTGTCGTTTTTCCCCACACAGATGGACAGGTAGGCTTCGGCCGCGGCGAGTGACTCAGCGGAAAACATTTGCTCCCGAGAGAGAAGAGAAACATTTCTGAGGGAAACTCAGAAGGCGAGAGAAAAAGTCCGGTGGACAGGCGACAAGGAAGAAATGCCCAGAGAGAGAGAGAGGAGGGATTTTGCAACAGTTGACTGGATACCTATTATGTCTTCATTGCAGCATTATTGGGACCAAGCCTCCTCCATATGACTAAGTCAGAGTGTGGTGGGAAGAAATGGCTTCCTTGCTTGTTTTAATGAAGAGCCCAGGCAGGCTTCTAGTTTAGTGTGAAAGGGCTGTGATACTTCTTCTTCCTTGTCTAGGCCAGATGTGAAACTGCCACAATGAAGGCACCTTTGGGTGAGTTCATTCTGCAGTTCCTTTCTGCTGACCTAGTGTGAGAAATCTTGCGTACACAGTACACTGGAATGGTGCCTTGACTACTTTTCTTCCTTTGGGGGTCTCAGAAGCAACCCAGTGGGGCTTTTTGAGGGGAAAGAGTAGCCAACAGGGTGCCACCATTGCCCAGAGGACACTCCAATACAGTATGTTGTTTGGCCTCACGTTCTTTGGGCAGGCTCTCCCCTGTCTAACTTTTGCTGACAAATACGGAATGGGTCCACAAGAACCCTTAACAGCGTTAATCTTCAAGATGCAATTCCTCCTTTTTGTATGCAACAAGTTATCATGGAAAGCTATAATGGTTGTGAAGGGAGGGCTTTCAAGAGGTTTAGCTCACAGGAGCTTGTTAAAATTTCTTCTTCCATGCAACTATTAAAGAGGGAACAGCCTTGACCTCCTTTGCAACTGGCTAGTCTAATGCAGAGACAGGCATCTCTAGGCTAGTGTGATCACAGTAAAAGGAGGGCAGGGCTCATATCTTGCTAATAGAAGAATGTAGAAGTTGGAGTTTCAGCAAGTCTATTTCATTATTGTGAACACCCCTGATGAAATTTCTGCTTCTACAGAATCTGGTCCTTCTATCCAGGAAGCTACTGTAATGCCATTTCTTTAATCAGCTCCCCTAAGTATACTATCTAACTATTAGCCAAGTGCTGCCCTCCATGTTTTGGGGCTTTGGTTTTATCATCCTTTACCATCAGCTAAACTTGATAGGCGTCACAGATTAAAAGCATCTGAAGAAACTCTCTAATGGTACAACCCAAAAGGGTAATTTCTTAGAAGATATAAGTGTAGGATTTTGTGGGATTTATGATTTTGGATTGCACACAAACTATTTGGTGCTCATCTATGAATAATTTGTGGGGTATATTTTTACAGGGTACACTGTTCCTAGACTGGAATCACAGTCATATTCAACTCTTCTTGTTTTTAGGATAGGTGTGAAGGCATATTTTCATTATGCTTTTAAAATCACACCTTTCTTGTAATTATTTTGATGTTTATTGCTTAACTTTTCTTGTTGCCTTTTACAAGGAGCCCAATGTTTTTATTCAAATGGCTAGACAAAAATGCTAGACTATATGGAGAAGTATATTCATTTAAATTATTAATTATATTCATACCCTTGAGGAATTCATACCCTTGAGGTTTGTTACACAGCCCAAAATCTTTCACACCACAAAAAGCTATGAGGGACCATAGACATCCCACTTCACCTTCCATGATAAACTGCAACTACTGCTATATCTGCTGCCATATAACAATTAAAGCTATAGGAGCACTGTCCTTTTTTCATATGTCCAACACTGCATATGTGTACTCTGCAATGAACATTCAAGATGTATAATAATGGTTATGGTGAAGTTGTACAGAGAAATATGCCTAAATAACATTAGTTTCCTAGATTCATTTTCCATTTGTATTCCTAAATTCTATGTCATCCACTTCTGAAATACATTAGAGATTTCCAGTACAGTGTTGTAAAACATCACTACTGTATTTTCCATGTTATCTACTGCTGATATAATAGCACCAATGGTGTTCACATTATTTATTCTACTTGATTCAAAACAATATGGGCACAAATCCCAATGACTGCAGTCTAACTGCCTGAAATATGTAGCTATTCTACCACTAAACATAGGTGAGCTTGAAAGTACAGTGGTACCTCAAAATATTTTAATCCATTCCATGGGGCTCACTGTTGTATGGCTATACGTTGCATGCATCGTATAGTGATTTTCCCTATGGGATACATTGTACAATGATTTTTTTTTTTTTTTGCTAAGTGGTTTTTCCCATTGAAAATTGTTGTACGATTTTTTCCATAGGAAAAATTGCTATGTGAGATGCCAATTTTTCCAAAACCTAATTGTTATGCGATTTAGTTGCTTTACAGGACAACTGTTGTATGAGGTTCCACTGTATATAACAGGTGTTACTTGCCTGTAATTCTTCACAGTTGGGTATGTTTGCTAGAACAGTGGAAGTTGCAGTTCATCTGGAGGACCACACTTTGTTTTTGTTTTGACAAAGCAGGCAGTCTTTTTGCCATGTTTAAGGTCACCATGTGCCAAAGAATGGGATCTAATAGGTAGCTAGGTATTCTTGACTTGCTGTATACTCCTATGACCTGAATCCTTGTATAAATCCATGCTGTATAAATTGCTGTAGTTATATGTGGCAAATTGTTGCAGGACCACCTCACTCAACAATCAAGATGGACCCTAGCACCTCATTAGTCAACCACAAAGGGTTATGCAAAACTTTTTAAATCACCAGTAGCAAATTTCTTTGAATTCAACAGTGACTACTGAATTACAGCCCAAAGCATCCTTCTAGAGCCATTGCATTATTAATTAAATGTTCTGTGTAACAATTCCATCTTTTACTTCTTAGTAGATTTTAGTAGAAATGGAGAAAACTGAAAAAGTATTAGGGGAAAAACATAAAGAGAGTAAGAAGTGGAAGGTAACATCATCTGAAAGCACTTCTTGCCCCATAAAATTATGTAAATGAGAATTTTCACACAAAATTTCACACTAAAAGCCTCAGCTAGGAGCACCCTTGTAGAAATAAAATCTTATTCTTAGTAAATATTTTAACTTAATGTCATTTTCTGGCTGCCAATCACACCTAATTTTGAATCAGTTTATTTATTAAAACATAGTCATCAGATAGTTCTTCAAAATCTTAATGAAAAGCCTTGAATATGAATAAATATAATAGGATATAATCATGACAAAAGCAATGCACTGAATTCTCTGGACTCGACAAGGTAATTGTTTCACCTGGGCTACATCAGCTTACTTGAAAAAATTCTTTCCAATTAGCGAGACTCAGGTCACAGAAAAAATCACCTCTGTGCCCCTTTTAATCTTTGTTTCATAAAAAAGTGTCAAGAATTCTGAACTGATATATACAAGAAAAATGAATATAAAATGCCATTGGAGGTTGGGAGAAGGGACATATACATTTACAGATGTGCAGATTGTGTTTTAGAAGAGTGTAATCCTAAACATCTGCAAAATAGATAATGGAGGGACTGAAACAAACAAGCAAGATTGAAATGAAAGGCATTTTTTTTGTTAACTTTAACACAAATTGCACACATGGGTGAATGGTTGCATTAGGAAGCATATTATGATGCCAGTTGCTATACTAAAAGAAGGAAGCTTTAAGCAAAAAGAAATTGTCAGTTGAAGCCTCAATAAAAACCCAAACTCTCTTTAAACCACTGGTCATACAGCCTAAATGAGTGGTTGTTTTGTTTTCAGGCAATGCAGGGGAAAGGTGGTATATTTTTTGCTTTTTATCATTTTACTGGCTTCTATTGGACTACAGCTGTTGCAGGCACTTATCTAATGTATGTTCCAGAGTGGTTGGGTGCCAAACTTGGATCACTTTGGCAATGTATTGGAATACAGTACTTGGATATAATCTGATCAGTAGTAGATTGGGGACACTAAAGGACATATTCCATATGTATTTTCTGATCATGGTTATCTGTGTAGCCATGATCAGAAAATGGGAAAAGACAATTTTGTAAACCTGAAGGATCACCACATTCTCAAAGTTGAAGGCACTGTGTAGTGCCTACATCCCAGGAAATTAGCATTTGTTTCCCACTAATTTTCCTTCCAATCCAAAAATCACACAAATGCATATAGATATCTACAGAAACTCAAATCAGTTCAGGCCATCTCCAAATCAGTTGGGGGTGATGTGGGTGGGTGGTCCTGATTTTGTTCAGCAGATATTTGGATGTAAGATCAGATGGTGTTCACATGCTCCTAATGTTTACCTTTTTCAAGAACATTTTAATCCTTGCAGATTAACAAAAACAACAACAATATTCCATGTTTCCAATTCATTAGATGCAGTTCAGTAAAACTTGCTAAGCTCTTTATCTGATACATATTAACGTGAAGGGCATGGCATTTAAAGACATGGTTAAACTGATTCATTCCATATCTGTATCCTCCAAAAAGATTTTCTTTCTTTTTGTGTCCCAAACAAACCCTGAACTGCCAAAATGAAGCCACCTTATTCATCTTGTCATTGCCGAAACCTAAGTGCTCATCAGTGCATTCCTCTGGCAGCAATCCTCAACCAGTAAATGAGCTGGAATCTGTATCTCTGTATTCACACCATCTGTTGTTGTCTGCCAACAGCCCCCACTTCAGCATGTTGGTCTTGCATTTAGAGACTCCGTCCCTCAGCCTACTCAGGGTCCTCCAAGTGACATAGAAAACACTAGTATTTTGTAACTACACCATTTATTTCAAACTGAGATCTCACATATGGAACTTACTTGTAGAAATCACAGAGCTATACCAGGCTCCTTCTATCTTTATGTTTAGAAATATGGTAAAATTATTTAAAGCTGCCTTTAGTAAATGAAATGGATGCTGTCAATAATAAATTTTAAAAATTAATTCTATGACTTCATAATATTTATAGTTATGGTCATAATTATTGTCTGTTGTACTACTTTATTACTTTTTATTGTTGTTGTGATGGGTCTTTAAGATTTAATCTTGTGTAAATTGCCCAATGTAGTGTCAATCAATCCTGATTAACAGAAGTCACACTAGAGTATGCCTGTTGAATCAGTGGAGTTTTAATGAGTTATTGATTCAAATGTGTCTACTCTAGTTGCAACATAGTGCCAGCATATCAATTTACAACTACAAGTAGGACCATTTGAATGAATGGAATTTATGGAAGAGTTGAGTCATTAAATAACCTCTGATTCAATGTGCTTTTCTAGTGCAGCTTGCTACATTAAGTAGCAGGATTTCAGCTGCTGTGACTCAATATATGAGTAGCCATAAGTAAGTAGGTTTGGATTACACTACTCAGTAAAAGACAGGTTAGAAATTAAATCTAATGAATTAATTAATGTCAATACATACTATATTGTGTTGTAAATCAGGTTTTAGTCCAACTACTCTTTTAGGCAGTTACCCGAACAGGTCTAAAAGGGAACCAATTATCTTGATTCTGCTTTATTTCCAATCCTTTTAACTAGTCTTTATGCCAATAAAATCATAAGAATTATGGTTGATGTTTCAAACATAAAGAATTATAAAGAGATGTCATCCAATGTGAGAAATATGCTATTTTATAAATTACTGCTAACAAATATATTTGTATTCCAGAATTACTTCTGCTAAAACATAATTCCCAGCAATCTAAGACCTTTTACTGATTTGTTCTGGGTTTTTTTCCCTTGGGTGATATTGCTGTAATGATAAAGAGATCCATTTTTAACGTTAGCATTAGAACAGTTGCTGGAGAATGCACTGGTCTTGCTTTTCTACATTACAGATTACACATACATCAAAATATGTTTATTTAAAGAGTCATTTATGGTTTTCTTTATAATGAAAATCAGTGGAGTATTTACAAGAAAGTGTCAATAAACAATGTGCTCCAAGAATTATAAATAAAAATGCAATTATCTGTAAGTAAGGATTTGTCAAATGACTATCCATAAATGACATATGGTTAAAATAATGTCATGAAGAGAAGGTAATTATCATGGAAGCCTCATTTTAAAATATAGGCCATCAAACAAATAAAAGTTGACCTTTATTAAATCATTTCCCCCCTCAATTTCATTTCCATTAAACATTATTCACTATGAAGTCACATCTGTGTAATGAAATAAAACTGCATTAATAATGTAGATCAGAAGTGCAAATATATTATTAGAATGGACACTATTCACTTTCTACCTTTAATAAATCAGCACTTAAACCATTTAATTGCCTGATGGGCTAGGAATAGGTGGTGTATTTTGATTGACCCTAATGTACTTTCTGTGAATTGAATTTATAGATAGAACGAGAAAATGTGTGGTCTCTCAATGATAAGTAAGTTCATGTTTTGAAGTACTCTTGAAAAAGCATTATAATAAGCAGTGCTTAAACTTTAACATAAGCTGTGGTATGTTAAAGACAGTGGTTCAGAAACAGTGGTTTTGTGTGAAATCCCATAACATAATGAAAGAAAAACTGGGAAAGGCTGAAGAATAGTAGGTTTTTTTCACTTTTCTGTCATCCTCTACATATGAGGTTACTCCTGAAAAACATCACATTACATAGTTTTGAAGCCAAAAAATTAAAGTTCCTTGTCAGTTTTATAGGCAGGTTCAAGTGGAAATGCATCAGAGAAAATCACATTATTTTGAATTATTTGCCTTTTTCATATATATGGTTTAACCTAACAGCAGCTGTAAAAGACAAATGCAGCTACCGTATTTTATTTATAAACTTTTAAAGCATCCTTTTAAAATGGTGGTTTTCCTCCAGAATTTTTTTTTAAAAAATCACCAATAAAATTGTTAAATTATAGATTAAAATAGCAGCTTTTATATATCTGCAATATATGACTCACAATGTGCACAAAATAAATACTAAATGTCTAAGGTAACACTATTGAAGTACCACTTTTCTGGTCAAATTATTTCAAAAAATTTAATTTATTCTAATCTTATCTATATTTCAGATGTGGCCATAATTTTAAATTGTGCAAGACTGTACTCTGATACAGTGAACTGCTTTACATGCTTAAATATATGGTATTGGACAAGTTACTTATTTTCTGACTGTCCACAGGATAACATTCTTGATTTAGGGGCAAAAGAGTGGTGTATGGGCAGTATAGAATGGAAAATTCCTGTTAGGCAATGTGGCAGAGCTTGGAAAAAAATTGATTGGGGTTTTGTCTGTCTGACAGCTCTCCAAATCCCCCATGCAGCATGGAGTTGTCATTGTATTCAATGTTATGATGTAAGCCGCCCTGAGTTGGTTTTCACCAAGTAGGGCGGCATATAAATCGAAATAATAATAATAATAATAATAATAATAATAATAATAATAATAATAATAATAATAATAATAATAATAATAATAATAATAATAATAATAATAATAATAATACTTGCTTTGTCCACTGCAATTTGTATCTGAGGATGCATTTTTTTCCTGAAGCAGGAAAAATGTCATTGTGTGAATTTGTTTAAGGTGGATCCCAGCTTGCAATGAAGTGACCCATACACTATGATCATGGAAAAATCTCCTGCAGCACATATGAAATGAGACATGCAGGTTTTAACACTGAGACTGCAATGGATTACCACAGCCTTGAGGATATTAGCAAGGCACACCTTCACAGCCAGTCCATCTGGCATGGCCTCTTCCAACTTCATGACCAATGGGGTTCAGAGTACTGTACCTCCTCTGCTCATTTTGTCATTGGGCCCAATATGATGGTTTCAAGTGTCATTTCTCCAATGAACCCTCACCCTCACCTGAAGGAGCTCATCTGCCTGTATCCACTGGCCCCTTTAGGGAGTCAGTCAGGTTAGTTAACTGGCACCTGGCACTCAGTGTTGAGTTGCTGGCTGTACGGTCTACTCCATTACCATAGTGGGATGTCCAACCAGACAGATAATGTTTGCTTGCTAGCATATGTAGAAACTGTAATCCAAAAAAGTAACTTCCCCAAACTCTCAGAGGGGAATAAAGGGAGGGTAGACACTTCAGTCTACATTTTTCCATTATTGTTACTATATAACCAGTAAAATGTTAGCATTGGTTTCCTTCAAGGATGAGGGAGATATATTTACAATTATACAATATGGACATGTGGAATGATTTCTGTTTTACCAATTTGTAGGCAGCTATTGTACATAGAAATTACAGTACTGTACTGCTTTATTGTAGTGGATCTGAGAAAAGGTTTCCTAGAACTGAGAAATGTTTGTTAACTCAGTGGTTTATAACTCAGTGGCTGTAGACGCAGAGGTTGGGAGTTCAATTCATCACTGGTGTCTCATTGACAAGAGTTGGACTCAATTATCCATAGGGTCTCTCTAATTCTGTAGTTCTAACATGATGATTATTACGATTACCATATGGATGCTAACTTACTATAGCCTGAAAGTTTGTCATTTTTTTCTGGAGGCAATAGTAATGAGATTGCCTAGAAAATATTTATCCAGAGGAGAAGAGAAAGTATCAATAGCAGGAATTGCTTTGTTTTGTAGCAGAGATTTCTCCCTTGTAGCAAAGATTATAATTAAATAGAAAATTAACAAAAAGAACTAATGGGAACCAGAGAAATCAAAGCTACAAATGCAGTTCAAAACCAGTTTATTCATACACTGTGTTATAACTTCTTCATCTTAATTGGTGTTATTAATACTGACAAGTTAAATAAATGAATTCATCAAGCTATAGAATATTATAAAAACTCTTATTGAGATAAATTAACAAAGCTGAACCAATCATTCTAACTCAACTAAGTTTAAAGAAACACAGGAATGTTAATAATTACCTAGAGTTAATTCTACACTAGCAATTATGGAACCATTTTGATCAGCTTATTGAAAAACCAGTTTTTTGTTTCATTTAGTGTAGCTGGTTGTGTTATAGGGGCAATGGCTACAATTGGCAATTCACCTGTTACCTGCTAGGTCACACATTGTGAAGAAAGATAGTGATTGTACATACCAAAATTATTGGACCGTGTCAGAGGGATTGATGCATACAGCTTGTAAAAAGGAGAAGTTGCCCTGTGAAACCAAGTTGCTAGGGAATTATATTGGCAGCTTTTCTGGATGTAGCCCAGTGTCCTGACCTGTCCTTCCAGATATTAAAAAAAGTTGCTAGGCAGCAGCTGACACTGAACAAGGACAATAAGAACAGCACTATTTGTGTGTGTGTGTGTGTGTAGTTTTTTTAAAGAAGGAAAATTAGAAAAGAAGCTTTGCTTGAATCCAAGGACTTCACTTGATATTCTGTGTAGAGAAACCATGCAAAATTAGGAACTAAATTATTTCTTTTCTTTCTAAAGAAGATCTGATTTTATAGCTGTTCTCCTGTAAACCTGAAGTAGGCATTCCAGGACTAGACCACTTCACAAGTTGAAATCATTATAAAAGAGTAAACCTTTCCATCTTGGAAGAGACATTAATTGCATATACTACATTTGATGGGCTTTTGCTGCAACATCCTATCTATCCATATAGAGGGATATACTGTATCTGAATTCCATTGTTTGAAAAACCCCTTTATTGTAACAAGGTAAATAGAATATTATACACAGAGACTTAACATATCAAAGGACCTGGGGCAGCATTCTTTCCATACAGTGAATCTCCTGAAACAATGTGACCCATGGAAATGTTTGTCACAGGATTCTGCTGGTGGTGTAAACTAGCTACATACCTTAAAGGCATTCAAATAAACTGCTAATCAGCATCAACAGTTGCTAAAAATGTTCTTCATTTTAATTGCAGCCTGCATGAAGGGAAATAATTAGCATTAAGCAACAAATTATAACAGAGTACCCATTTTTTCCACTTCTGTGTTTAAGTTATTCTGAGCACACTCACATTTATTTTTGATCTCTGGAACATTTCTGCAGAATAGGTAATTGTGATTTGATGACCACTTACTATAATGGTTACACTATACCTGAAAATGTAATTAACTCTTTTATTTTAATTATGCATTAGGTTTTAAGCTTTAAGGAGCCCTGGTGGTGCAGTGGTTAAACTGCTGCACTGCAACCAAAAGGTTCTACATTCGATTCTGACCTAAATTCAATCTTGGCTCAAAGTTGACTCAGCCTTCCATCCTTTCAAAGTCAGTAAAATGAGTACCCAGCATGTTGGTGACAAAATGCTAATTAACTTGTGAACCATCCACAGAATGCACTAAGCACTATGGGGTGGTATATAAGTGTGATTGCTTTGCTAAGTTCCTCATTTAAAATTGTCAAATATATGAGAAATAAATAACAAAGCATAAAAAGAGTGAGGAACATATGAACAAGATTCCATTGTTTTCCTAATAACTTTTGATTATGCCTATTTTACAGGGATGTGAAATAACTTGAATACATTTGTTGATCTTATGGCAGCATATGACACTGTCCAAGATCAATTGATGCTCAAATAGCTCTATTTTATTAGAAAAGATCATGGACTTACAAAAATGAGTCCTACTTCAAAACCAATTTTTTGTTGACTTTCAAGGAAGGTACATTTGCTAGAGAAATCAAAATAATGGTCTCCTACAGGATTTCATCCTGGCACCATTACCTTTGAACATTTACACAAATGATCAGTCAATGTTCCCAGTCTGAGAGTTTCATTTATAATGATGATTTCCCCTTGGAAATCCATGGAAAAACTTTTGAGTCCATAAAGCACCAACTAACCTCTGCCTTGGATTATCTTTCTCTATATTTATAAAAACAACCAGCTGGAAATAAACCCTTTGAAAACACAGAGAAACAGAAAGGGAAGTCAAGATTTTGGAACATTGTCCAAATCCAAAGTATCTGGTCATCAATCTGGATGGAACTTTGACCTACAAAAATACTGCCTGAACACCAAACAGAAAGTTTCAGCCAGAAATAACATACGGTACTTAGAAAACCGGTTGGTTGAGAGGGGTACAAATCCAAAAACAGCTTTGTCACTGTGCCAATCCACTACAGAATAGTGCTAGTATAAATCAGTACATGTCAGACAAGTGGATGCAGCTTTTAATGAATCATGCAGGATTATTGCTGGTTGCCTAAAACCTACCTCTATCGAAAACATCTATTATTTGGCTGACATTGTCTCTATGGAAGTACATTGAGAGGTACTAGCAAATACTGTAATGAACAAAATAAATTGATATAGCACCAAAACCATCCACTTCATGGGCACCAACCCCCTAGTTGACAGCTAATATTGATGAAATGTTTTCTGCACACGTCTCATGTTCTATTACAGCAGAAGAGGCTAGACTAAACCTACAGAAGGCAAAAGCTCAACTTCCTAAATGAAAGTGTGCCAAACAGTTATACAAAGACAAAATTCTGTGTGGACTATCTGAATTTACTTAACAGATGTCAATGCAAAGTAGGATGATCAAAAAATTATCAAGTAGAATGGATAGATTTGGATACAGGACAAAGTTTCTGTGAATGAGGAGAAATTCATTCTGTGCAGCATATAAATGCCCCCTCCTGTTAACCCAGAAGTTCAAAAGCAAGACATTGCAAGTAGATAAATAGGTATTGCTTAGGCAGGAAAGATAACAGCATTCTGTGTTCACCGTGTGCTCCTAGATTTGGACATGACTGGCTTCTGAGCAATGGAGACCTTGAGTTTGACCTTAATTTATGGTCTAGATAATGCCATTGAAATGACCTGTTTCAAGTAAAAAATAATCTGTGCAACATTTTATACAAAGAAAGAAAGAACAAGGATGGACGAAAAGTCAGTCCAGCTCCAGAGTGAAAAGATACACAAATAACTAATATGTACAGTTGTACCTCGCTTAAAGAGCAGAATGCGTTCCACAGGATTGCTCTTTAAGCGAGTTTTCTCTTTAAGCGAAACACCATTGTAACTGACCAATTGTGGGGGGGATTGAAAACCCCAATTTATTTGTTAAGCGAGTTTTTGATTGGTTTTATTTGTTAAGCGAAGCAAACATTCAGAGAAAATTCTGCTCTTTAAGCGAAACACTCTTTAAGCGAAACACTCTTTATGCGAGGTTTGACTGTATTTTGGGAACTTATTGAGGAAAATGACAACATTGGATAGTTCTCAGTTAAATGTTCCATGTGATTGCTGAGACTTAACTCCATCTATAAAGTGCTAACATATTGAGGGTGAGTTCAGACAATTAGAAAGGATCACATCTAATTGTACCAGAAAGGGTCATTTTGCTGGGATTTAAGTCTCACACATAAACCGTTTTGTCACTACATTAATTGTGACAGTCCCCAAGAAGAAAAGCCCTGCCACTACACTCAAAAATGTCCAGCCTGGATATGGATTGGGGTTGGGCTGGGGCATTATTGCCCATATGTCACATGATCACCAGGAAATAGGTTACACTGGGTCATGGTATAAGTGGTCCAAATTGTGGGTTATTCCCCCATTTATTTGCACTCTCAGTAAACTTGAAATATACCCTATGAAATGAATGTACAGTATTGTACTTCTTTCTGATCTCTCAGTGACTGTATGTCAATTGACTAGTTTATTATTTATTTATTTATTATTCAAATTTATATATTGCCGCCTAAATCAACTCTGGGCAGCATAACAACAGTGAAAACATTACAATCATATATTACAATCATATAACATTAAAAACTCTTAAAAACCCTTAATAGACCTTAAAGACCTTAAAGATTACCCTCCCTCTCCTCATCAATTATTTAAAAAATATGATTAAAAGAATGACTAAAAGAACAGAGAGGCCTACACTATATAAGCCAGCCAGGTTTTTAGTTCTTTCCTAAAGGGCAACAACTCGGCCTGGAGGTGCAACTCAGTTGATAAGAGGTTCCATACGGCTCGTGCAGACACAGAAAAGGCCTTCCTCCTAGTGCTAGAGAGTCGAGCTTCTCTAGCTGATGGTATCTTTGGAGAGGCTCTCTGGTCCGCTCTGGTGGGATGGACAGATGTTCTTGGGGTGACGTGGTCACTTAGGTATTCTGGCCCACTATCATGTAGGGGTTTAAAGGTCATAACCAACACCTTGAATTGCACCCAGAAGCACACCGGTAACCAGTGCAGCTCCCAAAGCAGTGGCAATGCATGGGCATAACACCCACGCCTCATCACCACCCGGGCAGCCACATTCAGAACCAGTTGCAGCATCAATGGTCATCAAGGGCATTCCCATGTAGAGCACATTACAGTAGTCTAGTCTAGAGGTGACCAGAGTGTGTGTGACCATGAGCAGGTCACATGAAGTTTTTGCACTCCTGGCCATGACTACCACTTGCTCTTTTAGCAGGAGTTGCGAGTCCAGGATAACCCCCAAGTTACACATAGGGTCTGTTTAGGGCAAAATAGCCCTATCCAGAACCAAAGATGGTAGCTCCTGAGATAACACAGGGCTCTGTAAACACTGTGTACTGTACACCATCATACCACTTACGTAGGCTGGGGTTTCCAGTCCTGTCTTATTTCAAATATAGTCGTTGAGGGCTAGAGAAAGGTGACTAGGTCTCCAAATAAAGAGACCACTGTTTATTACTGGTTAATCCTTGAGTATTAATGCCCTTAATTTCTGAGAACATTCCCTTCCAAAAGGTTGCCACATCTTTAAGAATGGAGGATACATTAGCACCAGGGTAGCACTTCCATTATATGAATCTGTACTTGATGCTTTCTACTTTGTATCTGAATGCTTGGCCCAAAGACCAGAAAATAACTTTGTATCTTTTGGAAAATTGGAAAGTGTTATTCTTTTGAGTTTCTAAGGAGTGGCTGAATGGACCCTTCCCCACAAAAAGAGTCTAGTCAGTGACGCAATACCCAATGGTGCTTGCTGCAATTACTTGCTACATGTACAAGTCCTAGGGCAACTTACAAAGATCTACAAAATATTTTGCAAATACTTTCCCATTTGTTTATTTATTCAGAAAAACAACCTGCTGTTCTCCCAATCTTACCATAAATGTTTCATTCCAAAACCTATTAGTTCCAGTTACTTTTCAAAGGCTCAAAATTTATTTGTAACTATATATTTATATAGTTTGCTCATATATGGTTAGAATTTTAGAAAACAAAACTTTTTTTGTTTTGAAAAATAACCAATACACTGATTTTATGTTACTCCCCCCAAGTGTGTGGGTGTGTGAATTTTTTTCCATTCAGGAACCCAAGGCACAGCACAAATCAGTACTTTTTTATTGTTCAGTCGCACAGTGGATTCTGAACTTTTGCGACCCTATGGACCATTGTCTGCCAGCCACCTCTGTCTTCCACCATCCTCCTCAGCTTGCCCAGCTTTGTGCCCATTGCATCTACAATACCATATAGCCGTCTCATTTTTGGGCACCCCCTTCTTCTTTTGCCCTCCAACTTTCCTAGCATCAAGGCTTTCTCAAGTGAATCTTCTCATTTGATGTCCAAAGTACTTTAGCTTCATCTTTACTATTTGACCTTCTAAGGAGCAGTCAGGGTTGATTTCTTCTAGAATCGACCTATTTGTTCTCCTCACTGTTCAGGGGACTCTCAAAACTCTCCTCCAACACCACATTTCAAAGGCATCAGTAGTTAATCAACACTTAATATTTCCTGTCATTGGCAGCTCCTCAGTGGCTTAGTGGTTAAGATGCTTAGCTGGAGACTGTGAAGTCAGGTTTTGATACCTTAGAGCTGCACTTTGGGACATGAAAGGAGCCTCATTCAGGCGTCCCCTAAAAATCCTTTCAACACAGAGTAATCTCTGACACTAAATTATTATTATCTTCTGGCATTTAACAAGCCACAACTTCAGAAGTACAAAAATAATCATAAACTTGAAGTTCTCCTTTAAAGGATATGTAGTTATTCATTGCTGAGTTACAATCATAATGTAATCAAGTTATATTTTAATTATTGGGGTGGTGAAGCAATAGTTACTGGTAATTGTTTATTTTGGAGTTTTGAGTCATACTTCACAAAAATTTCTGTAATAATACCAAAGAGCAGGTGAAAGTAAAGAATGAGCGAGATCATCAGCTACTACCCAATTATGAGATGATATACTAAATACTTCTACAGAGACAAAAAAATTAACAAAGCTTTGTGCACATCTTTCTTACTAATAGTAGTTGAAAAAACATACAATCGTCACTCACCATCACTTCCCGTTCTTTTAACTGCAGTAGAAACACACTAAACTTGAAATGCCCATACATTTATTTCACTTAAATCAGGCATACTCAGTGGCATAGCATGGGTTTCAGCCACCTGAGACCCAGGATGTGGGTTTCAGCTGCCTAGTGCGTAAGCCAAATTTGCCACCCGCTGTGCGGGACCCAAGATGCTGGTGCCCATCCCTGCAGCAGCCTCTAGGGCTTCTGGAAATTGAAGTCCAAGAACACCCATAAGCCCAAGTGACATTTTGCCGCCCCCAAAAAGTGCCACCCGGGGCACACACACACCCTTCGCTATGCCACTGGGCATAGTCATACATACCTAACATTGCAATCCAACAGTCATTTTGAAACATAGGTGGGAAACCTGTGGCTTTCCAGATATTATTGAACATTAACATCCAGCATCAACTATCGTAGTTTAAGCTGACTTGGACTGATGGAAATTATAGCTCAATTGTACATTACTACCCTTGCCCTGACTTAACTTTGTGCTGGTATAGTCTGTGTCTTTGGGCTGGAGGACGTTTGGAGCTTACATGACTCATCTCCTCCATCATTCCTTCCCTTTTCTATAGCCTTTTGACTTTTCACATAGTAATTATGGAGACAGACTTTTCATTAGCAAGTTTCTGAGATCAAGTAGCACAAGGGGTTCTACCATCACAAGAGCATGTCTGTGCCGGCGTAAGAAGATCTATCCTGGCACAAGAAACTTCCACTTGTTGCAAAGCCCCAGTAACCAGCACTTCATTGAGTTGGGATTACAGTGTTTGAATGGTTTGTACAAAGCTGGAACAATAGTTGCTTGTATGACTCTGTCAAAGAGCGTTTGTTTTTTAAAAGGGTCGATAAAATGTTCATTTATTCAGTGTAAGTCTATATGTAAACATATAGCCCATGGTTTCCAACAGAAGCATAGCGTGCCTTGGCGGGGCCCCGTATAAAAATTTGTTTGGGGGCCCTTAGGAAGGGTAAAGATTTCTCACAAAAGAAAAAAATGCATAAAATTACTTAAACGGGGAAATCCCGCAGCCTGCGATAACCGATGTAGGGTGTTGCCAACTTTTGAACGCACGCTTTACAAAGCTGGCTTGAGACTCAATATCAAGAAAACCAAGATCATGGCAACAGGCCCTATCAGTCCCTGGAAAATAGATGGGGAAGAAGTAGAGGCAGTTACAGATTTTACTTTCCTAGGATCAAAGCTCACTGCAGATGGGGATTGCAGCCATGAAATAAAAAGGCGACTGATTCTCGGGAGGCAAGCAATGAGAAACCTGGGGAACATAGTGAAAAGTAGAGACATTAAATTGCAAACAAAGATTCGCATAGTAAGGGCAATGGTATTCCCTGTGGCAATGTATGGTTGTGAGAGCTGGACCATTAGGAAAGCGAAGCGCAGAAAAATAGACGCCTTTGAGATGTGGTGTTGGAGGAGAGTTTTGAGAGTACCCTGGACAGCGAGGAGAACAAATGGGTCAATCTTAGAAGAAATCAAGCCTGACTGCTCCTTAGAAGGTCAAATAATAAAGATGAAGCTAAAATACTTTGGACATCAAATGAGAAGAGAGGATTCACTTGAGAAAGCCTTGATGCTTGGAAGGGTAGAGGGCAAAAGAAGAAGGGGACGGCCCAAGATGGGATGGTTAGATGGTATTGTGGAGATAATGGGCACAGAGCTGAGTGAGTTGAGGGGGATGGTGGAGGACAGGAATGCCTGGAGGACAGTGGTCCATGGGGTCATCGCAGAGGGTCGGAATCGACTGTGCGACTGAACAACAACAACATTTGTTTTGCTTACGCACGTTGGGGGCCCCGTGGCCCTCCTCCCACCTTTGGTCCAACTTTCCTCCCCTTTGCGTTATCTCTTTGCTTCCCGTTAGAAAACCTGTCCAGGGCGGGCAGGCAGGCGCTGAAGAGCAGCGCCACCCTTTTGCGGGTAACGGGCAGGAGGAATTGGGGGTTGGGGGGGCACCAAAGGAGACCGTCCCTTCTCAGGCCTTCTCACAATGACGTTGGCTTCGGCAGAAACAGGAGAGGTGGGAACCGCTGCAACCCGCGCTGCTGGCTGCTGCCCGTGGCCTTTGCCACCATTGGCAGGGCGGGTCCACGGCCGGGGAAGCGGGAGAGACCGTCAAACTAAGCCCTCCCAGCCTCTTCCCGGGCCAGAGTGCCCTCCGCTGCTGTTGCTGCGGTCCCGCCGGAGGCGTCGCCAGCGCTCGGCGGCCTCTCCCCGTGCCGCCCCCTCCCCAGTGAAGGTCCCAGAGCGTCCGGCGGTCCAAGTGTCCCTGGTTCATCAGGGGCCGCGCGCGCACCCCCGCTCTCTCGCGTGAGTGGAGGCGACAGAAGCAGCGGAGAAAGGAGAGCCCTGCCCTCCCTTCTTTGTCCTGGGCAGGTGGGAGGGGGCAGCCCAAGGCCTCCCAGAAAGGCACCCGCCCCCAGCCCGCTTCCGGCGCCCTCTCCCAAGGCTCCCTGGCCGTCACCTCCCTCCCGCTCTGCATTTGTTTTGCTTACGCACGTTGGGGGCCCCCGTGGCCCGGGGGCCCCGTATAATTGATACGGCTGATACGGCGGTAGCTACGCCCCTGGTTTCCAACATGGGGCACGTGCCTCACCAGGGTGGGTGGGGGGTGGGTTCTATTTTTAAGGGCAATTCAAGAATGTTCCGATCACATTAATGGTGTTTTAGGTTTCATCCATGTGAATAGGAGTTCACTTTTTAGAATTGTATGTCATAGGTTTGTGTGTGTGTGTGTGTGTGTGTGTGTGTGTGTGTGTGTGTACAGGTGCACAAATAAGGGAGAGCAGCTATGAGCATGTATCTTGTGGCAGCAAAATGCCAATAGGTAGAGATTTCATTCTGATGAGGAGCTAAACTATATTAATCATGAAGCCATTCAAATAAAGAAACATCTGGTACAAGGCTTCATAATTTAATAAAGGCAATACAAAGGCTGTCTGAAGTCATTGTGGCAGCAGCACAGACTGGACAAAATCTTTATTTCCTGACAAGATTAAAGTGCATGTGGGCAAGCAGTCAGTATGCAATTATATCAGCTAGTAAGCCAAAAAGCTATGAGAACATAAATGCATCTTTTCTACATTTTACAAAGTCCTAATACTCTGGAGCAATCCTGTAACCAAATATGCTTGTGAAAGACAATTGAGCAAGAACTGATCTCTGTATTTTATTTCTAAATGCTGATCTGTGGTGCCTTTCTTTTAGTATGTCTGGCTGCAAAAAAATAAATAAAAATAAAAATAAAAAAGAATCATTTAAAACACACCTGTAAAACTATTACTTTGTCTTTCATTAGATATGGTGCTATGGCAAGAAAATGTTTTTAGTTTGTTATACTCACTTTTATCTTTATAGAGGGTAACATGAAAATATGCCAAAGGGTCTTCTCTATTCTATAGTAACTGCATCTGAAACGCTGAAGGAAACCAATTCTGTTTGTGGTACTCCAGTGACCTCTATAGGCTGGTTCTCAAATTATTGCTTTAACAGGATAATACAAAAAACAAGATACATTACTGTACTGTACTTTTAACTATGAAGAATGTGATTATTTCATCCCTATTTTTTAAAAAGGTAATTCCTTAAAAGAAACTCTACACACACACACTCTGTGGACAGTTAGTGTGTGTTCTAGATTTCTTCCTGTAGAATTTCAAATGTATATTTGACGGAGAATAATTTAATCTAAGGATTAATTTTTGTGCTTGCAATTACATGAGAATATAATGAACGTAAAAAAGGAAGTATTTTGACACCTTAAAGACTAAAGCTGATATCATTTTCAATATTTATGCATGAAGAGCTCACATAAGCTGCTATGGTTATATAATGAGGTGGTAATCATATATGACTTTGTACCTGATTGGATGAACAGAAAACTCTTCAAGTCAAAAAGGCAGCCTCTGTACTTGAGGTTTTGCATGTGTAAGTACAAAACAGAATACTGATCTAACAAATTTATTGAAGGAAATATTTCACCAAAAGTTTATATGCAAATATTCTTTGTGAGGTAGGGCCATGGTGGCTTAGTGGTTATAATGCTGGGCTTGATGACTGGAAGGTCAGTAGTTCAGCAGGTCAAGACCCAAGTGCTGTGCGATGGAGTGAGATCTTGTTGATTGTCTCAGCTCCTGACAACCTAGCAATTCCAAAGCAGGAAATAGCAAATAGATAAATTAGTACCATTTCAGTGGGCAAGGTAACAGCGTCCTGTGCATTTTGGCATCTAGTCATGCCTGCCACATGACCACAGCAACTTCTGCAGTCAGTGCTGGCTCTTTGACTGAAAATGGAGATGAGCACCACCTCCTAGAGTCAGACACTGGCTTTCAAGCAGGGGAGACCTTTATTCTTTGTGAGTGTGACGACCCAGTAAAGAGACAGAAAGGCACAGAATATGAGATTTTAAAATGACAATAGCGGCCACATTAAATAACCTTTGTCTCTACACAAGACTGTAAAGAATACTGCCTACTATTACAATAATTTTGTGTCAGCAATCCTTCTGGGTTGAAAGGATTTTTGTGGAAGAAACTCCACTCAGGGGACGGCCAAATGAGGCTCCTTTCATGTCCCCAAGAGGTGGGACAGAGACGGGCATTCAACCCATCATGCAGTACTGGGGTCTTGAACTTCTCGGTCATAGCCCCCACACTATGAAACCTCTTCCCAGTAGAACAACACCTCCAGGCCCAGTTGCTACCATTTAAGAAAGAGCTGAAGACTTGGTTGGCAAAATGGGTCTCAGGACTTGGATTGTCAACAAGCTCCCCCTTCTGCCTCATCTAAGGTTCCCCCATCCTGTAATTAATTTTAATATTAATGTTAAGCTGATTTTATATTTGCTTTTAGATAGTGGGAGCTTTTTAATTGATTTTATATTTGTTTTAACCTGTTCTATTGTATGGTCAGTGAGGTGCTTGCTGGCCTATGTACATTGTCCAGAGTCCACTGGATTAGGGCGTAATATAAATTTATTAAAATAAATAAACTGCCAGCTCACTGGCCTTCTGGCTAACCAGGTGAGCTTCTTAACCACTGATCCACTGCAACCCATACTGCCTACTAATACATGTATGAATGGTTCTCAACCCCCCCCCCCTCTAATTTATGAGTAATTCAAAATGTCAGGAAATGACTAGATATCGTTGCACAATATTGTGCAGATCTTCCTGGCAGGAAGAAGGATGCTAAGTTTTACATAGGAAAGGGCAGCCTGAATGTTGACAATACCAAAGTTATAATGGATGACAGGATATCCTCTTTTGCTTATTACTATTCACTAAAAGACACCAAGCAAGAGAAAATCCAAGAGCCTGACTCCTTTTTCATCAGTTAACCACTTTACACCGAAACTCAAAGCAATTGTCAGATCTCTTTTTCAAATCACTTCCAACCATTCTCTTTCAAGATAAGCATAATTGGTCTTTTCACTTATTTGACATATTTTAAATATAGGGCTGTGAGCCAAGAAGCAACAGTTAGGATAGGATATGGAACTACTGATTGGTATGACAAGGCTGTATATTGTCTCCTTACTTATTTAACTTATATGCAGAATACATCATGTGTAGATGAAGCACAAGTGGAAATTAATATTGCTTGGAGAAACATCAACAACCTGAGATATGCAGCTGATACTATCCTAATGCAGAAAGTGAGGAAGACCTAAAGAGCCTCTTGATGTGAATGAAAGAGAAGAGTGCAAAAGCTGGCCTGAAACTCAACATTAAAAAAAAAAAAACCCCAAGATCATGGCATCCAGCCACATCACTCCCTGGCAAATAGAAGGGGAATAAATGGAAGCAGTGACAGACTTTACCTTCTTGGGATCTAAGATCACTGCAGATGGTGGCTGCAGCCAAGAAATAAAAATATGCTTACTTCTTAGGAGGCAAGCTATGAGAAATGTAGACAGCGTAATAAAAAGTAGAGACATCACCCTGCCAACAAAAGTCTGCATAGTTAAAGCAATGGTCTTCCCAGTTGTAACGTATGGCTGTGAGAGCTAGACCATAAGGAAGGCTGAGTGCAGAAGAATAGGCACCTTTGAACTGTGGTGCTGGAGGAGACTCTTGAAAGTTCCCTGGATTGCAAAGAGATCACTTCATCCTGCTGAAATCAATCCTGACTGCTCATTGGAAGGACAAATACTGAAGATGAACCTCAAGTACTTTGGCCACTAAATGAGAAGAGAGGAATCCCTGGAGAAGGCCTTGATGCTAGGAAAGATTTAAGGCAGAAGGAGAAGGGAGTGGCAGAGGATGAGGTGGATGGATGGAATTGTTGATGTGGTGGGTGTAGATCTGGCTGGGCTGAGGAGGATGGCAATTGACAGTGCGGTGGCCTGCGGTGGTCCATGGGGTTGCAAAGGGTCAGACTCGACTGCACGACTGAACAACAACAAAATATAGGAATTTTTGGATTCACCTATTTCTGAATGTGGAGGAGTAAACCAATTTTATTTTTTTAAAAAAAAAAAATTCCTTAATTTTTTTTTTGTCTAACCTTCTCCAAATTTGGAACAGAGCAAGAGCAGACAGCTACACCTGTGCTTAATTTGGTGCTGATCTGAAGACCCATTTCACAATTACAATACTATATTTTGGAAAAGAAAAAGAGAAGAACAAAAGAAAGAATGACAAGGAATGTATATAACAGAGTTTTAGTTCTCAACTAAAAATCACCTATTTTTTCTACTCCCATCCAAACAGGGCAAAGACACCACATTATTGTGTTATGAAACAAGGATACAAATGTTGAAAATAATACATAGATGAAGATATCTGAGGAGGCAGTTTTGAGAAGAAAAGTGGGCTGCAAAAGAGAGATAAGCTTTGGAAAAAGCAATGACAAAATCTGAGGAAAAATATCCATGGATGAGCATTGTGAGTACTGTACATCATTCCTAAAAGATTGGTGGTTGTCCCCCCCCCCCACCAGTCACCCAAGAAATGAAACATAAACTATTCATAGGATGCAGTGCCAATAGTATCTTTTGTAGATGTGTATATTATGAGGCAATGGTATTTTGAAAAAAAAACCCTCTGGATTTAGCCTTATTCTCACTTTAGTAAGGCCACAATTAAAAATTCATGCTAGGACCAAGCACCATAATATCAAATGCCAGGGCTATTTGTCCATCTCTGTGTTGACCATGAGACGGAGCAAAGAACTGTTGCACCACCCACTTATTTTTCATGTTAAATTTGGCATTTATGAGGTTAAAAATGTTGAAATTTTAAAAAATTTCAACATTCCTCCTGCCCGTTACCCTTTTGCGGGTAACGGGCAGGAGGAATTGGGGGTTGGGGGGGCACCAAAGGAGACCGTCCCTTCTCAGGCCTTCCCACAATGACGTTGGCTTCGGCAGAAACAGGAGAGGTGGGAACCGCTGCAACCCGCGCTGCTGGCTGCTGCCCGTGGCCTTTGCCACCATTGGCAGGGCGGGTCCACGGCCGGGGAAGCGGGAGAGACCATCAAAGCCCTCCCAGCCTCTTCCCGGGCCAGAGTGCCCTCCGCTGCTGTTGCTGCGGTCCCGCCGGAGGCGTCGTCAGCGCTCGGCGGCCTCTCCCCGTGCCGCCCCCTCCCCAGTGAAGGTCCCAGAGCGTCCGGCGTTCCGAGTGTCCCTGGTTCATCAGGGGCCGCGCGCGCACCCCCGCTCTCTCGCGTGAGTGGAGGCGACAGAAGCAGTGGAGAAAGGAGAGCCCTGCCCTCCCTTCTTTGTCCTGGGCAGGTGGGAGGGGGCAGCCCAAGGCCTCCCAGAAAGGCACCCGCCCCCAGCCCGCTTCCGGCGCCCTCTCCCAAGGCTCCCTGGCCATCGCCTCCCTCCCGCTCTGCATTTGTTTTGCTTACGCACGTTGGGGGCCCCCGTGGCCCGGGGGCCCCGTATAATTGATACGGCTGATACGGCGGTAGCTACGCCCCTGAATATCAGAAACAAGTATACTTCTGTTTCATTGATTACACAAAGGCCTTTGATTGTGTAGACCACAACAAAATGTGGCAAGTAATTAAAGAGATGGGAATCCCAGAACACCTTATATGCCTCATGAGAAATTTGTACATGAAGCAAGAAGCAACAGTTAGGACAGAATACGGAATGACAGAGTGGTTTGGAATAGGAAAAGTAATAAGACAAGGCTGCATTCTGTCACCCTGCTTATTCAACTTATACACAGAGCACATAATGCACAATGCAGGGATGGAGGAATCACAATTAGGGGTCAAAATTGCTGGGAGAAACATCAACAATTTGAGATATGCAGATGATACCACCCTAATGGCTGAAAGTGAGGAGGACCTAAAGCAGCTCCTGGTTAGGTTGAAAGAAGAAAGTGAAAAAGCTGGCTTGAGACTCAATATCAAGAAAACCAAGATCATGGCAACAGGCCCTATCAGTCACTGGAAAATAGATGGGGAAGAAGTAGAAGCAATGACAGATTTTACTTTCTTGGTATCAAAACTCACTGCAGATGATGATTGCAGCCATGAAATAAAAAGGCGACTGATTCTTGGGAGGCAAGCAATGAGAAACCTGGGGAGCATAATGAAAAGTAGAGACATCATATTGAAAACAAAAATTCTTATCGTCAAAGCAATGGTATTCCCTGTGGCAATGTATGGTTGTGAGAGCTGGACCATTAGGAAAGCTGAGCGCTGAAGAATAGACGGCTTTGAGATGTGGTGTTGGAGGAGAGTTTTGAGAGTCCCCTGGACAGCCAGAAGAACAAATGGGTCAATCTTAGGAGTAATCAACCCAGAATGCTCCTTAGAAGGTCAAATTGTAAAGATGAAGCTAAGGTACTTGGACATCAAATTAGAAGAGAGGATTCGCTTGAGAAGGCCTTGATGCTGGGAAAGGTGGAGGGCAAAAGAAAAAGGGGGCGGCCAAAAATGAGATGGCTAGATGGTATTGTGGAGACAATGGGCACAGAGCTCAGCGAGTTGAGGGGGATGGTGGAGAACAGGAGTGCCTAGCAGACAGTGGTCCATGGGGTCGCAGAGGGTCAGAATCGACTGTGCGACTGAACAACAAAGTGATTCTTGTCATCGCAACTATTCCACAGGCAAAGAAAGCACATGTGCTTTGTATAGCCAGTCTGCATTCCTAACAGAAGTGCTACAACCTTCAAATCACTGCAAATATTCTAATTATGCTCAGAGTACTTATCAGCATCAAGAGAGTGTTCATTGTTTCATAGGTTTCCTTCATTCCCATGGCATGAGCAATAGGGATTGATGGTTTCTTGTTGCCATTGTGTAGTGGTGCAGTTTTGAGACTGCTTGAGCTAGAGTCAATAAAAAGTCTCCACTCTTCTGCTACGTATTTGTTATCTAGTTCCTTCATGAGTCCTGTCATGTCATGACAGAAGCAAACACCATGTTCAACAGCATAGTATGCTGCGAAGTTCATGTGGCGATCTCGAAGATGCGTAACTGTAGCACCTCTCTCGAGTAAGTTCCACTCCTTCAGTCTGGAACCCAACAGTTCAGACTTTTCTTTCAATAGGGATAAATCGCGAACCAGGTCATCCAATTCGGCTTGGCTGATCAAAAGTGGCTTTTTAATGTCACTGTCAGGATCATTCGTGTATTCCATAGCTCCAGCGTCACTGTCATTACCTTCAGTATCACTTTCTTCATTGTTCATTGTATCGGATGAAGGAGGGTAATCTGTACCATGCACCACAGGCTTTAGAGCAGACTGACAATCTGGATACACGATTTTTGACTTGTTCTTCTTGCTGCACCTGGATAAGATGGTCAAGCAGAAATAGCAATCTGAATGGTGATCTTTCTGCTCCCGCCAAATCATGGGAATAGCAAAAGGCATTTGATTTTGCTTACCATTTAACCACTGGGTTAGGCCGGAGTAACAGACGGTGCAACAGAGATGAGGAGCCCAGGATTTTGTTTGAACTCCGATTTCACATCTGAAGTAATGTTTGTAAGCTATATGTAGCTTTCTGGACATGTTCTTGCATTGGTCAAACATAATATACTTGCCACAAATGTAGCAAAAGCAGTCCGGACAATTCACACAGCTCCGCCTATTCATCTTTCGTTTACTGAATCACCATGTACCGAATTACCGAATCGTCTTATACGAAATCACTTAAATGCATGTTACTGCGACTGCTGCTTAATAAAACACAGAATGACACTAGCATGAACTATTCTCTAGTCACCTCCGAATCAGACTGATGGATGAACAGGAGAAATTGCACGGGAACTCGTGCCTGCAGGCTGTAGCTCGTGGACTAGTTAGGACTTGCTCAAGTCTGCCTGTTTGTTTTTACTACTGCACACTTATCTTATCTTTCCACAGACGCATAAAGCAGAGTAACCTTGAGAACACACACACACACACACACACACACACACACACACACACACACACACACACACACACACACACACACACACACACACACACACACACACACACACAATCACAATCACAATCACAATCACAATCACAATCACAATCACAATCACAATCACAATCACAATCACAATCGTACATCAAACATGGCTGGTTGATGCAGCTACATATTAACCCATGTACAGGCTTTTAATATCATATGACTTTCAGCTATAACTTTTAATCCAGATGTCCTACAACATTTCTGATTACAAAATCGGAAGCAGCGCACCCTATTACATAACAATCACATTATTTTCACCCAGTAGCAATTTTTTTTGCTGCGCAGTGTAATATGATTTTTAAAATTGTATGCTAATTCACTGATGATAAATGGCAAAATTTCCCCTCTTTCTGGAGAATGGTAATTCCATTAGTTTCTTTAAAGTAAACCTATTTGTTTTACTCTGCAAATAAAATGTTCTTTTCTGTATCAGTGACCTTTCTCTCAAAATATCTCCCCTTCCTGTTTCATTTCATGAGGTCCTTGCTGGCATGTCTGTACCACACATTCTCTTATAACAAAATAGCTTTTTTCCCTTTGAAAGGCCTTTTTTTGATCTGTTTTACATTATCAGTTTTTGTGGTTGCCTGTTTCTGAATGGAGAGGGCAAAACAGTTTTACATTTTAAAAATCATAACTCAAAAAGCCTTTATCAAAATTTTCCTAAGTTTGGCATAGAGCAAGATCCAACTGTCTGCTACAGCTGTGTCAAATTTGGTGCAAAGATGAAGCCCAGTTTCAATTTTTTGTTTGTTTGAGAGGCCCCCATTTTTACAAATATCTTGTAGAATGTTGATTTATTCTGCTGCACAATAATATCTTACTTCCATCTGCTATCTCGTATTTTATATCTTGTTCATATTCCTGGCTTCCTTTCTTATGTTTCTCCTACACAATCTACAGTATCAGTATAAGTGATATTGTGAGTTTCTGTGACCCTCTTTTTTAATAAGAACTCTGATTAAACACACATAGGACAGTACTGTACACAGGTTGTACACTTGCTTTTTGAAATTGATTGTGTGCAGTTGAGTGCAGTCAGTTGGTCTCAGACTGCTGAAGTTGGTTAAGTGGCCTAGTGTTGCACTAACTTCTTTTTCAATAGTTCTTGATATGTGAATGCAGTGGCTCAAGTGGCTAAGCGGCTAAATTGCAAGTAGATAAATAAGGACCACTTTGGTGGGAAGGTAAAAAGCATTCTGTGTCTAGTCATGCCTGCCACATGACCATGGAAACATCTGCAGAAGCAGACAGCACTGGCTCTTTGTCTTTGAAACAGAGATGAACACTGAGCCCTAGAGTTGGATACGGCTAGCTTTTGAGCAAGGGAAACCTTTACTTTTTATTGATATGTGATGTCAAAATGGAATTATTTCTTTTGTAAAAAGAGTCTGAAGAAGTGCTGTTGTGACTCCAATTTTTGGGAATCTAATTTTTCTCAAAATATAAAGTCTATTTATTTATTTGTTTTTTTGTTTTGCTTTTCATCCATCACAAAGCATGTGGCTTCTGTCTGGAAGATCTATATTTTCTGGTCCCTAAAAGGAAACTCATTAGTTCCTCTCTGTAAATTGAAGCATGTAGCTCAATCTCTGTAAATCCAAACCCTTTCTAGACAAAGTGAGATCAATGAATACAAGACAAATGACAATTCTATTCACTTACAGTGAAGTATAGCACTCACTTCCTTAAATCAAAGACTTGAATATATAGAGGTATCTCTTAAGCTGTGAATAGAGACAACTTCCAAGGTAAATATGTGATTACTTTCAGGAAGATGGCAAGTGAAGGCAGAAGGAAACTAGATGGTCAGTCTTGTTTCCATACTACAAAGGGGCTCCTAAACGATAAGGTGAAGGCTGTGTTGAATCGATAAAACACCCTTTCCCTCCAGTCTATAGCAATACTTTGAGGTAGTCAATCAAAACATGCTTCACACATGGGATTTTGCAGGCTAAGGTAACAAGCCAGTCACCCGAAGTGCACTTTCCATTTAATAATTCATTTCATCTTTCAGATCTTGAGAATTAATGATTTACAGTCAACTTGTCATATTAAAAAGAAACATTTGAAGAAAGAAGCAGTTCTGCCTCCCCCTAAGTAAGTGTTAGGCATTGGGTAGCGAAGAAATGAGGAAGAAAGACATAGACAGAAAGAAAGTTTTGCATACCTCTGAAAACTTGCATAAAATAGGAACAAACACACACACACACCACCTTCTTAAAGGCTGATTTGGAAGGAATTAAGATGGCATCTCTAACTTTAATTAGTACAACCAGTTATTTTTACAGAGAGTCAACAAGCAATAGCAAATAACAACCTGTGTACACTATAGTCCTCTGCACGTTTAATTAGAGTTCTTATTAAAGAGGAGACTCAAAGAAACTCACAATGAATACAGAGTTCATTTGGGGGCCACTTAATTTACCCCCAAATAATGCTAGAAGTGATTGATGTACTTCAGTGGGTTGGAGTACTCTGCTACAGAGCTAGGGGCAAAGAGTTGGAATCCCAACAATGCCTCCAGGAAGAGGGATTAGCCAAAGGCATCTGGAACATGTATAACTGATAGGGTTACCATCCCTTGCACCAGAGCAGCCTTGCACAAACTGTATAATCCCAGAGTATCATGAGACGGCAGGATTAGTGACTACTTCTAAATACCTTATATGCCGTTGTCTGTTGTCCACAACTCAATCCAATATTTTTCCCTACCCCAAGGTGCCAGGAAGCCTGGTCTTGGAGGCCAGCTGGTTCTGGGCTGCCTTCACCCTCCAAGGCAATCATGAAAAATGCCACTGGCATGAATTTGTTTAAGGTGGATCCCAGCTTGCCATGAAGTAACCCACACACTATGATATCAGAGCCATCTCCTATGGCACATATGAAATGAGACATGCAGGATTTAACACCAGGACTGCAATGGACTGCCACAGCCTTGAGGATATTATCAAGGTGCGCCTTCAGAGCCAGTCCATCTCGCATAGCCTCTCCCATCCCCATTACCATTGGGAATCAGAGTTACTCCTCCACTCATCTTGCTGTTGGGCTCAAACTTTAAATGTAATTGCATGTAATACCCATGGATTAAACAATAGGATTATAATACATTCATTTAGTATTATTAATACTGGAGTTACACACTGCTTTCTCTGTGTATGCATTTTAAGGTAAATTAAAAATACTTGAGACATTTTAGGCAAGTTGTCAGCTTTTGGCATGTAATGAGAACTCTCTCTTAAGCATTCATGGCATTTTCCTAAGTGGTGGAGAAAGGAAATGCATAGCTCTAGCAGTATGTATGAGGCCTCTGACTCTCTCCCTATACCTTCTTTTAATACAAGCAGATAAATTTATGCATCCTACCTTTAAATACCAATACTTTCATTGTTCGTCTGAAGAAACAAAACAGGCTAGCTAGGCTGAAACCATAAAACAATTCTATTCTGTCTTTAACAGAGAGACCTGTCAAGATGTGATGTTTAAAAAAATGCATATCCATATGGTCTTCAGGCTTGTGAGATTGCATTTCCCAATATAGCATCCTGTGACCTCTGTCTCACTGGTCAGGGAGATAAGAAGCATAGGACTGAGAGAGACTGTGAGAAGGAGAAAGAGATGGAGGAAAAGCGACAGTCATATTTGGGAAGGCTGAAGAATTACTAGTGGTGATTCACAGGTTGCTATGTGCCTTCTAAATGGAATTGATTTGTTATAATCCACACAGGTCTTTCATGGTAAGTGAGATATTTATATGGAGTAGCTGAACAATTTCCACAGCCCAACTGAGTTTATGGCTGAGTGGGGATTTGAACCCAGGGCCTAGTCCATTACTCTCCTCACCATACCACACTGGCTATGCAGTAGCCAGTTCAGTGACTTTTTTAACAGTTTGGAAAAGAGAGAACTCCAACACCACGGATGAAACTGGTACATAGAGACCTAACATTCTATTGAAGGGAAAATTCTTCATGAAATTGCGTACTTCTTTGAATGTGAGCTATTTTTCCATCCTTTCTCCATGTGAGATTCTTTGGGGATATATTTTTCTTGTATCGAACTTTATGCATAGCTTGGTATAAACTTTTCATAATATACGTTTCAAAACATTTCTTCTTAATATACATATACATTTTGGATTCTTGCAAAGTCTCCCTGATTATGACATACCAATCAGTAGGTGCTGTTGCTCATAGTCTTGCATACCATGAATTGGATGATTTGTTTGTTTGTTTAAAATGATGTATAGATTTAGATTTTCCATCCTTACTGTTAAGGCCATTTAGGCCTGCTCTTCAAATGATACAGGTAGAAAACAAAATAGTCAGTTTCTGACCCTAGCTGACATTTTTCTCCCTCCTCTTCACTTACTCATCCAGCCTCCTGTATTTTTAAGTGCATATCAGAGTGACTACAGGAACCCATCAAGGTTAATACAAAGGACTTGCTAACTCTGAACTGAAGCTGTCAGTACTTGCCCTCCTCTTTGATTGTACAGGCACATTGCTGATGTATGTAATTATTGCATAAGAAGAGAAAAAATGTATATCTGTGGAAGTGAGGGAGGGAGGGAGAGATGGATGCCATGTAATTTTTCTCATATTTTGGCCACATGCACAACTCCTTCCTGGCTGACAGCAACTTTGAGAAGCAATGAGGCAACACATTTACTGACAAAAGGCTAGAGATGCAAGCAATTTGTACAAGGGAGGGACCAAGAAAAGTATGAGGCTTTTGAAAAGTAACCTCATTTACAGTAAGTGCTTGGTGTATTGCTCCTGCAAGGGTTTTCTACATCATTGCCTCTGGCTATTAGGACTTCCCCATATGGCTCGAATATCAGGAACTAGTTTCATCACTTTTCCTCTTGGAAATCCTGATATCCCTTTGAGCCCACACTGTGAAGCAGATTGATAGAGTCACTGTGGGTGGTGTGGGCCTGCAGCTGGCTTCCACAGATATCACAGAGCAAACGGTGCATCTCAGTTTCTCCACTTGAAATTGGAAGGGAATTTATTGCTTGAAAATATGAATAATCATGAAGTTCTGTGTTGAAACTTTTGCTTGTGGGAGACAAATTACCATGGACTTATTCATCCATCATAGCTATGTGTGAACTGGCCATCAAACTGGTTACAGCAGGGATTCTCAACCTGCAGCCCATGGGCTGAATGTGGCCCGCAGCACCATTTCATGTGGCCCCCACCACCTCCACTTCATCAGTGCCATGTGGTGGAGGAAGGCAAAATGGCTGTTTTGTTATTGTTCAGTTGCACAGTTGATTCCAACCCTTTGTGACCCCATGGACCATTGTCCACCAGGCACCTCTGTCTTTCACCATCTTCCTCAACCTGCTCAACTCTGTGCCAATTGTGTCTACAATACCATCTAGCCATCTCATTTTTGGCCTCCCCCATCTTCTTTTGCCGTCCACCTTTCCCAGCATCAAGTCCTTCTCAAGCAAATCCTCTCTTTTCATTTCATGTCCAAAGTAATTTAGCTTCATCTTTACTATTTGACCTTCTAAGGAGCAGTTGGGGTTGATTTCTTCTAAGATTGACCTATTTGTTCCCCTTGCTGTCCAGGGTACTCTCAAAACTTTCTGTCCAGCCTTCAAAGTTGTCTGAGGGAGTGTGACCTGGCTCCTAGCTTTAAAAGGCTGAGAACTCCTGGGTTACAGGTTTATATAGCTCAGAATCCATGTAACCAAAATATTGGGCACCCTGGGACATCCACCTGAAGTCCCTTGGGAACTTACCAAAACTACCTTCCATTCCACACTACCTGCCAGTGTGACCTATTTATATGACCACACCCCAAGCAAAGCCCAGTGAGTAAAAATTACCCACATTGTTTTTAAATATGCCAATCAGGTTAAGTGAGTCCAAAATTCCTATCTGACCCTGAAGCAACCAGTTAATCTTGCATTGAATCTCACAAGGCAGCAAATGGGCTGTTTGTACCTGGAAACAGACAGAGGATGGGGAAGGAACAGCCTAAAAGGGGATCCATGCTTCCTCCTTTCCCCAACAAGATGGTATGCACCAACTGGTGCTTCACTCATGGTCAATCTGGTCAGAAAAATAAAGATCTCCACCATTATAGCCATTGGTGCCTTGGCAGAGGCAGACTTTTGTTAACTTTCCTTCATCCAGCTCTTTCAAGAACCCAGCTTTCCTAAACAACCTGTCAGTCAATAGTTCTCAAGAAAAGAGTACTAGAATAGGCTGAACCTATTGTGCAAAGTCAGATAGGCAGATTCCCTGCTGTCATCAGTGGGGACCATTATTATTATTATTATTATTATTATTATTATTATTATTATTATTATTATTATTATTATTATTATTATTATTATTATTATTATTATTATTATTATTATTATTATTATTATTATTATTATTATTATTATTATTATTATTATTATTATATGCCGCCCTACTCAGCGAAGACCGACTCAGGGCGGCTCATGAGCTGGTCAAAATCTGGAATGAAAAGATTCTTCCCTCCTGGAGCTGAGATCCTTAGTATATGAAACACTGTGCTCTCAAAACACACATACCTCTCATTCTAATATAAGGTTGCCTCAAAATTCATTTGGTATATCATTTTGCTTTTGCTTTATAATTGGTCAGTTAGACGACTGTGCAACTTTTTGAAATATGGTATCACAGTGCCAAAAGGTCTGTGTGCCTTGAGAGATAACATTGTAAAAAGAGGAACCACACATTTTACTTAATGTAGACCTGGGTATCATGTGGCTCATCAGTTGTGTAGAGCTCTCAGGCACATTTTTGAAGTCCCAAGATTACCCCGGATCTTAACATATAGTCTGAATTTAATGTGTTAAGGCTTAACATGTGACCTAACTCTCAGGCTGAAAGGAGAGGGTGAATTGGCTTTCCTCTCTACAATAAATTATAAGATACAGTAATACCTCGGATAACAACTGCATCGGATAACGCTAAAATCGGATAATGATGCAAACTTTCCAAAGAAATTTTGCATCAGATAACAATCTGTTAGCGTTATCCGATGCAGTTGTTTCGTAGCAGCAGGGTGGTTGGAAAGCTGAACAGGGTTCTCCGTTCAGCTTCCCAGCCACCCTGCAGCTGTGGAGGCAGGGATGGGGTAGCTGGAAAGCTGACGGTGGGGCTCCCCCATCGGCTTCCCCAGCCATCCCACAGCTGCGGAGGCATGGGAGGGTGGCTAGGGAAGCTGACAGGGAGTACCCGTCAGCTTCCCCAGCCACCCTGCAGCTGTAGATCGGGTCCTCTGATCTCCCTGGAGCAAGCAGGGGGATCAGAGAGCCCAAAATGGGTAAAAAAAGGTCCATTTTTTACCCATTTTGGGCTCTCTGACCCCCCTGCCTGCTCCAGGGAGATCAGAGGACCCGATCCAAGCTGTTTCTGGGCTTCCCCGATGTCCCCGGCCAGTGGAGCAAGCCAAAACATCAGGGTCCGAACCCTGATGTTTTGGCTTGTTGCACTGGCCGGGGAGGTGGGAAAAGCAGAGAAACAGCTTCGATCGGGTCCTCTGATCTCCCAGGAGCCAGCAGGGAGGTCAGAGAGTCCAAAATGGGGAAAAAAAGTCCATTTTAACCCATTTCGGGCTTCCTGAGCCCCCTGCTGGCTCCAGGGAGGTCAGAAGACCCGATCCAAGCTGTTTCTGGACTTTCCCCACCTCCCTGGAGGCTGTAATAAGCCAAAACGTCAGGATTCAAAATAGCGCTCATCAGCTCCATGGAGGTCGGGAGACCCAATGGGTGCTAATTGTGAAGTTCCCCCACCCTCCTGGAGGCTGCAACAAGGCAAAACATCAGGATTTGAATCCTGATGTTTTGGCTTGTTACAGCCTCCAGGAGGGTGGGGGAACTTTGGAAACAGCTTGGATCAGGTCTTCCGAACTCCCTGGAGCCAGCAGGGGTGCCATGGAGCCCAAAATGGGTAAAAAAAATGTCCATTTTTTTACCCATTTCGGGCTCCCTGACACCCCTGCCAGCTCCAGGGAGGTTGGAAGACCCGATCCGCACTATTTTTGAAGTTCCCCCACCTCCCTGGAGGCTGCAGCAAGCCAAAACATCAGGATTCAAATCCTGACATTCTGGCTTGCTGCAGCCTCCAGGGAAACAGGGCTTTTTTAAAACGCTGTGCAATCAATGCATCACACAACGTTAAAAACCGGATAACAAGACTTGTGGAACCAAGTCTCATCGTTATCCGAGGTACTAGTGTACTGTGGGAGAACAGAAAAATCTTGGAGTATTAGATCTTATGAGCCCTTCCTTACCTAACCTTACCTTAATGGTTATATCACAGAAATGCCAAGATGGATATGGTCATCGTACCGGTTCTCTAGGATAATATGCCTTAATGTAAATGTAAAACAGCTGTACCTCCTTAAGGGTTCTCCAACTGGAACAGCATTTGGAACAGCACAGGTGTAGCTTATTCATGAGGTAACTCCAAGATCTTGCTTAAAAACCCCAAGCCAGGCCACCAGGCCTTTTTAGGAACTGTGGTAGTATGTCAATATAGGTAAAGGGTATTAAATACACATTAAAATACACAGAGACACACCACATCCAAAGGTGAGTCACTTACCCTGGGGAGCAGGCTATAGGGAGCTTCAGGTTAGCAGCTTCTCTTCCTCCTCCCCGCTTGGGAGGACAGCATGGAGGCCATGCATACATACCAAGCACTGTAGGCATGCATGCACACCAAGTGCTTGGCGTGCATGCGCAGTGGGGGAACCAGTGAAAAGATAAGCCCCGAAGGTGGTTCCCCCCAAAAGCTGCTACAGGTTCTCCGGGACACTGGGGAAAGTTACTACCGGTTCTGGTGAACTGGTGCGAATCTGTTGCCTCCCATCACTGGATGCATGTATGCAGAAATACAGTATGAAAACTCCTGCCCTCTACCCCTTTTTGTGTGCTGTTATTGTCACAGAAATGTCCGCTGGGGGTGGTCTTAGCATACTTCAGCACAGTTTCTTGGTATGTGATGCTTTGTTTATTTTATTGCTTTGAAAGCTGCATCAATTTCAGTTCTTTGTTTACTTATTGTTAAATATAATTTAAATAAATAAATATGTAAAATATTCTGCTGTGCTGAAACTATTTCCTTAACTATTAAGAGGGTAGACAGGTACAGTAGAACCCCACATAACAAAAAAAAAACTGTTCCACGGAGCACTTCATTATGTGATTTTTTTAATTATACAATGCACTATTGGCATAACAAAAAAAGTTTGTTAACCAGGGTTCCCATTGAGTGGGTATAATGAAAACCCTGCATAATGAAAACTTCGTTATGCAAATTTTTCGCTATGCAAACCATTCGTTATGCAGGGTTCCACTGTATTCCAGTACCCTGCTTTGTGATGTCCATTACTTGTCCTTTACCTAGTACAGTTGTACCTCACTTAAAGAGCAAAATGCGTTCCACAGGATTGCTCTTTAAGCGAGTTTGCTCTTTAAGTGAAACACCATTGTAAGTGACCAATTGTGACTTCTGGCGGGGTGATTGTGAACCCTGATTTATTTGTTAAGCAAGTTTTTGGTTGGTTTTATTTGTTAAGTGAAGCCACCATTCAGAGAAAATTCTGCTCTTTAAGTAAGTTACTCTCTAAGTGAGGTGTTCTTTATGCGAGATTTCACTGTATAAATAAACTGCATGGATTGTCATAGAGAAGAATCTGTCTGTACTGTATTCTCTTAGAGTCAATTGTACGTGAAAGGTTCAGAGGCACTTTAAGAGTATTTTGTATACTTTCTGTTGTATTGTTTTCTGAGGGCCACTTAGATTGTCTCTTATGAGAGCTATAACTCAACCAGGATGTAAGTAACTATTATTTCTCTGCCTCTCACAAGTGCACCAGTAGCATCTTCATTATCAAGTGCTGGGTCAACATGTCTTGCATACCCTGCTGAATCTCAAATGATAGGCTTATTCTATTGACCCATCATTTGTAAAAGCTCAGGTGTCATACTCTGTACCAAATTTGTTTAAACTGGCAATTTGTTCTCAACATTGTTCCCAGTTACTATACAGGTCTTTCTGTCCTTCCACACCACAGCCTATTAACTGTTCCATGCTGGAAAAAATAAGGGTGAACAATCAAACCATAGATCTGATACAATTTGATGGTTGCTACTGTACCTTTCTCTCCTCCTCCTCACCTCCTCACGTACCAGATGTCTTCACTTGATGTTTCTATTCTATATTCAAATGTTTTTAATATCTATATAGTCATTTATGCTATTTATAAAGATATTCATTTGACTTCCATGGCTTTTCTCTTATATACTTAAGTACAAAATCTATCATTTACAGCCAACCCCTTAGCTGCAATCCTGTCTTCTTGGACTCTTAAGATAGAGACTCCAAACTCAAGGATCTGCAAAATGAATTCCTCAGACTACAGTGCTCACCCAACATGGCTAAAAAACAAAATAACCAGGCAAGATGAAAACCCAGAGGCAACACATTGCAACATGACCCAGAATACTCCTTAACACCACTGGTTGTCAGTTTCAAGCCACAATTGAGATAATTCACTCACAACATAAATGATCTCCAACACATCTTGACAAATATATATCACGTACCCAAGTCTTTGGTGGCAGACTTACAGATAACCTACCACTCTCAATCAACTGCTGATACACAATGACCCACACAACACTGGTACAGAGATAAGAACTAAACCCAACTACAAACCCAGATGTCAATTCTTTCCCACATTTACTTCGGCAACACAATTACAAGACCCAACAATGTCATACATAACAAGGGCACACATACTTGGTCCTTTGCAAATATGATCTATGCCATTTTTTTGTCAACAATGTCCCTCCATACTCTACATAGGACAACTATTTCTGTACAATAGAATTAATGAACATAAATCAGACAGCAGGAATGACAATACACAGAAACCTATTTCAAATCCTTTCAATCCACCAAGATACTCTGCATGGGCTTTGAAAGATGCCCTTCTGGAACAAAAAAATTATAGGACAAGAATTCAGATACATCTGAGATAAAATAAATGCACATCCTGATATTCTGTGGTTTTAATATTAGTCAGGGATATTTGGGTCATCACCAAATCTGAAATTCTACAATAATTGTGTTGTTAACTGCTGTGATTTTCCATAATCCAGATTCTTTCATAGCCATCTTTACAGAAGACACTTCAGAGTTATGGTCAATGATTCATTTTCATTACAATGTTATCCATAGCTTGAGTTCCCTTTAGGCACTACCATTGTAGCTATTACAGAACAAAGCTTCAGAGTTACATAATTATGTAAATAGTTATCTACTGTCATTTCCCATAGCCTAAAAATCAATTCACCAGGTAAACTCATTACCACATGTGTAATGCCACAATGATTGTGTTATATCTAACTGCTATTTGCTACTTTAACTGGGAAAAAACTCCACATGAATAGATCTGATTATTCATTTAATTATTTATTGTTTGTGGGTTATGTGGTTGGGTGGAATTTTGATGATTTTGGTCTGGCTGTGCATTATTGATGGGTATTATTGTTTGTGCCTGACCACCCAGAGTAATGGCCTGCTATCAAATCAGATTCTTTATGAATCTTATACATGAATTAATGAATTAATAAATGAATATAAAACAGGGTTCTTCAGTCATTACCAAGTGTTAAATGGCACACTGACTCATGTGACTGGCAATTTATGTCCACTGTATTAACCAGCCATTTTTCTTCTGCATTCCCACCTGGTCATGGGATCATGTATAAATCATTGCTATAAACTCTCACTCTTGAGTCTGAGAGAGGAGACTTGGAATCTCACATTAAAATAGAATAATTACACTTTAAGGTGCCATAACTTTCTTGTCCTCTCTTGTCTGTTTGTTTCTAGTCTGATATCCATCAGTGTGATTATTTATTGTTTATTTTCTTTGTTAAACTTACCATCACAAGAACTCTCCCCAAAAGGATACATTAACAATTTTCTCACTTTTATGACAAACAGGAAGCATTATTATTACTGGTGGTTGTAATCATAGTAATTTAGTTTTACTATTTTGTGTGTTATCAGTCATTTGAGCATTCCAGTAGGGGGAAGGGGGAAGGTTGTTTTGCTTTGCTTTTAAATAAAATAAGCCTTGTGCTTTACTAATGTACAACAGAGGGAAGAAATAAATAGAGAAATAAAGCCTTACACTGCTCACCTTCATCAAAAGGTAGCCCCCAGCAATATTCTCCTTAAGCTTGACAGTTGTTGTCCTCCCCAACCTCACATTGCCAACCAGCTAAACACAAGAAAAAGGTAGAAGAGATGAGTCTGCTACTGTCACCATCACTACTTGGCAGCATTAGAAAATCTCTGTTTATTTATTTTTGTATTTGTTGTACTTCTCTACTGCCCATCTGGGAAATACAGTATTTCCACTCTGGATGGTTAACATGAATAAAATCTCAAAATATAAATCGCAAATATGAATTATAACATGATAATAACAACTCTGCTATAATGACTTCCCAATCAAATTGATAAGGGAATTAAATGCGTTAGAAGAAAAAGGTCTGAGGACCATAAAAGATTGGATAGATGAGGTTAAAACTAAGGAATATAGGGAAACAATATATACGACTTTAAAGATGAATTGGTTTAATAGATTATGAATGGAGAAATGGGATAAAAATTGTTTTTACAAGTATTCTCTTGGTAGAGAACTGACAAACTTTGAAGAAATATTAGGATATTTCGGATCAAAAGAAATAACAACAAAGGACATAGTAAAGTTTATAAAATCTTAACTGATAAAGGAGAAATACCAAGACCATTAAGGGAGATGTGGGAACAAGATGTGAAAGAAAATATTGGCAAGGCAGACCAAAATATAATATGAAAACAAATAATTATGAAAAACATGCCAATGAGAATAAAGGAACATTGCTACAAGATACTGTGGAGATGATATATGACACCAGTTCGATTAAACCAATTTGACAAAAATGATAATAAAGAATGTTGGAGATGTAAATAATAAAATGAGGCATACTGTACTTCCATATGTGGTGGGAATGTAAAAAAATAATAGAATTCAGATACAAATTTTTAAGGAAATTAACCAAATAGTAAAACCCTGGT
This sequence comes from Furcifer pardalis, assembly GCA_030440675.1. Lineage (NCBI taxonomy): Eukaryota > Metazoa > Chordata > Lepidosauria > Squamata > Chamaeleonidae > Furcifer > Furcifer pardalis. The sequence continues at coordinate 130,049,532 of CP126894.1, forward strand.
TTATGATTTTAATCCATTCTGACAGTTTTGTTGGAAACTGGATCAATAAAAGCACATTTTCCCATAGGGATGCATTGAAAATAATAAAAAAAATGTTCTTGATCTCCCAAAAAAATCCATCACCTCTCCCCCCAAAATGAGATGCTATCTTTCTCTACCTTGCCTGGGCTCTGGTGCTTCTTCCACAGGGTCGGCGTCAGGCGGAGAAGAGGAGCGGTTTGTCTGGCCACCATGGCTGGCCATGTCAATGTCTCTCCCACTGAAGACACTGCAGCCAGGTGAGGTGAACTGCTTGCCTGAACCCCCTTCTGTGCCTGGGTCAGTGTAGCAAACGGGGAGAGAGCCAATTGCAGCAGGTGACCTTGCCCTGCACATTCACATTGCTGCTTCTGGAGCCATCACTAAAGTGTGAGATTTGTTAGTGTGGTGAAGGGAGGATAAACCAATGGGCAACCTTGCCTTGCATGTTCACAGTGCCTCTTCTGGGCCCATTGCTAAGGTGTGGGATTTAAAAGACATCCCATGCTTTAGTGATGACTCTGGAAGAGGTGCCGTGAACACGCAAGGCAAGGTCACCCACTGTGATCAGATCTTTCCCTTTTGCAGCACTGACCTGGGCACAGAAGTGGGGAAAGGTGATCAATCACAGCGGGCGACCTTACCTTGTGCGCGGGGTTTAAAAGACTGGGGTTTAAAAGACATCCCATGCTTTAGCGATGGCTCTGGAAGACGTGCTATGAATGTGCAAGGCAAGGTCGCCAGCTGCAATCATGGCACCCACAGAGTCCAAAATGGCTACAGGTGGTCTTAAATACCCCCACAGCCATTTTGGACTCTGGGGAATTCCAGGTCATAAGGCAAAAAAAGTTGTAAAACAGGATGTCATTTCCTCTGGATTTGCCATTGTAAACCACAGCAAACATAAACCAAGGCAATTGTAAGCCAAGGTTTTATTGTACTAGATTTAAAACTGTAGCCAAGGTCCCAGTGTTGCCTTAATAATGGACTTTGGAAGTGCAATAATAGATAAAAATAAAATGAGTCTAATTAGTATTATGGTAACAGTAGTGAGGCTGTTGACATAGCAATGGGGGGGGGGCTTTTTAAGAGAGGCTTGGGATCCTTTTCCCAGCCTCTGTTAAGAAGCCCCCCTGCCTGGATAGTTAATCCCCTTAGCAAGTGGGGGGGGGCTGATTCTGAACAGAAGCTAGGAAAACTTGGGGAAAGGGTTCAAATCCTCTCTTAAGACCCCCGCCCCTTGGCCTGGATCGCTAAGTCCCTTAGCAAGCCAGACAGAGGCTTTCTGAGCAGAAGCTAGGAAATTTTTTCTTTTCAGAATCAGCCACCCCCACCCCCTGGCCTGGCTTGCTAAGGGGCTTAGCTATCCAGGCAGCATCTTTGAAAAAAACATCTGTCAGCAAAAAGAGGGAGCAGATATTTTAAAACAGCACTTTATAAAGTTTTCAAAAGTTTAAAAATGCTGTATGGCTTTGTTCCCCTAAAGTCAGGTGGTCTGGCATGTTTTTGCAGTGTAGAGTTGTGTTTTTACCTTTTAAACAAGCACTTTATAAAGTTTAATTTTTTTAAAAAATGCTGTATGGTTTTATTTATTATTTATTTATTGTTCACATTTATTATCCCGCCCCAATCGGGTATACCCGATTTGTTCCCCTAAAGCAGTGGTGCCCAAACTAAGGCCCGGGGGCCAGGTGCAGCCCCCAATGCCAATTCATCTGGCCCACAAAGCCCTTGTCGCCCCTGGAAGTGGAAGTAAAACATGCCTGTATGGGGACGTTTTACTTCCGCTTCCAGGAGTGACGAGGGCTTCGCGGTCCAGATGAATTGGCATCAGGGGCCACACCTAGCCCCTGGACCTTAGTGACCAGCTCCCTGAACCACACAATCGGCCCACAGCCCAAAAAGTTTGGGCACCCCTGCCCTAAAGTCAGGCTGCTCTGGCATGTTTTCGTAATGTATTTACCCTTTAGACAATTATTTCTTTAAGTTCTTTAAGGTTCCAGTATGTTTCCTTGACTTTCCCTTGAAGTCTGTGTTGTTTACAATGTATCTCTATGGAAATGACATTATCTGAGTCATCTGCATAGGATTTAACATTATCTGAGGTATTACTGTATTGTACAGTAATATTGGATCATTTCCTGGCATTTTGAATTGTGGATAAGGTAAGGTAAGGTTTCCCTTGCTTGAAAGCCAGTCGTATCCGACTCTAGGGGTCAGTGCTCATCTCTTGTTTTAAGCCGAAGAGCCAGCACTGTCTGCTTCTGCAGACGTTTCCATGGTCATGTGGCAGGCATGACTAGACACTGGAGCGCACGGAACACTATTACTTTCCCACCGAAGTGGTCCCTATTTATCTACTTGCAATTTCTTGCTTTCGAACTGCTAGGTTGACAGGAGCTGGGACAGAGATGGGGGCTCATTCTGTCCTGCAGTACTCGGGAATCGAACTGCTGACCTAGTACAATATCTTACGTTCATAAATGAGATGTTTTTTAAGAACTTAGTTATAATATATAGCAAGCCAATTTTCACATGGAAATGTCTGTGTGTGTGTGAGAGAGAGAGAGAGAGAGAAAGAAAGAGAGAGAGAGAGTCTGTACATATCTATGTAGCTAACAATAAAATGTTATGATGATCAGTTTTAGGGGGTTGGTAAAAGAGAACTGCTAATAGAACCCAAGTTCAGCTGCTAAATAGGGAAGACTGCAGATAGAAATCAGCATGCTAGTTTTCACACATACAACCTAAAAAAGTATGACTATTGCTCCACTAATCAAACCACATGTATATATTCCAGACTGGTAGAGGAGTCGATTCTGCCACTTTTCCACATGCTGAACTCCCATTGTCTACAGTGAGAGTTGATCATAAACAACAGCAGATATCCTGTCAGTCTGCCCACAGGCAAAATGCATGGAGAATGAGATCAATTTAACAAAATCTTAGCAGCTCAGTCAACTAAATCAGGTTCAGGAGAAAATTTTGGGCTTCTTCCCAAGGCTGCGGACTGTCAGCATTGGCAGCCTGTGCTATGTTTCCCTCTGAGCAGGCTTCCAAATTTACATTTCATAGATAGCAAAGTGTTCACCTTAATATGTATCATTGCAGAGGAGATAAGTGACCCATCCCCCAATAAGCTGTGATTTGTAAAGGGACTTTTCTTTCTGCCTCGTTTCTCATGAGAAGCAGTGGCAGTGAGCAAAATGGAGTGAAAAGAGCTTCAGCAAAAGCCCTGGAGGAAAAATGAATTGTATTCAGCAGCAAAACATATTCTCTTTCGGTCTTGGAACATTTGCAGAATCTCCTTCCCTTAGGATAGGATCCTAGAAAAGCAAGAGAGTTCCATGATGTATTTGTCATTGGGCAACCATTTTTCTATCCATCCCAAACTTTGTACAGAGAAGCTTTTAATTATGGAGCATATGGTCTCCTCTGCAGTGTACTGCCAACCGACAGCCACTCTGCTGTATGTCAAAAAAAATGGTGTGGAAGAGGCACAAATGGGGAGAAAAGAATCTGAAACACTTCTGTGTATACCTACAGTGTCACTTAGCAAGCATAAAGGTGCCCTTGTCTTTGTTTAGTCAGTAAGAATTCTCACAGGGAATACTTCCTAGCTGCTCTTATTTTGTTTCAACTATTATTCTGTAGTTTTGGGTATTTATAGTAGGCAAAAAATTTCAATGACTGTTGGTAAGTAATAAGTAATTTCAATCTTCCCATATTTCAGATGTCCCTTCTTCCATCTATCTTTGCTGCTTCAGCAAATATGACATAATGCTGAATTTCAAAATAAACTAATGAGGATGGGGTTGAACAATAGGAGATAAATCCTAGTCTCCACTAAAATGGCCTGTTGGGAAAAGAAAATAATAATAGTAAAGGATTTCTTCTTCTTTACTCTTTGAAGTGCTATAATATTTGTCCCCCACCCCTGCCTTTTCTTTTGCCATCATAGCGAGGCAGACTAATTCAGCTGCTAAAGGACCTATAACTTAAATATCATAAATAAACAAGATTGGCCTTTGCACTGAGCATCTGCATCAGCAACCCATTAGTGAGAACAAGAAATTAAAAAGGAAAAAAACCTAAACGGTGAGGTATCAAGTTTGAAGATGTGAAGCTATCGAATCAGAGGCATTCATTTTATTAAACAATTTTATTAAACAATGTCCACCTCTGTCTGTCTGTTGGTCTGTCTGTCATTGTCTGTTTCCTTCTTTTTCTCAATTTAGGGTCCTAGCATGTAGGTAGGTTATACAACATAAATCCAATAGGCTCCATCCCAGCTGCAACCACATAACCAATCTATCAGTCACTCAGATCTTGTGAGATTTGGTGAGGCAAAATGGAAATAGTGCTAGGGAGATCTTGAGGAGTTGTGAGTCTCTTGCAGAATAAAGTACAGTAAAACCCTGGGTTACAACTGCCTCGGTTTAAGTTTGCAGTGGTTTACAATGGCAAATCCTATGGAAATGCCATCCTGGTTTACAAATTTTTAATTTTTGAATATATTTAATGTATTTTTTTCCAGTTTACAATGATCAATTCATGATAATTTTTTTTTATTTTTCAATACATCCCTATGGATGTTTCAGTTTATAATTTTTTCAGGTTATGATGGAGGATGTTGGAACAGACCTCCGCCATAACCTGGGATTTTACTGTACAATAATACCTTGGATAATGTTTACCTTGGATAACGCTAAAATCACAGAACGTTAAGTAATGGGGGAGGGGGAGAATTAGATCAAATAATGTTAAGGTCCTATAGGATGCATTGGATAACAACCGCTAAAGCCTGTGCGGTTACAATGTATCTCTATGGAGCTTTAACGTTATCCAATGCATCCCATAGGATTTTAACATGCATCGGATAACACTAGAAATCAGACAACACCAAGACTTGTGGAACCAAGTTTTAGCATTATCCGGGGTTTTACTGTATATGCTTGTGCAGCATAAACCAGATTTGTACTTTTTGAGAAAGAAGCCCTATCCAGTTGATTAAAATTGTGGTGGATACTTATGAATACAGAGGAATGCCACAGCCCAATCCTTATGGTGTCATTCTAGTGCCATCCCCAAAACATATAGAAGGTAATGAGTTCATAATGGGAAAAAAAGATCACAACAGTCGGGTGGGGGGAGGGGAATATTAATGTGATTTTGGCAACTAAGAGTCCTAACTTATATTGAAAGCCCCATGGACTGCAGAACTCTCTTTCAGATTCACAAACGTACACAGGTTTCAGAATGGTGGAACTGGGTATGTGAGCAAAATTACAATGCTTTCCTCTACTAGAGACTGTTCTATCCAGTTTTTAACTACTGAATGGAGAAAGACATGTTTCTCTAGGACTCACTCAAGAACTAGAGGCCCTAAAGCTCTATATGCATAGGCTAGAAATGGCTAGCTGGTGCAAGGGACAAAACACCAAAATAATCAGGGACACCCTGGGACTTGGAAGTCTTGTTGCTTTGATTTAAAGTCCTAAGATATATGTCAGTAAATGCAACCCACATACCATATATACTCGACTATAAGTCATCCCAAATATAAGTCGAGGTACCTAATTTGGACCTCTAAAACTAGGAAAATAGATTCACCCAAGTATAAGTTGGGGGGAGAAAATGCAGCAGCTACTAGTGAGTTTCAAATTAAAATACATGAAAATGCGGCACAATTAATGTATCCAGACATTTGTGTGGGTATGTTTTTAAATTTTTATGGTAGTGTTAGTGCTTTTTAAAAAATGTATGTTTGAATTTGCACCACCATGGTTTTAGGACCCTCAGGGCTATTGACCTGAGTATAAGTTGAGTCCCTTTTTTGGATCTCATTTTGGAGGCTAAACTGTGTGTGTGTGTGTGTGTGTGTGTGTGTGTGTGTGTGTGTGCGTGTGCGCGCACGCACGCACACACGCACACACACAAAGAGTGATGGGCATAGGCAGGTGTATCCCAGTTCTATAGAATCCCGAATGGCCCTCCTGGGGGGGATACTAGTCTTCCCGGGAGATCACCCGGGGTGCATACCATTTTTTTGAGGTGACCAATTTGGTCACCTCACTGGCAGACACACTCTATAGCCCAAAATGGCTGCTGGTGAATGCACATGCATGAAACTACCAGTACATGTGTGAAACTCCAGTACTCAGTGCACATGTGTCAATTGGTAGTTTCACGCATGAGCCCTCATCAACAGCTATTTTGGGCTGCAAAGTCGGGCAGCCAAGGAGGCCCTCAGCAGCCTCCTCAAAGGTGCAGGTGGTGGCCCTCGCTTGAATCACCGCTCTGCTACTCTCTGCTGCTGCCACTCACCGCTGCTTGCTGCCAACGCTGATGCCACTCACCACTGCTCGCTGCTGACACTATCGCCAATGCCCAACACTCACTGTTATGCCAGGCCATGGCGCACTGCCAGGCTGGGCCAGGCCAGGCCAGGCCGCATTGTGGCTGACGCAGGCCGCACTGCCGGGCTGGGCCAGGCCGCGCCAGGCCACACCACACTGCCGTTGTTGCCACCTGCTCTGCTCCCCAGGGTAAGTGACTCGGATTTGGGTTTGGGGTGGGTGCATGGGTGGGTGGATTATGTATTTAGTGTGTGCTTTTGTGTGTTTTTTATGTCTAATTTGTATTTATATGTTTTTATGTCTATTTAATTTGTATTTAATGTGTATTTATGTGTTTTATGTCTATTTAATGTCTATTTATTGTGTATTTAATGTGTATTTAATTTAATTTTTTTGTGTAATGTATTTTTATGTTTTATAAACTTTGGCTCCACCCACATCATTGGCTCTGCCCATGATGTAATGACATTGGCTCCACCCATGACATTGGCTCCGCCCACAGTGTGGTAGTAAAATTTTTGGCTGCCCATCACTGTATGTGTGTGTGTGTGTGTGTGTGTGTGTGTGTGTGTGTGTGTGTGTGTGTGTGTGTGTGTGTGTGTGTGTAGTTGTTGTTGTTCAGTCGCACAGTCAATTCCGACCCTCTGCGACCCCATGGACCACTGTCCGCCAGGCACTCCTGTTCTCCACCATCCCCCTCAACTCGCTCAGCTCTGTGCCCATTGTCTCTACAATACCATCTAGCCATCTCATCTTGGGCCGTCCCCTTCTTCTTTTGCCCTCGACCCTTCCAAGCATCAAAGCTTTCTCAAGTGAATCCTCTCTTCTCATTTGATGTCCAAAGTACTTTAGCCTCATCTTTATTATTTGACCTTCTAAGGAACAGTCAGGGATGATTTCTTCTAAGATTGACCTATTTGTTCTCCTCGCTGTCTACTATGGGACTCTCAAAACTCTCCTCCAACACCACATCTCAAAGGCGTGTATATATATATACTCTTCTCAATTTCATAATGTATTTACAACTTGTGAAGGAAAAAATCACTCTGTTGTCGCAGGGGAAAATGCACACCAAATCAGCCAGCCATCAGTTGAATATAAATCTTTTTGTATCCATGTATTTTGGTTTGATTCTGAATTTAGATGTACTGTAATCTCGCTTAGGATAATTCACTGGCTTTGTATTATTTATTTATAGAACACTTTTCATATACCCCTCAAAATTTAAACCAAGGGTGAGAAACCTTTTAAACACAGGAAGATAGAAGTATCACTTGTGTCCATTTTGGACATTCCACTCTGTGCAATTAAAGGCATAACTCCATTAAAGCAGTATTTTGTTGATATTAAAGTCTTGCTTGCAACAGGATATTTTATGACTACAAGGATGTTTCTAGTTGCTATCTGGCCAAATCTTGGGTTTGGCTTTAAACAATAAAAATAAAGTGTGGGAAGGCATTTTTGTGACATGCAGAAGTTATATGCAATGCTGAAATCCATACCTTTCTCAGGTAAAAACATAAACATATTGATCCTCACACACTTTGCTAAACTCTGATTTAATCAGGACAGGTCTTTGTGAAATCTGTAAACCAGGCTCTTTTTTATATTTTGGAAACCTCTGCAGTTCATCTGGACGAAGAAGTATTTGCTGTGGGTTTCTTTCTTTCTTTTTTTAAAGAATTGCATAACCAGGGGTCAAGAGCGTCAAACAGTGGCTACAGCTAGTTGCAGAGACAAACCATAAGAAATAAAAGGACAATAATATGTTCAAGCTTTACTGGCTAGCTGTGCAGTCTTCCCCTCCCCCTCTTCAGCAAGAGCATAAATATGTGGAGACAAGAATACAGACAAGTTAACAATTAGAAGCACAGTGATCGTCTAACTACCATTTGAAGTCATAAAAGCTTTCATTAAGAGGAAAAGAGATACTCCAGTCCTGCCTCAAAGAGATATGTGAAAATTGCAGATTTATCAAGGACTCTGGTTAAAGCAAACATCTTAGATTATTGGGTAAATTATTCTCAACTGAGGATGAGGGGTGGAGGATAGCCAGGCTAATAAGGTTTAATTTAATAGGATCAAAACTAAATATAGATCACAAAATGAGAAACCTGCTGCATGCCTGATTTCAAATAAGTACTACATTTATACTTGTAATTTGAAATGTAAGCTATTTCAACAATTGCTTGAGTATGAAAAAAAAAGGTAGAATAGTTGAATAAAATTCAGTGTGATCATCTGTCTTCATCCATGTTTTGGCATCGCTTCTATCCAAAGACACAATGTTTCCAATCCTTTAGCATCATGCTCATTTTATGAACAGTGTATAGTGGCTACCATTGCGAAACAATGTGTTATTCTGCTGCCCATCCACAACTTCTTTGACACTCAACTTGCTAGCGAATCCATTTAATTTATTTAATTGGTTGGGTTGATGTTAGGGAACTTAGTGGGAGAACACAGAGAAGACAGAGCCATCTAAGTCTTGTGATCCAGCTGGCAGATAAGAGAATGATTCTGTCAGAATTTATTCTCTTATCTGCCACTTGGATGCTAGTGCTTCAGGTTCCTCTGTTTTCTCCATGTCCTTCTGCTGATGTTCTTTATCTTCAACCTAATCCATAATGCATTTAGTGAACCAGGAACAGTGTTGCCATACATTCCATGTGTATACAAGGCTCAAGACCTTGAAATATGGAAGCAATGCACAGTAATGGAGTCAAGAAGAGGCACAGCTTTATTTAACTATTTACAATAGCCTGAAAAAGAGCCTAATCTAGTATGGAACCTCAGGCAGTGAGGCACAACTAAGCCATCCCTTCCTGTTACAGGCTTGATGCTCTACTCTATGTCTATAGCTGACACCACTGGGCTTCCTTATGTTGGGACAACCTCCTGCATCCATCTCTTCCCCAGACTCCCATTGTCTTAAGGGGGTTGCTTCTTAGATTGGTTTCAAAGAGTGTACTCTAGACCAGACTCTAAATTCCAGGACCCCAGAGGCCAGATTTTAAACCTTCTCTCAACTAATGGGATCAAAAAATTTACTACCCCACCGTGATGTCATCACATGTGGGTGAATATAACATCATGACATCATGACACCATGGGCGGAGCCAAAGAAAATAAAAATAAAAATAAAATAAAATAAAAATAAGCACACACACACCTCAACCCACCCACCCACCCACAACACAAGGACAGCAAAGAGGCCGTGCATACGCGCCAAGCACTGTAGACATGCATGCAGACCAAGTGCTTGGCACGCATGCGCAGTGGGGGAACCAGTGAAAAGGTAAGCCCCAAAGGTGGTTCCCCTCAAAAGCTGCTACCGGTTCTCCAGGACACTGGGAAAAGTTACTACCAGTTCTGGAGAACTGGTGAGAACCTGTTACATCCCATCGTTGAATGGGATGGCTGAATAGCTCAGGGAGTTAGGTATGAAATTTGATTATTTTATTGCTGAAGAAACAATGAGGAGTCTGTTTGTCTGATATGGTGCAGTGGCTGAGACATGTGCCACTAGGCATGAGAAGGAACTACTACTTCTATGGCTACTTCAACTACTACTCTGTTTCCTAGGGGACCAGCCACCCTGTGTGGGATCTGGGAAGCTGCACAATCAACAAGCTGAATGTGTGAAGAAAGGAATAGTAAATGAATTCTGAGTATTTTCTTATCTTGCAGCTGTCAAGGTCTGAGGCAGCTTCAGGGCACCAGTTGTTAGGAAAACAGCTCTGATTAGAGTCATTCCCTTCTGCAGTTGCTGAGGCCCTAATTAGCCCCATCTGAAAGTACTCTGAGAAGAGATATACAAGACACAACTCCTCCCCCTAGAAGCTGCCTCAGCAATAATGGTTTATGGATGTGTGGTAGTGTTTTGTGTGACCCTCTTGATCCAGCCCTAGAGTTATCCTATTTCAGTTGCTTCTTGGTTGTCTGGCTCCTGACCTGTTTGAACCTCCTTGTTGTTCCAGGCATAAAGTGCCCTGCTTTGGTTGCTTCCTTGGTTTTCTGACTCCTGGCCTTCTTGGACTATGTTTCCTCTGCTGGACTAGCCTTGTTCTCCGGTCTGCTCCTGGCTTTGACAAGATTTGCCTTTGACCTTTAGCTGGGTTCTCTTGGTTCCTGGCACCTGTGCTGCTAGCAGATTGCCTACATCCTCAACTCTCATGGATACTCATAATGTGTCACCAAAAGTCAGTATCAACTTGACAACATGCAATTATTTTTATTGTTCAATGAGTGGTGGCCCTGAGGTATCATCAAACCAGCAATAACATGATTCTCTAATGTCTGTGCCCATTTATTTCACACAGCTCTGCCTTAAAATTTATTCATTAATGTGCCAAAAGACTACAATGAATTGTAAGAGAACTAATGCCTGGTCACCCCCACTTCCACCCTAGTATACCAGAAGGTGAACCTAGACCTTTCAATCATTCATGCATGACTTGCATTGAAACATTATGACAGATACTGGTCACATGTACCCCTCTACAATTCTCCCTACTTGCTCTTGTTAACAAAAAAAGGAGAAAAAAAAAGAAAGAGTTGCCCTGTTCTGCTACTTCATAAGGCTCAATTGGTATCTTAGTGGCCACCTCAGAATTTCAACATCAGCCACATCTGGAGAAGCAGGGAAGACAGAATCCAAAGTTACCCCCAGCACCAGAACATTGTGTACTTCTGTCCTGAAATGGAGGCAAATGGAAGGTATGAGCACACTCCATTTTCCCCATTACAAGTATCAGTACCCAGTGCAGAAAAAGGAGAGGAACATACTCTTCCCTCTTTTATTTCTCTGGTTGTCCAAACCATAGGTTGTGTGACTGGGGAGCAACCCACCCCTTAAATAATCTTTCCAAGCTCTAAGGACAGCAGATAGAATAACTGCAACTCAAAAATATATAATGACATGTACTAACTTATTCCTTTGTTTTAGGATGAGGAATCTGTTTGAGAAGACTGGATGAGAAGGCTACTGGATGAGAATGCAAATTGATAATGTGTACACCAGAGATGAATCTCTAGCCAAGTGCTACAGTGTATAAGGTAATGATGTGAACATCACTCCACCAGTGATCCTTGGTGTGAGATCAAAGATATGTGTATGTGATGACTACCTACCTGTGAGATGTTAGAGAGCAATTTAGTTCAGAAGGTAGACACAAACAAAATGGCAAATTTAAAAAAATATTTCTCACATTTTCTGCTATTATTGCTTTCCCTTACCTGTGTCTCTCCATCAGGATATTGCTCCTTTTAGACCATCTTGCCAATCCTGTACAGCCGCAGCATGTTAGAAGCTTTTATAATTTTTCTGCTCCTGCTTTGGACAAACTGTTCTTCATACTCTGTACTCCTCTTCTCCAAGTCAAGCAATAGCAGAAAGCTTAGCCTGTACCTTACAGACCCTAAAACTGGGCTCTGAGGATGCCCTATAGAATTTTAACTTGTCCATCTCCAGTAAACCTCAAATGAAATAATACCGTATATACAGTAATACCTCAGATAATGACTGCATTGGATAACGCTAAAATCGATAACGATCTGTTAGCGTTATCCGATGCAGTCGTTTTGTAGCAGCAGGGTGGCTGGAAAGCTGAATGGGGTTCTCCGTTCAGCTTCCCAGCCACCCTGCAGCTGTGGAGGCAGGGGTGGGGTGGCTGGAAAGCTGTTGGGGGGTCCCCAGCCGGCTTCCCCAGCCACCCCACAGCTGTGGAGGCATGGGCGGGTGGCTAGGGAAGCTGATGGGGAGTCCCCGTCAGCTTCCCCAGCCACTCTGCAGCTGTAGATCGGATCCTCTGATCTCCCTGGAGCAGGCAGAGGGATCGGAGAGCCTGAAATGGGTAAAAAAAGTCCTGTGTTGTTGTTTTTTTACCAATTTTGGGCTCTCTGACCACCCTGCCTGCTCTAGGGAGATCAGAGGATCCAATCCAATCTGTTTCTGGGCTTCCCTGATGTCCCCAGCCAGTGGAGCAAGCCAAAACGTCAGGGTTTGAACCCTGACATTTTGGCTTGTTGCACTGGCCGGGGACGTCGGGGAAGCCCAGAAACAGCTTGGATCGGATCTTCTGATCTCCCTGGAGGCAGCAGGGGTGGTGGTCAGAGATCAATTTTTAACCCATTTTGGGCTCTCTGACCTCCTTGCTGGCTCCAGGGAGATCAGAGGACCCGATCCAAGCTGTTTCTGGGCTTTCCCCACCTCCCTGGAGGCTGTAACAAGCCAAAACGTCAGGATTCGAATCCTGATGTTCTGGCTTGCTGCAGCCTCCAGGAAAACAGCTTTTTTGGTATCCATGTCAGGTCAGAAGACTCGAAGCACGCTAATTTTGAAGTTCCCCCACCCTCCTGGCGGCTGCAAGAAGAAATTCTGACGTTTTGGCTTGTTACAGCCTCAAGGAGGATGGGGGGAACTTTGGAAACAGCTTGGATCGGGTCTTCCAACCTCCCTGGGTCAGAGAGCCCAAAATGGGTATAAAAACTGTCTTTTTTTTTACCCATTTCGGGCTCCCTGATCCCCCTGCCAGCTCCAGGGAGGTTGGAAGACCCGATTGAAGCATTTTCCAAAGTTCCCCTACCTCCCTGGAGGCTGCAGCAAACCAAAATGTCAGGATTCAAATCCCAACGTTCTGGCTTGCTGCAGCCTCCAGGGAAATGGCTTTTTTTAACGTTGTGTGATCAATGCATCACACAATGTTAAAAACCGGATAACGATGAGACTTGTGGAACCAAGTCTCATTGTTATCTGATGTCCTAGTGTACTCGAGTATAAGCCAACCAAAAGATAAGCCAAGGTACCTAATTTTGACCTGAAAATCCAGGAAAATAGATTGACCCAAGTAGAAGCTGAGGGTGGGAAATGCTGCTAGTGAGTTTCAATAATCAAAATACATTTAAATATGGTAAATTTTACTAAATTGTTGGCACATCTCAATCCGGTGCAGTCTTGGGACCCTCGTGGTCATTGACCCAAGTATAAGCTAAGTCCCCTTTTTGGGGCTGATTTTTGGGGCTAAACAACTTGGCTTATACTCGAGTATATACAGTAAATACCAACAAGATCGATCCAGAATGCCATGTTTTAGGTTAATAGAAAGTAATATGCCTCCCTGGTTCAAACAAGAAGAAAACAACAGAAAAGTATCCATAACAGGAAGGTAACTTATTTTAGATATAATAGATCCCACAATTCTTTATTCTGACACTAGTGACAACAGTGTCTAATCTGGCTGTGAATTTATGAGACATATTGTCAGCATTTACTAGCAAAAGGCATATTATCCTGTGCCATTAAATAACATTAACTTATGGCATCCTAATACAGTTTTCAAGGTATGTCAAATATTTAAGGAGGAGTTTTATCAGTGATACTCTCTTCAGGGTAGAAATTTTTGAAGTGGTAGTTGTGTAAACATATCAGAGAATAAACAAAAAAAATTGTGGCACCTTAAAGACTAACTCCTGTAATTAAATATGAATGTTCATGAATCAAGTCAACTTCATCAGACATAAGTTTAAAATCCCATGGCATCAGTTTATACACATCAGGTACAGGTGCACACAATGGCTTGCCAGCCTAATAAAAAATAACAGCACTTTACAACTGACAATAATGGAAAATTTCTGGTTGTTATTCAAACTTACTATGAAAACTGCCCCTATTGATTTTGTTTTGTTTTGTTTTGCTTACACTCTGATATACTCTCTTCAGGGAATTTCTGTTGCTGAGGAGGAATTTCAGCATAAGTCTGAAATCCTTAGCCATAACTTTATCCACTATATCACATTGGCTTGCTAAATAAGCATGAGGGTTTTTTTTTTAAAGTATATCTATTAGAATGAAGTGCACATAAAAATAGGATGATATTTTAGTCAAAGAAAAAACAAAAGCAGTTCCAGGAAGGAGCAGAATAGGTCACAGATCCAGATCTGACCTTTATTATGTTTGAAATACAAATAATGCCAGCTCCTTGCTTTAAATAACTACAGTATTATCACTTATGTTCTGGAAAGCTATTTTAAATGTACAGTAGTTAATTATTTGTAGAATTTATCTAATCATTATAGTTTTATGGTCCTCTAATGTTTAACAAATGAATTTGGACATTGCCAGTACATTACCAAATTTTTTCAATGCATTTATTTTTACACCATTACACACACACACTTTTTCTTTTTCTTTTAATGCAATGTGGCTCTATCAAAGTCCCACTATGTTCAAGAAAAGTTTTCTTTTCAGCACTTAGAATTGTATTACCTTGTAGAAAAAAAGTCCCAGCAGGAGGAATAATAATAATGGTTGAGAAGGTTTTCAATCTTCCCTTGTCTTGCCCTTCAATATGAGAATGAGGAAGTTAACATTCTTCTTCTGGCCAAAGAGGAAGGAACACACAGAGAAATAGATCAAGGTTTGGGCCATTGTGGAGTGGTCCACTGTGACGTATTTTCAGAAATTGCATGACATATGGGAAAACATGCTTCAGCCTGACCCTGATCCATGTTTAAAATTTGTTCTTTTTGATCCATCTGTAAGTCTTCTATTTTTTCATGGCAAATGGAAGGATCACTTTAAGGAACCTTGCTCCCTGCAAAGCAAACCTTACAGTGTGACCAGGCATTTGCCTATGCAGCTTTCTGGTCACACCCTCAGTTTGTCCACAATGGCAAGAATTTTGTGCAAATTCCTTCCTTTCTTCTTCATTTGCATAAAATTGCACACCTTATTTACATAAGAAATTGTTGTTTTGTTTCATTGATATTTGACAATATGAATTATTGGATTGTGTGTGTGTGTTCATTTCCTTACAATCAATAATTCCTTCTGTGCTTGGGGTTTGTCTGTATGTGTGTGTGTTTTTTGGGGGAAATGACTCAATTTTATTTGCCATACTTACTTACTTAATCACCTCCTCTTCCACCTTATGGTGTAGAAGTTTCCACAATGGATTTCCATTGGGATCTCTCCTTAGACAGCTCAATGGCTCATCTCAGGTCACTACTGGAACATGGAGGGCCTCCTTGATGTTGTCAATCCACTTGCTGTGGGGCCTGCATTGGGATCTTGCACCCTGCATTCTGGCCTCCCATGCTTACCATGGAATCCTGGTATCAGCCATTCAGTTGACATGGCCAAACCAGCATAACTGACCCTTCTTGGTTGTACTCCTCAGTGGTTGAACATTCAGGTTCCATCTGGTGGTCATGTTTCACACTCAGTCACACCTGGTCTTCTTCTTGACCTTCCACAAATATCTCATCTCCATTGCATGCAGTTGGCTGTAATGCCTGGAGGTGAGCGACCATGACTCAATGCTATACATGTGTAGGAACAAAGATAGATTTGTAGATTGCTGTCTTAGTGACCTTGCCAAGTCTTTGTTGAGAAACCCTCGATTGATTGTGAAGAAGAGCCTCCCAGCAATTGCTTCCCTCTGATTGATCTCAGGACTCATTTGTCCCCATTCATTAACTATGTCACCAAGGTACTTTATATACTCGAGTATAAGTTGGGTTTTTTAGCCCCCAAAATGAGGTCCAAAAATGGGACTCAATTTATACTCAGGTCAACGTAAACACTCAAAAACACACACACACAAATGTCTAAATTAATTTTTACTCGTTTTTCATGTAATTTAATTATTGAAACTCACTAGCAGCTGCTAGTGACTCAGGTCAATCAATTTTCCTAGTTTTAGAGGTCCAAATTGGGTACCTTGACATATTTGGGATGAATTATAGTCAAGTATCTATGGTACTTAAAGTCTTCTACCTGCTCTAGGACTTGCAACTTCAGCTGGATGGTATGCTGTTTCTTGTTCCTGGAGATCACCATGGTCCTCATCTTTGCCACATTAATGGACATCCCTCTTTTCTCCATCTCCCAGTTCCACAAGTTTAGATTGAATTAGAATTGGGAACTGGTCCTAGCAATGAGAGCTACATCATTGGCGAAGGCCATCTTGGGTATTTGGACAGGCTTTATCTTCCAATATTTCAGGGTCATATTCTTAGTACTTTGCTTTGTGCTCTTCATGACATCATCCATGAGCAAGATAAAGAGGTAGGGTGAGAAACTGTCTCCTTGCCTTACTCCAGCACTGGTTGTAAACTCGCTGGACTTTTCCCCTGCTGTCCGCACATAATTTCTACAGGTTCTAAAGAAACTTTGTACAACCTGTATCAAGGAATTCTTGACTGCCCTTGTGTCTAGCACCTTCCACAGTTCCTTCCATGGGACTCAGTCAAACACATGCTCCAGGTTCATGTACACCAGGTGCACCTCCTTATTATACTTGATTGTCTTCTCAGCCACTTGCCAAAAAGTGAATATTAAATCCTAGATGTTCCGATTGGGTCTAAATCCACACTGAGGTTCCTCAAGTTGTCTTTTACATTGCACTCGAAGCCATGTTTCTAGTATCCTGGAGTAAAGCTTGCCCGGGATGCGGAGAAGGGATTTCAGCACTCTCTATTGTCACCCTTCTTAAAAATTGGCATGATTACGGCTACTTCCTAGTCCTTGTGAATAGTTTTTGTTTGCCCTGAGAGTTGTAGGACACAAAGCAGAAGCTGCTTTCCTTGGTTTCCCAGATATCTAGTCATCTTGGCTGTGATCTTATCATGTCCCAGAACTTTCTCAAGCTTCATCCTCCTGATGACAAGATTCAGCTCAGTGCTCATGATCTGGTCTACTGTATATGTTTTCCACAAATAATGAGCACCTTGGCACATTATAGCTCATTCTTTTGCAAGCATCAGAATTCAAGGGATCTTGAGGAGCTTCCAGATTGCTTGTTGAGGTCTCTCTTGCAGTCAAGATAGCCTAACCTGATAAGGATTAGGAAAATAGCAAGCATTCATCACATCACTAGAGGTCAGGTACCTTTTAACTATGGCTGCCCTCAGCCCCAGCTAAGAATCCTGCTTTCCTCAGCAACATATTGTATTGCATTGTTCATTTTCCTCCTGAATTAGATTTTAATTGCTATGAATAGCTTTGGGGAACAATTTTTGTTGTTGTTTAAAATGGGATAAAATATAGGCCAGGATCAAAGCAGTATCTCAGGTGTGCTCACAGGTTTAAACATACCCAATGGGATTTTTTAAATTGTAATCAAGTCCCTCTTCCTTTGAACAACAGCCATTTCTGCAATTTGATTGAAGCCTTTTCACTTTCAAATGTAGCTTTGTCAGAAGATATGTGGAGATGATGCATCTGAGGAAGAGAGTTTTCATGTAGGCCGGGGTTCTCAACCTACAGTTCATGATATGGATCCAACCCATGGCACCAAATTATCCAACCCATGCCCTCACTCCAGCCACCCCCTCCTCAAATCTTGTCTCCTCCACTTGGCTTGCCAGATACCTAATGGCGCTCTGTAGCAGGGAGTATGTTGTAAGGCATACAACATCTGCCATGCTACAGGGTGCCATTTGGGATACCCCAAGCCAAGTGGAGGAGACAAGGATTGAGGTAATGGTGGCAGAAGCAGAGGCTGGATCAAGGTCAGGGGGCAGATGATTTGGTGCCATGCAGCTCCTCCAGTTAAGCAGGGAAGCAGCATGGTTGGGAGTGGTGGGTGACTTGGGGTGGTTGCCGGTGGTGGTGGTGACATCGGTAGAGTGGTGGGTGGCTTGGGGTGGTCCCTCTGCTGCTGATGGCACCTATATAGCCCACCAATGGTCTGAAGGGGTGTGACCCAGCCCCCAGCTTTAAAAGGTTGAGGACCCCTGATGTAGGTTCTTCACCTGAGCCAGGGACCTGGGAAAATGGACTTCCTGCAATCACAGTGAAATCACACCTCATCAGGAAAATTTCCTCGAGCATCATATTCTTCTGTTGCTTCTCAAGCAGTGGCAAAAGACTGGGATTTGGCCTTCCTCTCTTATCATGTGGGAGAGGACCAAGTAAGTTGTGATTGGGTAGGGCTGAAGACTAATGTGTTTTTACCTTTAATGAAGAAAAGAAAATGAAATTCAAATGTCTCCCCCACCCTATCATGTTGACAAGAATGTTTCTCCTTGTATTAACAACCTTAGCTTGTCCTATAAAGACAGTGAAAAAGAAAAATGCCATTGTTTTGAGTAAAGTAGGAAAATCACTTAGAGGATAATTTTGTGACAAATTAAAAGTAATAGAAGTTGTTCAGTTAATCTGTAGGTTTCAAGTCCAGCAAGAGAAGAGTGTTCCTCATACCTTGTACTTCATTTCCCAGAGATTAATTTAGGAAGAAGATAATAAAATAAAAACCAGTGAAAGGGAAATCCAAAAGTAGCATGACAGTAAAAAAGGAGCAAGAGGCACAAAGTCGAGCAGTTAAAAAAAATGTCAAAGAGAATCTTCAAAATCAACACAGTCTATTTGTGTTTATGAGTGCATGCATGTGCTTCTTTCAGCACACAACAGAGGCGTAGCTACCGCCGTATCTGCCGTATCAATTATACGGGGCCCCCGGGCCACGGGGGCCCCCAACGGGCGTAAGCAAAACAAATCTTTACCCTTCCTAGGGCCCCCCAAACAAATTTTTATACGGGGCCCTGCCAAGGCACGCTATTCTTCTGGCACACAAAATTATTTTCCTAGGTGCTTTCTAAGCTATTTCTTGGCCCTGGACAATAGTACTCTTAGTTTGAAAGAACCAATAAATTTTAAGATTTGAAATTGGCTGAAGATCACAAGCTAGACGATGAAATTGTGAATGTATTGGTAAAAGCTAGGGTGGGATGGAAAGAGATGTTGCAATTGCCAAATTTCTAATTATTTTCAGCCACTGCTCTCTGTCCCGGCAATTCTATTCTTCATTTATTGGATTTTCTTCCGTGATTAGATTTAGGATGTGAAACTGAAAAATGTATTGTGAGCAGGAGAGTAATTAGGATGTTGAGGTGGTTGCATTTTTTCTATTAAAAATAAGCTCCATGAAAAATAATAATGCATGTGTGTTTGCTCTTATGAAAATAAGCACACACACACACACACACACACACACACACACACACACACACACACACACACACACACACACACACACACACCTCAACCCACCCACAACACAAACCTGTAAATAAAATAAATAAATAAATAAAAATACATTAAAATACACCCACCCACCCAAACATCCACCCACCCACCCCAAACATAAATCAACCCACCCACCCCAAACACAAACCCGTCACTTACCTGTTAGTATAAGTGCCTGGGCAGCACCATGTTGCATGATGGATATGGTCATTGTACCGGTTCTCTAGGATAATATGCCTTAATGTAAATGTAAAACAGCTGTACCTCCTTAAGGGTTCTCCAATTGGAACAGCAATTGGAATAGCACAGATGTAGCTTATTGATGAGGTAACTCCAAGACTTTGCTTAAAAACCCCAAGCCAGGCCTGCCAGCTGCCAGGCCTTTTTAGGAACTGTGGTAGTACGTCAATATAGGTAAAGTTATTAAATACACATTAAAATACACACAGACACACCACAACCAAAGGTGAGTCACTTAGCCTGGGGAGCAGGCTATAGGGATCTCCAGGCTAGCAGTTTCTCTTCCTCCTCCCCACTTGGGAGGACAGCAAGGAGGCCGTGCATATGCACCAAGCACTGTAGACATGCATGCACACCACGTGCTTGATGCGCATGCGCAGTGGGGGAACCAGTGAAAAGGTAAGCCCCGAAGGTGGTTCCCCCCAAAAGCTGCTACCGGTTCTCCAGGACACTGGGAAAAGTTACTAGTGGTTCTGGTGAACTGGTGTGAACCTGTCACATCCCATCACTGGCTACAACTGAATCCCGACAAGACTGAGTGGTTGTGGTTTGGTGGTCCTGCATTAATGCGGGAGCTACCATCTTTGGTTCTGGATGGGCAGTTTTGCCCTGAACAGACCTGGTATGTAATCTGGGGGTCCTCTTGGAGTCACGACTACTGCTTGAAGAGAAGGTGGTAGTCGTGGCCAGGAGGGCTTTTGTACAACTTTGTGTAATACACCAGTTACGCCCTCTCCTAGACCAGGACTCCTTGCTCATGATCACACATGCTTTGGTCACCTCTCGACTTGATTACTGTAATGTGCTCTACATGGGGACCATTTGGTGACCATTTGGAGGCTGCAACTGATCCAGAACTTGGCTGCCTAGGTCATGTTGGGTTGTCGGCATTATGCTCGCACCTCACCATTGCTGTGGGAGCTGCACTGATTGCCAGTGTGCCTCTGGATTATTATTATTATTATTATTATTATTATTATTATTATTATTATTATTATTATTATTATTATTATTATTATTATTATTATTATTATTATTATTATTATTATTATTATTATTATTATTATTATATTTGTATTTATATGCCGCTCTCCTTGTCGAAGCAACTCAGAGCGGCTTACAATGTTACAGTATCAAATATAAAAGCAACAACATATCAATATAACAAATATAATACAGTCAATATAGTCATAAAAGCAAAAGCACAATACAATCAGAAAAATGCAATTCAATCAAAAGAAAATACATTATGGTCAAAAATATACGATACAACACAGTCTAGAAAGTCCTATCCCTAATAAATAAGGTGCTGGTCATTACCTTTAGAGCCCTAAATGGTAGTGGGCCAGGATACTTAAGAGACTGCATCACCCTAAGGACCTCTGTCCATCCCATCAGAGTGGACCAGAGAGACTCTCTGGTTGTACCATCAGCTAGAGAGGCGCACCTCTCTAGCCCTAGAAGGAGGGCCTTCTCCGTATCTGCTCTGGGCCTATGGAACCTCCTGCCAATTGAGCTGCATCTCCAGAGGAGCTGCTGCCCTTTAGGAAGGGAGTTAAGACCTGGTTGACGGGGCATGTGTGGGGTATGGGCCAGACGGTTGCCTCAGTTTGTTGGGTCATCTAGCCTCTCTGTGTTTGACTTGTTTAATCTCTTTTAAATTTTGTAACTTTTAAATCCTGTTTAATTCTGTTTTTATACCATGTTTTTACTGTGTTTTAAGTGTTTTTAAAGTTTGTTAGCTGCCCTGGGTCTTTGTGAGGAGGGTGTCATAGAAGTTTGATTAAATAAATAAATAAATAAATAAATAAATAAATAAATGTATTATAACCCAACGCTTACGCTCAAGCAATAAACTCCTCCACGTTGAGTTTTGAGACATTTTGTAAGTGAAAGATGCCTTAATTTTGAATGTCCAATACCTGGAAGCTGGATGAAAATGGTGTCAGTTGTGACAATGGCACAAGGATCTTAAAGGATCCTTGTGCCATTGTCTTGTAGGATCATAGAATAATTGAGTTGGAAGTGCTCTGTGAGGCCATTGAAACCAACTCCCTGCTCAATGCAGGAATCCAGATCAAAGCAGATGTCCCAAGGTTCCATTGTCATTATCCTATAACAGTTAACAAGTTTTCCCTGATATTCAGCCTAAATCTGGTTTCCTGTAACTTGAGACCATTATTACATATCCTGCTCTGTGGGCTTATTGAGATCAGATTCTGCCCTTCTTTTTTTATTACTCTCTTTCAAGTATTTGAAAAGTGCTATCATATCCCCCTTCAGTTTCCTTTTAACCAGTGATATTAATGATTGATAGGAATGCAGAAAAAAATACTGTTTACCAAGTTTTTTAAAAAACACATGTCTCAAAAACATGATTTACAATTGATTTACATAAGTATGCATGCATCTGTCAGTTTTCTGTCACTGGGAGGAAACTGAACATCAAATACTGCTTTATTTGATTTTGAAAAAACATGTTGATAAATGCAATGAATAAAAATACTCTGCTTTTCAAAAAGGTGCACACAAATTCTTCAATAGGAAAAATATGTATAAATAGTGTATGTTAAGAAAAATGAATAAAAATACATAAAATGGGGAATGTTCTTGCAAAAATGACATGTACAGTATTTCCATTTGTGTACTCTGTGTGTGTGTGTGTGTGTGTGTGTGTATTTTGATCTATCCAAACAAATATCACACATAAGAGTTAGCTCCCCATCTAGCACACACACACCCAGTCCTAAGGATAATGAAGCTTTAGTATAGTAACCTAGAAGAAAAAGGAAGATACAGTAATTCTAAAATGCAGTCAGTCTAATAAATAATGTACCACCTTCCCTTTACCATTTACAGATATGAAGTAGCTGTCAGGTGAATGGGGAATAAATAAAGCCAGGGAGGTCAGTCTGCATCTTGCTTCAGACTCAATGACTGGAGTTTCCAAGATAAGTTCTAACTTCCATTGGGGCTTCAAGTTTTGGTGTTTCCTTCTTTTTGTATAGCAATCAGTAGAAACTGTTTTTGTTCATAGTTAATCATTTTAACTGACCAAATGTGTGAACAAACTTCAATGATGTGCAAGTGCATCCCAAATGATCTGAGAGTGACTGCGGGCTCTTGAACCACTCTTTATCTGCTCCTGACAAACTTTCACATACCTAGAATTAACTTTTACCATGTTAGGTATATTTCTAAGACTATTCTCTATATTTTCCTTCATTGCCTGAATCTTAATACTTTCCTTCCTTCTGTTTCATCATTACATCCTGGGGGCAGTGGTGGGTCGGTGGTTAAGAAGCTCATCTTGTTAGCTGGAAGGCCGGCAAGTCAGCAGTTCAAGATGTGGGTACTGTATGATGGATTGAGTGCTCATTTCTGTCCCAGCTCTTGGGGACATGAAAGGAGCCTTATTCGGGCATCCCCCGAGCTGAGTTTCTCCAGCAAAAATCCTTTCAACCCAGAATAATTTCTGACACGAAATTATTATTATCATTGCATCCTTTCCTGCAAAATGTTGAGACCACTGGGTTGTTTTCTCTTTTCACCAGCTGTAGGACATCTAAATCAATAAGTGTGTGTGTGTTTATATATAGAGAGAGATACAGTAGATATATATTTAGCAGAACTTATTGAATAAGTTTAAAAATATATAGGGCAGTTGAAGTTATATGCCATTTAGTTCAAGTTAACGTCATTGATCTGTCATAACATTCACAAGATGTTAAAGCACTGTGGGGGGCTTTAAATACAAACATTTGCTGTAGAGATTTTAATAATGTTGTAAAATAGAAGAGCTTTGATTTATAGATACATAACCCATCAAGAGCACACAGCTGTGATTTTATAAGCAGTTTTATTTTTCTTCCCCAACTGTGATCCACATATTCTAAGAGTCATTACATATTAAAAAGCATCTAAGTGTCTTATGTGTTTCCATTATGTTTATGGTTCATTAGGAAAGTAGCAATTTTGCTTGTTGTATTCAGGTATACAGCTAGTAGTCCCTGTCCAAATATTTGCATCATATGACTAGGCTTGTTGTTGTTCAGTCGCACAGTCGATTCCAACCCTCTGCGACCCCATGGACCACTGTCCGCCAGGCACTCCTGTCCTCTACCATCCCCCTCAACTCGCTCAGCTCTGTGCCCATTGTCTCTACAATACCATCTAGCTATCTCATCTTGGGCCGTCCCCTTCTTAGAATGCAGAGTATGAAATCAGGATGCTATTTCTTGTCATATGATTGGAGCTGTCCTGTTGTGACACAATTGACAATCTACAGGAGTGCATCATCCTCAAGAACAACACTGGGAGCATTCAGCTGAATAAACTAAGGGTGGTCACACCCAGTGATGGGATGTAACAGGTTCTCACCAGTTCTCCAGAACTGGTATTAACTTTTCCCAGTGTCCCGGAGAACCGGTAGCAGTTTTTTTGGGGGAACCACCTTCAGGGTTTACCTTTTCACTGGTTCCCCCACTGCACATGCCGCCAAGCACTTGGTGTGCATGCATACCTACAGTGCTTGGCGCATATGCACGGCCTCCTTGCTGTCCTCCCAAGCAGGGAGGAGGAAGAGAAGCTGCTAGTCTGAAGCTCCCTATAGCCTGCTCCCCAGGGTGAGTGACTCATCTTTGGATGTGGTGTGTCTGTGTGTATTTTAATGTGTGTTTAATACCTTTACGTATATTGACATTCTACCACAGTTCCTAAAAAGGCCTGGCGGCCGGCAGGCCTGGCTTGGGGTTTTTAAGCAAAGTCTTAGAGTTACCTCATCAATAAGCTACACCTGTGCTGTTCCAATTGTTATTCCAATTGGAGAACCCTTAAGGAGGTACAGCTGTTTTACATTTACATTAAGGCATATTATCCTAGAGAACTGGTTAGGCAAAGACTTAGTACCTAATTTCTTTAACTGTTGAAAAGTTCCAAAATGAAGCCATCTTGTGGTGAGTTCATTCTGTAGTTCCTTCCATCTGACCTAGTGTGAGAAAGATTAGCCAGAATAAGCTTTAAGCTCTGGTTTAAAGCTCTGGTTGATTTGTGTTTGGGGTGGGTGGGTGGCTGTTAGGGTGGGTGGATGGGTGTATTTTAATGTATTTTTTATTTTATTTATTTACGGGTTTGTGTTGTGGGTGGGTGGGTTGAGGGTCTGTGTGTGTGCTTATTTTAATTTTATTTTTAATTATTATTTTTTCTTTGGCCCCGCCCATGACATCATGTTAGCTCCACCCACTGTGATGATGTCACGGTGGGGTAGTAAAAATTTTGACATCCCACCACTGGTCACACCTACTGTCTGGCCGGACATCCTGCTATGGTAATGGGATAGATCGTACAGTCAGCAACTCAACGCTGAGTGTTGGGCGGTGGTAAATAACCTGACTCCTTGATGCCAATGGCTGTGGGCGGAGTTACAGATTTTTTCCGAGATACGAAAAAGTTTCTCTATAAATTACATGATATACAGTGGCCTCTAGTGGCCACTTCTGGTAATGCATTGTGTTCTGCATTGTGTTTTGAGTTATGAATTTTTTGTAATATGAAACATTCTGAGAAACACATTAATTTTGTAACTTGAGGAACCACTGTATTTATGAAAGGAAACACAGTACGCTACCACAAGTTCTTTTTCAAAAGTTAACTTAAAATGTTGTCCATTCCTCATAACTATTTGATAAAGTGAGAGTTCATCTGAAAATGAATCTGAAGAAGAAAAATTGAAAAGTAAAATACAAAATACTTACATGGTGCCATGGATGTTGGGGTTTTTGAGGACTTTCAGAAGTTATCAGCATATGAGGATGAGAGTGGGTGATATCTTTATTAATAATAATGCTGTGCTGTCATATCGTTTCTGACTTATGGCAGCCCTTTCCAGACTTTTCTAGGTAGAAAATAAGCAGCAGTAGTTTACCATTCCCTTCATGTGGGGTTTGCCCAAGGACTGTGCAGTTTACCCATAACTGCTCAGGCTAGCTGTTCTCCCAGGAGGAACAGCGGGGAGTCAAACTCTCATCCTCTGCTCCACATTCAAATATCTAAACCAGTGATGGGATGACAAAAATTCTACTACCACGCCATGACGTCACGGACGTCATGGGCGTGGCCAATGGCATGACGTCATGACGTCACGGCCGACGTCATGACGTCATGACGTTGTGGGCGGGGCCAAAATAAAAATAAATAAAAAATAAAAATAAACATACACACACACCCCTCCCTCTCAGCCCACCCACCCAGACACAAATAAATAAATAAAATAAAAACAACCACCCACCCAAAACACAAATAAATTACCCACCCACCCCAAATAAAAACCCCTCGCTTACCTTTCTTGGGACCCGGCACCCCGATTGCTGTCCACAGCCACCGCCGCCGCCGGAGCTGCCTGCACCCCTGTGGCGTCCTCCTTGGGCCGGTACCTTTTTAGCCCGGCTCCGGCCATGGCGAGGGGCGACGGGCAGCCGCGGCTGCCGCGCCTCCCTGGGCCGTCCCCATGCCGCACCGCCGCCGCCTACAGCTTCCTCCTCCGCAGCGCGCGGCAGCCGAGCTCAAAAGGGACCGACCCAAGAAGGAGTCCACAGGGATTCAGGCAGCGGCAGCTCCGGCGGCGGCGGGCGGCGGCTGTGGATGGCGGGTGCAGGCACCCGGCCCACAGGCGCCCGGCGGAGGCGGCAGCAGCGGTGTACCCCGCCGGGCGTCCCCAGGGCATGGGGCTTGTCAGCAGCGGACGGCCGAGGCAGCCCTCAACGTGCCGCGGGGAGGCGCCCCCCTCAGAGGGCTGCTGCCGCCGCCGCTGCCCTGAAAGTTCTAAATGTTTTGAAAATCGGAGCGAAAATGGCTCTAATTGACTGCGCATGCGCAGAAACTCAATCTGACGCATGTGCAATGCGTCAGATTGAGTTTCTGCGCATGCGCAGTCAATTAGAGCCATTTTCGCTCCGATTTTAATTTTTTTTTTCTTTCGGTCAGGCGTCCGGAACCGGACGCCCCAAAAGTGGACTTCCCCTCACGGAGAACCCTCCGGGATTGGTCTTACCGGTTCCAGAGATCCGTCTGGAACCGGTGACATCCCATCACTGATCTAAACCACTGAGCAATCCAAACAGATGATGCCTTTATTAAAGAACTAAAAATTGCAAACAGAAGTCCATTCATCAAGCTGGGCACCACAGAACTCTGCATGGTGTAGATGAAACATAAAAGCTTTACTACCTTGGCCACATGTGCAGGCCAGGTTTCTCTGTCTAAAGCAAGTTTCAAAATATAGACCATAGTGCCAAGTCAGTGGTGTAGGTTCAGTTTGCACCTCTGAGGTGTGAATTGAAATGTCTAAGAATGCTTCTTTGAATGAAAGCCTGCCATTCTCCCTCCTCTTCTTTTTGAAGGTGTTTCATACACTGTTAAGCAAAGGTAAGAGGGCTTGCAGGTAAAAGCTTTGTCCCAGAGTTTGTAAGAAGTGGAAACCACTAACTGCACCAGCAATAAAACTGCATCATCTTCTAGGAAAATCTAGACTCCGGACATTATTTGTCCGAGCTGTTTCTCACATCAGTTGAGGTTGTTTCTTGACGTAAAAATAGTCTCTAAGAGAGGTCTGTAGAGAATGCTTCTGAAACAAACTGCAAGTGACAGGACTGTTATGGTGTGATTTATCTATCTCTGCCTCTCACACTCAAGCTTCATTCTGAGCAGGGAAAGATGGTGAACTTCTAACTAGCCCTAAGTTACTTTTTTCTCCCATCCTGCTCTCATAACTCTATCATTTAATACATATGCGTCAAAGCCAAGCTGCATATATCTTTGTCATAAAGGGCAGCAGATGATGTCAGTGTCCTCATCTGAACAAGCTCAAGATTACAGGGGCATTTTCTGGCCAAATCAGATCTGATCCAAGACTTTCTTAACTTTCTCATTCATTCTAATTACAAGATTTACTGTGGTCCCCTTTGAAAGCTGTGTTGCATTATTGAAAAGTAATAGGCTATAGTTTCTTTGGTGCTCCTGGAGTTTTAAATTGATTCCGAGAACAGTAATTCTGCTTGTATGGTCTCCAGAAATCAGAAAACCTAAGTACAGTGATACCTCAGATAAAGTTGGCATTGGATAAGGCTAAAATCGGATAATGTTGGGGAATTTGAGGCAAACATTTGCATCAGATAATGTTATATTGTTATCCGATGCAAATGTTTGTCTCAAATTCTCTGGGGCGTGGCTGTGACTCACCAGTTTGTCTTGGGAGAAAGGGGGAGGGGCTGTCTTATCTCTTTCTGCCAAGGTTGCAAGATCTCAATAACAATCACACCATCTGATCCTCAGCAGCATACCTCTTTGGGAGACAGCAGAGGTGCTCAAACTTTTCAGGCCACAGGCCAGTCACATGGTTCATGGGTGCCCAAACTACAGCCTATGTGCCAGATCTGGCCTTGACACCAATTCATCTGGCCCATTCCACCCTTGTCACTCCCAGAAGCAGAAGCTGGGTGAGTTTTACTTCCACTTCTGGTGTCATTGGCTGGATCTGGTCCATAGGCCATAGCTTGGGCACCCCTGGCTAACAGGGATAGAAGCAGGACCCAAAATGGATGCCAACATTTACCATCATGCAGAGTGGCCATATGGAGCCATGTGCACAGGAATCCATTTTAAATGCTAACAGCAGGGGCTCCATATGGCCACTCTGCATGATGGTAAATGTTGGCATCCATTTTGGGCTTGCTTCTATCCCTCTTAGCTTCTAAAATGGAGTCAGGACATATTGAAAGAGTCCCCCCCCCCATGTCTTGGTGATCTTGGAAGGTCAGTACACTACAGCACAGTACACAAACTAAAAATTGTTTTCTTCCGCTCACCTAGTTTTTCTGGTGTGCCATGGAATCATTGAAAAAAAAATCTGTCAGCAAAAAGAGGGTGCAGATCTTTTTAAAACAGCACTTTATAAAGTTTTCAAAAGTTTAACAATGCTGTATGGCTTTGTTCCCCTAAAGTCAGGGTGATTTGTCATGTTTTTGCAGTGTAGAGTTGTGTTTTTACCTTTTAAACAAGCACTTTATAAAGTTTATTTTTTTAAAAAAAAATGCTGTATGATTTTGTTCCCCTAAAGCAGTGGTGCCCAAACTAAGGCCCGGGGGCCAGGTGCAGCCCCCAATGCCAATTCATCTGGCCCACAAAGCCCTTGTCGCCCTGAAGTGGAAGTAAAACACGCCTGTATGGGGACGTTTTACTTCCGCTTCCAGGAGCGACGAGGGATGAATTGGCATCAGGGGCCACATCTGGCCCCTGGGCCTTAGTGACCAGCTCCCGGAACCACACAATCGGCCCACAGCCCAAAAAGTTTGGGCACCCCTGCCCTAAAGTCAAGCTGCTCTGGCATGTTTTTGTAATGTATTTACCCTTTAGACAATTATTTCTTAAAGTTCTTTAAGGTTCCAGCATGTTTCCTTGACTTTCCCTTGAGGTCTGTGTTGTTTACAATGTATCTCTATGGAGTTAATGTTATCTGAGTCATCTGCATAGGATTTTAACGTTATCTGATGCATGCATCGGATAAGGCTAAAAATCGGATAGCGTTAAGACTTGTGGAAACAAGTCTTAATGTTATCTGAGGTATTATTGTACTTAGGGAATGTTGTGGTCACTGCAGAATAAGGGAAGTATCTCTGCCAGTTTCTTCCAGTGTATAGTACTGCATCTATTAAAAGCACCAGAATGATAATGCAAAATGTACGCCTCTGTTCAGCTGTCTGCTTTTGTCTAGACAAGCGCACTCTATGGGCATTCAAAATCTCATGCAATTATACTCATTTTGAGGAGAGAGTAGGATTATGCTTGCTGGCATTGTCCCTCCAGCTCTTCTCCATCACCTAGCCTTCCTACCATCTATCTGTTGGAGGGGAAAAGCTACAGGAGGGAGGCTGCTGTATGTTGATTGTGATGGGCTGAAAATCCAAGACCATGCATTGCCTGAGGCAAAGCAGCAGTCCTTCACCAACCACCACACACGCAGAAGATCCAAGTTATTTTTGGCACATGAGTCACAAAATGCTTTAGGCATCTCTCTACCTCCCTGACAATAAACATATAAAAATAAGCAACTAATTATGAAATTTCTGTCGCTCTTTTCATCTTCTTCAAATCTAAATCCAAATACTGGTGATGATCATGGCAATCAGCCATGAAGACTGTCCTGCAAATATAATGTCATGGCCCTTCATCTGCCTTCTGCATGACAGTGTGGTACCTGTACCACTGATCCAGCTCTGTGAGTCACTTTCTCGTCCTGAGCCCTTTTGGCACACAAAGTCATCTTCAGCTCCAGGCCAGTATTGATGAAGCTGCGGCCCTCCATTAAAATGGATTCAAGTGTGATTTAATTCACTTGGGGACCATTACCCTTCACCAAGGCTGCTTGTCCTCAAGGTTGTCAGGTTAGTTAACCGTCACCTCACACTCAGTGTTGAGTCACAGGCAGTATGGTCTACTCTATTACCATAGCAGGATAACCTGGTCAGACTTGTCTTTTTATGACACACCACCTCAAATCTGTTATTTGGACAACTGATCCATTTTTCCTAATAGTAGAGCCAATCCTGCAAATCCCGCCAGCTCTTGGGGACATGAAAGGAGCATTCCCTAGGCATTCCCTAAGCAGAGTTTCTCCTGCAAAAATCCTTTCAACTCAGCATAATTTCTGACATGAAATTAGTATTATTATTACCTAGATAAACAATAAAACCTATATATATATATATATATATCAGTTATATATCCCTTCCCCAGAAACTTCTGCTGTTTTGTCTTTCATTTGCACGACATCTTTCTGCAGTCATATTAGGACAGCCTGCAGGGATCACTGAGAGGTGTCATCTCTTGAGGATGTCTACATCATCCAACTGCTCTTAGGAGAGGACTTTCTTTCCTTCTCAATCACTGTAGGCCTGTGAATCACAGGGAAACATTGTCTGGAAGGTTTCTTTCTGCTCTCCCTAAGCAACTTTCAAAGGGAAACAGGGACTGTCCCCTTCCTAGTTCTGCTGATGGAGTAGTTCCATGATTAAAACAAATATATTGTATCCAGATCCATGAGTTTTACAGACATGTACTCTATGAAAAACATTCAATATCGAGACTGCATTAGGCACAAAATAGGCTCATAATAAAGAGGACAGACACAATCTTCTTTACCTAGCATTTATAGGGTTGGATCCAGACTTAGTCAAGGAAGACTCATTGAAATCAGTTAGGATTACTTTGGTCCCATCTAACTCTAATAGTTCAAAGATCAAAATCATGTTGCTCATCATAGTAAATAACACTGGCCACTGAACCAATGGGGATTTGGTAAGTTAGCTCTCTGCAAGCTCCATCAATCCAAGTTGGCCTACTCTGACTGCAAGTTACTATGTTAAAGTAAGTTGCAATTAAATTATGCCTGCTTGAATAAATGAAACATGGAAGAGTTGACACATTATATCATTATTGATTAAATGGGCTTACTCTAGAGCTATTCATTATGTTAGACAACAGGATTTGGGCTCATATTACTATTCATTGGATTTTAATGGATGTACTCCAATTGTAGCTCATATTAGAGCCAACTCTTAAGTTTTATGCATTTTGATTTTTTTCTAAAGAGTCTCTCAAATGATACCTCTTTATTTCCAGATCACATGCAAACTCTTGTTAGAAGCCTCAGTATTCTGCTGCAAGCAAAGAAGAAGAAGAAAAATAATTTCTGTGTATTCCTTCCTACATTTGTCAGGATAAATGTATAAGTGCAACATCAGCTTTACATAATGAGTTTTTCATATGAAATTTCATTTTAGATGAATAAAGCAAACATTACAGCCCTTATTTTGATGAAATTGAGATTGCTTTATTCTTCTCTTATAAATCTGGTACTTAACTGGAGATTGTTATCTTTAGGATTCAGAGCTGGTAATGCCAATATGTAGAAGATGGTCTTAGGCTGGGGATAAAGCAGAAATAACAGATATTGGGAAAAGGTGTTTGAAAGCAGTTTTAATGAGAGATCACTACATGTGGTTTAAGTGCACCTAAAGAGATTTGTAGTGTGCTTTTGAGAACAGTGAGAGCTCAGCCCTAAGACCTCAACTGTATATCAGGTGAAAAGCCTCTGTGAAGTTTAGCGATACTACTAATGCATTCCTCAGTGGTCCTGAAATCCACTTTAATTTATCACATAAAAAGATTTTAACCTAAAATGTTGATCAAAAACAGCAAGTGCTTTCCTAAAGCCTTCTTTTTCTGCACCAATTTGTTTTGGCCACTGCTCTAATTTTAAAGCACCAAAATGCAACTTAGAAACAATATTTAAAAAATTGATTTATAATACTGCAGGTTAAGAGCATTTTTTACTACTATAAGACTGCATCAACTGTCTGTTGTTTATAAATAATAATTACAGTCAAGTTAATGCTGATACTTTGCAGAGTTTTCTAGTTAGAAAAATGCACAATGGTTTACTATTCTTTTTTTTCTGGGGCTGCCCTGGGATTGTAAAGCTTTCCCATGTCTTCTTCCAGGAGGTTCAGGAGGGAACTGAAGTCCCATGCCTTATCTACTGAGCTATCTGGTACAGGTTTGCCATTTTAGCTACCACATCAATCTAAGGAAAAAATCCATGCAAATTACAACCCAACAGTCTACCTTAAATTTAAACTGCTTCAGAGTCTTTACCTGATTTCAGCATATCAATTCAGTTTTTGATTTCAGATTTGAACAGTGAGCACCCTAAACCAGGACCATGAAGAACAACTGCTTCCAAGTCTCAGTTACTGGGAAAGGATCATGGAGACCCACCACTCAAATGCCCCTCTGGCTTTCCCTCAAAAGACAGGAATGGCCTGGCCATTGGACTCACCAGTGTGTCTTTGCTTTATCCAGGAGGATGTTAGAAAATGTGGACTGAACAGCATATCTATCAGTTGTGCCATGGAAAATTATGCTGGATCTTTCTTTACACTGCCTCTCAACATCCATTGGATGACACAGTTGACTATTGCTAAAACATATAATCCATCAAAAACCATGTTTACTGTAAACATATCACATTTAACCAGAGTCTTGAGAATTACATAAACCAGAGTCTAAGAGCAGGTCCCAATGTGTTCAGTTCTAGGATGTATGCCAAACTTCATCTTTTGAGCATGCATCTGGTAGAGATGTGAAAGCTTCCTATTCAGTCTAATTTCAGACTAATTTTCTCAGATAGCTGTTATAAGCCGATGATAATAATAATAATTTTGTGTCAGAAATTATTCTGGGTTGAATCCCCAAATGAGGCTCCTTTTATGTCCCCAAGAGCTCAGACAGAGACAGGTGCTCAATCCGTCAATGCATTACCCGAGTCTTGAACTGCTGACTTGCCAGCCTTCCAGCTGACAAGGCAAGCTTCTTAACCACTGAGCTACTGCAGCCCCTCAATAATAATAATAATAATAATAATAATAATAATAATAATAATAATAATAATAATAATAATAATAATAATAATAATAATAATAATAATAATAATAATAATAATTTCATATCCAAAATTATTCTGGGTTGAAATGATTTTTGCAGGAGAAACTCCACTCAGGGAATGTCCAAATGCGGCTCCTTTCATGTCACCAGAGCTTGGATAGATACGGGCACTCAGTCCATCATGCAGTACCCATGTTTCAAACTGCCAGCCGTCCAGCTAACAAGGCAAGCTTCTTAATCACTGAGCCACTGTAATTCCTATGAGCCAATGTATGAATATCTGATTCGACTGTATTCACATGGATCTTAAGCAATTCACTTTTTGCATATTGAACCAGCCCTATGTGCTCCAGTTTTGAAGTCCTTCATAGCCCTTGCTATAATAATCTTACTTTTTATATGAGCTGAAATGTATGTTCTTCCACTGATAAAGATGTATTTTCATATTTGTAGGTCTCTGTTTTATTACACTCTGGTTCTCTTCTTGGGAGCCACAGTGGGGAACTGAACTCCCAGCTGCTGTCTCTGCAACCAGATTATCTAACCACACATTTAAACAGATTTGCACCATCTCATTTTATGAAGCTTTGAGGATATTTTTAGCCACTTTGTTTAATAATTTAAAATGGGAAGAGTGAAGAAAGGGGAGAAACCACTGGAATTCCAGGCCATTTCCTATCCTTTCATTTTATAAAGAAAGCTTGCCTTTCAAGCTAGCTTTTCTTTGATAGTTCTCGAAACTAGCCTAGAAGCAGTATACCGTCTACAGTGAGGCCTATTTAAATAAAACAATTGAATTTATGATCAAAACAAGATCCTAGAATCGTACAATGTATTTCATACATGAGATGACCCTCTTTCACATCCTACTTTACATGACTGCTGTAAAAGAATTGTTGATAAAGAATTATCATTTCTACATCCTGCTTCAAGAAGACAAATCCTTTGGTACCAAAAAAAGGAAGGCTGCCTCTGCTTTGATTCTGAGAAGATTGTGACATGATGCATTTCAGAAGCTTTAGCATCAAAAAGCAAGTTGTAAAATTCAGTGACTGGTTCAATCTCAGTTCCTTATAGAAATCCTGCTTTGCACTAAGTCACACACACAAATGATACTCATTGTAACCATTGTGTGAAACCATTACATAACCACTGTAATATACTCAAGGCCATGAGAACTAAACAGTGCCATCTGATCACTTGCCATCTTCCTGCTCTAGCTTTAAAAGAGCCCTATGATAAAGTGACAGGAAAGCAAATGCTAGATTTTTCTATACTTCCTTAGCAGAACAGCTTTAACAGTAAGAAAAATAAATCTTCCCTGATCACTTTTGCCCTGTTCTAAGACATGCTTCATCTGCTTAATTTCTGCATGAAGGAAGCTATTGTCATTGGGAGAGGGGGTGAGAGAAAAATAAGACTATCTACAATCTTATTAATATAGAACAAAATATGAATGTCTTCATTTGTCTCATGAACCATGCTTGCATGAGTGAAGGACTGATCATTTCTCTCTTTGCCAGGGAGAACAAGTGAAAACTGTTTTCCAGAAAGTTCAACCTTTTATAAAAGCCTTGAGGGAGGGTGTAGAAAGGATGTTTCTCAAATTTCAGATCATACCAAACCAGAGAAGTAGCAAATGCTTCAAAAGACTGATTCAGGATTCAATGGCTGAAATTCTGCTGCACAATTAGGCAAAAGGTGTAACTTTTGGAAGCAAATTGCCCTAACCAGGGCTGTAACCAGGATTCTTGATGTGGGTGGGCAAATATTTTTTTCAGGATGGGCAACAATGTCACATTTTGTTTTTCAGTCACACAGTTGATTCCGACCCTTTGCGACCCCATGGATCACTGTCCGCCAGGCACTTCTGTCCTCCACCATCCTCCTCAACTCGCTCAGCTTTGTGCCCATTGTGTCTACAATGCCATCTAGCCATGTCATTTTTGGCCGCCCCCTTCTTCTTTTGCCCTCCACCTTTCCCAGCATCAAGGCCTTCTTAAAGGAATCCTTTCTTCTCATTTGAAGTCCAAAGTATTTCATCTTCATCTTTACTATTTGACCTTCTAGGGAGCAGTCAGGGTTGATTTCTTCTAAGACTGACCTATTTTTTTCTCCTCGTTGTCAGGGGGCTCTCAGAATTCTCCCCCAACACCACATCTCAAAGGCATCTATTCTTCTGCACTCAGCTTTCCTACTGGTCCAGTTCTCACAACCGTACATTGCCACTGGAAATACCATGGCTTTGACTATACGAATCTTTGTTTTCAATGTGATGTCTCTACTTTTCACTATGTTCCCCAGGTTTCTCATCGCTTGCCTCCCAAGAATCAGTCACCTTTTTATTTCATGGCTGCAATCACCATCTGCAGTGAGCTTTGATCCTAGGAAAGTAAATACCTGTTAGGACTCTATTATCGGGTATGCCTCATCACTTTTTGAGCTTCTTACCTTAGACTTAGGGGCTGCAGTGGCTTAGTGGCCACTAGCAAAGGCCTTTTCTGAGAAACAATGTTTTTAAAGAGCTATTTTCAGCCTGATATCAAGGAACCCAAGAGCAAAGAGTATTTAACTAACAAGTGGCTTTGGGGGATGGATGTGATGGGCTGGGTTGGGTCCCACTCCCCCCCCCATGGGAAATTGGAAGGCTTCTGCAGCAGCAGTTCCATCTTCATGTTATCCAAGAAGGAAGATAGCCTCTTTTGTAAAGCATGAGTAAAAGC
This sequence comes from Furcifer pardalis, assembly GCA_030440675.1. Lineage (NCBI taxonomy): Eukaryota > Metazoa > Chordata > Lepidosauria > Squamata > Chamaeleonidae > Furcifer > Furcifer pardalis. The sequence goes on from CP126894.1 coordinate 130,085,399, forward strand.
TTGGCAACATTAGAAAGGCCTGAAGATAAGAAAATGAAACAGAACAAAATGATTTACTTCGAATTCCAGTGTTTCCAACATTATTCAAAGCATCAAATGTTCAGTCTGCATATGGAAGACTCTTTCCAGAAGCAGAGACTAGGAAACCATTAACTAAATCTTCTCCACAGTTGGCACAGAGATAACTAGCACATTTAAGGGCCTAGAAGACCAGAAGCAGACCTGGTTACAGAGCGTGGGGTACATGTGGATTGCTATGCACTGCTAGTGTGGTCTCCTAATTGACTGAAAGCTGTGTGAAAATTCTGAAATATAAAAGGAGCATAGGAGAGCATACTTATGAGAAGAAAAAAGGGAGGATTCAATGCTTGAGACTAGCAAAGATTTATCACAATGTGCCTGTCGAATGTAATATTGATATTGTGTCGTTGTATTCAGCTAAAGGATTCCTCCTGTGAGAAGACCAGTGTGTGTTTATTATTGACAGCAGTAGCTTGGCAGGATGTATTATGCAGTAGGCAGTAAAAAAAAATCACTCCATCTAGACTTGGTCCTGAAAAAACAAGGAAAAGTGAAGTTGCAAGAAAGATGATCAGCTTCACCATGTGTAAAAATACACAACATAATCTTTGGTGATCACAGGGGTTTCTTGTGAAAACATCAACCTCAGCTTCCAATTTCCAGGCTGTGTTGCATTTAAGCCAATATGAAATATGCTATATAAGACAGCTTAATTCAAGTCTAAAGAAGTAAGCTTTTTAATCATTCCATTTCCTTGACTCCTGATGAGTGATCCATTATTTGACTTTCTGTGAGTAACAAGATGTGCACTGAAACTGGGAAAAAGAAAAGTTGAGACTATCTGAAATTCTCTCTAATGAAAATACTCTGATTTATGAATTTGGACTATCTTGCATCTGTATCTAGCAAAATATCAGGTAATGCCCCAGCATCACTGCACAATATCATGCCCCCGTTGCCAGAAGGGGAAAAAACAAGATACAAGGCTTTACATAGCAAAGGGCAGCTTGAAGGTTGAAGACACCAATGGTAGCAGTAAAAATTGTATTATAAATTAGTATGATCTATCCAGAAGGGATATTGAAAAAGATATCACTCAAGAGGGAGGAGTGGGGAGAGATATTACTTAAATACCTCTCTAATAATAATGATGGTTTGCCATCAAGTTGGATTTGATTTACAACAACCCTTTTAAGGGTTTTCTAGGTAGAGTATACTCAGAGCTGATTTACCATTCTAGCAAGAAAAATGTAAATAGGATGACAACATCTATCACTTCTCCCAGAAAAGGCCCATTGTTCACACCAAGTAAAATTCAAGGTACATAATGGAGGTGCAACCGCTGAGGCTTAAAGCAGGGGTTCCCAAACTTTTTACACCACAGGCCTGACCACACAACCCAGACAGCTGAGCTGATCTGTCACATGGCTCCCCTCACCATAAATGCCATAAAACATGTCCATGGCTGTCATAAATGTGTTTACAGCAGCCATGGGTACATTTGCACAGACAGGCATGTCTGCTTCCACTTCCAGTGCATTGGCGTTGACATCAGCATTGGAGCAATGGGCCACATGAAATGATGCTTTGGGCTGGGGCTGGCCTGGTGGCCGTAGGTTGGCCACCCTGCCTTAAAGGAATATTCTTAAACATATCAATAAGACACTCTTTGTTCCCAAGAAATGAATGCTAGGCAACTGATAAGGAGAACAAATTTCTAGAAAACATTAATGGAGGAAAGATAAAATTACTTTATACAGTACAGATTTTGAGCTAATAAAAATAGAAAAGTTTGTGTTAATTTGTTCCCAGATATCTAAAGATATTTCTATTTAGGGAACAGTAGCATTACTGAAATTAAGATAATAACTTTATCACAGTAGAGAGATTGGATTATGGGCCTATAGAGTTCTATTTTAAAGACATGACCATAGAAATGTGTTACTTAAGAGTAAGTCCCACCACCTTCCCTCAGCTGCCTAGCCAGTGTGTTTTTCACCAGAAGCCTTTCAGTCTCATCCATTTTTATTCCAAAGCAAGTGCCCCAGAATTCAATAGAACTTCCTTCCTAATAATTTCATTTTAGGCTAGTTATGCTGCTGTTCAGTAACCCCATGCTTTATGCATCTCACAGAACTCTGTAGGGTTTCCTCATAAATAAACAGCCCTTGGTCCTTTTCTCACCTCTTAACTACTAGACCCTATGGCTTCAGTCTACTGAATTTGAGGCTCTTGGGTGGATTGTGAAATTGCTTAGCTTGGAAATAAGGAGGGAAGTTCCTGTGTGGGAATGTTTTCCTCTCAATAAGGAGCAGGCTGTGGACAAGTGCAAACACTCTTCTAGTATTATTTGGCAGTGGGGAGTGTAGAGAAAGGCTCAGGCATGTGAGCAATTAAAATGCAGATAGACAACCTCTTCAAAAAGCAGGATTACAGAAAAAATAAATAAAGAAGTATAGAATCTGCTTGGAACCTTTCTGAAGTACCAGCCCCTTGTGTTCATTAGGAACTTCGGATCTCCCCAGAGAATACTCTACAGGGTATTTTTGGGATGGGCTAGTCCACTGTTTTTTTTATGGTATCTACACTTGTCAGATACTGAAGCAGTCCCAGATGTCCCAAAAGTGACTTTCTCAAGGACAATCAAGGGATTCTACTTTTGGGAGGTCTTCCCTTTTATTCCATTCCCAACAAATTTGGATGTGGGGAACTGGATAAAAGGAAGCCTTGCGTCTTTGACAGCTATTTCCACTATTGTGGAAATAGCTGTCAAAGCTATTTGACAGCTATTTCCTCTATTGTGCCTGCTTGCAATTATAAAAATCAGTTTTTCTAGGCAAAAAGTATGATTTTAACAGACCAGATACTTTAGCCCCTACAAGATTAATTTCCTGCAATTAAAAGGAAGTTGGCAATGTAATGTAAGAAAGTAAGGCTTTTTACATTTCTTCTTCTGCCACATCCAAATCTGAATACAGGTATAGGCAATCATCATGGTGATCAGCCATGAAATTGTCCTGAGAATATAATGCAATGGCCTTCCATCTGTCTTCCACATTCACAGCATGACCCTCGTACCACTGATTCAGTTCCACGACATACTCTCTGGTCTTGAGCCATTTTGGCACCCCAAGTCCTCCTCAGCCCCATGGATTCAAGTGGGATTTAATCCACTTGGGGACCATCACTCTTCTCTGTGGACTTCAGCACACAAGGCCATTAGTCCTCAAGGTTGTCAGGTTAGTTAACCATTGCCTGACACTCAGCATTGGGTTGCTGGCAATATGGTCTACTTTATTGCCATAATAAAAAGGTGACTAATTGTTGGGAGACAAGGTATGAGAAACCTGGGGAACATAGTTAAAAGTAGAGACATCACCTTGCAAACAAAAGTCTGCATAGTCAAAGCAATGGTACTTCTGCTAGTAATGTATGGTAGTGAGAGTTGGACCATAAGGAAAGCTGAGCGCAGAAGAATAGACACATTTTGAAATGTGGTGTTGGAGGAGAATTTTGAGAATACCCTAGATAGCAAAGAGAACAAACAGATCAATCTTAAAAGAAATCAATCCTGATTGCTCCCTGGAAGGTCAGATATTGAAGATGAAGTTGAAGTACTTTGGTCATCAAATGAGAAGAGAGGATTCGCTTGAGAAAGCCTTGATTTTGGGAAAGGTCGAGGACAAAAGAAGAAGGGGTGGCAGAGAATGAGATGACTAGATAGTATTGTTGATACAATGGGCACAGAGCAGGGTGGGTTGAAGAGGATGGTGGAGGATAGGGGTGCCTGATGTGCGATGATCCATGGGGTTGTGAAGGGTCGGACTCAACTATGTGAATGAACAACAACAAAATTGTCATAGCAGGATAACCTAGCCAGATTGGCCATACATTTATTTCATTTATTTCTTGCCTCTTTTGTTTGTGTCACAATAGGTGTATAAATTAAAAATTATATCTGTAAACCTATTTGACTAAATGCCCCCACATTTGGCACAGATCAATATCCAACTCTGTGAGGCACCCAGAGTCTTCGGAGTTGGGTGGCAATATAAATCAGAAAAATAAATAAAATAAAATAAACTTTCTGATTTGCCTGTTCCTGATTCAAGGCTCCATTTCAAACTTAGAATGTTTTCCTTGAACTCCCATTATTTCTAGAACTAATTTATGAAATATTGTTTTGATTCATCACACAATAATTCTTAGTCTTCTTAAGATGCCATATCTGTTCCGGATATTGGCTATCATCATGGTGATAGTCTCCTCAGAACAGTTCTTCTGAGGACATGCTAGACCAGTCTTTCAGGTTCTTCAGCCATGAAGTCCATCTACGTCTAGGGCCTCTCTTCTCAGGGATCTTTCCTTGCAGAGCAACTTGGAGTATTCTATATTTTATGTTGTTCCTCGTGATATGGCCAAGGTATTGGAGCTTTCTTTGCTTAGTGGTCTTAAAGATTTCTTGTTCTTTATCCATTTGGTGCAATACTTCTACATTAGTCAATGGTCACCCCATGATATCCTTAGCAGCCATCTATAGTTCCACATTTCAAAAGCTTTGATTCTCTTTTCAGATGCTTTAGTCAATGTCCACCTTTGACTCCATATAGCAACACTGGGAATACGTAACATCTCACTATTTACATGTTTGTAGTGGAATTAGATCTCTACTGCATAACAAATGTTGCATTTTTATGAAGGTGGATCTTGCTTTTTCTATTCATATTTTAATCTCTACCTCGGAATCCCAATTTTCATTTAACATACACCCCAATTAGACAATTTTATCCACTCCTTCATTTTTTGTGTTCCTGACATTAGCTTCCTTTGAGTTGGTGTTCAGCGTATAACCATCTTCTTGGTGTTGAGATCCAAACCATATTCTGCACTTGAAGCTCTAACTCAATCCAGCATCAACTGAAGATCTGCAAGGTTTGTGGCCAACAACACTGTGTCATTAATATATTGGATGTTATTCAGGTGTTCCCCATTTTGTAATTTTAATGCCCATGTTTAAATCTGATAGTGCTTCTGAAAATATACTTTCCGAATATATATTAACAACACACAAGGCAGAGGTGTGCCTTGTTGCACATCTCTGCAAATCTGAACCTGCTCTGTTAGCTGCTTTTCCACTCTGACTTGAGCTGTCTGATTCCAGCAAAGGTTGGTGATAATTCTTATATCTTTATCATCCACACCTATTTTCTTCATTTCTGTGATATCTTCTCATGCTGGCATTTGTCAAAGACTTTTGCATAAACCATGCATGCATATCACATCTCATGTCTCTGTATCTTTGCATTTGGACCTGCATTGTTAACAGTGCCTCTCTGACACCCACAGAATTCTGGAAGCCAAATTGTGTTTCACTTGTGCTTTCTTTGCACTTCTTATAAATTCTACTATGAATGATTTTGAAGAAGACCTTAAGAGCATGACTCATGAGGCTAATCATTCTGTACTACTCACAGGTCTTCACATTTAGTTTCTTTGGCAGTGTAGCAAAGGTTGATAGCAACCAATCTCTCGGAAGGATCCCTGTATCATAGATGGTGTTAGAAAGGTCCGTCAATCCTTTGATGTTAACTTCGGATAGAAGTTTCAAAATTTCTACTGGGATGTCATATGGCCCTCTTGCTTTCCCATATTTGGATCTTTGCATAGCTCCTACAGCTTCACTCTCCAGTATTGGTGCACCAGTATTGCCACTTGTGACAGGCTGTTCGCCTCTTTCTTAATTAAACAGCTCTCCTATGTATTATTTCTTATCCTTTATTTCCACCACAAGATTTCAGTCCTTGTCCTTTTACAATGTGCGTGTCTTCTATTGTCTTCTACCAGTAATTTCCCTGATCTTTTTATGTGCGTTGAAAAAATTGTGTCTATTTTGGTATTACTCTATCTCAGCATATCTGCCAGCCATATAAGCTTCCTTCATAGCTCTTATTTTGTGCTCAATCATCCTCTGAAGATCATTATATTTTTCCTTGTCCTGATTCTTATAGGTAAAGGTAAAGGTTGGTCCTTCTTATTTCCATTAAATGGAGTATGTCATCTGTCATCCATTCCTTATATCTTATGGTTTGGCTTTTGTCTGCAAAGGTGTTTCTGGCTACCTTTCTAAATGATTTTTTTTATTGTGCTCCTCTAATATAGTTTCATTTTGGGCCTGGCAGTTTCATGGAATATGGGCATTTGACCTCGCCTAAAATTTTGAAATTAAAACAAGTAAGGTTATGATTATATGTCTATTGAATAAAACATTCAACATTTTAAAATGCTATGCTGTGTTAATAGCTCGTTTTGATATGAAGCTATGGAAAAAGCACTTACTGTTGTGAGAAAAGATTTGAAATGATACTGCAGCAGAGACCATTTTAATGACTAAAACACCTTCTTTCACACTCATTCACTCACACAGGAACATTTTGTATCAATTTTATGCTAGATTTAAATATTTTTTCAAGAGTCAGAGACTTGGCACACTTGCTCTATTTTGTATGCTTTTCTGATTCAATCTATATGAAATGTTCTGTGTGGATAAATCATCTCCACAATGAACTGGGATCTTTACGGAGGATTGGATTGGATTGGGGTGGTGGAATAGAGGTAAAAAGGAATAATCAAATGTAGATTAAAGATTTAGTTTGTAGATAACTATGAAAAAGAAAAGTAGGAAGCATCTAAAGAATCTGTAGTGGCTGGGTCAGGAGCTTTCAGATGAGCTAAGATTTAAAAGAGGCATGTATAAAAATAAAAAGAGATGCAAATCACCATGGGAAATAATCAACTCATATTTGAAGGTTAGGAGTGTTAAAGCTAAGGCTGATCTCAGATTTTCAAGATTTTCAAGAGTTTAAGAATAGGAAGCTATATTTCCAGCAATATTAAGAGCAAGAAAACAAATAAAGAAGTGGTTGGTCCATTATATGCAGAAGATAAGGACTTACTAATCTATGGTGTAGGGAAGGCACAAATACTGCACACTTTCTTTCTAAAGAAGAACAGTGTTCAAACTAGTGCAAGTAAAATAAAGGAGACAGTAAGGGGGATGCTGCCCAAGATAAGTGAAGAGTTAGGACAGGAACATCTAAATACTTTAAATATGTTTCTGTTTGCAGGGCCTGATCAGCTACACCTGAGGGAAGTAAAACAATTTGTCAATGTAATCTCTGAGCCTCTGTATATAACCTTTCAGAATTCTTGGATAACAGGTAAAGTCCCTGCATAACAGAGGCAGCAAAATGCCATCCTCATCTTCAGAAACAGAACAAAAGAAGATCCAGGTAACTACCAGCCACTCAGTTTCTCATCAGTAGCAAGGAAGACTCTGTAGAGCAAAACATTTTCATTATGCTTAAACGTTAGGATTTATTAAACAATTTGTTGATTACTAAATTCCAAGATTGATTTCTTAAAAATAAATGATGCAAGACTAATCAATCTCTCTCCCTCCCTCCCTCTCCCCCTCCAGTCACAAGACTGATAGATGAGGGAAATGCTGTGGTTATAACATATCTTGCTTTCATCAAGACTAGACAATGCAGTATTTGAAGAGGGCTATAATTGATTAATCAGCTATATGTAAAGATTGTTCACTAGTAGTTTCTTATACTTGCAGTGAGATGAAGTGGGCTAACACAGATCTATATGCTGAACCCATTCCTGTTCAACATCATTACAAATGGCTTTGGTGAGGATGTAGAGGGGATGTTTCTCAAATTTCAGATAATACCAAACCAGAGAAGCAGCAAATGCTTCAAAAAACTGATTCAGGATTCAATGGCTGAAATTCTGCTGCACAATTAGGCAAAAGGTGTAACTTTTGGAAGCAAATTGTCCTAACTTGTGGCAATTCACTTCCAAAACATTGCCCTTTTCATAACTGTTTAACAGGATTTTGGGCAGTAGACCGATAACAATTTGGAAAACTGGGCCAGAACAAGCAAAATTAATTCCAACAGGGGAAAATGTTCTTTATTTAGATGGGGAAAATTCAACAGTGTGATTGGATAGCTATAAAATGAATGCAATACTAGATTGCATCATTAAAATGAATAGAAGGAAGTAATAGAACCATTTTTTTGGTCTAGGCATTGTTGTTTAAAGAAAATATTGAGAGGCTAAACCAAGAAGAGGGTGACAAAGAGAGAATAAGGTCTAGAAAAACACTTTATAAAGCCTTACAAAAATTGGAGGTGAAAGCTGAGAAGTTTGAAGGGTTGCCACATTGGAAGATGGAAGATGAAGCAAGCTTGTTTCCTACTGCTTCAAAAGGTGAGACCCTCGGCAACAAATTCAAATTATAAGAAAGGAGACTTTGACTCAAGATTAGGAAAAACTTCCTGACAGTGTGCCCTGCTTGAATATGGAAGGGACTACCTCAGAAGGTGATAAACTCTTCTTCTTTGGAGGTGTTCATCAGAAATTGATGGACGTCTGCCAGGGGTCATTCAAAGATGGATTTCCTGTTTGGTCAGGGGATTAGTCTTCATAATACTTTGTTTTCTTTCCCGCAGTACAATTCTATGATTCTATAACGTGGTATTTCTGGAGTTCCCCTGTTATAATTTGAAAGTAACGGCTAGAATATTACTGGTGTTCATGTAAGTTTTTATAAGTTACAGTTGACTGACGTGCCTGGTGATGCATCTAATTGTACAACTAAGCTGCCCTCCAGCACATCCTCAATTAGGCACAATTATCTGTGGTAAGTTGCTCATACCATATGTGAACACCAATTGGATTCATTTGGAACCAATTCCCAGAAAATCATATTTATTTTATTTTTCATACTTCTATACTGCCCTCCTTGCCAGGGTGACCCAGGGTGGTTTACAACATCACAAAAAAAAAACCCTACATAATACAATCCAACCCCATCATCCCAGAGCTTCAGAATCCCAACTATAAAAATTTAAATTTTCAAGATTTTAATTTTTTTAAATCAGTCAATTCCCATCATAATTAAAAGATTAAAAACTAAGTCCCAGAGATAAAAGATTTAAAAATTATTATTCTAAAGCAAAGATGGGTGATCTGTGGACCTTCAGAGAATGTTGGATTGCATTTCCTCTCACTTCTTTCCCCAGATTTGGAGCTGGCACTGATGGAAAATGCACTGCAACCATATGTAGAAAGCCACAATTTACCCACCTCTATTCCAGTAAATGTTAGCCCATGTTTGTGTGTGGCTGCTCACATGCACCCATACAAATGCCTAAACTACTAGCAATGCAAAGGAAGATTCACAAAATCACCCATTCTTTATGATAGCCTTTTAAGAATTTGTTAGCTTCTGTTCAAATTCTAGACTACATCACAAAAATGAGAAAAGGAGCCAGATTTTATTTTAATTTTTGGTCAAGGTTTTAATAATAATGTATGTGCAAAATGTTTCTTTCAAAATGATTGTCTTTTCACGTTCTTAAGAAAAGCACACATAGATCAGAGCCTAAAGGACTGGCTGATTCAAGAAAGATATGATAACCCTATCTGATGCTTTTAATCCAAGTATCATAGCAATTTATCACAGCAAAAATGTTCACTTAAGTGTGAGCACTCTCCTCAGGAGCATCAAGAAAAGCCTTTGTTCTGATAGACAGAGAGAAGCAAATTGCTATTTCTCATTTCTGTGTTCAAATATGAAATAGGTGGAGATATAGACACAGATAAAGATTCAGGCACAGAGACACTTAGTGTCAGATCTTAAGCACAAGGAGATCAATCAGATAACCTGCAACAAGGAGATCAATCAGATAACCTGCAAAAAGGATAGTCCAATCAGAATCATTTACTCTTTTAACAGAGAACTCTAAAATACAAATTGCCAAGGAAAATACTTAAATCTTATAGTCAGGAGGAATTAGTGAACTGTTTGGGATTGGGAGTGAATGTGTACCCTTTACCATTTCATTCATTATAATGTTGGCACCTCAAAATGTTTACCATAATCCAGGTCAGCAGATTTCTGGCTGAAGTTCTGATTACTTGCTTGTCAGAAAGTAAACCAAACAAAAACAAAGCACGTTGTGATAACTTAAAGACTGACTCCTGTATTTTAATGTTAACTTTTGTGGATCAAGTCCATTTCATTATTGAAATCTGTAAAGAGGGCGGGGGAGCAGCTAAGTAACATCATTAACACATCTCTGACCAAAGGTGTTATGTCCTCTGGTCTGAAAGAGACTGTTATACGGCCTCTACTGAAAATAAATAAATCAAATTTAGCTACAGATGTCTTTAATAATTATAGACCTGTAGCTAACATCCCTTTTTTGGGCAAGGTCTTTGAGAGGATGGTGGTGGACCAGCTTCAGGTGTTCTTGGATGAAACCAAGAACCACCTGGATCCATTTTAGTCTGACTTTAGACCTCACCATGGTACTGAAACCACACTTGTCATGCTGCAGGATGTCCTTCTCTGGGAACCTGACAGAGGAGCTTCATTTCTCCTGGTGCTCTTGGATCTCTCGGTCGTTTTGGACACCATCGACCATGGTATCTTACTGGGTTGTCTGTGAGAGTTAGGGGTTCAGGGCACTGTTTTACAGTGGCTTCACTCTTTCCTGGGTGTTCATACCCAGAGAGTCTAGCTTGGGGAGTGTATGTCAGTTCCTTGGACCTTCAATGGGGCATTCTCCAGGAGTCAATCATTTTCCCACAGTTATTTAATATTTATGTCAAGCCATTGGGAGGGATCATCCAGGGATTTGGAGTGTATGTCACCAATATGCGGATTACACCCAACTCTATCTCTCCTTCTCATCCTCTGCAGTGGACTGGGTCTGGTGCCTGGACAATTGCCTGGCTGCTATAATGGAATGGACAAGAATTAACAACACTGACAAGACAGAGGTTCTGGTGTTGGAGGGTTCTTTGGCCCATCTGGGTGATCTGGCCCCTAGAATGGAGGGAACTGCTCTTGCCCTTGGGACAAGGTTTACAACTTAGGTGTCATATCCTCATTTGACCCTTGAGGTGCAAATTGCAGCAGTGTGTAGAGCTGTTTTTTCCAACTGCAACAAATTGCATCCCTATTTGGACAGATGGTCTCTCAAAACATTAGTTATCTCACTGATAGTTTCACGTATTGATTATTGTAATCGGGCTTCAATTGTACCTGTTATGGAGGCTCCAATGAGTTCAGAATGCAGCAGCCAGGCTGATTATGGGAGTAAAAAAAATGATCATATTTCCCCAGCCTTGGTAAGACTGCACTGGCTTCTCATTACTTTCCATATTGGGTACAAGGTGTTAAGTGTTTCAAAGCCTTAAGCAGTTTCAGACCTTCCTACCTGGTGGAATGTCTTACCCTCAGGACAACAGCCCACATCACTTGCTCCTCTCTGACGGTGCAGCTCCAGGTGCCAACCCTGAGATGGAACATTCTCCCAGTGGAGCTGCACCAGGTACCATCCCTCCCTATGTTTAAAAGCAGTTGAAAACATTCCTTCTTAAAGAGGCCTTTGGGATTTTTTTTAAACCAACGGCTGATCATTAGGCATTTTATTCAGTCTCTCTACATCACAAATAGATTTTTTCCTTTAGGGTTTTGTTTTGATGTATTTATATGACAATTTAAAAATTTGTGTCTGTTTTTTATTGTTGAGTTTTAAGCTGTTAGCCACTCAGAGTAGGATTTTTTTTCTAGAGGAGCTGGGTATAAGTTTAATAAATAATAATAATAAATATGGAGAGAGCTAGCAGCTCATCATGAAAGGCACAAAGCAGATGCATCAAATGCACACCTACTTTTTAACTATAATCCCATCCCTGTGGATTAAAATCAGGGGGGAAATTCCAGGACATCTGTGATTCTTGAAGGAACAACACAGAATGCCAGCATTGTAATGTGGAAAAATTGAATCACCTTCCTCTTAAAAATGGATGGATTTCCTGTAAGGTCTAGACTCTAGTCAGACAGAGAACTGGGCTGCTTAAATGTCACTTAGCAGGTTATGAACCAGAGGTGGCAGAAACAAAGTGAAGCTAAGAAAATTTGCTTTTGAAACAACACAGACCTTTGTGAATGTAGAGAAGAACAGGTAACTTTGTGTTGAGGCAGTGTCTTCTATACCCCTCAACATGTACTATGAAAAATTTCATGTTACTTGCTCCAAATCCTCTTCTTGCCTTTTATGGGCAAAAATTACCTGGCATATTGTTGTGGCCCGGTTACCGGCCAAGCTGCCCAGCTGGCAGCTGCTGCACTGAAAGGTAAGGGAGAGTCTTACCATCAGTTTACAGCAGGGGTGCCCAAACTACGGCCTGCAGGCCCAATTAGGCCCTTGCATATAATTAATGCAGCCCACGGTGAGCACCCGGGCTCACCATGGACTGCCCCGACCTCCCCCCACTCACCCCCCCACCTGACATCAGCAGTGGCGGCGGCGGAGGCAGTGACTGTGCTTTTTCTAGGCTGCTCTGAGCAGCCTCTTGCTCGATCCTTTCTCCTCAACAGCCTTTGCTGATGCTGATTGTTGCTTCGGGGAAATTTTCGGAGCCTCCTGATGCGCTCGGGATGATGATTTTATCGTATTTTCAATGTCTGTTTTATAAACAAGAAGCTGGGAATAAAACAAGAGTATATCAGTTGTGTCCATGTGTCAATATTTTTAGCAGGGTTCTAAAAGCAATTGAAACAGAATCCATCCTATTTTAATGTCTGAAAATGGGCACAAAACATTTTTGTTTAATTATTAGTATTGTTCTTGCCACATCTCTGCAAAACATTTGTTTTCATATTCATCATGTACAGTGATGGATAATTACACTCCATGTTTCACAAGAAATTGCCATGATTAGTACTATGAAAGGTAAATTACCACTGTGATACATTGGTTTTCAAGCATGGGTGACCTTTACCTTACTCTTGGTCAAGACAACAGACACCATTAAATAGTGGCTCAGTGGTTAAGATGCTCACCTTTTTAGCTAGAAGGTCAGCAAGTCAGCAATTGAAGACCCGAGTACTGCCTGATGGAATGAGCACCCGTCTCTGCTCCAGCTCCTGCCAACTTAGCAGTTTGAAAGCAAAAAAAAATTGCAAGTAGATAAATAGGGACCACTTTGGTGGGAAAAAAAAATCTTGGGGGCATGAAAGGAGCCTCACTTGGGCATCCCCTGAGTGGAGTTCCTGCAGCAAAGATCATTTCAACCCAGAAAGCAACTTTGTGTGCTTCTGATAGAATTTTAAAAATCCATTAAATAGTATCTTAAGAGTAGGGTTGCCACCAATCAGGAGAGAAGGAGAAAGGAAGAAAAACAGCCTGAGCTTCTCCTTTGTTTTTACGAGCAGCATGGTAAGCCTGGCAGGGATCAGTGTTTCACAGCTTTTCATAGCAAAGGGAAGTATTGACACCTGGTAATGTCACATTGTAGGAGAAAAGACAAGGGAGAGAAGATAGTGTCAAAATTTGGCAGCTGAAACATGGCCATGTTGGGTCTTCATGTAAAATGAGAGCATGATGCTTTTCTCTGTTACTCCTTTCACAGTTCTCAAGAGGAATTATGCACAAGAAAAACAACAATAGCAAACCTGTTACAAGTAATTTCTCTGTATAAAATTAAATGAGAAGATCTGATTTATGGATAATTAAAGCTTCTCAACTAATAATAAATAAGGTTATTGACTGAAGCATAATTAAAGCAAAGGACCTCTATAATGCACAGGTAACAGTGAATTAGTACTAATAGAGAACCTATCTTGAGGCTATGACAGGTAAGAATGCAGGATGATTGTTTCCATTTGTGGCCAATATGCTTTTGTTTGAACTCCCATTAGTATTGTTAGGATCGATCATTAATAACTGTTTCTTGTAAAATTGAATCTGAGGTAATTAAATGAAACCAAGTACTGCAATGATAATAATAAATGCACAATAATTGCCATTTAATTTCCTTTTTCTTTTCCTATTCTGCTTTCTCTGCAGATTGCACATATCTTTTGTCTTCAAATTCACTGTTTACTGCTTTGGCATTGGCCCCTTTGTTCCCCTTTTGCTTTCTGCTTGTGGCACATGATGTTCCAGATTCTAATGTTTAATCTTCTGGCAAAATGGGTGCTAATGTGAATGTGATCCTACCTTGGGGTAGGAGACTGGAATGCATTGCTTTCTTGTCCTTCCAAACCCAGCAACTGTAACAATGGGAAAGGGCTTAGATTTCCTAACTTATTTAAATTTGGACACAAGTTTCAGCTGAAGAGCTCTGAGCAACATTAAAGCTGTCTTTTCTGATAACTGTTGGGAGAGGTGGCCAATTACCTCAGTATTTAATCCTGTAAAAGCTGGCAACGCCAGCAGGATAATTCAAATTTGGTCTTCTCTACCTTCTAGAATTATTGGATTCAATTTGGCTTATTGGAAAGATCAAAGCTGGTTTTGCTAAGGAATACGTTTTGCTGTATCACTCACAGTCTCTCTTGTGTCCCAACAATATCTTTCTGCTTCCTTTGTCCATCCCATTTATTACACTGGGAACCACAACAAATCATGCTTATAACATACACTTTTCCATACACATAACATGAGCACATAAAATGAGTGCATCCCCAAAGTGCTAGCATGACATTTGAGTAGCAAAAATGCTTTAAATTATGATGTTCACATAACTAGCAAATATTCATTTTCTTTTCACCACCTTGTAAAAAAAGTTTGATGTTATTCAGCTATAGTAGTGTTGATTTGTGTTCTGTCAAGTCATTTCTGGCTAGGTAGAAAATACTCAGAAGAGAATACCCATTACTCATGAACAGAACCTTAGTCAAAGATTTTAAGCTTACCTTCTCACATGTCCTGTTCTAAATCTAGGCTGCAAGTAAGGTAACACATCGGAAACTAAACCATTCATGTTCTTGTCTTTTAAAAGTATATATACAGTAAAACCTCATATAACGCTAAAACCTGGTTCCACAAGTCTTCGTGTTATATGATTTTTCGTGTTATCTGATCCTCTATGGGATCCATAGAGATACATTGTAACCACACAGGCTTTCGCGGTTGTTATCTGAAGCATCCCATAGGATCTTAATGTTATCTGATGCAATTCTTCCCCCCAGATTCCTTGATGTTATGCGATTTTCGTGTTATTCGATACTAATGTTATATGAGGTATTACTGTAGTAGCAAAAGCAGGTTACAGATTAATTTAGCAAATGAAACAATCTTAAAACAATAAAACAATGAAAGCCTATCTAATGGAGGAAGTCCTGAGCTTAAACGGCCCTACATGACTTACACAGTGTTGAGCACTGGACCAAGAGAAAGTCCTGCCCATTCCTTCTGGTTTTCATATCCTCAAACAAGTCCCACCCTCTTGGCATTCCCCTAAAGGAATCCAGCCAATGACTATACAGTATCACATGTCTGTCCAATTTAAGTTTCATTTCTTCCAAACCACAAGGCTAGCATGTTTTGACTATTGCTCCTGCTCTGGAATGCACCATAACTCCTCTCCTTCAGTACACACACACACACACACACACACACACACACACACACACACACACACACGTCCTGGTCATTGAAAACTGCCTTCCTGGGAAATGAATGAATCAACTAACATATATGAGTACAATGGTAGAAGAACATCGGTGACAGGTCAGGATGATTAATTTCAGCATTCACAGAGTTAAACACTGTCAATAAATAAACGGCACAGAATAATAAATGAACAAGGAATGGAAAAGGCATTTGGAATAGTTAATGTTTGTTCACCACTTCCCTTAATAATTTAAGATCAAGCCAGTGAAAAATACTGCTAAGTGAAAAATGCAGACTGATATCAAAGGATGAGCAGTAGGCTCCAAATCAGTACACACAACTGGCATTCCTGAGAAAGACTATTTGATGTGTATATGTGGGTCTCAGATAGGGCAATTCTGCACTCACAGAACATCACAGTGGGATGCGAGATATGCTCTTGTGATGGTGGAGAAAGGACTACCCTATTTTACATGTGCTCTGTCCAGGAAGAAGTGATGTCACAAGACTAGCTCCTTATGCCTCTACCCCAGGAAAAGTATTCAAGTAACTTAAGGGAAACAAAAGACCCTTTTGCCAAAAGCTAAACATGATTGCTGTGGCTTAGTGGTTAAGATGCTGACCTTGACAAGGTCAACAGGTCTCCAGTTCAAGATTCAAGTGCTGCATGACAGAGTAAGATTCCGTCTCTGTCCCAGCTCCTGCCAGCCTAGCAGTTCGAAAGAAAGAAATTGCAAGTAGATAAATAGGTACCATTTTTGGTGAGAAGGTAAACAGCATCCTGTGCACTCCGGTGTCTAGTCATGCCTGCCACATGTCCACGGAAATATCTGCAAATGTAGATAGCACTGGCTCTTTGGCTATAAATGGAGATGAGCACCAATCTCTAGAGTCAGATATGACTGGCCTTTGAGCAAGAGTGACCTTTATACGAAGTATTGTATTACACACAATACAAAGCCATATCTGATCTGTCAATCTCTCAGACAATTTCCCCCTGCTTTTAAAACCATGCCCTTATCTGTATAATCTGCAGCTGTTCTTTGGTGTGCCAAGTCTGGTAATCTTGAGAAAAAGCTTTATGAGTTCTAAATACATGATTTGACTTTAGCATCCAAGATTGGTAAAAGTGCCAAATAGGGCCAAGGATATTGTGTTATCTTTAAAAGGTTTTGCAGAAGATAGAATCCCTAAGGGCATGGATATAACAGCAAGTCCACTACGCATAAAAAAATAAAAGAGTTCTCTGTGGCTATGATGCAATTTAACTGATTAGAGGTGATAAACTGTATTAATTTTGATGTGGATTTCTAATCACTTCAAATAACAATTCTGTAAGATTAAATCCCACAGTATGTTTGTGATATAGGACATGAAATATATTTCTCATACAGGTTCCAGACCAAAGGAATGTCCCACAGGAGTGATTTCTTAGCAATCCATAAATAGACCTCCCCTCCCCGCCTTTGACTGTCCAAGTGAGTGTTCAGTGCTTTCATGCAGTCAGGCAGAAGGGATCAAAATGGCTGCTTAAGGTTTTGTATTCTAAATATTGTTCATTATCTGGAATATATTACTGGCATAGATTTAAAAAGCCACAGGATACACATGGCAATTTCAAAGTTTTGTGGTATCCAGAGAACGCTAAACCAGATGCTCTCTAGAGGCCATTTTGCACTTTGGAGAAAGCTAATCCCAAACATCACACAGCCAAACTCAGACTAATTAAAGCCCTCCAAGAACCAAAAAAAATGTTGCACAAATTCCAAGGATTATCACTAAGACATGGAAATAAACTGAAAATTGCAAGAGGAAATTCATATTGCCCATGTTTTATATTACTGAAAGCCTAGGACACTGACAGCAAAAAAATATTTATGATTATCATTATGCATTGACTGTTTTACTCTTTTCAACAACAGACCATTAATTGCCCCGCAGTAGCTGAAGCCTAGTGCAAGTTTAAAGGATGCTGTTTTAAAAAAAATACCACAAGAATAATCTGTCATTTATTCTTGCAACAACCTAATTATCATTTGTATTGCTAACAGATTTTAGTACACATTGGACTGTGATCAAAATGATGACTGCATCCTCTGGAAGATAAAACTTATTTGCTCTGCAGGATCCTAGTAATCAAAAATAGTGAGTCAGGCAAATATTCTGCCTTAAAACATATGCATAGACTCATTCCCACTAATCTTCTGTATTTTCCCTCCCCAATCCTGGGACAAAGACATGGACACAGTATTTGGAGTTAACTAAGTGCCACAACTTTATAAACTGTTAACTTTAACTGTTACTCCTCTCTTCCTGCTGTGGAACCTATGTAGTTCAGGGTCCTGGGATGGAGCCACAGGATTTTACCTTAACCCTGTTCCTGGTCCCTCCTTGAGTGAGTCCTGAGAATGTGCTATCTAAGAATAGCCCACTCCTGAATGGTTCATTTGGGTTAAATGTGACCAATCACCACTCCCCAAGCCTCAGGACCATATTTGGACATTGCCTTCAGCCAGTGCACTTGACCATCCTGAAACTGAATCTTGTGATCCTGGTACCCCAGATGTAGGGTGCCCTGAGACCCTGTTCTGAAGTACTGTATCCTGGGACTTCACTGATGCTGTGTTTTTCCTGCACTAACAACCAGTTGTGATCTATTCTCCCCCTGCCCAATTTGTCCCATATGGCCCCATAAGGCGCAATGTAGAATAGGCAAAAAACAACAACACCCAGCCCAAAGGCCAATTGGGCAGATTCAAAAATTCCTATCCATACTGAAATGACCAGCTATTCTCACACTGATACCTTTGGGCAAGCAATAGAGTAATTTGCACCTTGCAGGATAGGTGATGAAGGAGGAGAAAGCCACCTTTAAGATGATTGTTCCCTCCTCTTCTGAGCCAAATGGCAAGCTCCCATTGGAGTTTACCACATGTGGAGATGTCTGGGATAGGGGAGGGAAAATCCCCCTGTCTCAGAGTGTGGTGTCCTTCTCTCTGTTACAGCATGCTGAAGAAAAGCAAGGCAATTGTTTAAATTGGGAATAAAGCCAGAAGCTACTCTTTAAAGTCAACCATCACCTGGGATTTCATTTTGAAAACAAAGGACACTTCAAACACACTGAGTTTCTCTTTTCATCTTTGTTGGTCTCTCTTTCTCTTGCACACACACGTGCATATGCACACACACATACACACACTCCCCTCCCTTTCTTCTTTATAGCCAACTTGCAGTATTTGTTTCATAGGACATGGAACCATCCTCACCATTAATCAAAGCATGCCTCCAGTCTAAATATTGACTGTTTTGACTTGCCGTTTGCCTTGAACAAAATCGTTACAGAAATGTTAGGCATGGGCTTCAAATTTCAGCTGTAATCTGAAGCTAGACATAATAAATTGAAAGAAAGAGTGAAGAAAAGGGAAGAAAGGCAATGAAGATGGCAAGTGAAAATGCCTCCTTTTTGAATCTAATGCTTGGAAAAACTCTTTAATATCCAGTTTACAATGAATCTACTATCTCAGGTAGTTATTCCAAATTATGTTCAACAATAAATGAAAGATGTATTGCCATGGAGAATTCAAATGCCTTTATGTGTTTTCTTTTTATTTCTCCTGGTTAGAATCCAATTCTAAGTGTTGAGAAAAAACCCACAGAATCAGATGGTTTATATTTCCTAGGGACAAAGGGACACACTATATGTTAAAGGAAATGCATATTTCCTGTGATTAACACATTTTCCATCCAGCAAAATGATTCCCCCCCTTCCTCCAAGATTTTCAGTCCTTAGCAACCAGAGTTAACAGTAGATTCATGTTTACTTTCCAATGACTAATCATGGAACAAAGTGTGGTTAGAAGCAAGGTTCAGAAGTGAAGAGACACTTGCTATGACAAGCAGCTATCTTTTGCTAACGGAGGGTATCTAAATTTGTGCTAGTTGCAATCCTGAACATGCTGCAGTCCTGAACATGCAGTTTGAAGAGGTCTAGGAATAAATCTATTAAAATTAGTGGGATGTGCTTCTGGGAGGCATGTGTAGTCTTGGGCAATACAAGTAGATAACTTTTAGGCCATAAACTGCAGCTGGGGCATTAGTTTTCTGGTTTAACATGTAATGTGAATCACAGGTTAAGTATTCTGATATGACAAGCCTTATTCTCTGAAGACATAAATCTACCCTGTCTCTGTTATGCTTTGGAATTCTTGGCAAAACATGGTGGATGGCTGATGTGTATAACATAAATCTGTACTGGTTGATCAGATACATGTGTGGCCAAAGTCAGCCATGAATTTGTGTGCAGTGAGGGAGCAGGTGCCCAAGAACACCCTCTGGTTAGTACTTTGCGGTAGTTGGACATTCAAAGATGATTAAATCAAACTGTGAGGAAGGGAGAGCACTAGCCTATTACTCTTTATCATCACTTTGCTCATGAGGAAAGGAACTATTATGAGGAAAACCTCTTCCATGCATGGAGAGTTTCAAAAAACAAAAACAAAAAAACAACAACAACAAAACAGAACATGGTGGAATCTCAAGTTCTGCCTCAGGTGCAGGATTTTTTGTACATAAAGAAACCTCTTCATAACTGTTTCTTTCATGGGAGTTCAACAAAAACAGAAGGAAGTGGGGCTTTCCCAAGTGTTTTAAGGAAACATGCTGGAACCTTAAAGAACTTTAAGAAATAATTGTCTAAAGGGTAAATACATTACAAAAACATGCCAGACCACCCTGACTTTAGGGGAACAAAGCCATACAGCATTTTTAAATTTTTGAAAAATTTATAAAGTGCTATTTTAAAAGATCTGAACAGAAGCTAGGAAAATTATTATTATTATTATTATTATTATTATTATTATTATTATTATTATTATTATTATTATTATTATTATTATTATTATTATTATTATTATTATTATTATTATTATATGCCGCCCTACTCAGCGAAAACCGACTCAGGGCGGCTCACAACACAATCAAACACAATGCAACAATTCAATAGAACAATAAAATGTCACAACACAATGAAATATCATACATCAATAATTCAAACAATAGAATATCATAAAATACAGTACAGTAAGACAAAATGTTTTCCTTTAGAATCAGCCCATCTACCATTGTTGTAATAAAGGAAGTTCCCTCAGGGCTTTGCAGGGTGTGAAAAGCTTAATTGCTTTGTAGGTGAAAGGTTTCAGTCTGCTTGTTTTCCATTGACAATGCATGAGGCTTGCAGAGCTACAATCTTGGGTTCAGGCTGTTTAGAATTTAAAGGGGAAACTTCATAAAGGTAATTGGGTCAAATTGTCTCTTTGCAATTATTTATCTGCAAAGTGTTCTGGGTTATACTGGGGAAAGGCTGCTAAGCCTTTGCTTTGCTAAACTAGTCAGACTGGTTTCGCAAGCCTTTCTTATTCAAATGTGGCAAGCTTGAGAGCAGGCAGCCCCTCCCTTTCTCCCAAGAGAAGCTGGTGAGTCACAGCCACACCTCAGGGAATTTGAGGCAAAGGTTATCTGATGGATCGGATAACGTTAACAGAATGGTTAACAGAATGGTTAACATAATGTTATCCGATCCAAATGTTTGCCTCAAATTCCCCAACGTTATGTGATTTTAGCGTTATCCGATCCAATCGTTATCCGGTGTTTTATTGTATAGTGAAATGTTATTTACTAGAAAGAAACCAATAACTAATAAGAATAATAATTTTGTGTCAGAAATTATTCTGGGTTGAAAGGATTTTTGTGGAAGAAACTCTGCTCAGGGAATGCCCAAATGAGGCTCTTTTCATGTCCCCAAGAGCTGGGACAGAGACGGATGCTCAATCCATCATGTAGTAACCAGGTCTCAAACTGCTGACTTGCCAGCCTTCCAGCTAACAAGGTGAGCTTTTTAACCACTGAGCCACCGCAGCCCCACCAATAACTGAATATGTAACAGGCTGGCCATGTGTAATCCAGTCCTTAATAGAGTAGTGTCGAAAAGGACTAGCAATGGCATTTTACCTAACAATATCTGAACACAGAGAGAACTTAATCTTTTTCCCTACAAAATGATAGCTAGTCCCTGGTCTACCTACATTTTCCCAAACTTCAGGGTCATGCTCTTCAGACATGAATTCATTTTCAGGCCAATTCATTACTTCCATCTTATTAAATCTAATGAATATTTATGTTCCTTAACATTTCCAACTTCAAAATATTATTAAAGTATTAAATAAAATTACAGATCACATTTGCAGATATGAGTATTCCAGATAAAACAGCAGACTTTGTTTCTTTCAACAAATTAGGTTTTGGTATTGTTAACCACTTTAGTATCGTGTCCTACTCTGAAGATTATTATATTTCTTCTGATAAAATGAGATTTTTCCTCCAAATCTTACTGACATTTATTGAGCTAAAATATTATTTGCTCTTTGCTGCCAATCAAACTTATGTCTTCATCATTTAGTGGAATTACCTCTCCCCACCCCCCACTGTAACAGATCAACTAAATCATTAAAAGTTGCTCATCAAGTTGCCCAATCCTGGCAAACGTTATCTGTTCATTCAGGCATATTGCTAATATTTACAATAAATTAAAATTTAAAAATTAATCATATTTACTAAAATCCACTAATACATTGTGACTAGAGTAAGCACCTTGAATCAGTGGGGATTTTGTGAGTCAATTTATCTGTATATTCAATTTCATTTAAGGGGCCAATTTTGTTGTGATTTACTATTATGCTTTGTCATTGTATTACCATTGACCCTGGCATTTTTTAGAAGGCCAATGGGGTGCAAAATTGCACAGAAAAGGGTAACATGACTATTACAGTGCCACAAAGAACATACTACGGTAAATGTTCTTGCCTTACATAACTACTCCCATCTCTAGACCAATACTGTAATCCTGAAAGTAACTTACTTCTGCCCTCAATTCTCTGCATAGCCTTCTTATATAAGCAAGGTTGCCCATTCATTTGATTTGACAAAGCAACCCAAACACTGTTTTCCTTTTAGTCATACTGTACCTTTACTCTGAGTCCAGATCCGTTCCAATGACAACAACCTTGAATCTAAAATGAGCTACAAAAAGATTACAGTCAGTTATGCTAAGCTGAAACCTAACCAATTGATCCTGACCAGATAACTCTTTGGCAATCATATTAAGGCCTCTTTGATTATTATTAGATTTCATGATTTCACAGATGTTTTATTGTTTTCTTACAAATTTCACTGTATTCATATATTTCCTGGAGCAGTTCTTTACATCTTCAAGATTGTCAACTAACGGATCTTTCTTCCATTTGCTCTCTAGCTGCTGCCTCAACTGCCTTAGGGTTTGGAGTTTGTTAGTAAAGCATGGAGTGGGATGAACACTGGACTGGATTCAGCATTTAGGAGCAATAGTGTCCAGCACCCTGGCTGTCTCCATGTGCCAACTATTGACCAGGGCTCTGACAATATCACCTGCAAACTTGGTCATAGATCTTTGCAAGGTATTCTGGTTAACAACCCACCCTATTGGTTCAGAACTGAAAAGTATCATCCTTTATCCTGCACTGTCAGGAGCACTGCCTATACCAGTGATAGTGAACCTTGGGACTCAAGCTGTTTTTGGACTTCAATTAACAAAAGCCCAAGTCAGCATGCCTGCTGATCAGGGCTTCTGGGAATTGAAGTTCAAAAAAGCTGGAGTGCCAAGTTTAGCCATCACTGGCCTATACCCTCTACAAGCACATTCCAATTGCAATCTCTCCCATGGTCACTTTAGAGCAGTGGTTCCCAACCATTTTTTGGCCATGTTCCACCTAAGCATCTCTAAAATCCTGACAACCCCCCTCACCTTTTCCAGGTGGCATATAATTCTTATTATTCAAAACGTGAACGGCTATTCACATGGAGGAAGCCTAAAAGGCCATTCACTGTTAATAACTCATTCTTGAATGACCCCCTTAAAAATCAGATTGCCATCCTGTGGGGTGTGTGGCCCACATTGGGAACCACAGCTTATAGGGAACTGAAGGCTCCCTTTTCCATGTGTCTGTGTTGCGCATATGTGCTGGCAGATAGAATAATCAGTCATAGTAAATGTTAATAAAATTTACTGTGAAGCATGTTGAAAAATAAGTTAACAGTAATTGAACATTTGACTTGTTATAGATTTGGTTTGTGTTTGACAGGCAGGTACAGCTTTCTAACATCTTCCTAACAGTTACATACTAATTACAGACATTACTGCAGACTAACCTAACTGACAGGCTAACAGCAGACCAACTGAAGCGCAATTGACACTTTACTTTATATCTAACAGTTAACTCTCTATTGTCTGACACTAGACAGAATCTGATTGGTTACAAATGTTCTCCTTTGAAAATAATTTAGTCTATTCATTCTTATATACACATACTAGTAAAATAGATTTAATAATTCAATTTCAATATATACATGGCAGGTTACATAACATTTACAGATATTAACAGATATCTCAGTGGTCTGGGTATCTTGCTGAACAGCCTGATGTTGGGAATTCAGTTCATCACTGTGCCTCCTGCGAGAAGAGCCAGCCTGTGTGGCCTTGAGCAAGCTGCACAGTCCCAGGGTGCCAAGAGAAGAAAGGAAAGGTAAATCACTTTGAAGGTATGACAGTTATTCGTGGTGAGATGTCCAGTGCACCATCTGGTTTGCTTTTGCTGGATCAGTTTCAGCAGGTAACATCACAGGAGCTCTGTAGAATGCTTGCTAGGTGTAGAACCATTGCCTCTCTACTAGATCCTGGCCCATCCTGGCTAAATAAAACTACCAGTGAGGGTGTCTTGGGTTGGATACAGGAGATCATCACAATTCCTTTGTGGGAGGTTATTCTGTCAGCCTGGTTGAAGGAGATGATCATTTGGCCCATTGTGGGGGGGAAAAATCAAAGGTGGCAGCCAATGATTTTAACAAATATAATCTGGTTGCCAACATTCCTTTTTTGGGCAAGCTGGTGGAGAAGGCAGTGGTGGTGGATTGGCTGGAGGCATTTCTGGAGAGCTCTGATTCTCTCAATCTACTCTAGTTTGGATTCAGGTCTCGACATGGGACTGAGAAAGCATTGGTCACCCTGCTGGATGATCTTCTGTTTACATTTCATTTTTTCTTATTTGAAAGTTTTTGTTCTTAGCTCCTTTCATTATTGGTAGAAGGGGCTGAAAGAGATCATTTAAAATACACTAGTTAATAAATAAATGCCATTTTGTTAATATTGTTTGAGAATGCTTCGTGCAGCACAACAGCATATATATATTTATTTATTAATTTATCTATTTATCTATTTATTGTATATATTGAATTTCTACCTTGTGTTTCTCTTCAAAATGAGAGTCAATGTAATTAACATATTACACAAAACAAACAGAATTAAAACATAAACCAACTTTAGACATACACTATTAAAAGTACAATTTAAAACCAATCAGTTAAAGAAAATACAGCACAGGCTGAAAGCTCTCTCCACGATATCAAAGGTCACTTGTCTGAACTCTCCTGAGCAAAAAGGCTGTTGCAGACAGACAGCACAGAGTGCAAAGAGGTAACACAGAGTGTAAGTGAATTTGCTAAAATCAATTCTGCACCCATGCTATAGAGTGTGTTTGTGTATTATTTTCCTGTGTTGTTTACAGTGTTAGTATTTCCACAAAGAAAGATGCCCTCCACTCAGTTCTGTTCAGTGTGATCTCCTCACAAAATAAATAATGACTTGTTATTGTTTAACTCACAAGGGAAAATAAAATAAATAATATTCACCCTTCACCAGGGAACATAAAAGCAATTGTACAGCAAAGCAGAAGCATTGTGAAATACAGTAGTAAAATCAATTAAAAAATAAACTGAAAGATCCTTCCTGAGATTTCACTAGAAATAAATTTTGATGCAGTTCCAATTCAGGATATAAATTCTAAGATCCAAAGTGACATCACAACAAAAGAATTCATTGTTGTTGTTAGTGCCATCAAGTCATCTCTGTACATGGAGACCCTATGGATGAAATACTGTACAGTATCTCCAAAATCTCCTGTCTTCAAAAACTCTGGTTTCCCTCACAGAGTCAATCCATCTCATGTTTCCTTTCCCTATTTTCTAGCTGCCTTCCACCATTTCCTTAGACAGTCTTGCCTTCTCATGCTGTGCCTAAGTTTAGGGCAGACTGAGCTTCATAATTTTTTTGCTTCTAGAAACAGTTCAGGCTTGATTTGCTCAAGTACTTGTGTATCTTCCTGGCAGTCCAGGTTATCCTCAAAGCTCTCATATTTCATCCCCCCCCCCCATCTCAGCTTTCTTTGCTGCACAGATTTTCCACACAGGAATGCAATAGTGTAGATGATCTTGAGCTTGGTCTCAAGTGACACATCCTAGTTATTTCATTCCTGTCTTCTGAGTATCATCTTCTGATTTCATGACTGCAGTCTCATTTGGATTGATGACTGAACCAAGGTATACAAAATATTTCAGTATCTCAACTTGATTGTCAATTTCAAAGTTACTTAGTTCTTCAGTAGTGATAATTTTTGTTTTCTTAATTTTCATTTGCTATTCTATCTTGACACTTTCTTCTTTCAGTTTCACTAAAAGCCACTTCAAGACATTGCTGTATTTTGTCAGTAGGATGGTGTGATTTACATATTTTAAATTATTGATATTTCTTCCACTAATTTCCACTCCTCCTCTATCTGAATCTAGTCCTGCTTTCGGTGTGATGTGCTCTGTATTCAAATGGAACAAAAACGGGGAATAAAATACATTACTGTATATCTATTTCTTTAGCATCCAGGAGAAATTTGCCATATGATCTTCAGTACCTTTTCAGAACTCTGTCTGAACATCAGGCATTTCTTGGGTTATATAAGGTAGAAATCCTTGTTGCAGCATCTTCAATGTCACTTTGCTTGCATGGTAAATTAAAGCAATGATCTTAGTTACTGCATTCCTTGACAATTGCTTCCTTAGGGACTGGAATGTGTATTGAGATTTTCTAGTCTGCATGCCATTATTTTGTTTTCCAAATTTGTTGGCATACTCTTGTTAGAATTTTGACAGTCTCTGTATTCCATTTACCTCTGATGATTTCTTTCTTTCTAGCACTTTTAGATCAAACTTTCCTTCATTTTTTTAGAACTGCAGGTTCTTCATCGTAGATTTCATCTTCAAAGTTTGTCATCCTTTTATCTCTCTTGTATATTTCTTCAGTATGCTGTTTCCATCTTCTTTTTATTTTCTCCCAGTCAAATAATATGCTTCTGTGTTGGTCATTCAGCATTCCTAGTTGAGGTTTAAATTTTGCTTTGATTTATTGCATCTTCCGAAAGAGATCTCTTGTGTTTACATTTTTGTTGTTCTCCTCTATTTCCTTATATTGACTAATGTTATAGTTATCTTTATCACTATGTGCCAGTCACTGACCCTATTTCTGTCATCTTTTCTACCATCAGAAGAGGCAAAAACAACAAAAACATGCTGCCCTCACTCCTGACAGCACCACCTCTGCTGCAAGTGGCAACAATGCACCATAAATGCATCCACAGATATCATAAATGCATTTATGATGTGGATGTGTTTTACGGCAGCTTTTACAGTGGAGACAACAATATGTCTGGCCTGCTCAGTTGTCTGAGGGGGCATGGTCAGGCCTTTTCTTTCTTTGTTTGTTTTATTCCCCATCCAGTTGGTGCAACCCCACTCTGAGTGGCTCACAACAATACATAATGAGAGTAATAAATCAACACCAATTAACTGATATGGGAAAGTTACGCAAAATAATTCTTATTATTAATGGTTTATTAGGCACCTGCATACAGGTATGCAGATACTTGATGCATTTCCCCCATCTTCATGCATTTTCTGGCTTAATTTAAGTAGCCTTATCATTGAGAAGAATTTAGTACTCAGACCAATCAATCTTTACAAGAGTAGATTTCAAATCTCTCTCTCTCTCTCTCTCTCTCACACACACACACACACACACACACACACACGGTTTTGCATGAAGGGCAGATGAAATTGCCTTGTGTGTTTCAAGGTCTATAATAACAGCTTCTTATCAGCACTAATTAAGAACATGAAATTGCATTTCTTCAAAGAAAATGGGGGAAAGGATAAAATGTGTGGTACAACAATGAGATTCTTGCCCTGTGGTATTGTAGTCAGCTGGTTATTTTACATAGTCAATGTCTTACACAGGGAGAAATACAGAGCTTTTGCCAAAATGTAATTGTACTTCTGCAAAGTTCAGCCATGACAAAAATGAATCAACTGTGACTTCCTAGAATGTTAAGAGAGAATAGCATTCTTTCACATTGTAATGCTTTCAGTTTCCATATCAATGAAGAACACAATGGTTTACCAATTATCCTTTCAAAGGGGTGGTTATTGAAATTAAAATCATTATATACGGAACCATTTAGAGGGGAAAAAAGAGGATGGAACCTGAATATGATCAGCATTCAAAGAATTAATCTTCTCTCTGTGGTCTTTGAAAACAACTTTTGCTTTCTAGATTTTTTGGAAGTTAGGATTAAGGTATTGATTTTACAGATAATTAAGTAGGAGAAGCTGTGGTATGCAGAATATTATCCCTGTAATTAAATTTGCCTAGGTATTTTTCTCTTTTGATTATTTAATGGAATAAAATAACCATCTCCAACCATATGTTTTGAACCACAACTTCCACAATCCCTCAATACTAGTCATGGTGATTGATGGTATAGTATATAGGAACTATAATGCTGCTTTAGTAGGTCATTGGTCTATTTTGGCCAGTATGGTCAAGTGAGACCAGCAAAGACTATCTAGGTTTTAGGAACAATATCCCCTCATACTCCTATCTGGAAATCTGCCATACTTAGCTTGGAAACTTGTATGGTCTAGTTGTACTTAATATTGTATGAAGATAGCTGTTGTCTTGTAAAATGTCTGGGGGCTTTCATGTTGGCAAAGGCCATCATGTTAAGTTTTAAAAGATTATTGTATTTGCTGGCATATAAGATGCACTCCCCCCTTAAAATACAATTGAAAAATGGAGTGTGTTTTATGTGCTGGTAATCAAAATTATCATGTTGATCAGCAGCGGCTGGAGCTGGGCAAAGCTCCAGGCGGCAGGCAGTACTGGGTTTGGCAGTGCAAGGAGCTTCCAAAGGAGCCGTCTTCTCTCACCAGTCCTGCCCTCCCTGGATCCTAGCAGTCAACGGTGATGGATTAGTGGAGCAAGGAGCTTCCAAAGGAGCCCTCTTCCACCCCTGATCCCACCCTCCCTGGCTCCTGGTGGTTCGTGGTGGTGAGATTGATGGGGTAAGAGAGCTCTTTTCAAAGCCCTCTTCCCCCGCTGAACCTGTCCTCCATGGATCCTGGTGGTCAGGAGTAGCTGGAGTCAAGCAAAAGGCTTCCAAAGGAGCTTTCTTCCCCCACTGAAATTCATGGAGTAATGTAGAAAATCGTAAACACATTTACAGCAGCCGTAAATGTGTTTGTGGCTGTTGTAAAGGTGTTATATAAACATGTTTATAGCAGCGGTAAACCTGTCAGCAGCAACCATAAATGTTTCTGTGACTGCTTCTGGTGGTGGCAGCAGCCACAGCAGCCGCAGCAGTGGCGGTTGGAGCAACGGCAGGAGATGGATGATTTGGCACCATAGGCTAGATTCAGCCCATGGGCCTTAAGTTGCTAACACAAGTATCTTGTTGTGGAGCTAGTAATTATTCTCATAGTTTGAGTCTCAAATGATTGAAAAGGGGGAGGGAGACAGCAGTGTTCCCATTCTTTGTCTTCATAATATCATGAGAAAATCCTGTGGGAAGCTATTCCTTTTCCATAGATAGCTGATTTCTTCTAGGGACAATAACACTTGAGACACAATCTCCATAGTCTTTATCTCCAGCCAAGAGGAAACATGCTTTCATTCTTTCCCTCTCTCTTCCCTTTGTTTCACTGGCACACAGAATGCACAATAGGCAGGACAAACTTCCATGGACAATAAACACTATTGTCCTGGCATATATCCATAGGTAGGTTTTTATATGTCATTTTTGTTCTTCTGTATGTTGCTTGATTGTCATGTGAGCTGCCCTGAATCGGGTTTCCTGAGTGGGTGACATACAAGTATGAAAATTAAATTAAATTAAATTAAATTAAAAAGATTGTGAATGTGCATTAATTTTCCCATCATGGTTCCTATAAACAATAATAAAGAATTATATGCTGTATTCCTTTTTAAGAATAATTGAAGAATAATTTCTCCAATTTTTTCAGTTCATGAAGGAGATGTTATACCATCCATTATTCCTCCTCTGAGAGAATGCAGCTCCTGAAAGAGGGGTGGCACATGAGGCATCCTTACAAGTTGGATGAGAAGACTCAGTAAATTATAAGGCCTTATCTGCAAAACACATTTGCCAAAATCCTATGGGTTGGGACATTAAAATTTAGTATAGTAGGCCCACTAATGCAATAGAGATTTAATGAGTTAATTCTTCCATAAGTTCCATGGATTCAAAAAGTATCTGTTTTAACTCTGACTTATTCTAAATAAAGTCAGAGTTTGAGGAAGCCCATTTGACTCAATGGAACGTATGGAAGTATAAACTCAACGAATCCCATCTATTTAATCAGCTTACTCCAGTGTAGGGGTGCCCAAACTTTTCTGGCTGGGAGCCTGGCCACACTCCTGGAAAAGCTGAGTGGGCCAGACTACACCCCCAGAACAGGGCATGTTTGGACATGCGTGGCCATTTTACTTCCTGATTTGGCACGGATACTTTTGTGCATGCACAAAAAGTGGCCATTTTACTTCCTGGTTTGGCATGGACAGTTCTGCCCATGTGCAAAAGCAGCCATTGTACTTCTTGTACAAGTCTACTTTTCGTGCATGCGCAGAAGCATCCATATTTACTTCCTGGTTTGGCGAGGGCATAGGGGGCTGGATGAAATGGCTAGCCATTCATAGTTTGGCCATTCATGCTCTAGTGCAATTTGCTATACTAACAAACAGGATTTTGACAATAATTTGCTAAGAAAGCTTCGTTCAAGAAATGACAATGCTCTTTAGATTCCAGATTATGTTTCTCCAAAGCAGGAAAGAAGACTAATGGGTTTCTGACCTAAATACAGTGGAAATTCTAAAGGATGCCTAACATTCCTTTAAATGTGCCTTCTCAGGGTGCTACCACTGCAGCTGGGAACACAGATCAAGGTCTTTTGATGACACTTTGCTCAGGGTCCCCTCAAACGTGCAGCCTGCCCTGTTATGATGCAAGGGTAAGGTAATTCTTTGCAAGGCTCCATGATTAATTCAGATTTGAAACTTGCAGTGTCACTCGGCAGCCTGGCTCCTAGTAAACTTCCAGCTGTTGTTGGTCTGCATTTCCTGTCAGTTCTAGACAGCAGACCAGTGAAAGGGGAAGAAGGAAACAGTAATTCATCAATATTGGGAGATCCATAAGTATCGCTCTTTCTCTTATTGCACAAAAGTCCTTGCTTCCCTATAACCAAGTAAGTGTAGTATCAATTGATTTATGCTTAGCTTGCAGTAGTTATACTGGAAACACTTCTATTAATAGATTACCTATAGATTGTTTGGGGAAACAGGACAAAGTGTCTCTGGAGCAGAGGTTGGGATGATAAAAATACATCATTCAATGTGTTTTCTCTGCCTTTTGTACATTGAAGAAGCATTGTTATATAAGTGTTAAACCATAGGGCAAAACTAGGAGAGGTGACTTAAAATTTCTCTTCCTCAGATTAGCCTTCTGCTAGGCAGTCTGCAAGCCTTGCTGTAAGGGGAAAAATCATACCAAGACAGGCAGAGCTGTATATTTTAATGCCATAATAAATACAATTCACATAATTATTTTGAAGATTTAAGTTGATTGATGTTTTGATTGAAACTGTGGTGTGTATTTGTGTGTGTTGTTGTTGTTTTGTGTATGTGTGTGGTGGTGGTGGTGGTGATGGAAATTACTTGGAGCTTCAGGCATAGATGAGGAATGTCAAGAGATTTGGAAAATGTAGATCATGGTTCCTGTTGTCCTAGAACAATCAGGTCTTGTGGTTTTGTGCCTAAAAGTGGCATAGTGGGGGTGGTGGGGGCGGCCCACCCCGGGCGGCACTTTTTTGGGGCGGCAAAATTTCACAATAAATAATAATAATAGCTTGTAATCTGAACTAAAAATTTGAACCATTTCATTTCATATTTTTGTCGTACCTACAATTCGGACCAATTAAAATGAGCACAGAACTTTTTATTATTTAATCTGTGACAGAACCAGGGAATCCCCTTTCTTTAAATGAGTGTAGCAATCTAGCTCACTCTAGTGATTGGCAACACCATCTGTAGTAGCAAGTTGCCTTGTGGTAATTATGCATGTTTTATTTTGTGCTCGGATTGTTCATGACGAATATTCAGCGAGAATTAATTCTTTCCTATAAAGAATAGAATTCAATATTGTCTAATAAAACCTGTGGGTAAGTCTCTTCAGGGAAGTCCGTCTGTGATGGCGAATTTGGCCTACACCCCAGGTGCCTAGGAGAAGCTGAAGGAAATTGAGGGAAGAGGGGCCATTCCTAAATTGGAAGGCAGATAACACCTGTGCCTTATCACTGTGGGGACTGAATAGTTAAAGGCTAGGCTGAGCTCACTATTTGGTACATAGTTAATTAGGTAGAGTGGTTTCATTTAAAGGTGGGGGAAGAATTTAATATGTTTTTCAAGAAAGTTTGAGATAACTTAGTGCCTGATTGGCAAATTTTCTGGAAGAGTCTGGAAACTGGAACTTTGGATATAAAATGAGGGTAGAATTTATTTAGTTTCTCCTAGTTGTCTCTTAGGAGAATTCTATGTTAATCTGTTGCTCTGCATATGATCTGGAACCATGCTAAAGCTATGTAATTATTAGTGCAGATTATCTAGTTTTTTTCTTTTCTTGTGAAAAATGTTCCATAACTGCTTTTGACTGTTCATTTGTTCCATACTTGTG
Source organism: Furcifer pardalis (assembly GCA_030440675.1). Taxonomy (NCBI): domain Eukaryota; kingdom Metazoa; phylum Chordata; class Lepidosauria; order Squamata; family Chamaeleonidae; genus Furcifer; species Furcifer pardalis. The sequence goes on from CP126894.1 coordinate 130,117,899, forward strand.
ATTATTATGTAATGTTGAAACTATTCTGAAATATTTTTTACACTTTTGATTTTTCTTCTTCAGTGCCATTAATATTTTTTTACATCTTTGTTTCTTTTGCAATAAGAGGGTTGGTAGTACTAGACCATTTACTCGAAACCTTTGTTTTGTTCATATTTTTGGTATACCTACCTTGTGGTGGTGACATAAGAGCCAAAGTGCCCTTTAATATTTAGGAATCAACATATTCAGGCAATTCAACAGAGAACATTGTGTCAACAAACACAATACTAATGCTTCAGTTGGTCAATATAGCAGACACAACACTTCCAAAAGTGCATTGCCACAGACATTTCATAATGGTTTATATTTAATAAAAGTTTTACTATACATCTACAAGGAAAAAAATATCTTGTGACAGTGATTTACTCCTGCGATTTACCTGTAGTAACTCTACCCCCCTTCACAGTAAATTACCTTTTGACAGTACAAATCTCTCTTTTTGTCTTATATCTTTATGATTCTTATCTTAAATGCTAACGGCTACAGAGAGAAATACAGCACACATAAGCTCAAATGAATCTATTTACAACTTTAACATTTCTCAAGTCATACATTAACATTTAGCAAGTCATAAAGAATTTACATGTCTAAGTGATTTGTGTGTAATAGAGGTTAGTTATATGCACACCTTCCTTTGTAGGGGAGCAGGCTTTAAAAGATGAATGCATTTCACATTCACTTACATATAGGTTGTTAAACCAAACATTGCCCAGCTAATAAAAGGGATACTGTCCAAAGTTCAGTTTGGTTTAAACTAGGCCATCATTTTATTAACAAAGCACATGATTTGCAAAACAGTTAGTAAAGGTGAAGTCATGTTAGCAGAATCAAAACTACCGATAAAAGCTTTCCTTTCCCCAACTTTACTGAACCCTTCCATCTGTTGAGAATTTTTGATATTTATTCCTTTCTAGTTAGCAGAGCGTGAGGTGAAAACAACAACAGCAGCACAAAGAAAATGTGTGATTAGCTCAAGTATCAGACTTGCACCCTTCACATTAACTGGCACTTTGTATAATAAAAGTTGCTTTAGAAAAATTTAAAGTAGAAAAATTATACTGTTACTTAGAGTTACAGTCTATAGTTAGTCAGAAGAAGAAAAAGAAAAAAGACTGGACCCTGTATCATGTGGGAGAGGCATCATTCCATGCTTGTTGCATAGAGCAAAGGTCAGGAAAGAAGAGATAACTGCCAACAAAATGAAGGAAGCAAGAAAACAACAGGTTTCAAATGCTACAGTTGGGGCGAAAGCTCTTCTCAATTAAGTGAATGGAAAAATATGATCACATTAGGTGACAAAAAACCCTTACCTTTGATTTCCCAAAATGGCTATAATACCAAAACCATCTTTCTCATGCACTTTTATGAATAATGAAAATAGAATCAATTTATAAACCAGCTGTTCTCATCCTACAACAAAATAGTGAATGGAATCAATTCATTCCCACCTCTTCCAGGTTACAAGTCAAAGCAGTTTAGTCTTCTCTTGTCCTTAAGCTAAGGACATAAATTCTAATTTGTTTCATCCATACAGAAGAAGTAAGGCAACTAAGTATATTTCTTATCAGTGTGAAAAGGCAGGATCCCCCCCTTCATTCTTAGAGACATTCTGCATATTTACTTTATTGTCACACAAACTAGTAAAAATTGCAGCACTGCATGGATTGTTTGTACCTTGTGATCCATCTTCCTCTCCTTTATGTTTGCACAGTTTGGGTGAGTGCTCGTGTGCTTAGCTTCATAGTCAAAATTCAGTACTTTTGCATGGAGATAGTTTGCATAAATTGCCAAAGCCATGATTTTAAAAATGACTCCATCTCAGTCTTATGTAGCACCTAAGGTCTGTTTTATGGTTTGCTGTTTTGCTGTGTTGATAGGGACAACCTCAAGGAAAATGTTGAGATAATGGCAGCCTTGCATGCACAAACACTGGGTATCAATAAGAGGCTTTGCAGCCTAATGTGATTAAGTATCTAGTTGTTGGCAAAGGATAACGTTATTTGCCCACCTTTGGCATTTGATACAAACTGCTGTCCCCTCTTCCTATTTGTTTTTCTTGCTTCTATTGTTTAGTTGATAGTCTCTCTTCTTTCTCTTGTGACACCAGAACAAGCAACAAGCATGGAGGTTCCCCCAGTGGGCTGGGGACTCGATTTTCCTTTTAAAAATATTTCTGCTTCCAATTACAAATGTTGATTGGAACTAAACATATATTTTTCTACTTTAAATGCCTTTTGGGTGATTTTGGTTAAATTGCAAAAGAAACCATTTGTTATATTCAGGAGTTTAAAGTTTACCAACTTTAATACCAACTTTAAACACATTTTTGTCATCTTTAAGAAGCAGCAGGGGGATTCTATAAATAAATGAAAATGTTTCTTCTAAAATAGAGAAAAATCAACAGTGCATACAGTCAGATCCCATTGCAAGAATCAGACTGTATCAACTGGAACAAGAGTTGTGTGGTCCAAGCATTTCGAGTAGCATCAACAGCACTTCCAAGTCTGAATTTGACGGATGAATTTACAGATGGTTTCCTTTGGAATGTTGCAAAATATTGCATAAAACTATTTTTTCTTAGTAAATGATGACCCACCTTTCATTTCATTACACAGTTAGGCTGAGCAGATTTTCACATTCAAAAGTTGCTCTTATAATGAATTTCAAACCCATGAGATTGATTAAGGTTGGAATGTGAATGTGAAAGGTAAGTGTCAGCCTTGAGGCACAGCCCTAAGCTAACCAAAGTATTATGACTCCTAAATGTGACATTAAATCACAAAGCCATTTTGGTTTCTGCCTAACATAAAGGATGACAATATTTTTCTGACTTATGCCAACAGCTTTTTAGTTAGAATCGGCCTGTGCACTTTTGGGGGGCAAATATGCAAAAATTGAATACATCTGGGATATCTGTACAGTTCTGCAATAACTATAGGGCTGAACAAGTAGCTACTCTTCATCCATAGAAAGAAGCAATATCACAACAGACTCTATTGTCCCATTTAGCGTTTCAAGGCTTACAGAGATGGTCAGCAATTTGAATGGCAAAAAGAAGGTTCTTTTCTATGTGGGGAGACATAAGGAAGCATCCCTATCCCTTGAAACTCTAGAGCATGGGTTCCCAACCTACAACCCAATGGCCAAACCCAGCCTGCAGTGTCATTCCATCTGGACTGTTGCCACTGCTGCCACACCCGGTTTATGACAGCCCTAAAACACCGGTTTATGACAGCCCTAAAACATTCCTGCACATGTGTAAATGCAGTCACATCAGCCGTTAATGTGCCTGTGGATGTTATAAATGTGGAAGCAGGCACATTTAGTTCCATTTCTAGTGTGTGTAGTCTTGCCTGCCCAGGGGGCATAGTCGGGTCTGCAACATTAAAAGGTTGGGAACCCCTGCTCTAGCTGATGACACTTTAGGTGTGAGAGGTTTCTTTCTGGCTTTTTTGATGTGAGAATTCATCTGATACCCACCTTTCTGTTCCCATGCATCCTCAGTTTGCCTATGTCTAAGCAAAGTGCATATTCTAAATGTCTAGTACTCTCACATATGAATGAAGCCAAATCCAGATAGCACCTGTTTTGGGACTTCCACCACACTCAGCCACTGTGGATGAGGTACTATGATGGGTGCTGCCTTTTCTTGAATGTTGTAGCCACTGAAGCATGAAGAGCATCAGCAGGTATAGGATTAGTCCCTTATGAGACAAAATCCAGCATAAAATTTAATTCACTAACCCCATTATTTGAATAGCATTTGCACTGAAAGTTTTTCCCACTCATACTAAATAATTCCTGAAAGCCCTTCAATTTTTGCCCAGCAATATAATCATTTGCAGTAGGGGAAAACTAAATAATAATTATACCATTTAGAATAGGTAGAGAGCAAAAGCAATAATAGGGGGATTGCGGTGATTTAGTGGTTAAGACACTGAATTTAACAACTGGAAAGTTGGCAGATCAGCAGTTCAAGACCCGAGTGCTGCATGACATAGTGAGCTCCCATCAATGTCCCAGCTACTGTCAACCTGGCAGTTCAAAAGTAAAAAAAAAAACTGCAAGTAGATAAATAGATACTGCTTCAGTGGGAAAGGTAGCCATATTCCATGCACTCCGGTGTTTAGTTATGTGTGACACATGACCATGGAAATGTGTGCAGATGCAGACAGCACTGGCTCTTTGGTTATAAATGGAGATGAGCACCAAACCCTAGAGTCAGATATGACTGGCTTTTGAGCAAGGGCAACTTTTACCTTTACCTAAAAGCAATAATGTGTTTTCATTTAGTTCAAAAATTTTCATCCCAGTTCATGTAATTTTTTTCCTGCATTTTTAGCTTCAGAAATCATGGATCAGGGTGTTTTGTCTATTTAGCATCATCTAGGGTCTTTGCAGAAGGTGGAATTTATGTAACACAGCATCCTGCTCAAACTCATTGTCATTCAAGGAACAAACATATGCCATTTGGCCTTTTTGTCTTAGACACACATGGTTTCAGATACTTAAGTTAATTCTCAGTCAAAAATAATATATAAATCACATTTCACAGTGAGCCATCTCCTCCAACAGCTTAAATGTCAGTGAGGTTGGCCACATTTTAGGTTAGGTAATTTGCTGAAGGATTTGTATTTGGAATTTTGGAAAACTACAAAGCATAAGCCATATGGGCAAGGATATCAAATGCCTTCAGAAATGGAACCAGCAAAAAGGTACACAGTAAATATGTCACTCATTACTGGATATTATTGCCATTGTCAGCTTAGTGGTGAGCAAGCCTCAAGCAATCTAGACCTACAAATGAAGACAACAACACTATTTAGAGAAGTATAGGCCACTACTTTATTGGTTATAGCAACACTCCTGGGCCCAGCACTGAGAACTGAATCTATTTCAGTGAGAGACTTCACTGCTTTCCAAAGCCAACCAATAACCTCTTCAACATCCAATGAAGGTTCTACCAAATGTGGTTGCCCTCCCTGCCACCAGAGGGCAAAGCCTTACCAATAGGCTGGTACTGGCTCTACCTTAGTTCCTTGTGCGGGAAACATTCAACAACTCAGGTGAGCAGACTACTGTTTGCCACAATTATCCCTTCTTGATCCAACCCCAATCTGAAAAGAAAAAAGTTGCAACAAAATAAGCAAGCCATACAGTACCAACACCAAAAGCATTAATCTGTAAGCAGAATACAGTAACTTCCAACACTATGCCATTCAACAGGGAGAGAGAAAAAGCTGGCAAGACACTAACTGATCTGAACAATGTCACCAACTATGAATTTCTCAGGCAGACAGACCTCATTGGAATTCTGCTGTCCTCAAGTCTGCTGTCCTCAAGTCTGGCTACCTGCAATTCCCACATTTTGAATTTTACTGCCAATCAATGAAGGATGACAGGCACTGTCTGTCCTACTGACCAATGGGAAACCAGCATGAAGGAAATATGCAGTACCATCCTCCTGGGCCAGCACATCCTCTAGGACAGTGATGGTGAATGTTGGCACTCTAGCTGTTCTTGAATTTCAATTCTCAGAAGCCCTGATCAGGAGAAGTGCTGACCTGGGCTTCTGGTAATTGAATTCCAAGAACAGCTGGAATGTCAAGGTTTGCCATCATGGCTCTAGGGGCATCAAGGATTGGCTATGCCATCTCCAGCACTAACATCATTCCACTGCTGGCCTGTGGATGTTGCTCCAGTGACAACTTGGGGTGCCTAGGTAAGTCTTGGACCTTGTTTTGCTCCAAGAAGCTTCCCAAGACACAGAATAAAGTGTAAGAGTTAGAGCTATCTCCATTTGTAGTGTGTAGGCAGTTTATTACATGAATTACATCTCTTAACTCCTGGCTTTTAATTTCCAAGAACTTTTAATAAAGGTAAAAGTCACCCTTGCTCGAAAGACTCTAGGGACCAATGCTCATCTCCATTGTCTGCAGGTGTTTCCATGGTCATGTGACAGGCATGACTAAACAATGGACTGCACAGAATGCTGTTCCTTTCCCGCTGAAGCAGAACCTATTTATCTACTTGCAATTTCTTACTTTTAAACTGCTAGGATAGTAGCTTATTGTACAACCACCAAGTATCCTACTCCAGCTGATTTTAAAGCACGGTGGGTTGGATTTTCATGCAGGTAATGGGTTAGCTGAGTGATGGCAAACCTTGGCACTCCAGGTGTTCTTGGACTTCAATTCCCAGAAGCCCAAGTCTCTGTGAATTCACATGAATGGATTTATCTGTGAATCCACACAAATGGGTTTACTGAGCAGTGATCCCATTTGTGTGGATTCAGAAAAACTTGAGCTTCTTGGAACTGAAGTCTAAGAACACCTGGAGTGTCAAGGTTCACCATCACTGGGTTAGCTCAAAATTTATTTATTTATTTATTTATTTATTTATATATAAACTGCCCTACTCGGTAAACTGACTCAGGGCGGTTAACAAAACAAATATAAAATTACAAGTTACACACAATCGTAATAAGCATCACAAATCATCACAATTTCAACAAACAAAATATACAATAAATACCCAATAATACAGTCAAAATAAAACATCACAAATTGCAAATTACAAAGTATCACATCAATCCAGAACAAAAGGCATTTCAAAGACAATACATAAGTTTAAGGTTTATTTAGACAATAAAGATGTTCGTATTATTTCTTTATTTACTGTATATATGTTCTCCATTCTCTTTTTCAAATCCTGTCCAAGGAGGTAAAAATATTAAACATTGTTTTTATTTTCATATTGTTGAATACTGTAATGAATGGCCAGACCCTCATTCCTCAGAAAATATCGGGTCTGAGTTTATACCAGCCAGGACACTTTAAAACTGCAAAGTCTGGCCTGGATTTTTTCCTAATCCAAGACAACCCCTGGGAGATTCACCTGCTCAATTCAATCCTGTCCTCTTCCTAGGGTTAGTTACTGACCAGTGCTTTAGTATAATCTTGGTAGCATAACTAAAAAATAAACACACTCCTTTTACAGGTGTACATAAACACATTGACTGAGATTTTTTAAGAAATAGTTTTATTTTTAAATAACACTGAGTTAATTATAATGTCAACAGTCAAGTTTCAACATGACAAACCAAAGAGCAGCTTTAGTTAATATTAATAACACACTTCAAAATATTACAGGCAGGACAGACTATCAATTTCTCCACAAAAAAAGTAACACTGCCTTTCTATTCCAGAGGAACCTTCCTGAATGATCCCTGTTAGCAACTATATCCAAGACCCTGCTTGTTTTCTTTTTTTACCTCAGCTTTACCCTTTCTTGCTAGGTTTCTCATTTTATCTCTCTCATTTTTGTTTCACCAGTTTCTCTTTTCCCTTTTCATTTTCACTCTCTCTCAATCTAATCTATCACTTATTCTTCATTTCTCAACCTCTTCTATCTTCCTCATTTTACCTCAGCTCTCTCCTTTTATATTAGTTCTTCTCAGTCTTCTAGCACCATTCCCCGTCAATCATTCACTCTCAAACAATCACAATCCAACATGCAAATCTATCTCTACTTAATGCTGCTAATCTTCCCCCCAGCTTTCCCTTCCCTTTTACCCATGCTACTTTCTATCCATTCATATTCATATTCTGCATATGCTCTCATTCTTTTTCTCTCCCAAATCCGTTCATTCCTTACAAATAGAATCTTGGAATGGTTTCTCCTTCTGTTTCTCTGTCTCTGGGTAAAAAGCACACCCTTCTGTAGGAGGATCATAGTTCACTCTCATTTTCAGTGTTGGTACTGCTTTAAAAAAAAACAGGATTTATTATTTATTTATTTGTTTAGATTTATATCACCGCCCACTCGCCGTGGCGATGAGGATGAGTACTGATTAAAGATGTATTGAATTATCATAGTATTGCGGTTTGCCATTGTTGCTTATTTTTGTTGGTAAAACAGCAGGGGAAATATATATATATTACTTTGTCCCTTTTCAGCTACAGGTTAATCATATATTATGGATAAAACACAATATTAAATGTAACCATTAACTGTTCTGTTTTCAATTTCTACTTGTGGCACCCATATGTGGGTGGCATTTTTCACAGCACAAAGACACCCTCCAGGTTCAGTCAGGGAGTCAGAATGAAGAACTTTTCAAATAAAGTATTTAACAGTTATTTGAAAGGATTGTCATTATTTCATTGCTGCTTAACAACCACACAACTTTGGGTTTCATTGGAAATCATAGCATAACTGAGATAGTTATTCCAAGCTGAGGCACAAAAATGATGCATATACTTGAAAGCATAAACATTTTGAATCATCAGATTTTTCATTTATATAATCAAGATGCATCAGAACAGGACTATATAGAAAAGTCAGAAGAGCACTCCAGTAATTTGACATCACATTTATTTTTTAAAAAGGGGTTTATTTCTGTATCAGGAAAGTGGCGACATGGGGGATGGGTAATGAAATAACAATTATCCCATTATCTGGAACTTTTAAAGAAATAGTCATCATCGGCTGCTGCTCATATCTGAGTATACATTTTTCCTGGAAGTCATTTTCACAGTTGATGGATGTGTCTCTGGTGACTCAATAAGCTGATCCTGGCACAAAACATGCATCCACACACATTAAACTGAATAGATGATGGAGGATGTAGTTAAGTTTGACAAAGCTTCCATGATTGTCATTTAGCCTTTTCATGCCTGCAGCATTCTCTTTTAAAGTGATCGGTAGCAGCAGAGATGGTTTGGTGCCAAAGTGGGAGATCTATGGCTGCTGCCTCCCAAGTTTGTGGGTTTATACCTGACACGTTCATGGTTTGTTTCAATGCTTCAAAGGAGCTCCCTGAGCTTTTGTACTGGAACTAAGTTCCTCATAAAGAATTTGATGAGGAAACCTAGAACCATCCATATTGCAGACATGCCCTATCCATCCATTATAGTCTCTCATCCTGACCTGCCTCATGAGGTTGGAAAATTGAAGAGAGGGGCAAGACAGCCATGTACACTACATAAGCACATTGCGGGAAGAGTGGCATATAATTGCAATACATAAATACAGTTGTACCTTGCTTAAGGAGATGTGTTCCACAGGATTGCTCTTTAAGCAAATTTGCTCTTTAAGCGAAACACCATAGTAAGTGACCAATTGTGACTTCTGGGGGGGGGGAATTGCAAACCCCAATTTATTTGTTGCGCAAGTTTTTAGTTGGTTTTATTTGTTAAGCAAAGCAAACATGCAGAGAAAATTCTGCTCTTTAAGCAAGTTACTCTTTAAGCGAGGCACTCTTTATGTGAGGTTTGACTGTAAATACAAACACATGTTGCCTTTCCTTATATTTGTTGTGCTCTGACACTTTTCCCCAGATACAGAGGGAACTTTGGTTTTAAATTCCATTTTTGTAAGTGAAAAGAGTCACCATAAATCAAAATTGGCTTGACAGTACTATTAAGCTGGCTGGATAACTCAGTGGTTATGTATTTGACTGTGGAACCAAAGGTTGAGAGTTCAGTTCCCCACTATGCTTCATATGAGAAGAGCCAACTTATGTAATCATGGTCAAGCTGCACTATCCCAGGATGCTCCCAGAAAAAGGGAATGACAAACCACCTCTGGCTATTCTCCACCTAGAAACCCCTGTAAAAAGTCAGCCTAGGTAAGAAACGATTTGATGATACACAATTATGGTAACAGCTTTTTGGTTCAGCCCAATTCGTGGGGAAAATCTTAGGTAGAAACCATTTGGATTAGAAAGAGTGGGAGCACTGGTGAAGCAGGATGTGATGTTCCCAGGGAGGATAAGGTCTTTCTTGCTTTGGTTTAAATAATGGAATTTCAATGTGTTTGTGCAGGAGGGGCGCGGAAATAATAAATCCACATAGTGATCTTATATATTTATATTTATATTTTAGGGTTTTAGAGACTATATTTGGAGCTGATTCTTCCATGCTTAGATGTCTTACTTTGGTTGATAAATATATATTGGATGTTGTTCTTATTTGGTTTCAAAGAAACAGGTGAATTTTTCTTTAATTCTTCAAGCAACTTCCACTCAGGTTCCGGGTGGGGAAAAACTTGCCATTCTGTTTTGTTTTATCACTACTACAGTTGCTTGCGATACTTATTTTATATCTCTATCTCTGTCTCTAAAACTGGTGAAGATAGAACTTTATAATAAAGGTAAAGGTTATCCTTGCTCAAAAGCCAGTCGTATCTGACTTTGGGGTTCAGTGCTCATCACTGTTCCAAAGCTGAAGAGCTAGTCCTGTCTGGATCTGCAGACATTTCTGTGGTCATTTGGCAGACATGACTAAATACCAGAGTGCACGGTACAGTGTTTACCTTCCTACCAAAGTGGTCCCTATTTATCTACTTGCAATTTCTTGCTTTCATACTGCTAGGTTGGCAGGAGCTGGGACAAAGACAGTAGCTCATTCTGTCCTGCAGTACTGAAGAATCAAACTACTGTCCTGCCACCTTCCAGTCAATGTCTTAGCCACTTGAGCCACTGCAGCCCCTTGGAACTTTATAGGGAGGCTATTAATAATATTTTCCTTATTTTAAACTATATTTGCCTATATTTTGTTGCTTTTGTGCTCTATTCTCTTAGGATTGGGTTTTATATTGTGGTTATATTTATACCAGGTAGTGTTAGGATGTTGTTTCTTCCCATTGGGTGGAGTTATCACCTTAATACCTGCATGTGAAGCATCCTGAGTGACTTCTGACACATGCACACAAATATAATAAATAAATGAACAGAGATAGAAATGTGGATATAGATGAATAAATAACCCCATATAACCAGAGAGTCTTACACTAGCACACATTTTATAGTGAGTGAGGCTTTTCCGTGCCAAATGAGCATACAAGCCTGATTAAACTATTTCCCCTTTCAGATAGGTTCACTCTCAAACATACCCAATTTTGTTCTTTTGTTTTTTGTGGCATCTGTAAATATCCTCTTGTTATCTGTATTTTCTCTTGCTCAGTGAGATAAAGAAGAAAGAAACCTATTTCCACTTAATTATTTTTTTCAGACTCTTAAGGTCTCTACTTCCAATTGGAAGAGACCAGAGCCTGGATAAAGTTAAGTGAAACACCAGTTTTAAATTGGCAATCCTGCATAGTTGGTACATGCTTGGGGATAATGATGCATGTAAACTAACAAAGAGATAATCCTATTGTGATCTCAGAAGCTTCTGAGGTGTCCTCCAAAGGATTGCAGACTTGCAGTAGAACCATCTGGAAGTTAGGCAATGTACAAAAAAGTTCCTTCTTTTTAAAGACTGTTTTTTTTCATAGACCTTTATCTTGCCCTTTCCCCCCAGTAGCATCTGTTTCTTACTTTAAAAGTTCATCTCATCTAGTCTGGGGTAAAGATAATAAAGAGAAAGTATATTTTCATGATTATAAGGTTGAATAAGCAGAAAGCATCTGATTTGTTGGTGAAATGACAGTGACAGAATATAGACAAAAACTGGCATGAGAAGGCAATTCCCATGGTATCCCAAGAAAGGGTGCATTTGAGGAATTTGAAAACCTCCCACTGACTTGACTGGCTTTTAACATAGGGTGAAAAGCAAAAAGACGGATGTGAATCTTTCTGATTGAGTTGGGATTGGGAGGGTCTTGCTGCGTTGTCTGGCAGCTGTAAAAAGACTCTTCTCTTCTTTTTGTGATAGGCTTAGAAGTCCTGCAGACTAGGCTGCCTTTCGAAATAGTCCCTAAGCCTGAGGTGAACTTCAGCATCCTGTGGTTTGCACAATTCCACTTTCAAGTTGTTCTGTCAGGGAAACTTACAGACTCAATGATGTTACATTAAAGACTTCTTGGAGAAAAGAAAGAATAGGATGTTAGAAATGAATCCCTCAAGTGCTAAACTCACCAAAGTTGAGTAGGCCCTGGTATTCAAAGAGCTGGGGATTCAGTTGATCTTGCTTTGCTTTAAAGGCTCTGGCTTCATTTAATTTCCTCTATTTGAGCTGCATGTTGATAAAAATTGCAGAGAAAATATGAAACCTTGTAAATATTAAAAATATTTCTCTCATACAGGCAGGAGACTGTCCAGGTAAAAGTGTGTAATATCTGTCTCATCCTTATAAATGCATGACCATGCTGTTTCATTACCCTAGAGAGGTTGAAATCATGAGACCAAATATTCTTGAGAAAGCCAAGAGGCTACTTCAAAGCAATTGGCTAGTTGATTGCAAATTGCTAAGACAGGATGAACTGAAGTACAGTAAAACACCGGATAACGATTGGACCGGATAGCGCTAGAATCAGATAACAATGCAAGATTTTTGGAAAAACCTTGCATCGGATAACAATTCTATTCAATGATCTTTAGCGTTATCTGAGCCAATCATGTTTGGGTGTGTGTGTTGGATTGGGTAGAACATCTACCCAATCCACACACCCCCACCCAGCGATGGATCGCTGCTACTGAACTAGGGTCGGGGGAAAGGCACACGGGTGCCTGCCTTTCCCCCGACCCTAGTTCAATAGCAGCGATTGCTGGATGAAGCCTAGCGGTGCACGGGCTAGCTAGCCCGAGCGCACTAGGCTTCATCAACAGCCCATCCGGGCTGTGTCCGAAGCTGCTGGGCTTTGGACACAGCCCACATGGGCTGTGGAAGGCTAGCCCAGCCCGGCTGGGCTGGGCTAGCCTTCTTCCGAACCCCTTCCATGATGTGTTCGAAGCCCAGTGACTTCAGACACAGCTCCCAAGGGCTGCGGAAGAAGGCTAGCTCAGCTCAGCTGGGCTGGGCTAGCCTTCCGAAACCCTTGCAGGCTGTGTCCAAAGCCACTGGGCTTCAGACACAGAGCGGGTGCCTCTTCCCCCCACCCTACTGGCCCCATAGCACTTACTAAGGGGCCAGTAGGGTGTAGGGAAGAGGCACCCGTTCCCATGCCTTGTAGTGCGCCAGCGGGTGCCTGTTCTGTCCACCCCACTGGTCCCTTAGCAAGCACTAAGGGGCCAGTAGGATCAGGGGAAGAGGTACCCGCTGGCGCGCTACAAAGCGCACGAGCAGGTGCCTGTTTCCCCCACCCCACTGGCCCCTTAGCGCTTGCTAAGGGGCAAGTGGGGTGGATGGAACAGGCACCCGCTGGCAAGATTTGTAGAGCTCCAGCGGGTGCCTGTTCCACCGATCCTACTTGCCCCTTATCACTTGCTAAGGGGCCGGTGGGGTGGACGGAAGAGGCACCCGCTGGTGTGCTACAAAGTGCACCAGCGGGTGCCTCTTCCCCTGATCTCACTGGCCCCTTAGCGCTTGCTAAGTGGCCAAAGGGGTGGATGGAACAGGCACCTACAAAGCGCACAAGCGGGTGCCTTGTCTTGCCACCCAACATGAGCCCTAGCGCTTGCCAAGGCTCTTGTCGGGTGGCAAGAAGAGGTTTGCCCCCGAAGTCAAGCTGATCCTAGGTTAGCAATGGCTAGCCTAGGATCAGTTTTTTCTTCAGGGACAAACGTGTGGTTTGTCCCTGATGTTAGGGCTTTTTTTTTTTTTGGTTGTTCGATGCATGCATCGGACAATGCTAAAAACCGGATAACGACATGACTTGTGGAACCAAGTCATAACGTTATCTGGTGTATTACTGTATATTACAATCAGATCATGTTAAAGAGGGAAATGATAAGAGAATCATTGTTTAACCTTCCACATAATTGAAGAACCAGCAGGGATCAAGAAAAATTAACATGCAGGATGCCAATGAATGGTTTTTGTTTCAGCAGGCATCTGAAACATTTCCACTCCAGTGTCATCCTGTGGAAATATAACAACAGCAGCAGTGGTGACTATCATGGCTGCAATCAAATTTGCAAAATCTCTAAATGAAATATTTCAAGGAAGTGTACCTGTTAAGATTGCTACAGAAGTACAGATGTGGTTTCTGTTTGCTTACTTTCTTACTTGGAATTTTTATTCCAAAGAAGAAATTAGGACTGTAAATCTTATTAACTACTAATCTCCAGAAAACGCACACTATTTACTCCCGAGAAGTAGGTAGTTGCATTGGTGTGGCATTGTTAAAGGATATTATAGCATTCATCCGTTCAGTAACTCATAGTGAAATAATATACTTTGACAGTGACCTTGGCAAATTCTGAAAGAGCTCTGTTTGTTCAGGGAATCTGATGCATGAACATTCCCCTAAGAACCTTCTTTAGCTTTATAGACTTCTAGAAAAAAAGTCAGAAGCCTGTGTTCATCACACCTGCCATTTAACCCCTTTAGGGTTTATTCTTTGAGCATGGCCAGATTATCCTGCTACTCTATAGTAGACCATACTGCCAGAGACTCAACACTGAATGTCAGGAGGTGGTTAACTGAACTGTCAACCTTGAGGACTAATTGCTTTGTGTGCTGAAGTCCACAGGGAAGGGTGATGCAATCTGAAGAGAAGCCAGCTAGCGGTTCAGGGAAGGGTGATGGTCCCCAAGTGGATTAAATCGCACTTGAATCCATCTTGATGTAGGGCAGCAGCTTCATCAATACTGGCCTGAGGCTGATGAGGACTTTGAGTCCCAAAAGGGCTTAGGACCAGAAGTGACTCACAGAATTGGATCAATGGTACAGGTGTGATGCAGAAGCAGATGAAAGGCAACTGTATTATATTATTGAGACATTCTTCATGGCTGATCGCCATGAGGATCACAAATATTCAGATTTGGATACGACAGAACAACAACAAGAAGAAGGGTTCACTCCAGTATGAAATTGTACAATCATTTCCTATCATATAAAAATTATTTTGAGAATCAAGGAATAAGTCTTTTCATCATTGCAATGATTCCAGGCAACATCAGTTTGTCTATTTCTACAAGCTTGTTCTACAATTCTTCTATGTAATTAGAAATCCAGGAAGACAACAAAATGCAACATACAACAATATGCAAAACTCACTGACAATCAACATCACTGATATGGGGCATGAGAGAGTAAAGAACAGCAACATGTAGCAGTACAGTTCCTAATAACAAGTCCTGAGAGTTTTAGTTACCACCCAGAGTAACCCCACCCCACCCACCCCAAAATATTCTGGGAACAAGATCTACAATCTTGCATACCAAAACTGGGAAATATTTAGTGCCTCTGTAACCCCATGCCTTCCTGAAAGGCTACACTCTTGTTGAGGCTAATGGGAGGTGGAGAACCAAATATTCCATACACCCAGGGAAAAATCTGCAACCATCCACTGCAGTCCTTCACATATTTTGGAACTTAACAGATAGCTGGAAATCTCAGAGAGCACTACACCAACAGGATGTTGCTATTATCAAGCAAGGTACTGGCCTTAGCATCTTCTATAAAAGAACAGTTCACCTCTTGTAATTTTCAACCCAGTTTCCTCTCCAGCATGACTCTAGAAGATGTGATGGAAATCTGATGGGATACAAATATAATATTG
The DNA here is from genome assembly GCA_030440675.1 of Furcifer pardalis. Taxonomy (NCBI): domain Eukaryota; kingdom Metazoa; phylum Chordata; class Lepidosauria; order Squamata; family Chamaeleonidae; genus Furcifer; species Furcifer pardalis. The sequence goes on from CP126894.1 coordinate 130,133,331, forward strand.
ACAAGCTTGGGGAAGATTAAACACCTATGGTTCTATTTTTGGTTGTATGCCCAAATGTCTGCTCTTTTCCCACCTGAACACTTGGGTTTGGAAATACTAAGTTGCTAATGTAGTATGTATTCCTATAGCCTGGGACATGCCTTATCTGGAATTCTCAGGTGAGTTACCTTTCCTGCTCAGTCCATGACATATTTCTGTGTAGTTTTTCTTTAATCTACTGTACTTTGAAGAGATCTCACCTTAATAGGTTTAAGCATGTCATTCACTGATGCTAGATTACTGTGACCTAGACTAGAAAGTGTAACTTCAACTGACTTGAGCCTCTTCAAAATCTGTGAAACGACATCTAGAGGGAACCTAGTGGAGAGATTTTTCACACAGTTTACCAGGGGCTCAATTATCATTCATCGAACGTTAACTGTGTGGTGGGGGAGAACAGTGCATGAATTACATGCCATCAGATGAAGTTTCCAATTAGAACTGAAAATACAGATCTAGCACTTGGGTTGTTCATGTACATTACTGAAAGCTGATTACAAATCATGATACGAGAGATACAATTGCTAATGCAATACCAGTACTAACATCTTCCAGTGCAGTATCTCAGAAACACAAAAGAGGAGAGCATTTAATTAGGAATCTTTCAGAATTAATTCTCTAGTTTTAACAGGCTTTCTTGGTTGACAGCAAAACTGATTAAGTGCCAACCACAAATTGTCTAAGAGTGGATATAGAATCATTGGTTCCTATTTCCTTTGGAGGGAGCAGAGATCATTTGGGGTGGGTGGGTGAGAGAGAAAATCATCTTTTGTTAAGGATGGCAGGTTGTAACCTTCCAGTCAGTTCTGGCTAACATAGCCAGTGCTGAAGGATGATGGGAATGGTAGTTTGATAAAATGTTGAAGTACATAGATTTTCCTCTCTGACTTATGTTTTTGCTAAGTCAGCCATTTGTCTATTTAAAAGAAGCTATGTCAGTCAAATTAGAACAAAATTCTAACATTCTGTTTTCCTTCAAATATTTTCATGCCAATTAATTGGCCAACTGTTGGACATGGGGATGAAAAGAGCAGCATGGCACTATGGCAGGAATATGGGAAATCTCACACAGTATTACTGACAAATTGATTTATGATAAGTTTAACAAGCTTCTATGCTGGGAGACACTTGAAGCCTTTACTTCAGGATGGAAGTTGACCGTGTCTCACTCTTTACACACTACGGCAAACTGTAGCTGCAGGTAAAAATAATCAGATTTGAGTTGGAATCGAGAAAGCTTGTTCAGCTGCGATTCAGCAGATCAGTGTTAAAGAGAAAGGCATTTAGTTTAGGACAGAGAAATCCAGGCATAGAATGAAGTCCAGGAACAAACTGAGTTAGGCAACTAAGTAAGGGTGTTTTGTTGTTGTTGAGAACAGGAAGATAAATCAATTTTAAAAAATTATTCACAGTTAGAAGTTGTATTGACATTGCTTCCAAGTTATTGTCAGTAGCTTAACTTTCCAAATTACCTGAAAAAGTTATCTCTTCCTGTATTTATTTATCCATGTTCTGAAGGCAAAGTGGGTAGACTGTGGCCCAGCAACCACCTGAAGTCATTTTTTAGCTAACAAATATTTGCCCACATTTTGAGATAGGGGAGAGAAAGTTGTTTTCCATTTGATTTTGGTTTGTCAATAAAGAGGGGCTATAGATGCACCTAAAGTCGCTACTGACTTCAAATGTCCAGCAACAGTCCCTTTTTTTTATTTTTCACCAACATTGCCACTGGCTGAGGGAGTAGTGGATGGGAGTAGCGTAGACTGAGAGGGTGTCTATACCGGCACATATCCCACAATTATGGCTGATTTTGCTGCCATTTGGCTAGGCTCAAATGTTGGCTCCCCCAACCCATATTTTGCCTCCTTCCCCATTAGCAGTTTCTTCTACGTTTGTGGTGTTCTAGTTTAAGCCTGTTCCAATTTGTTTGAGATGGGCTAACCTAGAGACTTCTGCATGGTAAACAGCTTTTCTGCTGCTTCCAGTGTAAGCATCTAGTTCTGGATATGATAAATTGTGTTGCACTGGTTAAACTGCTGTACTGCAGCCAAAACTGCTGATTAAGGTTGACTCAGCTTTCCATCCTTCTGAGGTTGGTAAAATGAGTACCCAGCATGTTTGGGGCAAAATGCTATCTATCTGTCTGTCTGTCTATTATTTAGATTTGTATGGCCATCAACATACAACTTGTAAACTGCCCACAGAATGCACTAAGCTCTATGGGGGTGGTATATAAGTGTGATTACTATTGCTGGCTGGCCATTCCCTCCCTCCACCCTTTCCTGCCATATTCCTCTTGCTGCCTGGATCACTGTGCCTTGGCAGGGCAGAGGGAAGAAGATAAGCAGGACAAGTCAGCAGTGTTCGGGTGATCTCTCTCCCTTGATCTGACTTTATGTAATTTTAAAAGTTTAGGGGAAGGAATTATCAATCTACAATATCTTGAAGCAATTCCTCAGCTACACTACTTCAGGATGCCAGAAACAGCAAAATGCTGTAGGCCAGGGATTCCCAACCTACAGCCCAAGGGGCTAATCCAGCCCTTGGAGCTCATTAATACAGCCTGCAGTGGCCATTCCAGCACCCCCAGAAGTTCCCACCACCACCAGAAGTCCCAATATGTCACTTATTGTTGCGGCAATCACACTGTTTTGGTGGCTTCTTGCACAGCCGCTGCCACTTCCAAGGGAAAGGGCGGGGGGCATTGTGGAGCATTTTTGCTCCATTTTTTTGCCACTTCTCCACTGTGTCTTGGCAGATAAACCACAGTAATTGGGGATTTCTGATGCTGGGCAGAACTTGCATCAGTGCCTAGGTTCACACCATGGAACCAGGAAGTGCCCAATCACTATGGTTTAGCTGCCAAAAAGCAGCAGAGAATCAGTGAAAATCCCAAAACAGAGCAACAATGCTCCAAAAAGCTTCCCGCCACCCTGGGAAGCAGTAGAGGCTGTGCAAGAAGCCACAAAAATGGTGGGATTGCTGCCTCTGCCAAAAGCATATACAGTGGGAGCAACCACAGCTTCAGCCCCCACAGCTGAGTGTCAGGGGTGGGTTTGGCCCATGGCGGGAAATCATTGGGATCCCCTGCTGCAGGCACGCAAGGATCATACCAAATGGAATTTTGCTCCTCTTTGCAATTATAAGCTGCATTTTAAATAAATAAATAAATGTTGTGCTACTCTGGACTGGAAGAGCCAGTATAGGGAGGCCTTCAGTCAACATTATGGGGCAATCTCTCTCAAAGGTTATTCTGAAACTGAATTAGTAGTATCAAGGGGAAAAGAAATCTCACCTTTTCAAATAGTGGCATTTTATTATGTGATTGTTTCATATTTGCCCTCACATTGTGCCAAAGTAAGCTGCAGTTATTCTAGCTGCTTCCCCTACCTGAGAAGTAAAATGCTCATTGTATCCAATATTTAGATTCAGGCCTGTACATTCCCAGAAAGTAACATGCCTCATGTACCTGTATGATAAGTAGTTGGATTGCTTGCCAGGAATTCTAGCCTTTGACTGCATTGCTCCATTTGTTTCCTAATATTTATTTTTATTTTGCTCTGGACAACTATATGCCCCAATTTATCTGCGTCTCAAACAGTTAATTGTCTGAGAAGCCATGGTACTAGATCAATTCATAATTATTAAATAGTTTTAAGGCTGCATCTATGAGTGAGGAGTGGTGTTGTTATTCAGGTTCTGTTCATGCATGGTTTATGATTTCCATATGGTCAGTGAAGTTGACTTGTGGATATCTTTTCAAGAGTGTTTCAGATCCAAAGTACGTATCAGCAGAGTAATAGTAAATATATTCTGTACACTAAATATGTCAATGATAATACAGAAGCTAGAATCAGTTGATGATTGAGAAAGGGCTTTGACTCCCAGGTCAGTGACATCCTATGCTTGATATTTTAGACCACTGGATGAGCCCTCCTGAAATCACAAAAAACAGGATAGGCAAAGAGGAAAGGGAAATGCTCCACTTTGCAATGTTTCTGCCAAGGCTTGTGCAACAAGAAGGCTCATGAGTTACAATGCTCAACCGCCCCAAATGATAAGTTGCCACTGACGTCAACTTCAGTATGGAGTGTGAAGCAGAGGCTGCAGAGAAAGTTTATTTATTTATTTTATTTATTTAGTCAAATTTAATAATTAATTAATTAGTTATCAATAATAAATTTAAGTTGGTGAGTGCATGCATTTAGGACCAGTGTGGTGTCTGCTAAGACTTCCACACATAGTCATGTTGAGCCAGTGATCCCTGGCACCAGCTGAGAAGGAGATCTATTTATTTATTTATTCGTATTTGTATACCACCCTCCTTACCAGGGCAACTCAGGGCGGTTTAACATATCATAAAAGCATCAACAATTCAGATTAAATGTTTAAAAAAGATTTTTAAAAATAGACAAATTAATAACAGATTAAAAAATTAAGCTGCTCAAGCAACTGTCTCATGTGTTACAATTCAACTTTCTTCTCCTCTAGCACTATTCATCCTCAGATTTGTTTTCTCACTGCTCAAGACTCCAAATGATACCATGGAACTTATCAGTCCTAGTCATATACATAAAGATTTATTTTGACTTAATTCTGAGGCAGGAGCAGAGCTTGGAAAAAGTTATATTGAAATGTTATAGTTCCCAGAATCTCCATTGATCACATTAGTGTGAAAATGCAGAGGACTGAATACTTCAAAGCTCTGACTTTATTCTAAGTTTTCCATAGACTTGAGACATTATAATAGTGTGGTGGTGGGCATACCAATTGTCCACATAAATCCGGAGGCTTCTAATTGTAGTACTGATGAGCAAAGCCTGGATTAACAGATGGAACAGCTTCTACTGTTGAAACTGCTCCATCTGTTGATATAAGTTTAGTCACAATAATCGTAACTTGCTCTATGTGGTGATGGGTCCATTTTAGCTGCCAGTATTGAGAGGTCAGCATTTCCATCCCCAACAGTAAACTTGGGGGGTTCAGTGGTTTGTCTTCCAATATATTTAAAATGTTACATTGCAAAAGCTGGTGCATTTTAAGACTGTTGGCTTTTATCATGAATGATTCTGAAGAACCTTCTTCTCCTTTCTACTGTTGCAAAAATCTTCTCAACAGCAGATTTGTTGGTGCATGCTGGGAGGGGAGGGGAGGAGAGGATTCTTACCCTTCCATTGCCTTTCAAAGGTAATGTTAGTTGGATCTCACCCTTCAGCTTTTATCACTAAGTAAAAATGTCACCCCTGAAGTCTGTAAATGGCATTTCACTTCTTGGCAGAAACAGAAGGTTTGCTTCTCCTTCTTTCAATATCTTAATGCTACCTTAACAGGGCTAAAAAAACACACAACTTCAGTCATTTAAAACTACTTTTAGGATGAAGCTATGTTAAAACCAACATTTGTCCAACCTGCCCAAATTTGTACTCACATTGGCTACAGGAAAAAATTCTGATTGAGATCTGCAGTGTGAACACAATTTAATTATTTATTAAATTTGTATACCACCCTTCTGGCCAAAAGCCCAGCCAGAGGAACAGCAGATTGCAAAGGAATATAGTAAAATATTATGTACAGGTTTCACTGAAATGAGCCTTAGCTTTTTTAAAGTGAGGCTTCCCAGGACTGTAAAATTTGATTTGTGGAAACAACCAAGTACTTTTCTATTACCTCATTTAATAAGCTGTACTGACATTAAAATACATGAAGATACTTCCAGAATTCATATCCTATTTTTGTAACTGTTCTAATTCTCAATTACTAATCTCTACTGTAAACAAGAGGAAAAAATGAATTATCATCTGCTCCCCTCTCATCTTAGCTTTACAAGATAAAAATTAATCTTTAAATATTTACAGTAATAGTTACATTTTTGTCAAGAGAATAAAATACCAACAGGTCAAGCTCTTAAAGCTGCTTCAAAAGACATTTGGACCCCCTTTTTTCCTTCCTTCTTTCCCTCTTTCTTTCTTTGATTCTTTTCTTCCTCTCTCTTCCCATCTCTCTCTATTCTTACAGTATACTTCTACTTTTCTATACTCCCTTGTTACCAGATATTATTACCAAATACAGTAAAACCTCGGATAACGCTAAAACTAGGTTCCACAAGTCTTGGTGTTATCTGATTTTTAGTGTTATCAGATGCATGTTAAAATCCTATGAGATGCATCAGATAACGATAACGCTCCATAGAGATACATTGTAACCACACAGGCTTTAGAGGTTGTTATCCAATGCATTCCATAGGATCTTAATGTTATTCGATCCAATTCTCCTCCCCAGATTGCTTAACATTATGTGATTTTAGCATTATCTGATGCAAATGTTATCCGAGGTATTACTGTACCACATTTTTCAAATCAAGGCTAAACTGTATAGGCAGTGTTTATCAATATTTTACCTCCTGCCAAGTGAGTTGCGTCTCCAGATGGAGCTGCTGCTTTAGGAAGGGGGTTAAGCCCTGGCTGGCAGGGCATGTGTGGGGTATGGGTCAGACGGTTGCCTCAGTTTGTTGGCTCATCTAACTCCTCCCTTTCTCTGTGTGACTTGTTTTAATCTCTTCTAATTTTTGTAACTTTTTAATCCTGTTTAATACTGTTTTATACCATGTTTTTACTGTGTTTAAGTGTTTTAAAAGTTTGTTAGCCACCCTGGGTCTTTGTGAGGAGGGCGGCATAAAAGTTTGATTAAATAAATAAATAAAATATTTCTTAATTCATTGCACGTGTAATTTGCTTTTTGGTTACTATTATGAGTCTGTTTGACCTATCTGGTATGACTGTTTCTTGTTTAGATTTGTTTATTTATTATTTATTTCATGCTTACACTTGTATCTGTTTTAACGACATATGTTAATTGGCCAGTGAAAGAAAGAAATTTGAAAATTTCAGAGCTGAGAAAAATTTTTTTCAGAGTAGAACCCTCAGAATCCTCCTTCCAGAAAAGCCAGTGGCCATGTTATCTGAGAGTTGAACTGAATGGCTTCATACAGTGGGGAGTGCAACTGGAGTAGACCCACTGAATCAATGCACTTCACATAAATGTTGACTCACAATTTTGCAATTGAATGTTTATTAATTGATTAGTCTTATTTATTTATTTATTTAAATTTGTTTATTGTCCCCTTCCCCGAAGGAACCCAGGGCAATTCACAACATGTCAGCATGGACAACAATTTAAAACCAGTTCAAAAATTAAAAGTTTTAAAAGTAGCTTAAAAACTTAACATTAAAAACTAGGCGTTTTTAGGAACTTATCAATAACATAGCAGAAGAATTAAAATCTGTGCAATACAATGGAGTGCAATGAAATACAATAAAAATACAATATATACATACATGAGGTACTTTTAAAAGGAATGTAAACTGAGAAGGTGCCTTAATACAATTAATACATGTATATCCATAGTCAGATAAGTGAATCTGCTTTGCAGGATACTCCAATTTCATTGATATATCAATTTTGCAATTGATTTAATGGGTTTGCTGTAGTCAGGACTAACCATTGTGTTCAACAACAGTAACAGAACCTCCCCCCCCCCTTTTAAGATCTGTTTGTTTAAAGGCAGTAAGATTGTACAAGCAGGAAGAGAATATTTCTGTCTGGACCATGTAATGAGGGCTGGAGCCCAGAATAGAAAAGCCAATGAAGATGTATGAAGTTGTATTATTTCAAATAATATTTATGTTAAATATGTGAATCCTAACTTTACTTACAAGGCTTATTTATGAGTTACATTTTTGAAGGGATCCATCAGGAACAGACCACAGGCAGATTTGCAATCAAACAAAATTTGTTTATGTACATGTTTTGTGTGTGCTTGCATGTGTGTTTGCATGTGTGTGTGTGTGTGTTGCTGGATAGTCTCAGACAAGATATGTGTAAAGTCTCCAACAGTTTCATGCATGCTAAACATTAACAAAAGTAGAATGGCTTCTCTTCAGTAACTCAATAGAGGCCTTTCTACATTTTGACTGCTTACTGAAGCAAGCATGGAAAAGCCAGAAAGACAACCACAGGTCAACAGAATAAGAATGCTATTGATTCAAGATCTAAGCTAGCATTCAAAAACAGAATTAACATGGGCCATCAACAGTGTCTCCATGACCTCACTCTTCAGTAAAGCATGCTCTTGGATACAACTATCCACAACTGCGCCAGAATGCTACTTTCTGAAATAACACAAACGTCAACATGATGAACGACCAGTTCTATAATGTTAACCCAAGCAAAAAATTCTGAGTGGGGCACAAGACATCAAAACATAATGCTTATGTCACCCTTTTTATCTTCCTAAGACCAGGGTAACAATATTTAATTGAAAGGCTTTCTTTCTCTAGTAAATAGTGCATTTATCAACGTTGGGCTTTATTGAGTTTAAAAAGTCTGCATCTGGCATCTTACCGGAAAGGGGTGTCATTTTTTTAAACCTTATTTATGCAGTTAAGTCAGATCAAACAATTTCTCCCAATGCAGATGTCTCCTTATTCTCCTACAGTTTAATAGGATGCCCCTGAAGTGAAACCTTTTTTGGAAGTTGTAGATGCTGTTACATTCTGTTAAGGAAAGGATCTTTCTGCACCAGTACATAACCAAGAGAAACAAAAGTCCTCTGCTTTCTGGCCAGTCCTTGATGAGCATGGACCAGAAAACATGCACTTGGGTGCCATAACTGGTGTGTAGAATGGAAATCATGTGTGAGGGCTTTTCCTGTATGCATGCAGGCTTTAAAAAAAAGAAAACCAGCTTTCAAGGTACTTGAACTGGTGTGTAAGTAACCTGTGATTTGTGGCTGTGAATAGAAGAGTATCATGAGAGGCTGTATACCTCTTTGCCCTGGTACGGCGGAATGAGGAGTCAGACAACGTCATTTGGTTGAAAACTGGGCCACTTTATTAACTTGAAGCAGCTTAACTCATTTTAACGCTTAACGCTTTAAACTGCCCTGCAACGGGCCGTAGTAGCACTGGTAAGGATTGAATCGCATACTTACCTTAATTTACCTTAATAACTTTTACTTATTAAATTTAATTAGTTTACCCAATTGATGATCCCTTTGTCCGAAGTCGGACCTCCGAATCGGGCGGACAGTTTTTTGGTACTGTCTAGATTAGCAACACATGTAAGATGTTAACATGCATGAAGAAGAAATAAATAAAAGTGAATTAAACCAAAAACATAGAGACTCAAGAATCCAAACTAAATCAGACTAAAATAGTCAGTGATGATAGTCCAAAAAAATCAAACCTATCACGTTCTGTACCAAAAATAAGGAGCAGCTTCAAAGCTCACAGAAAGGCCAAATTATTTATTCAGATCCCTTCATAACATCTCCCACTATTAAATACTCCCTCCCAGCCTGAAGAGGAGAATGAACTACCTGCATGTCATGTTATACCAGTCATTTGGAACATCTGCTCACTTATTTAGAGATTCATTTAGGGAGCTCCTGATTAATTTCTCCTATTGAGGTGTTTTAATTTCAAGACCAGACACAAGTGAAAGTCTCCATTTAATTACACCTTATTTTATTTTCTAATATTATTTCCTCAGGTATTTTGCTGACAAACAGTAGTGAGGATCCATAAACACAAAAAAATTAAGCATTGTACTTTCAAAGAGGAGGAGGTTAGCATGCCATATAGACAGGTATTGTGATGCAAGCTGAGAAGTACAGGTGATAAAATACAATGGAAGGAACCATGAACAGATGGAAACTCAGGGAGGTGTGGATTTTCCCACTGAGTCATAGTAATCCTGTTGCTTTGCTGGGTAGGAGAAAAACCTCTGAAGGCAGATTGCCTCAAGTTAAGAAAGCTTCATAAATGCACTTGGTGCATATTGGGTTGCACAGCTTGGGATACAACAGTTAGTGACCACAGAGGTTTCTTAACTTGTGGAAATTTGCACTCAAGAGTTATGGAGTTTGCATAGCCATGAAAGAATTTAAGCCAGTGTGTCTCTTAATAGGGATACATTTCTCCAAAATTGCTCCATTGAAAGAAAATATCAAGGTTGGGAGAATGGGAAGTGTGAGGAGGTTCAGTTTTCTGACTGGTGCAGTAGTTTTCAATCACATTGAATGGGGCCTATATGATTTAATACATTTTATAAAATGTGTGTATTTTATGGTGCATGTTTAAAATCCACCTTTTTGTGCTTGCATACACATTGACTCAGGCTGTTTGTTTACATTTTAAATTGCACAGTACTGTATGTTCTTTGCTTTATTTTTCAATCCTGCCAGATATGTTATCCAGATACAGTATATGTTTATTTTCAGAAAATACATCACAAGATTTAAATACATGGATTTCCAAATGCAAATTGCATTTGATTCCACAGATAGATTCAGGTGGATTTAATGTGGGGAAAACCCCAGACAGAACATTTTTTAACCATCTCCATCTTCTGTACAACATATTTATAGACTATTTTGTTGTTGTTTATATTGTTGCTGTTTTCAATGTTCAAGCATTCTGTTTGCTATGTTTTTCTTTAAAAGAAAAAAAGTAGTTTAGTAAGAAGCATGGCCAACTGAAAGTGTCTTGTTCATTATATTTCTGTGCAAACCAATGTATATCACGTAATTCTAAATAGAAGAGTTAGTATCAGTTTATGAAGCTGGTCTAAACACCACAACTGAAAATGGTATGACACTACAGTCCATTAAGTATGCAAGGCACAACACATGCAATATACCAAAGAATAGCAGCAGGGAAAAGAGTACACCCCTTCTCTGAGGATTTCACAACAAAAGTACATGAAAGTCTGGAACATACCTTTAGGAAATGCTAATGAATCAAAATTTGCAAGTTCATTTACCCCCTTGTCATAAATTGAAATAGCTCATCAGATTTGAAATTGTGATTACATAACGGGGTGCTTTTGAAAACCAATTACTGCTTGTCCCTCATGTACATCCCCCTACAATTCTTTCTGTGAAAATGGCTTTCATTTAAGCTTTATTTCATTGTGCTGCTGCTTCTATTATCAAAGTAAAGGCTACCTCAGCCTTCACTAAAGATACAGTATCTGCTATTTCTGGTTTTAATATAAATGCTCACATAGCATGAGCTGAGTAATGTGCAGCAGAATCTTATGTGTCATTAAATGTTAATAAGTCCTGTGTGGGGAACAATACTTTGTATCTGGGATGTTCACTGACTTCTGAAAGAAGTGGTAAAATGTATAACATGTGGGGTATTTGTGTTTTGTTTTGTTGATGACAAGGCATAGCCAGACACTCCAAATCACCTCCAAGTGTGTCACCCCCACAAATCACACACATTTGCGCTGGCAGTTTTGGGGTTAAACAGTATCACTGATTGGTGTGTTCCCTTGGTGAGCTTTAGGAAGAGATTGAGAACAGAATCACTAATGAGGCTCACCTGGACAGCCAGCTACTGAGACCCTAGGGAGGCTAACGGTAAGGTCATAAGAAGCTATGTACCACTCTCCAGCTGCTCAAATAGCCATTTCATATTTAGGCAAGATGGAGTTTTTGGGTGTTATATCACTTTTTGGGAAAACATTGCATCTATCTACCATCATCATCATAACCAGCTTATATTTTTGTATTAAACTATCAGGGTTGTGGTGTCTCGCTAGGCCTGTGAGACTTAGGTTCTTTAGGGTCTGGTAGGCAATGAACACTCAATGGTTGCAAAAACAAAGCTTTATTCACTAAAACATAACTGAAGTTGAACAAGAAACAAGGTAAAATAAGAATCATGGGCAAGAACAAAGGCAAAAGCATACCAAAGCAAGAATTCTTTCTCCAGCTACCCTGGAGCCTGTGGTAGATAGCAAGTTTTGGACTGTCATTTGAATCTACGAATAGACACTCCTTGTGATCATCCCCATGATAAATTTCAGAAAACAATCACTACCCCCTTTTACACTGCTGTTTGAACATAAGTAAGTAAAATATTTGCTTTGGTGATAATATTGCCTTGGCATTGAAGAGTAGCATATATACCCTTATGTATTTCACAAATAATAAGCAGGAATTATAAATAAAACCCAGAGAGGAAAAAACATTTTTAAAAAATAGGAAAAAAGTTTAAATTTATATTTTAAAATTTATTTATTTATCTATCTCGGTGTCAACTGCCACTCGTATCCAAGAATACATTTCCCACCCTGAAACAGGAAAAATGTCATTGGTGTGAATTTGTTTAGGGTGGATCCCAGCTTGCCATGAAGTGACCCACACACTGTGATCATGGAGCCATCTCCTGTGGCACGTATGAAATGAGACACGCAGGATTCAACACTGGGATTGTAATGGACTGGCACACCTTTGAGGATACTGACAAGGTGTGGCTTCACAGCCAGTCCATCTGGCATGGCCTCTTCCGCCTCCATACCGTTGGGAATCAGAGTTCCTCCTCCGCTCATATTGCTATTGGGTCAAATATAATGGTTTCCAGTGGCATTTCCTTCACTGAGGGGGATCATTACCCCACCTAAAAAGGTTCATCCGCCCTTAGCTATTGGCCCCTTTAGGGAGTTGGATTAGTTAACTGCCAGCTGACACTCAGTGTTGAGTTGCTGGCTATATGGTCTACTCCATTACCGTAGTAGGATATCTGGCCAGACATACATTTATTCTATCTGTCACATTTATATCTCAAATATCTGGGATATTTTCCCACTCTGGGTGGCTTACAACATATTAAAAAAACTTTACAATAAAAATTAAACATATTGAATACATTATAAATAACAATAAGAACAAAAGCAAAAAGTAAATTGTAAGGAAAAGATTAAGGCTGTCAGCCTATCATATAGCCATAAGACTGCACCTGACTTCTCCATAATTAAATATTTCCCAATCCTTCATGTATATATGGCTACAGTACTTGTTTTGACACATGTTCTAACAAGAATGCACTATTGGTTGCAGTTTCTCTATAAAAAGAAGCTACACCCAACTCTAAAGTGATTGACATTACCTAACACACTGCTCTTAACTGCTACCTACCTTGGGCTCCCATGTAGCTGAAGAGGGAGAATACATTCTTGCTTGGTACGCTTTTGCCTTTGTTCTTGCCTTCGATTCTTATTCTACCTTGCTTTTTATTCAACTCAATTATGTTGCTTGTTATTAAATTTCACTCTTACCTGAATGCTATTAGTTATTTATTTCAATCACATTTCTACTGCCACCACTTCGCCGAGGTGACTCTGGGTGGCTTACACATATAAACATAACAGATAAAATTGTACAAAACATTAAGTTAAAAAAATATTAAATTGTTTAAAATAAAAAATAAAAAAGCCCTCTCCAATGCCACATAAACACTAAAAGCTAAAAGCTGGAAGCCCGGGCAACATTTATACGAGCCAGCCCAGAGTGGTTATCTCCCCAGCCACCCCCACAAACCTGTTGTGCCAACCAGATTTTGCATTTACAAAATGATAAAAACTCTGCCTGGAGACGAAGCTCAGTTGGGAGGAGGTTTCACAGGGCTGGAGCAGACACAGAAAAGGCTCTCTAGCAGATGTAACTAACAGGGAGCCCCTCCAGTCTGCTCTAGTGGGATGGGCAGACTACCTTGGGGTGATGCAGCCTCTTAAGTACCCTGGTCCACTACCATGTAGGGCTTTAAAGGTAATCACCAGCACCTTGAATTGCTCCCAGTGGGACACTGGTAGCCAATGCAGCTCTGGCAAATGAGAGAAAGAAACCATTTGAGGCAGGGGTCTCTTTTACTGCAAGAATGCAAAGGAGTGAAGAAATAACATATCATCAAAACTGTTCCAGTATTGCCAGTTTTTCATAAAAAATTCTTCATCAGGATATAATCTTAAGTATTTTTTTTTGTAGATAATCATGTGCATGGCTTATAATTCTGAGCATGTTGTCACTTTAAATAATCAAGCCATTTCTGCCTCCTTACTGTATCTTTAAAAGAAAAAGAAAATTATTTCTCATGAATATATCACTCAACACAATATATATTGCAAACATTGTACCATATGTAGGGCGGCCAACTATCCCGCATTCTGTGCCGCAATCTCATTTAGGGAGGGGGAATTTCGACTTACCCTTGTTTCGAAAATGGTACCGGACCTCCCCCGTTGCGTCACGGAAGCACCGGTTTCCTCTCTGACCGGCAGGCAGTTAAAGAGAAACGGAGCCGAAAATCTGGCGCCAAACTGGGTTTCTGCGCAGGCGCAGTTTATTGGAGCCTTTTCGGCTCCGTTTCTCTTTAACTGCCTGCTGGTCGGAGTGGAAACCGGTGCTTCCGTGACGCAACGGGGGAGGTCCGGTACCATTTTCGAAACAAGGGTAAGTCGAAATTCCCCCTCCCTAAATGGGATTGCCGCGCAGAATGCGGGACGGTTGGCCGCCGTGACCATATGTTTTAACATCTTTAAGCTCATCATGATAGGATGTTCTCCTCCCTGAAGCTAGTAGACACATAAAAAACATCTTGGTATGTATTATGTTTAGATATCTTGGTTTAAGGCTCACAGCCAAACTAAAATGTGTTGTCAGAATGTATGATTTTGTTTTTATTTTATTGTCTGCAGAAAAAATACTTAATATTATATCTTGATGAAGAAAAATTATTTTGAAAAACTGGCAATACTGGAACAGTTTTGATGATATGTTGTTTCTTCACTCCACATTCTTGCAGTAAAAGAGACCTGAAAGATACTCCTGGCTCAAACGGTTTCTTTGTCTCATTTGCATCTGCACCATTTGGCCCTATTTTTGTGTTTATCTGAATGCAGCTCCCGCAGCAGGGGTGAGGCTTGCGCATAAAGCCCACACCCCATCACCACGTGGACAGCTACATTATGAACCAGTTGAAGTCTCCAAATGGTAATCAAGGACAGCCCCATGTAGAGTGCATTACCACAGTCCAGTCTGGAGGTGACCAGTGCATGAGTGACCATAAGTAAGGAGTCCTGGTCCAGATAACAGTGTATTTGGATGGTGACATGCATAGTTGTGAGCACCATAAGCAGCCCTCCATTGAATCAAGTGTTGAATATTCAGACAATATAAGAAATTCCAGTGGTTCAATTGTGGTGCACTATGTGGTACTACCAAATGAATTCAAATCCTAATGTGTGCAATAATTTTATTCACATACAGTGAATTAAAACCACTTGAGTTCATTGGCATTTTTTGGAGAGTGAAGTTAATCTAGTTAATTTTCTTCTCAGTAGAATTGATACTTTTACTCCTTATAGAAGAAGGTATGGATGAAAAGCAAGCCCTGACTGGGTATATCAGCCAAACTCAAGAAACCTCATGGCTGAGAAAAAAAATTACTACCGTACTTGCAATGATAAGAGACATTTCTTTCCTTGCCTTAAAAACATAATTCATAGAACAATGAGGCTCCTACTTGCATTACAAAATGTCTAGGCTTTCTCCTTGAATCATTGTTATCCTGCCAATGTTTTTGCTATTACCAAGTGCCATAAATTGCTTTTTTCCCCCTGAAGCATGAGTGTTATATTGTCCCTATATAATTTGTGTATTCATTGGCTTTCTCACCACACACATATGCAAAGCCCCTTATGCCTCCAGCTCAAATATTTGTTTTTCCTCCAGTGATTGCTTTTGTGGAATCACTCATTATCCTAAGACCTCTGTCAAAAGAATCTCTCTTTTTAACAGATATCTGCTAAGCACTTCTTGAGATCTGTTGTAGGAGGCCTAGAATTGGTGCTATTTTACAATGCAGTATTAAACATTTCAATCTCTTGTGCTATTTTTTAGTCTTCTGCTTGCACATTCATATTAGAATTTTGTCCTTTACTTCCATAAAAACACTCTTGAAAATGTGTCTGGAAACATTTCAGCAACACTTTTCACTGGATCTAACACTGACTTCACAATCTCTCATATCCCTCTTTCCTCTTGTATTCACCACCCAGAGTTCATTGGATTGGGCAGTATATAAATCTATTAAATTAAATTATTAAAGCAACTTCTATAATATGGTATAAGGCTAATCCAGAGGAAGCTTCTATTTATGCCTACACCCCCAGTTTCTGGATGGTTCAGTATAAGGAGTTTTCGTGTTTGAATTTTTCCATGATTATCCTAGCATACTTTATGGCAACTGTGTGGATGGAAGGGTATGCCATTTGGAACTGTTTGTTCCCTTCAATAGTAGCCAAACCATGTCCTGAATTCCTATGCATGCTACTCTGAAAAGACAGTGAAACCTGTTTTTGACTAAATATATTGCTCAGAATATATAAGAAGCCATAAAAAGGATCAAACCTATGTAATTGGTCATCTATCCTCATGTATTTTGATTGAAGGAAGAGTTATCTATACATTTGCACAAACAGCCACATGATGGATGGTTAGGCAGAGATGAAAACAATTTGTACAGTTGTCCTTATACATAGTTTACTTAAACAAGATTTTGGCCATATAGAATTGCTCTCATGGTCAAACAGAACTTTGTGGAAGTTCCTGTAGAATGGACAACTGAGAATTTAATTTGTAAAAATGTCATACTGTTAAAAAACAGCTCTCAAGATGCCCTATTAAATTTGAATAAATATGCAATTTTAAAAATGTCAATGATTTAAACAGTTATTACAAACAGTATTCTTAAACTTAAAATTGGTAAAGGAAATGAGTCCACATTTAGGTGAATCCAGATACTGGATTCAGTCCCTCACTGTGCATCCCAGATTAGCTAGCTTTGGGCAAGCTGTACAATCCCAGAGGGCCTCCAGGAGAAGGAAACGGTAAATCACTTCTGAGTATTCTCTACCTGGAAAACCCTGGAAAGGTCCTTGGTAAATCAGGACTGACTTGATGTCACATAAATATAAATATATAATCATTACATATCAAACTTTTATTTATTTTTTCTCCACTAAATGTTTTTGGACAAGGTTGCATATTATCCAGACTTTCCGTACAATATTGATTAGCCTTGCTTGATTCTCTTAAAAGCTAATATTGACAGTAAACATAGATTAATGGAAAAAAATAGGATGGGAATGAACTTGATGGAATTGAGTGTGCAACTATCACAAACTGAAAAATAGGCTTATCACCCATCCATCCCTTTTATCCTCATTTTTCTGCCTCCTTTTTGTAAAACCATCATATTCTCTGTATTTAGTTGATCCCTAGCAAAATAGTCAAACATTGACATAAACTGAGCAGCTTAATTGTGTTTCATTCCTGGTGTATTAATTCTGAGTTTCCAACAGAAGGTGCATAAACATGTCCTCCAAAAAGATTAAGGAAGGATGATGAAATACTGAATAGTTAGTCAATTGTGGGGGCACAATGGGTGGGAAGATTTCAGACTTGTAAAATCTATTTTGTTGTGTTTACCTTTCCATCAGCCTGGCCCTGGTGCATAAGGAAAATGTTAAGAATAAGGAACAGGGTGCTGCTCTTCCATACCTTATAAGTTTAAGTACTTATTTTTGTTAGTAGAACTAAACTGAGCTCAGTCCCTTTGTACATAAGTTAATTCCTAGTGGCCACAAATCCCCCATCCACCCATTTGAGTCACTTAATTGGAGTGGAGGGAATGTATTTTCCTACAATTGTTGAACAACCTGAAGTTAGAAACCCTTGCAGCTCTGCTGCAAAACCAATCACATATCTGTGAATCTTTCCAGCTGTGTCATCTGTCCCTACTGCTCTGTAAAATGTTATCTGAAACAGCAGTTCACAGAGTTGCAGTTTCCAGGGAGCTTGCTAATTCAATAGTGAATGTCATGGATCTGTACTGCTTAAAATAGTGGCATAGATTTCTCTGTGTGCTCTTCGCTGGAGGGAGGTGGCAGTGATGCATTCTGGGTTGTTACTGGGCAAGTATTGTGTTTTAGTCAAAACAATCTGACCTCGTGTTCTGGGGGAAATGAAACTTGAGCTTTGATAGACATGGGAGTACTATGTGGAGATTGGCTGGAGTCCTTTAGAGTAAATCTAAAGGGGTAGATCTTGTTGGAGGAGATAAAAAGGAAGGTTGGATAAGGGATGGCCCTTTTTGCTCTTCTGCTCTATGGCGTGCAAGTCTATGGGTGTGCAGTGAACTGTGCAGTCATGTAGTTGCTTTTAAGCTAAGAGGGCCCCCTCAGGGTTTCCACACTTAGATATGTTTTCATTATTCTAAATGTGCTTTCCGAACTGAAAATGTTTCATTTGCTTAAGAAATCTGTAACTGGTTTTGCTACAATATATCTTTAAGAGACATGAAGATGACTGGAGTTGTTTATTTTTTCTATCTGCTACCTTACTAACAGCTTGACTCAGGTCAGGACATGTGAGAAGGCAAGCTAAAATACTGGATTGCTTAGCCACAAGGTGTCGATTCAGGTGCAGTCCGACTTACCTGTAGTCTCAAGAGTCTACTCGGGAGCAATGAGTCTGTCACAGTGAGGTATGACTATTTTCACAGGGAATTGAACAGCTCCATGTGCTAGTTGTACACTGGCAAAAGCACAGGACTACCTCCCTTTCATTCATTAAAAAAAAGGTAAAGTAAAACCTCGCATAAAGAGTGCCTGGTTTGAGACTAACTCACTTAAAGAGCAAAATTTTCTCTGAATGGTCACCTCGCTTAACAACTAAAACCAACCAAAAAACTTGCTTTATAACTAAATTGGGGTTTGCAAACCACCACTGCCACCACCAGAAGTCACAATCGGTCACTTACAAGGTGTTTCGCTTAAAGAGCAAACTTGCTTAAAGAGCAATCCCGTGGAACACATTATGCTCTTTAAGCGAGATACCACTGTAATGGATAAATGGTATAGCAAAGTGTACAACTGTACACAACAGATCCTTTTAAATTAGACTGGACTTTTGAAAATATAGTCCATAGATCCAAGAGCAAATTTACAATTAGGAATACAGTAATACCTCAGATAACGTTTACCTCGGATAACGCTAAAATTGCATAATGTTAAGTAATCTGGGGTGAAGACTTGGATCAAATAATGTTAAGATCCTATGGGATGGATCGGATAACAACCGCTAAAGCCTGTGTGGTTACAATGTATCACTATGGAGCTTTAATGTTATCCGATCCATCCCATAGGATTTTAACATGCATTGGATAACACTAAAAATTGGATAACACCAAGACTTGTGGAACTACTACCACCACCACCTTTTTTCAGGTTTCTGTGAAACTGTGCAAAATGTGTCTGCATGAAAACAGTGTTTTCCCACCTTTGGATAAACCTTGAGCATACTCAGAGAGAGGAAGTACAGAAGGTCTGGGTGATTGATCCAAAGGAGGTGAACATCCCACACAATGTTCTTATTTAAAAAAAGAAAAAATAAATTGTACAGCAAACTGGCAGCCCCTGTTGTTTTGCACCATTTACATTATTTCTACCAAAATAGTTTTCACAGAGTTGAAACTGACAGAAAATATCTCACCTTTTTGGCAGGTGAGGAGAAAAAATGTGGTTGTTTCTTGTTCTCAACTGTAAGATTAAGACAAGTGATGATTTACTTTAAGTACTTCAGTGAGTTTCATACGCTGTGATTCTCTTATCACTGATAAGGTGTATCCTTTGCTCTCTTGCATACTTTTCAAAAGTGGGGGGAAATCCACTCTTTCACAGGATATAAATTAGCATGCAGCAGGTTCAAGTCATACAATAAATTTCTAACACAGTCTTCATGCAGCCTGCATCTCAGCAAACTGAATCCAATCATTTACCATGCATGGCAGAAGGTGGTCTGCTAAGAGTTTCACAAAACTTTTTAACTTCCCAGAGGGTTCAGTAAGGAGGGCCAGAATAGCCATAGACCTATGTGCTGGGTGGCTTACCAGTGATTTGGGCTGGATGGTCCAAAGTCAAGTTAATTGTCAATCTTTGAAGTATTTGGGCAGAGACTGTAGAGATTTATAAGATGATAATAATTTCTAAAAGGGATGTATGTGACTTGAGAAAATATCAAAATCAGAGGTCTGTTGGCTACATGAACCCATCCTGGTGTCTTAGCGGACAACTCCTGTTCTTCTGAGCCCTCCCAATTTTCCCTTGTTTTTTTTTTAAAAAACAAAAAACGGGAAATGCTCCTTGTGCTTTCTAGTGGCCAAAGTGTGCAAATAATTAAAAGCATGTTTTTTGGTCAAAGGATGCTGAGGCACTTGCAACATATAAAAATTACTCCCCAAACCCCGTAGAAAGCATGCTGGCCCTTTGGACCATATTTTAAAAATAGGAAATTTGTGGAAAGCAAGGATGCTGGAGCTACATTTTGGCCTGAGCAGACAGTTCTTGAAGCTCAGGGGGTACATGATATTGACCCCTAGTCTAGGCGGAGCTATTTCCTGTGGCACTAAAAAATACAAGCTGAATTTTCCAAGGAAGCTTCTTTCTAAGCATGTGGGATTGAACTTCAAATGCTGCTTGTGTACTTATCCCAAGGGTTAGCCTCTGTCTGTATGCAGAGTGTTCAGGTAAATAAAAGATCTCACAGATGCAAAAGCACTCGTTGAGACTGACAGAAAATAGTACTTCAGAAGGTGATATGAATTGTGCAGCAAACACTTTTACCTTCTTAGAACAGTTTTTGCATTGTATCTATTGGTTGCATGACCCTAGGGATGGACACAACCAGACTTTTAAAATTTATCAGCCTTCTGCACCCTCAAAAAAGCCGATGAAGGGGATTAGGGACCTACTTTTGAAAGCTTTCTTCCTGTCATAGCAGATATACTCCATATCTATTTCCTTTCCATATGTATTAAGTATATAAATAAATATAACTTCAAGGCAAAGGTATCTAAGTTCTTTATTATTATTATATTAATATGGAGTCGTATGAATTTAAATCAGAAACAACTATTGGCTGCAAATTTTTAAGATGTTTGTGAAAAAGAACAGCACTGGGCTAATATATTTTTCTAACTGCATTTCTAACTCCCATTAACTAACAAACTTAGAAATCCTTGTGTTAGTTGCTCTGTTGCATTTAGATGTCATTTTCCCCACTTAAATTTTTTTATTTATATGTTATCCACTCTAATAGTATGTACCTGAGCTATTTTTTTTTTTTTTGTCTTCTCCCATGCCATCTTTTTGTGAAAAACAAAAATACTTTTCTGGCAATTCTTTTATCCAAGCTCAGGTTGTCATTAAAATGTATCAAAATTTTCTTTATTATGTTCAGTTCTCTTGCCAACAATGTCTCTTGCGAAGGATGCTTACATATTTTTTACCATGGCTGATTTTTTTTTTTTTACAAAAACAAGGTTATCTGTGTCAATTTGCAAACTGCCATCTGGTTTATCACTAGGTACCTGTCATTTGAAAGATATTATCAACTAAAGCTGTCTGATGATGCTGAGACATAAATCAAAGGAGATAATTAAAATATCACAAAAAGGCAGTTCAGATTTAAAGAAAAATGGAAGCCTCCTCTACTTAAGTGTTCAGTTTAGGTTGTATTACTTCTCATGACAGTCATGGGAGAAATCTTTGTGTGTAATTTCACACAATGCTGAGAGTATAAGAAGGGTGTCAGAGATCTATTTTTTACACAAGTGTCTCTCGTGCCTTACACAAGGTATTTTCCAATTTCACATGTATAAAAATAATGATGTACAGTAAAACCTCTGATAATGCTAAAACTTGGTTCCGCAAGTCTTAGTGTTATCTCATTTTTAATGTTATCTGATGCATGCATCGGATAAGTTTAAAATCCTACGGAATGCATCAGATGTTAAAACTCCATAGAGATACATTGTAACCGGCACAGGCTAGAACAAACATTATCAGATGCATCCCATAGGATTTTAATGTTATGTGATGCAATTTTTTTTCCAGATTGCTTAACGTTATAGCGTTATCTGAGGCAAACGTTATCTGAGGTATTACTGTAATTCATTCAACTAAACACAATTTGTTTGTAGATGCTCTTATTAATCCATGACTCCTGGTCATTTATGAGGCAGCCTTTATTTACATAAATTGTTTCCAGAGGTATAGGTCTCTAATGTTTGGAGCACCTTTTAAACCACAATTTTCAAACAACTATTATTCATAATATCATCAGTCTCTCTCTTTTTCCTCTGTTGTTATTTATATGTAAGTTTACTTGTGTAAACTTATATGTAAGTTTACCAGCAGTGGGAATCTCAATCTGATTAGACACATTTTTCCTTTAATAATAACAAAAGTTTGTGAGCAGTTGTTACCTCCATAGCCTTCCATTTCTGGCTTTGCTTAAAGCTTCCCTGCAACCGATGTGTATGTTGCCTCCTTGCTTTTCACCAGATGCCTATGGTTCCCCCCCCCCCCCATATTCATGGAATTTGCCTACAATGCAGTGAAGGCTTTGCTCATTTCCAAGAGTCATTCTATTGCTCCATATTGGATGATTAATAATTTGTTGAAGCAATTCCCAGCTGATCAAGATTGTTCTGATGCATAAACAGTATTGTGGACAAAAAGCTACTGTTGGGACAGAATGTAGAGAGAGAATGGTTTCCTATAGGCAAAGCTGTCAGTCAAGGGTGGATTTTATTATTTGTTTTGTTTTATTTATATGCTGCCCCATTAGTGGAACCACTGCTCCAGGAAGGTCACAAGTTAAAGCATAATGGCCTATTTCATCCCCTTTTACCATTTATAGGTTCACCATAAATCTGGGGCAAATTGATAGTAAATAACAGCATAGCCACCCAATAGCACTATGTTTTGGAATGCAGCAGGATATAATATCATTAAATCTGCTTCTCTCATTCTTAAGTAATCCAGGCCTACCATTGGCCTCATTGAATCAGTTGCCTTACGTGATTGGACAACAAGTGGCAATATCTGGTGTGTCCTCAAAACAGACCCATGGTCAGTTGAGAGAGCTACTGCTGCTCAGGAGGTCACCGCTGCTTCTTTAGTGGCTGGCTGTGAAAGTCCTTGGAACCAGGGCCTATAGGAAAATTAATAAGAAAAAGAACAGGTGATGCAGCCCAGGCAATATCTCTACAAGACTAACTGTGAGGATCTTCAGAGCCATACTTGGAGGAACTGGCTGGTTATGGACATCTTTCCCTTCTCCTAGTAGAGGGATACCACCACCACTGTCCATACCTTCCTCCAGGCAGAGTGTAATGCTGTTGGGTCTCCTTTGGGACCATGAGAGAGAATACTAGCTTCTTTTCCCTTCACCTTATACACCCCCTTCCTGATCCTCTGCTGTCTCTGATTTTTTTCATGCTTAAAGTGGTGGAATAGCTTATGTCACCCTGAGGTAAGTCTTCTCCTTGTTTTTCTTTCACTTGCTTCCCCTTTAACAATTCAGCTTTTTTATTGCAACATTATCTGCCTATTTGAGAATGTAGTGAAAATAAGCACGGGAAATGGAGAAAGCAAATTGAAGTAAATAAGAGCCAACTTACAAACCATATCTGTCACTATCATTAGGACAATTGTCTTAGTGCAAAAGGACACTCATCATTCTATTCAATAAAGACACTAGGAACAACAACAAATAATCAAACTGTGCTTATATATAAAGCTGCTATAAAGAAGGCATTTGATGAATAACATTTTTGAGACAGTTCCAGTATAGTCAATAAAACTGAGGTTTTCTCTGCACTGTCCTGGGAAGGCTATTGATCTGTTTTAGTGGGTGTCCAGTGCTGAAAGACCTTAAAAACCCCAAAGGCATCACATAGACAGCTGCCAACCCTCTCTCTTATCCCCTACCCATATTCCCAGTGATTATGTTTCCATAAATCAGCCTCATCCTTGTTGTTCCTGCAACATCAAGGCTGGAAGTCGGCAGTTTGCACCAAGTGTGAAGGATGATGTGTCCTCTCTTATTACCCTAAGGTGCCAGGCCAGTTTTCTCCAAGATGAAACCATAAGAGTCACAGTTATGTATGTGTGTTGTTTCTCAATATCAGAGGTACTAGAAAAGAAGGCACTGAAAGTGAGACTGGTTCCTTTGAAATGCTCATATTGATCCCATAGCTATCTGCTAGACTGATGAAAGATTGTGAGCTGCTTGGTTGCAGCCACACAGGGGAGTCTAAATTGTTATATGGATCATTCTAGCAATAGGTAGCTGAGCATATCCCTGTAAAACAAATTTCAGCAAGAAGACACAAATCATTGCTCTTTTCTTGATTGTTCAGCCAGGTACAGATTCTTCCACCTACGGATGCATAGGTCCACGGCATTGACCTTTCTATCTTTCATGTACCATCCCAAATAAAGCTGTTGTCAAGAACTGTTCTACAAGTGAGGAAAACAAACAAGAAGGTTATTTTTGGAAATCTTCCACCACTTTTTAAAAATTATGTCGCATTCTTCCTACACCATTTAACCTGCCAAATTGCACTTTTAAAAACAATGAAAGGGAACTTGTAACCCTTTTGTGGTTTTTTCCAGATATTATTTGGAAGATTTTTGGGATATATGTATGATCCCAAGTGGAAAAATCTGGACCCAGTCTCTCTGAAGTGGCAGATCCCTACTTTGTTGTATTGTATTGTATTGTATTGTATTGTATTGTATTGTATTGTATATTTTGACTTATATGCCGCCCCATTCGCACAGCGACTCTGGGTGGCTCACAGAGGAAACAGTTACAATTACATAGCAAAATTCCATAGCATAAAAAACAATTACATATATCACATAGCAAATTACAAATATCACATAGTAAGAATAGCATCACAAAACATATCCAAATACATCCCAAAAATCTCCAGTAACAATTACAAATTACAAAAAATCAGGACATCAAAAAAAAAAATACATCAGAGATACTATAATATAACACCTTATTGCCAAGTTGCAGTCTATTCCCAATGGAATTTATGTCGCGCTTTGGGGCGGGAGTGAAGTTGTTATGTCAGCAACCACCTTGCCAGCTGTGGTCTATTCCCTTGAGGCCAGCCGAGGGAAGTCCGGTGGCTGCACGGCTGGGGCGGCAGAGCAAATGCCCGCACAACCGGGGCTGCTTCTTCAGCTGGGCTCCTGCTGACGGCCCTTTATCCCTCCCAGCCAGGTGGAATGAGTCCAGGGGGGAGGGAGAGGCAGAGGCATCCTCACCTGCCTGCACAGTCGAGGTGGCGGGGAAAACGCCCGCACGACCGGGGCTGCTTCTTCAGCCGGGCTCCTGTTGATGTCCCTTTATCCCTCCCAGCCAGGTGGAATGAGTCCAGGGGGGGGAAGGGAAAGGCGGAGGCATCCTCACCTGCCTGCACGGTCGAGGCGGTGGGGCAAATGCCCACACGACCGGGGCTGCTTATACCTTTTTAGCTGTTCAATATAATAGTGAAATAAAAAATGGAGGAGGGAAGTGTGCTAGTCTGCCTCCCTTCCATTGTTGCTTTGTTGTCATGGAGTCTCATGCAGAGGCTGTCCTATGTGCATGGAGATTCTTCATCTTAGCCAGAATCACCCCCAAAATTAGAGAACAGAAGTGTATGGAATATGTTTACTCACATAAATGCTCTCTACTTCAAACTTATTTCTTTTCATGTGATCCAAGACGAATGGGGGAAGAAGGCTAACACACACTTGCTTAGACTTTATGAACAGGACTTCATTCCTACTTATGTACAGTTTGGCTCTTCAGCTAGTCATTTCTGGCCTAGGCTGTCCTGATTACACATACTATTAAGTTACAAAACAAACAAACAACCCCACACCTGCCTACCAGTCATTGTTGCTTCCTTCACTCAGGAACCCTTGGCTGCTCTTCAGCCGTAAGAGGTGAGCACATCCAAGGTGCTGCTGTACAATTTTTAGGTAGGACAATCCTTTCACAAGTGGCAAGATGATCTTGTTTTTTGTATACCACCAGTGATGGGATTCTACCGGTTCATATTGGTTCAGGTGAAGCAGTAGTAAAATTTCCCACTGGCTCCACCCATTTCCCTCCCCATGCCCTTGCACATGCATGCCATCACATCATTGCACTTGCACGCCATCACACTTGCGCATCTGGCGGTGGCAGGGGAGGGTCAGGAATATTCTGAAGGTGGTGCCATTTCCAACCCATGCCACCCCTTGGACCTCCTCCAGCCAGGCAGGTTCTGGCATGGCTGAGTCTGGGGTGGCCACGCTGGGACCTCCCGCTCCCACTGGGACCACTGCCAACCCCGCTGCAGCAAGTGGAGCCACAGGAGGCAACAGTGGGGTGGACACCACCACCGGAGTGGTGCAGCAGGGGTCCCCGGTAGCCAGAGAGCCCACCTGAGCCATCATGGATGCAGCCACCACTGCTACCAGTGCTGAGAGCCCTGCTGGGGTAGGAGGAGTGACAGGAGGCAGCAGGAGACAGCAGTAGTATTTGCAGCAGCCCCAGCTCACATAGAGAAGAAGAAGGTGCAGCTCCCCCAGGCCAAGAAGCAGAACAAGCTGGGCATTCATTCTGCCTGCAAGGTAGGTTACCTGCCCAGGGGTGGGAATGAAGCATTAGCTTGGGACCTGGGGGGGGGGCATAAGGCATTAGCGAGGGGCCTGGGGTGGGAGGGTGGGAATGAGGCACTAGTCTGGGGGGTGGGGAAATGAGGCAGTTGTGAGGGGAGTTGCAAAGTATGCATTTTGAGGATCATAGGTATCGCCACACCTCCACACCCCAAGGGAAGCCCCTGTATTGTGTTGGTAGGGGAAACTTGTTCCATGGAATCTAACATTAAAATATAGCAGTTAATCTTTAAGGTAGCATTTTTGTCTTTTTGTTTTGTTTACTTCCCGATATGCTTGAAACACAGACCAACAGGGCTAC
Source organism: Furcifer pardalis (assembly GCA_030440675.1). Classification (NCBI taxonomy): domain Eukaryota; kingdom Metazoa; phylum Chordata; class Lepidosauria; order Squamata; family Chamaeleonidae; genus Furcifer; species Furcifer pardalis. The sequence goes on from CP126894.1 coordinate 130,160,089, forward strand.
CATTTCAAAAGTTTTGAATTCGTAGCCCTTTTATTCTGTGTAAGCATATCAGAGAGTAAACAAAACAAAAAGGCCAAAACAAATCACACTGAAGACTAACTGCTGTATTTTAATGTGATCTAGTCCACTGGGCACACAATGGTTGGCTAGCATAACAGATAAGTTTACAAATCAGTGTGGCTTTTTACAACTGGCAATAACTGCAGTGGTTCAATTGGTTAAGCCTGTGAACTTGACAACTAGAAGTTTGAGACCCAAGTACTGCCCAATGGAATGAGCTCCCATCTCAGTCCCAGCTTCTGCCAACCTAGCAGTTCAAAAGCAAGAAATTTCAAGTACAATCAAACCTCGCATAATGAGCGTTTCGCTTAGTGAAAAACTTGCATAATGAGCAAGTTTTTTGCTAAGCAGTCTGATTCGCATAACGAATTTTTCGCTATGCGAGTCAGACTTTTCCCTATGGAAAAACTTGCATAATGAGCGTTTCTATGGGGGAAACTCGCATAGCAATTTTTTTCGCTATGCGAGTTTTCCCCATAGAAATGCTAGTTATGCGAGTTTTTCCATAGGGAAAAGTTCAACTCACATAGCGAAAAATTTGTTATGCGAGTCAGACTCGCGTAACAAATTTTTCGCATAGCGAGCAACCTCGCAGAATGGATTAAATTCGTTATGCGAAGTATGACTGTAGATAAATAGGGACCACTTCAGTGGGAAGGCAAACAGTCTTCCATGTTCTCTGGTGTCTAGTCATGCCTGCCACATGACCACAGAAAACAGCACTGGCTCTTTGGCAATAAACAGAGATTAGCACTGAACCCTAGAGTTATATATGACTGGCTTTTGAACAAGGGCAACCTTTACCCTTACCTAATAACAGAAGATCCTTGATTAGTATTCAAATTTGCTGTGAAATTTGGCTCTGTTTAGTTGCAAGTGGTTAGTAAAGGTAAAGGTCGCCCTTGCTCAAAAGCCAGTTGTATCTGACTCTAGGGTGCAGTGCTCATCTCCATTTGCAGCCAAAGAGCCAGTGCTATCTGTATTTGCAGACATTTTCATGGTCATGTGGCAAGCATGACTAGATCACCTACCCAGTCACATATCGAAGCCCACCCAGTCACATAGCCACGCCCACAGAGTAAGTAGTAATTTTTTTATCTCACCACTGTATACTACACCTTTTTCTTAGAACTGAGAGTCAATTGAGTTTGTTGTAAACTTAAAACAGAATTAAATACAAATAGGTACTGTTTTGCTACCTGACAAGAGATCTTCCAAAACTAAAGTTTGAGCAAGCAAGCATACCACTTAAGTTCAGCTGAGGAGCCCAGGATTGGAAGTAAAATGATCCAGAGAGGACAAACAGAATTCTGCCAAAATTGAAAGACAGTATTAAAAGGCAAGGCTTAGTGGCTTAGTGGTTAAGACACTTAACGTTACAACTGGAAGGTCGGCAGGTCAGCAGTTCAAGACCCATATGCTGCATGATAGAATGAGCTCCTGTCTCTGTCCCAACTCCTGCCAACCTAGCCATTCAAAAGAAAAAGAATTGCAAGCAGATAAATAGGGACCACTTCAGTGGGAAAGTAACAGCAGACCTTGTGTTCTGGTGTCTTGATATGCCTGCCATATGACCATGGAAACATCTACAGACTCAGACAGTGCTGGCTCTTTGGCTGTAAACAGAGATGAGCAGTGTACCCTAGAGTTGGATATGACTGGCTTTCAAGCAAGGATGACTTTTACCTTTACCTATTAAAAGCAATCAGGGTGAAACTAGCTTAGGTGTGCCAGAGGCAAGCAAGGACAATCCATAGGTCATTGTCCAGCAACGCAAGGGCTGAATATGGGAAAGAGTCAGCAGTGGTGCCAGAACTAAATATAGGTCTCCTCCTTTTAAAAATGTCAGTGCCATATATTTCCCCCCAATGTGAAATCCAAAGTTACTGTCATCCTTACTAACAAAGAGAAATATGCTTTAATTCCCCATTCTTACATACAAAGATGAGACAAGCAAGATTTGAACCAGTTGAGCTATTGTATCAAGAAAATCCTGTAAGTGCCCCCAATCAATGTTCCAGCTACAGCATTTTTCTCTGATTGATACTTCGAGCATTTTGCAAAGGCAGCCTTATACTGACTATATTGCATAGTTATTTACAATTCATGTAAGTAAGGCAATTGGGATATAAGTGAGGCATTCATCAGATATCTTCAGACAATGTGCATCAGCTTTATCAATTGGAACCTAGTCCCAGCCATTCCTGAAAGTTGGACATGTGAGTCAAGGTTGAAATGGGGAGTGCCTCCAAAATGTGAACTCAACTCTTCAGGGGGATCACCCAGCAAAATTTGAATTTCTCTGTCCTGTACCCTGAACTGATTCCTTAGCATTTTTGTCTTCTTTGGATAAAACTTGTTTGTTTTTCCTGGCCATTATTGATGCTGGAGACTGGTTCAGAATTGAAATAGCTTTCTCAACTTTAAATTGCATATATAAATGAAGTGGCTGTAAATAATTGGTTTCAAATATACAGTATGTAAAGTAGGATAGTGAGACAAGAGAAGACCCTGAGGGATCCCAGAGGCCAATGGGCATGGCTTCCTACACATGTCCTCCAGGAATATCTTTTGAACTCGTCCTTCCAGGAAGAATCGAAGACACCATAAAAATATCATGAGTTTCAATCACTGTTATATGAGTTATGTTGCCAATTGAACTCAGTGCTAGGACCAAGCTAAATGGTGCTTCATAGAAATGGAACATAATATGTTTTTATGAAGAATCTATTTTGGAAGCTTAGATAAAGTGCAACATGCAGAGACTAGAAGATAACCCATAGAACACCCACTGGCTGGCCAACAATACAGTGATATTAGCAAGATTCACTGAAGTGAATGAGAGTTTAAAGATGTGATTAAATGCTGAAAGTGTTCAATGGAATTTCCATATACCAAATGGTGAAATATAATGACTATCTGATCTGTTAAAAGGAAAAACCTTTTAAACTAATCGATCTTCTCCGCAACAATTTATGTCAATGGCTTTTAGGATGATCCCATCTTAAATGGGGTTGCTGACAAAGAAATATATAAGATATGGTTGCTGCGAGGATAAATCTACACTGTGAAAAGACAATTCATTTAAGAGATTTTCACATGTCTTGAGGAGACACCCTTAAATAAGAACATTCTTAAGCAACATTTCCTCTTCCATAACTGTTGTCCAACCCCCGTGTTTCAAGAAAAATTTTCCCTCTTAATTTTAGCTCCTTTTGTTTCAGTAGGGATATTTAACAGTCTCAAAATGTTTTAAAGTCCATTTGAAAGTTGTTTTACATTTTTTTTCACATTATGAAAGAGTATAAAAGGTATTGTTTTGATTCTCCCTTCCTCATTTAAATGTTTAGCATTTATCACTTTACACAATCATTACCACATAATGGAAACTTAAAACAGCTCATTTGTAAAAGCTTACGCTCCAGAATACTGTATACCATAGCTTTCATTCCTCAAGAACAATCAGTTTTGACTGTCATTTCCACTTACATTTTGCAAACATTGTGTGTAGGAAACGCTTTATATCCTCCTGCATAGCTGGGAGTGGGAGATACAGCTTTTCAGAATCACTTTGAAAAGAAGTCATTTCATGGACCAAAGAAATCTGGAGAAGCAGAAACATGGAACAGAAGCAGAAATCTGGAGAAGCAAAAACACCCCTAGAGAGAATGAGGCTGTTTCTGAGATTTTATTTCCAAATAGAGGAGTAGCATGTGGACAAGAGAGTACAAGGCTGTTCTTGTGCCCCTGGGAGATGTTTAATCTTTCCAGTTTGGGACCACAGTACTTCAGAGAACACCCATGTTACCAGGAACATGCCTGAATCCTGACATCATAGTCTAAAGACTTCCTCTGACACTGATAAAGAAAGGGAGAGGACTTTTCAGCTTTCTTTCTTTGCTGTACACTTTATTTTAGAATGTTCTCTCCAAGGAGCTTCATGGCTCCAGTATAATGCAAGTTGAAGATATTTTATGTACTCCATGGCATGAGTTAAGAAAAGATTAATTGAATTTCAACTAGCAAATTATTATTCCTATAACTTACTGGGAAGATAGATTGTTGTTTTGCATTATGCATTGCTTTCAATCTTGTTAACCTTTTGTATATTTTGTATGTAAGATGTATGTAGTCTTTAATAGAAAAAGGCATCAAAGTTAAAATAGTACATCATCTTCATACAAACAATACTATGTTCTTTCTGAAAGTAGGCACTTTGTGGTCAGCTAGCAGAAATCTAGCTCACATTACTTTCATATGCTGACCACGCTGTTAGGAGTTTTATTTATTTATCCAGAATGCAGCTGCTCGGGTAGTGATGGGGTGCGGGCGTTATGCTCGTGCCTCACCAACACTTCAGGAGCTGCACTGGTTGCCAGTATGTCTCCGGGTGCAATTCAAGGTGCTGGTCATTACCTTTAAAGCCCTATATGGTAGTGGGCCAGGATACTTAAGAGACCGCGTCACCCCAAGAACATCTGTCCGTCCCACCAGGGCGGATCGGAGAGGCTCTCTTATCATTCCGTCGGCTAGAGAGGCGCATCTCTCTAGCACCAGAAGGAGGGCCATCTCTGTGTCCGCCCCGGCCCTTTGGAACCTCCTGCCAACTGAGTTACATCTACAGACAGAGCTCCTGCCCTTTCGGAAGGGCCTAAAAACCTGGCTGGCAGGGACAGCCACCCCTCCCTCACTCTTTTAAACTTTTTAAACTTTTAAATCTTTTTAGTATTTTGTAAATTTATAGTTTATTTTTTTTAATTAATATTGAACCTTAGGTTTTAATGTCTGAATTTGTAGGGGTATAGTGGGATTGTTTAGTTTGTTTTGCACTCATGTGTGATCTTTTTCTTTTTGTAAGCTGCCTAGAGTCAGGTTCGCCTGATTGGGGCGGGATAATAAATCTAAATAAATAAATAAATAAATAAATAAATAAAATTTTATATTTATTTATTACATTTATAACCCACCCATCTAGGAGATTTTCCTACTCTGAGTTGCACTCAAAATATCCTAGAGGGCAACAGTCTGAATTAGTTTAGTCTATGCCAACCACTACATATTCTATGTTTGTAAACTCCAATGCACATATAGGATTCTTTGGGGTTTTTAAGGAGATGTGATATAAGTTCAGAACTAATCAAAATGGACAGCTATCAATATGCCTTCTAAAATAATCCTGTCAGGGTGTTGGTCAGACTGTATTTCAGGCAATTTTTGAAAAGTATATTTTTCATGATCAAAGATTCTTGACAAAGAAAAAGTTAGATGGATATTTTCAGCCTCATCTCAAAATCAGATGAAGCCATGTTTTTGCGTTTCTACTGCCTACCTGGTTTTGCTTTGATTGATTGATCAATTGATTGTATTTATGTACTGCCCATCTAGGAGCTATCCTGATATTGTTAAGTTTTCTTCTTTTGTAATCTTTGTGTAAACAGGACTGATATTTTGAATTTTTGGTTGTTGCTTTTTTATTGTTGCTTATTGAATTTTGATTCTGTAATTATTTATATTATAGTATTTTTGCTTTATTCCTTAGGATGTCTTGATGTTTTGTAATTGCAATTGCTATTGTAGATATATGTGATATTTGTAACTTATCTGTAATTATTTTTATGCTATGGAATATGGTATGTAATTGTAATTGTTTCTTCTGTAAGCCGCCCAGAGACGCTCTGCGAGTGGGGCGGCATATAAGTCGAAAATACAAATACAAATACAAACAAAAAATTCCCTATCTGGGCAGTTTAGATAAATTAAAATAACACTCATCTCTCTCCCCCCCCCTTTGAATAAAGAGCCAGACACAAGGTTGGAGTAAACTAGGGCCCCATTTTATTAAATAACAATTACAGGTGCAACATCAACAAAACTGTGGCCTGCTCCCTCTCTGATCTTCAGAGGGACCTCACTTAGTACAAACTGAAGTTGGGAACCAAAGGGTCGAACTGAATCCCTGCCCATCTAGCATGAGTAAGTCAAGGCACCATTAGGCTCCTATCCCTACGCCTGCAGACGGAGTTGCTATCCTTTAGGAAAGGAGTGAAAACTTGGCTGGCAGGTCTGGTCTGGGGAGTGTATGGTTCAATGTCCCCAGCCAGTTGGATGGTTTGATCCACAGTACGTCCAAGTTATAATACCTAGCTTTTAATTAAGTTTTTAAGCTTTTTAACGTTTTTAATTTTTAAGTGTTTTTAAAATTGTTGGAAATCGCCCTGGGTCCCTTCGGGGAGGAGGGCAATAAACAAATATAAATAAATAAATAAATAAATAAATAAATAATCAACTGCAACTAAATCCACCTTCGCCCACCCTGGTCTCATTGTAATGCAGTTCATTCCACACTACCTGCTCGGTGTGATCAAACTAAAGCCCACCCACCCACCCCCAATTGCTCCAAGCCCAAAGGACCCTGTATGGGATAGTGAAAAAGTCCCACATAACCAGCCAATCTCTGTGTTGGCCAATAATTCCTATCCGGCCAGAAACAACCAGCTACTCTCATACTGAAGCTAAGGGCAGGCAGGTTGCTGACTAATGCATGTGACAGTGTGGGTAGCCCCAGCTATAAACCATCCATGTGGCTCCCCAGCCCCTGCCACAAAGACATTGGCCCAGAACCATGATCATTCAAAGCAAGAGTGTGGGTCAAAGAGCACCCGTGCTGCACAATTGTGTGTACAGATGTTTGCATCATAGTTAAATATAATATAATCATAGTCCCCCCTCTCTAATTGTGATATATAGAGAAAGAACATAGTCCAATTAAACTTAGGAAAAATTTAAAACAGTTAACACCCACTAATTGGCAATGGGAAGAATGTTCTGAAAAGCCTCCTTGAACAACATGCTTTGCAGTTGTCTTTCAAATATATCCAAGGATGGGGCTTGGCACAGCTGCACTGATAAGGTGTTCCCCAGTGTGCCACTGCTGGTTCTTTTCCTTGTCAAGATTTTCCTTGCCATTCTTGGTGTTGGTGCCTGGAACTGCACCATTTGGGATGATTGAGTGATGCAGTTGGACAATCTCAGGGAGAGATGTTCGGATAGATAGAAAGCTCCTAAACCAGGGGTGCCAAACTTTTGGGGCCACAGGCCGGTCACATGGTTGAGTGTGCTGGTCACATAGTTCCTTCCACCAGAAGTGGAAGTAAAATGTGCATGTGCATGCACATAACACACCCATGCATGTGCATAATGCTGCCATAAATGTCCTCTGCCTGTCGCAAATGCATTTATGATAGTCACTGGTCATTTACAGCAGCATTATGTGCATGTGCATTATGTGCATGTGTTGGTGCAGCATGGACATGAACATTTTTTTCTGCTTCCATGAGTGGCGAAGATGGTGCAGGCTAGTGGTGTAGTGTGGGTTTCAGCCACCCAGGATGAAGGCCAAACTCGCCCTCCCCCGGCACCCATCCCTTTTCCCCCTCCGTGCTCTCCATGTGGGACTTTTCCCAAAAAACAACACAACATTTTCAAAACTCTTTTGACTACATTCTTTTATTTTTGGATCCGGTTTTGTTTTTATTTTTAAACCTACCACCTTCTTCCTTTGACCCATGATCTCTCTTCCTTATGGCCACAGCCCACTCACCCCACCCCAAACCCCTCTGGGACAAGCCCGCCTCCTCCCAGGAAGAGCTAGAGGCAAAAGAGCAACACACAGCAGGGTGAACCACCCAGGCACTCGCCTACCTTCATAGAAGTGTTGCACAGGCTCCATCTCATCCACCACCTCCATGGCTGTGCCATGTACTAAGTGTTCAGGCTAGTCACTGAGCCCGCAAGGAGGCATCACCCCCCTGACCTGGGGGCTGCCAGCACCACCGCTCCCACAGCGCCAACCCCACAAAGCCCTTTTTCTCACCGATGCCACACCCAGGACTCTGGCCCCCTTCCTAGGGTGGGGCATGCTCCACCCTAGGAAGGGCTCCTTTCCTTCAGCTTGGCCAACTCAGTGGCCTCTTCCCTTCATGCCCTCCCCTTGGACTCCTGTGCCTCCTGCACTTGCCTGTTGCCCTTGCAGGTCAAGTCGGGGCAGAGTGTGCGAGCCCGGCAGCGAAGGCAGCTGAGAGACGAGGTGCTTCCCCCTTGGCATGGGTTTGAGTCAGCAGCAATGCCAGCCTGTTGCTTGGTCCTCTCTCTTCAGCATCCTTTGGAGATGTGGATCGCTGTTGGGGAAATTTTTGGAGCCTTCCCAACTTCATCCTGGGTGCACCAAGGGCATCTCTTAGCATGAAATTTTTTGAAATGGGGAAGGCTTTGAAAATTTCCCCAAGGCAGTGATCCACGTTTCTGGAGGCTGCTGAAGAGAGGTGACCAAGCGAGAGGCTGCTTGGAGCAGCAGGGATGAAGTGCAGTCACTGCCTTCACCGCCACCACTGCTGACATCAGATGTGGAGGGAGGGGAATTTGCTGCCCCCAAGAAGGTGCCACCCGGGATGGGCCGCCCCCATGCCCCACACTACACTACTGGCACAGACTGGATGGAATGGCACTAAACTGTAGGGCTTTATGTGCTAACACTAACACCTTGTGTCTGATATTGAAAGGAACTGAGAAAAGTGTAGATGCGCCAAGATTGGGGAGATATTCAGTTCTACTGTCAAATTTTTACTATCATAATGAATTCTTCTTCTTCTTGTTCTGCTGAATCCAAATACTGGCAATCATCATGGTGATCACCCAATAAGACTGTCCTGAGAATATTTTGCAGTGGCCTTTCATCTGCTTTCCACATTGCAACATGACACTCGTACCACTGATCCAGTTCCATGAGTCCCTTTCTGGTCAAGAGCCCTTTTGCCACACAAGGTCCTCATCACCCCCAGGCCAGTATTGATGAAACTGCTGCCCTTCATCAAGAAGTATTCAAGTGGGATTTAATCCACTTGGGGGCCATCACCCTTCCCTAACCATTAGTCCTCAGGGTTGTCAAGTTAGTTAATCCCCACCTGACACTCAGTGTTGAGTCACTGGCAGTATGATCTACCTTATTACCAGAAGGATAATGTGGTCATACTGGTCATAATGAATTATCAGAATAAAATATGTCAGGGAAAAAAGAAGTGACAGGAAAAGAGGGTGCAAGGGACATTTCCTCTGTCTGTATTTTATTTCTTTTTTGTTGTGAAGGAAGGACTGGAGAGTGGAGAGTTTAAATGTTGTCAGATATGGATGTTTTGAGACAGATGATTGAGAGTGCCTAATTAATGTAGCTAGAGGAGGATGAAGAATTTGAATGTAGTATGAAAGTGAAGAACATTTTGAAAGAGTTTAAGGATACTTTTAAATAGGCATAAATGCAAGATTTAAACTATTATCAACATCGAACTCTGCACAGTTTATTATCTTGTACTAGTCTTGTAAATAAAGAGTCCTATGGTTATGTTATTTCTTGCCTAAATATATTTGGTATGGGAACTAGATTACTGTCACACTACTTTCAAATCCTCAAAAAACACACCTAATCTCTTTCATCTGGGTGGTGTTTCTTTATTTCAATGAGCAAGGCTGTGATTTAAGGCAGAAAATAAATAGGGAAACAGGAACCTTGGAAAATAGAGGGTGCTACTAGAAATGTATGAGGGGTCATGCTATCAACAAAATGATGACACTAGATATTTGATGGTGGTGGGGTTAGCTGCTGCTCCCATAGCAGTAAATACAGATTATTTAACGTTATGGAGAAGATGTGGAAATAATAGCTTCTCTGTTTACTTCATCTTTTAATCTCTGTGTCTGGTACAAAACAAAAAACTTAATCTTTCAGAGGCATGGATTTGCAAGAAAAATACAGATAGTGATGTGTGTGTGTGTATTTGCATGTGCACAATCCAATTCATGGCAGTCATTAAATTTTTTCTCAGCAGAAAAAGATTGGAAACTTGTTTTGAAAGGAGAACATTGTCTGCAACAATTGAGTATCATCTGCCAAGAAATAATATTCCCTTTTTTATCAAGAAAATTGAAACATTATAAACAGATGATAGATTTAGATACATCATTTTCTTTCAATAATGCAAACCAGCATATGTTGCATCAGAGTGTGTTCGAAGTAATCAAACAATTTGTTCTGCATACTTTACTCTGAATTTAACATAGAGACAAAGTGCAGATGAAAGCATATAAACGTAATTCTTTCTGTGTGAGTGGGTTAGAAGGAAAAAAATATTCAACAATAATAAAACGATCATGGCATCCTTCTGGGAAGGCTCCGGGGTTTGGGGATCCAGGGCACAGTGTTGTCCTGGTTTTCCTCATTCCTGAGGGACAGGACCCAGTCGGTGTGCCTGGAGAAGGAGGAGTCCAGCCCTAGGCCCCTGCAGTATGGGGTGCCTCAGGGCTCGGTACTCTCTCCTCTCCTATTTAACATCTACATGAAGCCGCTGGGTGAGATCATCCGTTCCCACGGGGTACGGTATCATCAGTATGCTGATGATACCCAGTTGTACATCTCAGCCCGTGGGGACCCAAGCGGTGCAGTGGAAGTCCTTTCCAGGTGCCTGGAGGCTGTTGAGGTCTGGATGGGGGAAAACGGGCTACAGCTGAATCCCGGTAAGACTGAGTGGCTATGGGTAAGGGGCCCCGCGTTGACACGGGAGTTACCAGCTTTGGTTCTGGATGAGGCAGTTCTGCCCCAAACAGACCCGGTGCGTAATCTGGGGGTCCTCCTGGACTCACGGCTACTGTTCAATGAGCAGGTGGCAGCCGTGGCCAGGAGGGCTTTTGCACAACTTCGTGTAATACGCCAGTTACGCCCGCTCCTCGACCGGGATGCCTTGCTTATGGTCACGCACGCTTTGGTCACCTCCAGACTTGACTACTGTAATGCGCTCTACATGGGGCTGCCCTTGGTGACCATTCGGAGACTGCAGCTGGTCCAAAATGCGGCAGCCCGGGTAGTGATGGGGCGCGGGCGTTATGCTCGGGCCTCTCCACTGCTTAGGGAGCTGCATTGGTTGCCAGTTTGTCTCCGGGTGCAATTCAAGGTGCTGGTCATTACCTTTAAAGCCCTATATGGTAGTGGGCCAGGATACCTAAGAGACCGCGTCACCCTAAGAACATCTGTCCGTCCCACCAGGGCGGATCGGAGGGGCTCTCTTGTTGTACCATCGGCTAGGGAGGCTCACCTCGCTAGCACCAGGAAGAGGGCCTTTTCTGTGTTCGCCCCGGCCCTCTGGAACCTCCTCCCAACTGAGCTGCGCATGCAGACAGAGCTCCTGTCCTTCCGGAAGAGCTTAAAGACCTGGCTGGCAGGACATGTGTGGGGTTCCAGGGATGTGGGATCCCATGTCAGGTGGTTAGTCTAAGGATTTTACCCTTCTGACGACACCCCCAGATACTGTTTTAGTCTATGAATTTTTAAATTTTTTATTGATGTGTTTTAACTTGGGTTGTAAGCCGCCCAGAGTCGGGCTTGCCCGATTGGGGCGGGTTAGCAAGTATGAAATATAAATAAATAAATAAATAAATAAAACATTGTACTGGTTGTTGGTTTTTTGGAAAATTTCACCATTCTCTTCAACTTCAACTATAGTTGATGTTTTATAAATGCAGTTTCTACTTTACGTACTAATGCAGCATATGCTTTTGTAAACACATTTTATCATAACATTATGCAGTTTATACACACGTTTGTGCCTTTTTTTAAAAAAAGTTGAGAATGGTATAGCAAAATTTGGAAACATTAGTTGAGTCATTAATTTAAAACTACATTCTACCTGTCCTTTAATGAAGTTGACAGGTATGTTTATTTTCCTTTCCAATTTATTCTCATAACAACTTTGTGAAGTAGTCTTGGTTTAACTGCAGATAAAAATGTCAGTCTTATATTTGCTGTCAGAGAATCATGAAATTTATTTATTTTCTACATTTGCATACCACCCTTTTGGTCCTAGACCACTCAGGGCTCTGAACAAGCAAGTTAAAATAATCATAAATGAATCAGTAAAAGACCCAAGAACAGTAAACAAGTTAAAAACAACAAGAAAAATAAAAAAATCCAGTGTCATCAATAATTGACCAAAATGCCATTACTGTATAAGAGTTGAGCAGGAGTGTTCTATGTAGAGTGTACATATATAATCTTATATGTAGATTATGTATACATATAGATCAGTCTGGCATACAAATATATGAAAAGAGCATATAAAGTCAGTGCATGGGATTATATAATCTGAATACACCAACCTTGGTGGAATGAAAGGTCATATATGGGCTCCTGATAACAGAAAGGAACATCTTGACCCATAGGGAAATGACAAAATGGGTGAAAACTGAAGGGTGTGAAAAATAACCCCAAATCTGGTTTTTGGTATGAATGGCAGATGAGGAACAAAAACTTACTTGGCTGTGTCACTTTTTGCTAAATATTTAGAAGATAAAAAAGCAGAATGTAAGAAAAGCTGATACCTACTCTCTCCTTCCCCAAATTCCCTTCCTTATTTACATACACATGGTTTCAACCCGAAGCTTCCTAATTTAATTTATTTTTATTTGTCACTTATGTGCTGTGGTGTAAAAGTGATAACATAAAACATAACAATACAAAGCAAGGAATAGCTGAGATCTTCTTTGCCATCTCCTCACTTAGTTCACTCTCTCTCTTCCCTTGCCTCTTTTCATCTATCTGCTCAGCATTCTCAAACGTTCAAATTATTTTTAAAGGTTCTATAGTTTGTTACAAAGCAAAACTCAGAAACAATTTGTATCCCAAGAAAACCAAACGGTTGCAATGACAAGGCTTGGAGGATAGAGACTGAACTTCAGGAAAATGCCCAAAAGGAAATATTATCAAATGATACAAGACCAGCACCACCATTGCGATATGGGATTCACATTACTAGTTCTTTAAGGACCCTGGGATCATTTTACAAGTGTTTCTTTAATGTCTTGAGCTGCTGTTTCATAAATTATTATTTTTTTTTAAACAAACCATCAGATACACAGAGTAACTGCAGGTATACTTGTGTGCTCCTTTCGCTTTGACTCAAATTGGCTGCTTTCTGTATAAAAGCTTAAAACTTGGTACATGTTCCACTTTCTTTTACCAGCTTTCTGGAGTCTGTTTTCTAATGTATTCTGTTTATCATCAGTCAGATGCTATTTTTGCTATTCTACAGATGATAGTGTCAGAATTTCTTTTACAAACAAAGTTTAGGAGGCAAGGGAGGGGAGGTGCAAGTTGCCCATTAAAATATCCTTCCACATGGAATTTGAAAGACAAGTCTCAGCACACAATTAGTTTTCTTTCCTGGAGAATGTAAATTGACTTGGCCATCTCTCCCCCCCACACACACACACACACACCTTCCTTTAAAAGAAAAATAGGAAAGAAAAATAAGCATTATGAGTGTATGGATAACATTGAACATATATCTGCTATAGGGGCATAGAGTTCATAAACGGCAAAAAAGCAAGTGACATTTATTTTAAAATATTTCAGAATGTTTATTTATTGTCATTTGGTTAAAAAAATGATTCTAAATCCCAGTAGCTATCATTCTTTTACTACCCAAGCTATGGCAAAAGAAGTTCTGATACAGAATGTGACTTTATAACTGTATACAGTATTTACAATTTTATGACTTTGATACATTTTACCAAACAGTAAGTTAAACCTCTGAATTTCAATGTAAAATTAACTTTAATGGAAAGTTGTGATGGAAGTCCAAAGAAGATTGCATTCATCAGCACCAAATAAACATTTCTGTCTTATATTTTTCTATTGAAATATAAAATCATAAGACATCACAACATCTTTATGCCTCCCCCTTTCTCTTAACTCTAGCATGACTATAAGGCACATATGATTGTTTTCTATGTGTACATCTGTAAGAAAGCCACCATCCTCCACACATTTTCCTGTCTCTATTAGTGGTAACATAGGTACATGTATTTATCAGACATATTATATAGTTAATCTCTTCCAGTCCTCTGGTGCTATATTTGGGAGAACTGTAAACGACCACAAGTAAAAATCTTATCATCTCACAGTCCATGGAAATTCTGTTTAGACAAGGGAGAAGGGAATTTTGGATACAAGCCTTTGCAACTGGTTGCACTTAGTTTTGGTCAGAAAATGATGCATAAAGAATTTTTTTTAAGTTTGTCTTTTTAAATTCATTAATGTTATAACAATAGCAGTAGCAATTACTCTTATATATGGCCCTATAGTGCTTAGTGCACTCTCTGGGTGCTTCACAAGTTAATTAGCATTTTGCCCCTAACATGCCGGGTACTCATTTTACCGGTTTTGGAAGGATGGAAGGCTGAGTCAACCTTGAGTCCCATCAGGAATGAACTCACAATGTTTTGGCTTCAGTACAGTAGTTTGACCACTGCAGCACCAGAGCTCTTAAAGAATGAACTAAACTCCAGAATAAAGTGTTTCTTCAATTTGAAGGAAGTTTTCCTGCCTTGGTTTAAATTGTATTTGTATGGACTGTGACCAATTAGTATGGGCACTGCTTGCTTCCAGATTTACAGATTGTGAGCAACAACTGCCATTCAGAATATTAGTAACCTGAAAATCTGTGTGAAAGTGCCAGAGTAGTGCTCTGTAAAGTACACAGGGATGGCTCTGGGCTTGCCCGATTGGGGTGGGATAGCAAATAAGAAGAAATAAATAAATAAATAAATAATAAATTACTGCTTAGTTGGTAGCATCAGCATCAGCAACAGCAACGACTCCTCAAAGGAACAGTACCTTGATGTGGTGGAGGGGCTTGTGTGTTCACAAGAACCAGACAAAATCTGTTCCACAACCCTTTGAATATGATGAAAAAACTAAATCTAATCCCATGCTGGCTCACTCATCCACTGGATTAACAAGGATCACAATGGTTGTTATGGCTCCTGACCATCTATTGAAAAATGGGCTATGGGGTCAATTCCTTCCACTAGGCAAGCAGGGCATGGAGATGATGAACAAATGGAAGGCAATAAAAAACCCAGAAGAATCTGGATGAGGGAAGAAAACTATTTGATTATGGAAGTCTATTACCAGTCTGAGCCATGAAAACGTGGATTTCAAAAACCTATTTACCAAATTTGGAAAGAAAATCACTCAGATTTGGAAACTGATGAGCAAAGACTAATTGACCAGAGACGTGTTTTTATGAAACGTAAGTTCTTCACTGAACTCAAATTACAAGAGTTTGTAAATAGA
Source organism: Furcifer pardalis (assembly GCA_030440675.1). Classification (NCBI taxonomy): domain Eukaryota; kingdom Metazoa; phylum Chordata; class Lepidosauria; order Squamata; family Chamaeleonidae; genus Furcifer; species Furcifer pardalis. The sequence goes on from CP126894.1 coordinate 130,175,327, forward strand.
TCAGTACAAGATCCAGATCCAAATATAACATATAAAGCAGCTAATTTACAAATAGAGAAGTATTGTTGGAAAGAGAGGAGACCAATAAACAAAAAACACCAGCTGGAAAAGATCTTGAAGAACCATTGGTCAGTGATTAATTGGTTGAGAAGATGAAAGTTCAAAATAAGAAAATCTGAAGGAGTGTTTCTAAAACTGTGCTCCAAACATTTGGTGGACTGTGTGCACCTAGATCATCATCATTATTATCTAAAGTATGCACCATCCAACAGATGTTTGGAGCAGAGTTTTGGAACCCCGCTGCTAAGGTTGTAGCTCTGGATCTAAAAGTCCATAACGTATCACCTCATAATGTAGCTGATACCTAGTAGTGCTACTTTCTGCTACTGTTCTGTTGTGATCATACTAATGCCAATTGCACTCACATTTTTTCCAACCATTCTGAAATTGCTTCCAGTGCTCCTATCACTACAGGTATCACTGTTGATCTTTTCTCCCAGAGATGCTATACTTCACTTCTCAAATCCTGATGGTTCATTATTACTTTATTTTCAATCCTTTCTTCTTTCACCCAACCGTCACCTGGAATTATCACTTCAATCAGCTTAACCAATTTTTAACCATAATAATATCAGGAGTGTTGTGTTTGAGTTTCTTATTGGTTTGGATCTTAAAGTCTCAATAGATCTTAACATCTTATCATCATTTCCCTCATTTTTTTTCAGGTTTGTGTACTCATCTTCCATAATTCTTGCACAGATTCCTAATGTAATATTGTTGCAATTTGGTTATGTCATCCTTTGTAGTCAGTCTATGCAATCTTACTGCATTCAGTGATAATGTGGCCCACTGTTTCATCTATTTCTTTATAAAGACCACATTTATTGTCAGTTCCAGTTTTTTGTTCAACTTTTGCTTTAATTATGTGCATTCATAGTACTTGTTCTTGGGCGAGAAATGTAAGTCCTTTTTTTTTTTTTAGGATACCTGATTTTAGCCATACTCAATTATTAGCTCTATCCACTTTTTCTTTGCTTCCTCTTTTACTCCATCAGGTGTTGAAAGATCTAGTCACTTCACCTTTGATATTTTTATATATTGAGCATGTAATGGTTTATTGTTCCAAGCATTTATTCTATTCTTTAGCATCTATTGCATGTATGTTTCTTTCAACTCGGCATTCTTGATGCTAGCTTCCTTAGAAATTTTATTCAGCATCCTTTCATTACTTCTATGAACATATTCACAAAGAGACTTTTTTCCCTCTTCCACCATTTGACTTGCAACAGCCTTTGTCCTCCATCTCCTATGGCAGCTATAATCTATCCACATCACTTTGTGGATGAAGAGCATTATTTGCAGTCATTAACTTATTTGTTCTCTGGTCCAAAAAACATCCACTTCACCCACTATCCAGTCAAAAAGACTAACACTTTATCTTATCACTGGTACTATCCAGATATTTATTGCTTTTATGATATTTCCATTACTCATTCTCAATTTTAGAAATTTTCTTACTCTCCTTAAATATTCTGAATCAACCTTCCATTTCATTGTTGCATAGTTTATGTCAGTTCTTTGTAAAATTCCCAAATACTTATAGTTTTCATCATGTCCAAGATTCTGCCATCCTCTGCCAGCTGTATTCCGACTCGACAAATTTTCTTTTCTTATTGATAAAGTTTCATATTTTTTATTCCAAAAGCCATTGCAATATTATTGCTGAATATTTGGATTGTTTGCACAAGTGATTCATTTTTCTATTTTGTTTTTCCATATAGTTTAAGATCATGCATATACTTCAAGTTCAAAATCCTTCCAGATGTCCTCGAGGCTGGATATCCATGACCCATATTATTCAACAGTATAGTGAATGATACCATGGATTTTACAAATAGCAAAGACAGTAATGAATCACCTTGAAATATACCTTTCCTGAGCTTGATGTTTCCTAGCTTGATGTTTCCTATCTTGGTACTACTTGCCATTACGGTGGTATTCCACTGTTCCATCAGTCTTGACAAGTATTTACTAATGTTGTTGATTCTAGAAATCAGCAAGGTTTCATTTATCCAAGTATGTAGTAGGCTATCAAACACCTTTTTGTAATTTATTATTATTGTTTTGTTGTTGAAAATTTTTCAAAATGAGCTTGGACAGATAACAGGTCTCAGAAGATTTTTCTTATATTATGCAGGCTGAAATCAATATGGCTTCTCTAGTGCAAATATAATATTCATGTCATAATTTGGAGCATTGATTTATCAAAGAAGTTTAAGAGATCATTTACATTTCCTCGTTTTAGTTCCCTGAATATCTTTGAAGCATCATGTATAAACTTATCAATACAGATACCATCATGGATTTTTGTTTCATTAATTTGTTCTTTTTGTTTGAATTATCACCATTTACAATCGCTGCAGCATTTTCTTTCCAGCAAAGTGCTTTTCAGTCAGTAAATCATTTATTCTTACAACTACCCTGTCAGTTAGATCTGACTGAGAAACAAGCCTTGTTTATGAATCACACCGAAAAGTGTAGTTGTTCCCATGATTCTTTTATGGAAACATCTGTGTTTTCTACCAAAGCAGTAAGGAAAGGTCACATGGCTGTATGTATCATGCTGGGCATATCTAGCTTTTGGGGAATATATTGTTAACATCAAACACAACCACACACATCAGACACAACCACACAAATGTCCATAACCATTTGAGCAGAAGGTAAACCATGAAAATATGGAGATGGCAGAAGCCATGTGGATAGTTTTCAGTATGTTAACTATGCCAGAGAGTGTATAAAGAAAGAATCACAATGATATACTGATGGCAATTTCTGAGCTTCAGTAGCACTGAGTAAGACAATTTTTCCCACAGGCAATGCTTACTATCTACTGCATCATCTTAAAAATGATTCTTTATGGGAATATCAATGAGAATTGTGTTATTTCATTTAAACAAGTATGAAAGAATCAAACGGGTATAAACAGCTTGGGTTGACCTTTCCATAATGCAAAGTTCCTCGGTGGTTATTTTTTCCACACCTTCCTATATCAGAGCAACCCTCTGAGGAAAACTTGAGAACATATGGCTAGGTTTACAGTTGGACCATGAGAAGGGTCTTAAAGTCAAGTACCATAGTTAAATATTCTTCACCAGAGTGCCTCAGTAATAATCTGCCAGGGGAGTCTCAGTTTTGAGTTATTTCAATAAGTGAGAAATGTGTTATGATTATGTTGTGCACATATATGGAACAAAAGGAATACTATTCAAAAGATAAAATAGATCTGGTAAATATTCATTTGGACAGTTTTGATTTAAGCATTTGTTTGGGTCATTCTAAATATAAAATAAGTTCAGTCAAAACTTAATTCAATAGAAACACCCAGAATGATGCCATTATAAAATATTTTGTTTATCTCTGATGTTCCTGAAACACAGACTAACATATTAAATTGATTAATTATATAATTATATAATATATTATGAATATACAGTACCTGTTATATAAATAATATAATAATATAATTATTGCCACATCATGAAGCATAAGTACCCTCAGGATCTTGAGAGAGAGAGAGAGAGAGATACAGAGAGAGAGAGACAGAGAAAGACAGACAGACAGACAGACACTCACACACACACACACACAGTTTGTTTATGCACTCAAGGTAATGCTGACCAATAAATCTTAACAAAAGTGAATTTGTTGCTTTTGTTTCCTTTTCTTGGTGCATGAAAAAACTCATGAGAAGCAGGAAATGATGTGGTGGTACTGGTGGGGAGATCTGAAGCAAGCTGCATGTTTGTATATATGACAAAAGGAGACCCATAATACATAGCTGATACTGCAGTGATGAAGGCAATAAACACCTGTATGATTGTCAGTAGATTGGTAGTCTCCCAGATTTGATCTGTGATCAAAATACACTATATGTGTTGTGGAAGGTAGGGGAAGAACTAAAATTACTGCAGTATGCCTGTTCAAAATTTGCAAACAAAGATTTTTCAAAAACAGCTGTTCAGTCAAACCCAAGCCTATTTCAATGACCAGCCAACAACAGAGCAATGGGACATTTTTAATACAGCGGTTCCATTTTGGGAACAAGACCAAGACCAAATAATATGTCTGTCCAAAATCCTATACTGTACTTGAAAGCATGTCTGCCTACACAAATGTAAGAACTGATGATATTCCAATGTAGGTTTGAGAAATCATCCAAGTGCAAGTGCATTATATGTACAAAGAATATACATAATCTCCTGCCATTGCTGCTTTGTAAAGCCAGAATTACATCTGAACTTTCGCAGTCAGTCCATTACCAACATTCAGTCAAATGCAAGCTTATTGCATTGACAAAATTGCTAACAGTAATTTGCTTTCAGGGTCACACTGATAGATTCAGATCTTTGGAAACCAAATTAATAATGGGGTTCAGACTTTCTTTCTGGCTTTAAAATACAGCTTGAAAATGAATGCTCCTACACTCAAACCGCTTTATACTCAAAGCTGACAGCTCTACTGTGTTAATTGAAGCAGAAGCATGTTCTCTTCCCCCTCTTTCATCCTTGAATAAGTGATGAGCTGTTTAAAATACTGCATTTCCATTTAGGAAAATTTATTGCACAGTAAGTACAGAACATTTGGCCACAACACTTTCAGTTTGGGCCCACCTAATGAGTCTATAATCATTGTCTCTCTGTTGAGGATTTTCAACCTAGCAGGGTTGCTCTGACATTCATATAAGCATTTTCTGTTTTAGAAAGTGAAGGTGTAAGAGAAGGAGGAACAGGTGACCATAGTGACTTTTTTTTTGCCAATAACACCTGTTGGTGGAAAGCGGCAAATATTATATGAGCCTGATACAGAAGGCAGCCCCAGCTGTTGCGCTGAGCAGCAGTGGACTCCCTGGATTAGAAATTCAGAAGAGAACATTCTGTAATAAATCGAGCATTCATTCCACAAGTGGCATGGTTACAAATGTCATCAAGCCATTCTGTTATGCCTTTGGCTTCATTTTAAAAGAAAAATCTACAAACATCTTTTATATGGCACATATATCTGCTGTAAAATGGAAGGCAGCAGTTTATGGTAAGAATGTGTGAGAATTTTTTAAAAATTAAACACTTAGGGCAATTTAGAGCAGAAATCTGTGCCCACCAGAGTTCCCAGGAATCTGCCTCGTTTACAGAAACAACTACACAGAACCATATCTCACATGGATTAGAATTGACAAAATCTCCTTTCAGAATATTGAACATGCTCTGGGCATAGACCAGTGTTTCCCAACCTTTGGTTTTTGGACTTCATTTCCCAGAAGCCTAAGTCAATATCCCAAAGCATTGATCAGCCAATGTAATAACTTAGGCTTCTGGGAATTAAAGAGACATGAAATGCAATATTACATTGTTTTGAGAACCCTAAGACCCACAGATGTTCCACACACACCATTTTAAAATGGTCACAAGGTGACTTTTCAGCAACTCTCCTGTTTTCACCCACCCATAAAAATTAGAGTGAAGTCACAGGAACACATCACAGTCCTTCAGGGACTGTCCTTACCACAAGGCATGGCTTAGAGACTGCAAAAATGAGCCCATTCCTGACGACTATCAGAATTTCAGCCCTGCATCTTTCTTCTTCAGGAAGAGGCTGTGCTGAGACTGGTATTACTGCTAACATCCTCAAGGAATGTTAGCTTTCATGCCATTGCCACAGTGTAGTGGGGTCAATTCTTTCTTTCCTCTAAGAGAGCTGCAGAACTTACCAAACATACTATCCTAACACTCTATAGTTCCAGCAACTGGTCGTGAAAGACATTATTTCCTCTGATACTGGTGATATATATATCCACCTCTCAAAATATTATCATAGAAACCACTGAGGCAACCACTGGTTTTGTGAAAAAGAGGCAAGACTGATTTGATGACAACAATGATGAGATCTCGTGCCTCATCAGTGCCAAACAAGAAGTCTATCTATCCCTTCTTCAAGATTCATCCTCCAACATGAAGAAACCCAGTTTCCAAGTACAATAGTACCTCGGATAACGTTATGACTTGGTTCCACAAGTCCCGTCGTTATCCGGTTTTTAACGTTGTGCGATACATTGATCACACAATGTTAAAAAAAGCCCAGTTTCCCTGGAGGCTGCAGGAAGCCAGAACGTCAGGATTTGAATCCTGACATTTTGGCTTGCTGCAGCCTCCAGGGAAGTGGGGGAACTTTGGAAACAGTTTGGAAACCTCCCTGGACCCGGCCGGGGGGGGGGGGTCAGAGACCCCAAAATTGGTTTTTAAAAAGTCCATTTTTTTTACCAATTTTGGGGTCTCTGACCCCCCCCCCGGGTCCATGGAGGTGGGGAGACCCGATCCAAGCTGTTTCTGGGCTTCCCGGACGTCCTCAGCCAGTACAGCAAGCCAGAATGTCAGAGTTCGTATCCCAACATTCTGGCTTGCTGCAACCTCAAAGACCGTGGGGGAACTTCAAAAATAGCGTGCATTCTGGCTTGCTGCACTGGTTGAGGACATCGGGGAAGCCCAGAAACAGCTTGGATTGTGTTCCCTGCCTGCTCCAGAGAGATCAGAGGACCTGATCTACAGCTGCAGGGTGGCTGGGGAAGCTGACGGGGACTCCCTGTAGGCTTCCCTAGCCACCCGCCCTTGCCTCTGCAGCTGTGGGGTGGCTGGGGAAGCCGACGGGGGAGCCCCCCGTCAGCTTTCCAGCCTCCCCACCCCTGCCTCCGTAGCTGCAGGGTAGCTGGGAAGCTGAATGGAGAACCCTGTTCTGCTTTCCAGCCACCCTGCTGCTAAGAACGACTGTATCGGATAACGTTAAAAATTGCGTTATTTGATACAAGATTTTTCCAAAAATCTTGTAACGTTATGTGGTTTTCACGCTATACGATACTCGCGTTATCTGGGGTATTACTGTACTAAAGAGGAAATGCCAGGCACAAATAAGAAAAATTTAAAAAATCTGGTGGCAACCAAAAGCCCAGGAACTCCAAAGGCTGTCTGATGCACGTGACCTAAGGAACTTTTATGATGGCACAAAATAACTATATAGACCATCTAGCTGTTCATCAGGCACTCTGAAAGCAGCTGACAATACTACAATCCTTACAGATTGCCAGAAAACCCTGAAGCACTGAAAGGAACACTTTTGCATGCTATTAAACTGAAACTCTACCACTGCTGAGGATTTTCTTTAATCAGTGTCACAACATCCTCACCAGCCACATATGGCAATTCCACCGATGTACCTGGAATTCTGTGAGGCTCTGAATAAACTAAAACCCCAAAGGGATCCCAGGCCAGAAAACATCTCTCTGGAGTTAATCCAGTAGGTAGGGGTGCTTCTAAAGACAAGGCTCTTCACACTCATTCTCTTGATTTGGGAAACTGGTAAAGTGCCTGATGACCTTAAGAATGCCACCATTATCATAACCTGTCCCAAGGACAGCCCTTCCAGAGTTCAGTATTATCATTCCAGCGTTCAGTATCTATCATACTGGGTCTTCATGAACAAAGATTTAACAATCCAGACTAAGCTCATGGTATACCAAATTGTTGTTATCTCAATGTTAAACATGAACCCGCTATCACCAAGGCATCAAAAAGCTTGAGCATTTTGTCCAACAGAAGCTAAGTCCCATAGGCAATCATCTTAGATGGATAGGGCATGTCTGCTATATGTATGGTTCCAGGCTTCCTCATCAAATTCTTTATGGGGAACTTCGCTCCAGTACAAAACTTCATGCAGCATCTTTGAAGCATTATAAGGGCCAGCTGAAACAAACCATGAAGGTGTTGGGTATAAACCCATAAACTTAGGAGGCAGCGGCCATAGATTGCCCACTTTGCTTCCAAGCCAACTCTGCTGCTACTGATCACTTTGAAGGAGAATGCTGCCCACCCTGGTGAGGTGTGGTTTCCGATAGGGATGCATTGAAAAGAGACTTTGTTGCCTACCCTAAAAAATATTCTCCCACCCACATCTAGAATCCTGGCTATGGCCCTGATTTGAGAATCCTGACCAGGCTGATTATGCCAATCAAAGGCAGGTCTCCCAGGTAGTAGGGGGTTGGACATTGCTGGAGGAAGGAAGGCAATTGAACTCCCCAGGTACCCTGCTACCTGAGGCTATTATCTCACTTTGAACTAAGGACTACAGTTGCTGTTAACCTGCACTAATGTATCACTTGTGTCCTTTCAGAGACATCCGTTGACCAAAGTGGAAATATGATATTTGTAACTAATATCAAACTGGTTGAGTAGCTCATTGAATTAAGTATCTGGTTCCAGAGCCAGGCTTTGGGAGTTTGGAGGAAGAGAGAGGCTGTAATGTCTTGGACAATATACACAATTCAGACTGACCCCTAGAAGAAGGGAATGGTTTACCACTTTGGAGTATTCCATAAGTCACAATTTACTTGACAGAGTGTAATTATTACATTACAGTCATCATTTATCAGCAAACAACATAACAGGCTATACAAGATAGATCTTGGATCTGATTCAGAACTGCTGCATTTTAGCTATGTTTGGAATCCTTTTGTTTTCCTTTCTGCTTATCTGACAACCAAATTTCATAGAGTTCAGTTGTTTCCCAACCTCAAGAGTTTGTGAGTGTAAACTGATGGGTACAGTGTGGAGAATATGCTGCACATCTTTGTAAATTAACAAAAGCCATAGTTTTTCCATGTGTGGGAGACTGCAATATCTTGACAACATCTTGTCCTGAGCAAATGAGAATTTAAAATTTTACCTGGGGCAGGAATTAAGTTATGCTTAATTTTTAAAGCATTTTTGTTTAATTAAGAAGTGTTTTTTACATAGAAAATTTGTAATGCCTGAAACTGCCCCAGGACATTTTTTCCATAATAGCATTTTAAAGTACAATCTTATACATATGTAGGATGCTCAAAAGTAAACAAATTTAGCTGTGATCTGGGCTTGGATTGTGGGGAAGAATGGACGTGCACGCCGGTCTCCCTAAGCACTGATAGAAGCTGTGCAAATATGCCAGCCTCTCCCAAACCTCTCCCACAGGGCTAGTGATCAATTGCAGGACTTGCGGAAGAGTTTTGGGAGAAGCCATGTGAATGTGCCAGCCTCTCCCAAACTTCCCCCGCAGGGCCAGCGATCGATCGCTGGACCTGCGGGGGTCTTTTGAAAGATGTCCGTGTATTCGCACGGCTTCTCCCAAACCTCCCCCGCAGGGCCAGAAATCGATCGCTGGCCCTGGGTATCTTTTGAGAGAAGGGTGCTGACTCTCTGGCTCTCCTGCAACCACTAGGGAGGCCAGTGACCGGATCCGCGATGTTCCTGACATTCCCTGGCCTCCTGGGATTTAAATCCTAGTGTTTTGACACGCTGCACTGGCTGGGGAGGTCAGGGAACTTCAGAAGCAGTGCGGATCGGGTCCCCCAAACTTCCCAATGCAGGCAGGGGTTCTGGAGAGTCCAAAATAGGCAGAAAAAACTTCATTTTTCCTGCCCATCCTGTACTCTCTGGCACCCCCGCCGCTAGGGAGGCCAGTGACCCGATCTGTGCTGTTCCTAATGTTCCCTGACCTCCCCAGCCGATGCAGTGAGTCAAAATGCCAGGATTCGAATCATGGTATTTTGACTCGCTGCACCAGCCGGGGAGGTTGGGGAACATCAGGAACAGCGCGGATTGGGTCCCCCAACCTCCACGGAGCCATCAGGGGTGCCGGAGAGCCTGAAATGGGTAAAAAAATTGAAGTTTTTTTCCCATCCATTTTGGGCTGTCCAGCACCCCTGCCAGCTCCAGGGAGGTCGGGGAACCCAATCAGCAGCTGCAGGGTGGTTGGGGAAGCCAATGGGGGAGTCCGCCATTGGCTTCCCCAGCCACCTCGCCCCTACTCCCTCAGCTGTGGCGTGGCTAGGACGCCCCCTGTCAGCTTCCCAGCCACCCTGCCCCTGCCTCTGCAGCTGCGGGGTGGCTGGGAAGCTGAACGGTGAGCCCCTGTTCAGCTTCCCAGCCACCCCGCAGCTATGAACAATTGCATTGGATGATGCTAAGAAATCGTTATCCGATGCAAAAAAAATCTGAAAATTTTGCATCGTTATTTATTTTATTTATTTATTTAATCAGACTTATATGCTGCCCTCCTCAAAGAGACTCAGGGTGGCTAACAAAGGTTTAGAAGACATAAAACACAATATAAAATCCAGTCTAAAATAAATATTAAAATACTAAAACTAAGCAAAATTAAAAGATTAAAAAAATCATACATTGGGACAGGGAGGGGTCAGATGAGCCAACAAGCCGATGCAACTATTTGACCCAAACCCCATACCTGTCCCACCAGCCAGGTCTTAATCCCCTTCATAAAGGGCAGCAACTCCGACTGGAGATGTAGCTCAATTGGCAGGAGGTTCCATAGGGCCAGGGTGGACACAGAGAAGGCCCTCCTCCTAGTGCTAGAGGGGTGCACCTCTCTAGCCGATGGTATAACTAGAGAGCCTCTCCAGTCCACTCTGGTGGGATGGACAGATGTTCTTAGGGCAATGCTCTTAGATATCTTGGCCCACTACCATATAGGGCTTTAAAGGTAATGACCAGCACCTTGAATTGCACCGGGAGGCATACTGGCAACCCATCACAACCCAAGCAGCCACATTCTGTACCAGTTGCAGCCTCCGAATGGTTATCCGATTTCAGTGTTATCCAATGCAATTGTTATCTGAAGTATTACTGTATAAGACTGCAACATTATTCTTACATTTGATACATTGTTTGTCTATGTTTGTACTATTTTTACCACCCTAATGGCAGAAAGTGAGGAGGACCTAAAGAAGCTCCTGATTAGGTTGAAAGAAGAAAGTGGAAAAGCTGGCTTGAGACTCAATATAAAGAAAACAAAGATCATGGTCCATGGGGTCGCAAAGGGTCGGAATCGACTGTGCGACTGAACAACAAACTTTTTTTACAACTTTACAATGAGCAGATCATTCTATTTGTAGACTATATGTTATGTTATGTTGTGTTCCATTTAGTTTTGTTGTGTTACAAATTTGAAAGTGTTACAGATTCAGCACGAGTCTTACCCCACATGCTCCATTCACATGCATTTCAAATTCTAGTACAGTAATACCTCATATAACATTAGTATCGAATAACACTAAAATCGTATAACATTAAGGAATCTGGGGGGAAGAATTGCATCAGATAACATTAAGATCCTATGGGATGCTTCAGATAACAACCGCTAAAGCCTGTGTGGTTACAATGTATCTCTATGGATCCCATAGGATTTTAACATGCATCAGATAACACTAAAAATCATATAACACCAAGACTTGTGGAACCAGGTTTTAGTGTTATATGAGGTTTTACTGTATAGTAGAACCCCGGATAATGCTAAAACTTGGTTCCACGAGTCTTAGCGCTATCCAATTTTTAACGTTATGTGATACTATCATCCTATTCATCTTATGGGATGAATCGCATAATTTTAAAACTCCATAGAGATACAGTAAAACCTTGCATTAAGAACGCCTCGCTTAGAGACTAACTTGCTTAAAGAGCAGAATTTTCTCTGAATTGTTTCCTCACTTAACAACTAAAACCAACCAAAAACTCACTTAACAACTAAATAGGGGTTCTCAACCCCTTCCCCTGCCAAAAGTCACAACTGGTCACTTACAGTGGTGTTTCACTTAAAGAGCAAACTTGCTTAAAGAGCAATCACATGGAACATATTATGCTCTTTAAGCAAGGTACCACTGTACATTGTAACTGGCACAGGCTTCAGTAAACATTATGTGATACATTTCATAGGATTTCAATGTTATGTGATGAACCCCCCCCCCCAAAAAAAAAAAGCTTAATGTTGTGTGGTTTTAGCGTCATCTGGTGCAAACATTATCCGAGGTATTATTGTACATCACTAGGCCACAGCTCAGTGGCAGTTCGAGACTCATGTACTGCATGATGGCTTGAGCAACCATCTCTCTCCCAGAGAAGAAAGAGAAGAAATGCAGCATGGTAGCTATTCACATACAGGGTTTTGAAAACATCTTTTTATGGAAGAAAATAAATAAATAAATAAATGGATAATACATCAATATATATTTAAATCTGATTAAATAAACTATCAGGAAAGGAAAGGTTTTTGCTGACTCTTTCATTTCTCAAATTGATAAACAAGATCCTATCAATAAACTGATTATTCTGTTGATAGTTTAATTCTCTAGGGAAACAGGCACAAATCTGGCTACCTCCTACATCTTCCTTTGTGAATCAATTTTTTTAGGCCTGTTTTGTTTTCCAAAAGAGGAAATACATATTTTAGCTATTATAATAACTCATTTGTTCTAATCACACTTTCTATATTTATTTATTTATTTATTATTTTTGCAAAAGCCGGCAAGGGAAGGCAATGCCTTTATTTGGTCACTAAAAACAGAAACTAGGTTTCAAAAGTTGAGCTGCATATAAAGACAACCTGATTTTTTCTTTTTTGTACATTCTGTAAAATTGTTTATCAATAATATTGTTGTTTAGCAATTGTTTATCAATAATTTTCTATATTCTGTAAAATTGTTTATCAATAATATTTTTAATGTAGACTCCCATCTTGCTCTCCCTTTTTTGGATTTAAAAATAAATAAAAATAAGACATTAGATTAATCTAGTATCTTACAGTCATCTTTTTTTAAAAAATGAAAAAAAATTTATTTCTGATTTTTGTTCAGTTTCAAACCAACAGTTTCATGAGCAATAACTGCATTATGTCTGCTAGTTAAATGTTTTAAGTTTATTTCTTAGTCACAGACAAGAGCTGTGCTGTCAAACTGCTGCAATCATTTGTGAAAATCACAAAAAATAATTTTTATAGCTGCAAAGTTTTTGACAATAATTGACAAATGTAGTTTAAAAATTAACAAACAAATCAGAAAAAAATTAACAAACAAATCAGCAAAAAGCTTCTGAAAATTAAGGTTCCTGGAAGGGCACTTTAAGTATAAGCAATTGTGTTTCCCAATCTTTGGTTTTTGGACTACATTTCCCCAAAACCTAACTCAACTCCCCAAAGCACTGATCAATGTACTGACTTAGGCTTCTGAGAATTGAAGTCCGCCAGTGTTCTGCAGAACATAGTTTGGGAAATGGGCAAATGCATGCTAACAGGAGATGGTTTCAAGAGAAAGTCTAATTTTTATTTGTTGCATTCATATTGCCTTCTACCAGGGGTTCACAACTTATGGCCCGCAGCGCCATTCCATGTGGCCCTCCACCCTTGTTCCTGTCACCACCTCCACTGCCACCAGAAATGGCAGAAGCAACACAAACAACTGAAAGCACATCACCCTCATTCCAGCCACCACCGCCACTGCCAGAAATGGTAGAAATGGCAAAAACAGCCATTTACGACAGCTGCAGACACATTTTGCTGCTGCATTTACAGTGGGGGAACCATGTGTCTGTCCCGTTCAGCTCTCTGAGGGGTGTGGTCCAGCCCATGGATTAAAAACATTGAGAACGCCTGCCTTACATCCTCACATAAGGCCAAGTCAGACAAACATTTCTCCCTTCTCACTCCCCTTCATCCACTGCTAAGGATGGATTTGTGGTTGTTATGGACAAATTGAGCTACACACAGGAAGCTGAGAGAAAATTGTTCAACTCTTTTACCCATCCCAAATAACAAACTCAACTGTCAAATATCAAAAGGAATTGCAAATCTTATGAAAAAATTCCCTGGGAATAAGAGTGAACAAATCTTGTCCAGTTCACCAAAAGAATCTCAACCAGCCACCTTAGTAAGAAAAATATTCAAACTGCCAGCCCCCATAGTCCCATTGTGTCAAACATCAATACTGCCACTGTTGGGATGTCTGGATACTTGGATTTCATCCTCAAACCATATGCCACCCATGCATCTAGCTACATAAGAGATACCACAGACAAAGGAAACTTCCAGCCCACTCACAACCTCATGGAGAACACCATCTTAATCATGACAGAGGTAAAAGCTCTTTATACTAACATCCCAAACAGAGACAGACTACAACATATCAAGAATACCATTCAAAATAAGGATGAAGCTCACATAGACACCATCCTCTGCAACTTTATCCTCACACACATTTCACCTTTGACATTAAATTATGTCTTCAGTTCAATGAAACTACCATGAATACTTGGATGACTCTACAATATACAAATATATCCATAGCTGATCTGCAACAACATTTTCTTAATTGTTGTACACAGAAACCTTTCCTCTATTTGAGTACACTGATGACATTTTTCTTTTCATCTGGAAAGGTGCCCTTGGAGAAATTCCACATTCATCCTAACATCAACTTCAGCTAGGGTCTATCTACACAACAGGTGCATTTTCTAGACAATGTGGATACCTTTTCAACATGCCACATTGAAAACCCACTGATCAATATGCACACAGTCCTCCAACTTCCATCCTGTACACATCACAAAATCTATCATTTTCACCCAAACCCTTAAGCATTTGCTTGGATTCACCAGATATATAGTCCAAACTCAATCTAAAAAATACATTTCCTACATTGTTCCATGGCTCCTAGCTTACATAATGTCTCATAATGGATTGCCTCCTGCTATGAAAGGAACAGGGAAACAACTAGTTGGAAGGCTTGAGTAGGTCAGTATGGAAACTCGACCCTCTGTTGATGGATATTGTAAACCCTTATTGTTGCAAGAGCTTGCTGCTCATTCCTGATGAGTGGCAGAAGCTGGGTTATTTAGCTCTACTGGGGAAGGGCATCTGTACATTGGTGCTCAGTGTATGGCTTATTCTATCACTTTGGGCTCTCCAGAACAGTGGTGACCTTGGATCACTGAGAGGCACTACTCATCCATCAACTAATAGAAGTAACCATGAGCATTAGTGTAGCAAGCACATCCAGTTAGAGATACTTCAACAGGTGTCAGACTTGGTACAAGGAATGGACCTCAGAACACTGCAGTCCCCCTGGATCCAAACAGCTGCACCAAGCAAAATCAACAAAATAGTCCTGGGTGATGACCCCAAAACATTTCTTAATATCTCCAAGCACCTGGGGGCCCAGGAAAAATGGGTCCTGGCTTGTGCTTAACTGGATTGGGCCAGGGTTCTGTAACATGAAAGAAGATGAGTTACTCTTCTGGGAGAGGCACTGCACATCATTCTCGACAAGACCATTCCATTCTCTCAGCCCCTTCATGGCAGGTCTATTATTGCTTACAGACAACCTCCAATTCTCAAGCCACAATTAACACATAATGACCTACACAACACTGAAAAGATCTGGACTAAACTCTGCTGCAAACCTATGCACCATCTCTACTCCCAACTCTGGCAACATGATTACAGACCCAACAATGCCACACACAAGATCCAGGGCACTTTACTTGTTCCCTTGCAAATTTGATCTATGCCATCTTTTGTCAACAATGTCATTTTATACTCTACATAGGACAATCTCTGCACAAAAAAGGACATAAATTGAATATCAGGAGGAAATACACAGAAAATGGTTTAAAAACATTTCAGTCTATTATCCAGACACTCTTTACAGGATCTGAAAGTTGCAGCCTTTGAGAAGAAATATTACAGAACAATAATGCAAAGGGAGACAGCTGGTTCTCTAACCAACACACTACTGTTACTTTTTACATAACAAAACTTCAAAGGAAAATTCTTAAATATTAAATAGGGTTATAAGTCACAACTAACAAATACTTGTCTTGAGGCCACGTATAAATTATTGCCATGTAGTCTTACTCTTATGTCTAAGGAAGTGGTCTTGATCCACAAAAGCACACATTAAAACTTAGCAGTTATTTTTAAGGCATCACAATGTTTTTCTCATCTTTATTGTTTTACTGTATAGGCAATTCATGTGGTGTGTAATTTGCTTTTTTCTGTTTCTTTCTGCCTGTTGATTATGTTCTTCCATTCTTAGAATTCATTTAAAAACTAAACTTTTTGTATCTTTACTTCCCCTTTCTATCTTATATCTACCATGAACTTCTCCATGCTATGTAGTCTTCATCATTTCCTCCACCAGACTACTTGTTAAACAACTACTATTAATGTAATTTTCAAAGTGTATATTATCTGCATTTCTGTTCTCCTTCCTTTTCCTCCTACTTAGGCATGTCTGTAAAAATATCTGTCATACTCAAAATAACACTTCATGCATCAGATAAAATAAACTGCTGTAGTATATTCAAATTTATATCAAATCAAACCTGTTAATCTTTAAAACGCCATATAATTCTCTCTATTTTTATTTCATCAGATTTTCTCTTTATACTTAGCAAAAGAAAACAACCATGCTCCCAGATCCTTAGAGAGAAAGAAGCATCATAGTTCAGATCACTATCTTGTTTTTATAATGCAGTCCATCCGAGTATTGTATCTACAATGCTTTGCATAAATAGAGAACTTGTCTTTCTTAATCTTTACATGCTACAGATTGAAACTGATATGCACACTGCATTGCATTACTATGTTCTTTTGTCCCTTACTAGCAAAAGGTAAAACACAATCTAAATGTAGCATATGACTGCCATTGCCATAATCTTCTCTAGAATGCTGAAAGTAAAAGATCAGAGTTCAGTGTTCAAATGCATGAGCAAACTTAATGGAAAAATATGACATATGCAGACATTCAAAGTGCAACTACACTGGGGGTGGGGGGATGTACTTAGATTCATTGAGATCCACAATTTTTCATAGCAGATTCCTTCTGGCTTTTTGTGAGTCAAATTGCTCTCATCATCCAGATTAATATAAAAAGTTTTCTTTTCAATTTTACCACCAGTTCCTTTGATCTGACAAGTTGCTAATTGGTCATTTTACCCCCTCCACTCTCTCTCTCTCTCTCTCTCTCTCTCAATTTCCCCAAGTAGGTCACTGCTAATTCCTTTCAGCATGGGGACTCCACAAATGCCCCTTCATATCTGATCAGTCAATCACACAGGGTCGAAACCAGAGAAAAATGATGCCACCAAAGAGCAAAATTTAAACTACCTCTGCTGGCTGAACTACAAAAAAAAAGAGATGATTCTCCACCAGAATTCCCAGCACTCAGCTTTGTGTCATGTAGTCACTTTTTTAAAATTTGATTTTGTCCGTGCTAGATCTGATGTAAACTGTGGAGTACATGAGCAACACAGATGCCCCTGCAATCCCTGTAGAACTTTGTGCGTGGGGATATGAGGCCAAGACCATGTCTTCTATTCTTCCCTTATGGCCAGCTTATCCTACCAGGGATAGAATTAGAAATAATTTTTTTTTCATGTTTCATTTCCCCCTTTCTTTTTTGGTTATGGTGGAGAAAATAGGAATTGTGAAGCCTTCAGGAATGGAAATAAGTTTGATAATTTTAAAAGTAACTAATTTTCTTTAATTGATGGCTTTGGGGGCTGCAAAGATAACCCTGAGAGGCTAGGTGTTGCCTTCACTCACTCTGTACAGCCTCCAAAATTTCCCATGGCCAAGCTTAATGTCTAGGTCAGGCTCTAAGCTGCCAAAATGAAGCCATCTTGTGGTGAGTTCATTCTGTAGCTCCTCCTACCTGACCTAGTGTGAGAAAGATTAGCCAGCACAATTTTGCCATTTCTTTGGGTACACCTGATTGTGTTTCCAAAATACAGTAATACCTTGGATAACGCTAAAACTTGGTTCCACAAGTCTTGGTGTTATCTGATTTTAGTGTTATCTGATGCATGTTAAAATCCTATGGGATGGATCGGATAACGTTAACGCTCCAGAGAGATACATTGTAACCGCACAGGCTTTAGCGGTTGTTATCCAATCCATCCCATAGGACCTTAATGTTATTCGATCCAATTCTCTCCCCCCCCCGATTACTTAACGTTATGCGATTTTAGCGTTGAGGTAAACGTTATCTAAGGTATTACTGTACTAGAATTTAGGACCACAGATTATACAGTCTGTGCACAGCAAACCCAGAGACACTGCATGCTGAGCTGTGTGAGAGAGATGTGTGAGTGAGCTCCTTTGTTGACCCTGAACTGATGGTAGTTAGATATCACCTCTATCCACATGCATACATAGATCATTTTCTGTGCTGATCTGTTCAGTGAAGGCTTATAGGCTCAAAATATATGGAATTTTTAATTATCAGGAAGAATGACATCACCTGCCACTCCCTTCAGATCTACCTGTTCCCTCTGAGCTTAGTTGCAGTCCTGATAGGAACTGAGGTGAAACAGTTTTTGCCTGGCATAATATGTTATTGTGAACTAACTTTGTTGCAGTGCAAAGGATTGTCATTAAGTGACCAATTGAGACCCATTAGCTTTTTTTTTTAAAAAACACCCCTCTTCTAGTAAAAATGACTATGACTAGAAAATTGGTTTGTTGATCCAACCCTCCCTGAATTTTTGGACTTTTCATTGGTGTGTATGTGTATGTGGGGAGATTGCCATCTTAAGTGTTTGCACTCGAGAATTTACAATTACACAGGTGAACACTGCATGCCACTCACAGCTCTCTAAAAGCATGTACTGCTAAGCTTCTACCAGGAATCATTTTCTACTCGGCTGCAGCAGCTGCTGGTGCTTCTAGAAAATAAGGCCAGGGAAAGGGGATTTTTTCCCCTTAATAAAAGTCATTAGGAGGAGGCACAGAAGGCGGTAAGTGCCTCATTTAGCACCACACAAACATTAGGTTGCTGACCCAGTAGCTACATTTGTGGAGGTTAATATCACGTGCTTACACCAGGAATTGCTGGCCTTTTGTGTACGAGATTTTTTTCCCCTCAGGTTTTCCCTTAACAGTTTTTTATGGCAATTTCACCAAGGTCTTTTTGACCTTCAGAAACCAGTTTGAGTACCTTTGGAAACAGGTTTTCTGGATGAGGTACAAAATATCAGTGCAAAAAAAAAAGGGGGGAGTGAGGGAAGCATACAACGGGAAGCACATAGGATACAGGAAGCCATTTTAGATTGAAATCAGATTACTGCTGTATTTACCTCAGTACAGATTGACCCGCTGATCTGGGTAGGGCCTTTTCTCAGACCCACCTACCTTGCTGCTCTGTATTCCTTTGAATGTGATGTACTACTAAGCTATGGGCACTTTTGGAGTGTCATTTCTGTTCATTTTTTAATCAGAGACACCCCCATAACAACAACAACAACAAAACAACAACATAGCAATGCATCCCAAATTCTAACTAAGGCTTTTACCTCAACAACACATGAACACTAGGTGAGAAGCCCTAAAACAAACTACACTGTCTCACAAAGAAAATAGAGTCTTGCAGTACATGGAATTTTTTTATTAACCATAAAAGTTTGTGGGCTGTTAGTCCCCTTCATTAGCTATTTGTTTCTCTTGTAAAGTGATACTGTTAGTGGAAATCCAGAAAACCCCATTTTATTTTTGTCTCCTGTTGAAGACCAGGTCACTAGGTGAAATTTCAGGATCACCTGTATGTTTAATGTGCTCACCGGTTCTCCGAGAGGGTAGCCCATTTTTAAGACATCCGGTTCCGGACGCCTCACCGAAAGAATTAAAAAAAAAATGGAGCCAAAATGGCTCCAATTTAGTGTGCATGTGCAGAAACTCAATCTGATGCATTGCGCATGCATCAGGTTAAGTTTCTGCAAATGTGCACGAAATTGGAGCCATTTTGGCTCCAATTAAAAAAAAATTTAGAGTTGGAGCCGCACCTTTTCAGAGCGGCTCCGGCAGCAGCGGTGGCGGCGGCGGCAGCGGCGGCTGCCCTCAGAGGAGGGCACCTCCCTTTGGCCACCGAGCTCCCAAGGGCAGGTTGAGGCCTGCCCGAGCCATCCGCTGCCATTGAGCCCTCCCTGACAAGCCCCCATCGCCTGGGGATTCCCGGCGGAGCGCGTCGCCTGGTGGCGGCGATGGTGGTGGCAGCTCCGGCTCCAGCGGCGGCGATGGCAGAGGCGGCTCCAGCAGTGGCGGCGATGGCTGCGGCAATGGCAGCTGCGGCTCCGGCTCTGGCAGCAGCGCGATGGTGGCGGCGATGGTGGCGGCAATGGTGGCTCCGGCTCTGGCTCTGGCAGTGGCGGTGATAGCAACGGCAACGGCAACGGCGGTAACTGCAATGGCGGCAGTAGCGACTATGGCGATGGCGGCCTGGGCAGGCGGCATCAGCCCTCAGAGGCCTGGCCTTCCCGGGCTGTCCACCACTGCCGAGCCCTCCCAGGCAAGTTGAGGCCTGCCCTGCCCGGGCCGTCTGCCGCCGCCGAGACCTCCCAGGGGTAAGCGAGGGGTTTTGAGTTTGGGTGGGTGGGTGTATTTTTATTTTATTTTTATTTTATTTCTTTAATTTATTGACGGGTTTGTGTTGTGGGTGGGTGGGTTGAGGTGTGTGTGTGTATTATTTTATTTTATTTTCATTTTTAAGGCCCCGCCCACAACATCAGGACATCATGACATCAGCTCCGCCCATGACGTCATGATGAGATGACATAGGCCACGCCCATGACATCCATGACATCATGGCGTGGTAGTAAAAAAATTCTAATCCCATCACTGGCTCACTCCATTGCAGAATGTGTCTCTCACCTTGGTTCACAGGTGAGTTACAAGCAGTGAACCAAATACTATAAGGAGAAGGCTAGAGAGCAAATGAAGGAGAACTCAACCTAATGATAATTTAATAGTGGTCAGGAAATTGTCCCACTGATTATGGAAATGTCATAAATACAGCAAACAGAGTTTATAACACCAAACTCATTAGTAAGCCTTCTAACCAATGGCCAGACCAAAATTGTATAGCCTATAATCTCACCGATGCTAGACTCAAGGATAGGTCTTTGACTGATATTAATTTCTATAATCATTTGTGGATCATTTCAAAAACTGCCATTTCAAAGCCATCCAACAGAACCTTGACTCAAATAATTTGGCAGTTCCATTAACTTGTCTATTATTTATTTATTTATTTATTTATTTATTTATTTATTTATTCGTCTTTCTTCACCACCCTTCTCACCGAAGTGACTCAGGGTGGTTTACAAGTAATAAAAAAAACACATGACAATAAAACACAAACACTAGCTAAAACCACAAAACTGTTAAAAATAAAATTTAAAATTTAAATCTAAAAAAAGATTATAAGCACATCAAATGCTACATCTTACTAATTAAAAAAAAGTAGAGGGAGAGAGGGGCTCAGATCATCCAGCGAGCTGGGGTCATTATACCTCTCACACCCCATACCTTCCCCACCAGCCATGTTTTTAGATTCTTCCTAAAGGGCAGCAGCTCCATCTGGAGACGTAGCTCTGTTGGCAGGAGGTTCCATAGACCAGGAGCGGACACAGAGATGGCCCTCCTTCTAGTGCCAGAGGGATGCGCCTCTCTGGCCGATGGAACAACTAGAGAGCCTCTCTGGTCTGCTCTGGTGAGACTTCAGTTGGATCACTTCTAGCTTGTAACACCTGATGTTTGGGACCTGAAGTGTTACCTGGATACCATAATGCATTGGACCAGGGCTAACAAGCTAAAGTTGAATCCAGACAAGACAGAGATCTTATTGTTGGGTGGGATGACTGACTGGTTCTAGTACAGGTGGGGTAACTTTTCCCCTGAAAGCCCAGATTTGTGGTTTGGATTTAATTCTATGCTCTGCTGTCTCTGTGCAGAAGCAAATATCTGTTGTGGCAAAGTCTGCTTCTTAACCATCTTAGGCAAATCACCCAGTTATGCCCCTGTCTGGGTAGGAAATCCCTAGCAACACTGCTTCACACATTGGTTATCTCACAAACTGATTACTGCAATGTTCTCTACATGGGGCTGCCCTTGAAGATGCTATGGAAGTTCCAGAAGGTCAAGAACATGGCTGCTCAGTTTTTATCAGGGGTGGTGGTGGTTGTGGTGGTGGTAGCGAAGATTTGATCACATCTTCTTGATTCTGACCTGCCTCGATTGGTTTACTGTAGACTTCCATGCCAAACTCAACGTGCTGGTAATGACCCATAAAGTTCTACACAGTTTAGAACTTTGCTACTTGTTGGAGCCTCTGTTCTAAAGGATTGCTAAAGGGTGTTCACTGTGGTGGTCCCATTGTTATGGAATTTCCTGCCAGTAGAGTTGCACTGGGACTCTTTCCTTCACAAACAGCTCAAAGCATAACTATACAGAGGCCTTTAAAACATTTTACATCTACTATAGTTCTTTTTAATTTTATTCTCCTTTTGCCTTAATTAGTCCATCACTTCTTGTGTCTCTGTTTGATATCTTTGTTTTAGAAATGGGGTAGGCTGAGTTTAGTGAATGGAAGGAGTTGATTTTAATGTTATTTGTAGCCCAGAATAGTAGCTATGCACTTGGTGGGCAGTACTAAAATACCAATCAATAAAATAAATACATTCTGACTTCCAGTTTGATCACATTTCTTTCCCATTTTTTTTTCCAAAGAGCTAATTTGCATACCTGGATATTAGCCATGTTTACCATCACAACAAACTGACATCGTATACTAGAGTGAAATGGATTGGCCAAAGACACTGTATGAGTTTTATGCTGCAACAATTTTTTTCTCTGAGTAGTGATCCAATCGTCTGCATCACAATGGGTACATTTTGTATAATATGATATATACCCAAAATCATGTACCAGGAGTCTGTTATAGTAAACAGTGTTAGTTTATTTGGAAGGAGAAAAGGTGAAAGAAGGAAAAAACTTGGAGAAAGCCATCTTGCCAAATCCTTCAAAACTGGAAAGAAATGTTTCACTTTATCAATTATTTTTGCATCAGAAGTCTACATGCTGAAGGGCTGATGAATGACTAGTGCATATATGGGAATGAAAATTTACTCATATGCAATACAACTAATTAAATGTGCTTTGTGATTAAATTCTATAGTTTTGGGTAAACCACAAGAGGGCAACATAGTGTTGTCATACATTGTAAAGTATGATTAAACAGAATGCAGGGTGTATAGTAGGGATACTCAACCTGTGGCCTGTGGGCCAGATGTGGCCCGTGGGACCATTTAATATGCCCCTGCCTCCACTACACCAGGAAGTTCCATGTGATGGAGGAAGGGCAAAATGGCCCTCTGGCCCCTGAAGCCGTCTCAAGGAACCTGACCCAGCCTCCAGCTTAAAAAGGTTGATAACTCCTGGTGTATAGGTATGATATGCCCCATTTCCAAATGCTCTGATGAAACAGGAGCCATAAATTACATTATAAGTATGCCCTAAGATAAAAACATGTAGTTCGGTAATTAAGATGTGAAACCTCATACCTCAGAACATATCATAACACAAGCAATCTCCTAACCCCAAAAAATTAAAAGGGGAAGAAACATCTACAAGACATCCATATAGCTTTGGCACATTAAAAGTAGTAAATCACAGACAGACTGGTGGTGGCTATGGTTACGAGGTAAGAGTATGGAACACTACTTCGAAGGTGTGAAACTGTGAAGGAATCTATACAACACCCCTGAGAAACAAGCATTGTTATTCCCAATTTACTTGCAGAGTTTGCCAGGTGTTACTTCTTCATTTACTTGCAGTGTTAAGGGGTTGGGGGACTGAGAGAATTCAGAGGACAAAAAGAAGAAACAGAGACAAGTAAAACAGAGCAATGGGAGGCAAAATTAATGTTATTTATGATCTATCATTTCAGGTTGGGAAATATGTTACTTTTGTACAGTTTACTGAATGTTACAATAATCAAGGTCATTTTTGGGTCCTTTCATATTATAACTTAATTTGACTGACAACATCTTTCTTCAGGCAATGACCACTTGTTGCCCCTCTACATAATTATTACAATACAGTAAAACCTCATATAACACTAAAACCTGGTTCCACAAGTCTTGGTGTTATATGATTTTTAGTGTTATCTGATCCTCTATGGGATCCATAGAGATACATTGTAACCACACAGGCTTTAGCGGTTGTTATCTGAAGCATCCCATAGGATCTTAATGTTATCTGATGCAATTCTTCCCCCCAGATTCCTTAATGTTATGCGATTTTAGTGTTATTCGATACTAATGTTATATGAGATATTACAGTATAAGGATTCTGAGAAGAAAACAAGGCATTTGGAAGGCACAATAAACATGGGCATACAATAACTAGAAATAACTCAGCTTTCATGATTTTTTTTTTTAAAAAACAAATCTTCAGATCCTGGGAAACTGTTTATATTATTCCAGATTACTGACAATATCAAAAGAACAATAATAGAAATCAAAATCCACATTTTGAATGCAGATTTCTCCCTATTCTTCCAGCACACAATTCACATTAGCCAAAGCTCTGAAAAGGAAATTTTTGGGATGTCTACAGCTGCCACAGGTACTCTGAAGTAGCACAGGTACTCTGAAGCAGGCTTGTGGAAGGGATACAGGTCTCTGGAAGGTGGAATGAGTCCTATGATACAGGGCTAAGTGTGAGTCATATTCTTACAAAGGAGAGCCATGCGCTGAACAAAGGACTTAGGCTGCGAAAAACCTGGCGTTGTTTTTTTCCAGACAGAAATTCCTAAACACATGCATTTATTATTGCCTTTTTCTTAATGAGGCTAAGGCCTGACATAGACAGTAGAAATCAAATTTCTTTTTACACAGAAAACAAACTTTTTTGTAATTTAAATGCCGCTGATAAAAAGTTGAGGCTAACTTTAATGTGATAGTTCTTGATATATATTTGTTTACTAGATGGACTGAATAAGAAGTGCAAAAAGGCATAAACTTTTATCTAATCAAAAGTAGGAATGGGGGAAAATCAGTGATGGGATGTAACAGGTTCGCACCAGTTCACCAGAACCTGTAGTAACTTTTCCCAGTGTCCTGGAGAACCAGTAGCAGTTTTTTGGGGGAACCACCTTCGGGGCTTACCTTTTCACTGGTTCCCCCACTGTGCATGGTGCGTATGCACGGCCTCCTTGCTGTCCTCCCAAGCGGGGAGGAGGAAGAGAAGCTGCTAGCCTGAACCTCCCTATAGCCTGCTCCCCACTGTAAGTGACTCACCTTTGGATATGGTTTGTCTGTCTGTATTTTAATGTATATTTAATACATTTACCTATATTGACGTACTACCACAGTTCCTAAAAAGGCCTGGCGGTCAGCAGGCCTGGCGGCCTGGCTTGGTGTTTTTAAGCAAAGTCTTGGAGTTACCTCATCAATAAGCTACACCTGTGCTGTTCCAATTGTTCCAATTGGAGAACCCTTAAGGAGGTACAGCTGTTTTACATTTACATTAAGGCATATTATCCTAGAGAACCGGTACAATGACCATATCCATCTTGCAACATGGTGCTGCCCAGGCACTTATACTAACAGGTAAGTGACGGGTTTGTGTTTGGGGTGGGTGGGTTTATTTATGTTTGGGGTGTGTGTGTGGGTGTTTCGGTGGGTGGGTGTATTTTAATGTAATTTTTATTTATTTATTTATTTTATTCATGGGTTTGTTTTGTGGGTGGGTGGGTGGGCTGAGGTGTGTGTGTGTGCGCGCACTTATTATCATCATCATCATCATCATCATCATCATCATCATCATCATCATCATCATCATCATCATCATCATCATCATCATCTTTGGCCCCACCCATGATGTCATGACATTAGCTCCACCCACACCATGAGAACGTCACGTTGGGGTAGTAAAAATTTTGACATCCCACCAGTGGGGGGAATTCACTGGGTTTATGCTTTAATATCACAACTGGAGCAAACTTACTGAACCAATGGGCCTTACTAATTCATTGGGACTACTCTATATGCAACTAACTATACTAAGCAACAGGATTTTAGCCCATATTTGGAAATAGTTTTTATTATGTATAAATATATTGTGATACAGCTGATTGCAATACCATATACTTGCTCTAACACAGAAGAGATACTGTCCAGAAATCCAAAGTAAATAAATCATAGTAGTGTTCACATGAGATCTGTGTAACCTGCCCTAGCTAATAGCAGCTAATTGACGAAGTGCTGGAATGTATTTGGATCAAACGCCTTGTCATCAATCCATTTTCATATTCGTGCCCCAATACCTTATTGTTTAACTACAATTAGGTGGGGAAGTTATACAAACAGTATTTCAATAGGATTCCAGTCACTGTATCTTTGATTGCTACAAGCATGAATAGTACTTGATAGACTTGGACTTCTTCTTCTTCCATGTCTAGGCCAGATGTGAAACTGCCAAAATGAAGGCACCTTTTAGTGAGTTAATTCTGCAGTTCCTTTTGCCTGACCTAGTGTGAGAAAGATTAGCCAGTAAATCAAGGTTGCTGTTATCAAGGTACACCCAATTATGCTTCAAAAAAATCACAATTTTTGAGGAGGTTCTTTCTGTATGCCCCATAGATTTGGATACTGAAATACATTGTGAATGGTTTAATCTTCTTATTTCCCTTTAAATAATAGTTGGGGCTCTCTCACTAGGAAAAATTAAGGTCATAGCAATGAGAACACTGCATCCAGACTCCCAGCATTTTAATCTTTTTGAAGCTGCAGTAAGTGAATCTAGTCACATAATCTTGTAGCACTTAACTTTCACAATCTTCCAATGACTTTATTAATAAATAGTGGACAGCATTTAGTGGTAGCTCTAACTGTCATTTGTCTGGCATCACCACAAAGTGACGAGGCAACTTTAGGCAATGCTTAAAGCATTGTATTTCAAAACTTTTTTAAAAAACGTCTTCTTATAATTATGAAGTCTAGAAACAGGGCTATAATAGAAATTTTCCAAAAAGAATGTTTGGTTCAAAAGTTGGGGAAGACCAAAAAGGTGCCTGTATTCTGAGAAATAAACTTGATGAACTTCACCAAAAATGGCATGATATCCCAGTATTGCTGTTGTGAGAATCTGGAGGTGTTTTGCTTAGTTCCATTTGGATACACATTAGGCTGGAGATATTTTCATCCCACATGGAAGTTCCTATGCAGATATTTAACTATGTATTTATCAGAATAAACCAATTTTTATAATTTTTAAGTGAATGAATAATAATTCTTAATAATATTAAGTGTCATCAAGTAAATTCTGACCTATGGTGACATTTTTCATGATTTTCTAGGTACAGAGTACACTGAAGTAGTTGACCATGCCCTTATTCAGTAGGCATTCTGGGACTATGCAGCTTGCCAAAGTCACACAATCTAGTTCTTCTTCTGGGAGACACAACTGACCAATACATTTTTTTGAACATGCATCTTCACCCTACAAATAAACCATATAAAATGCTCAGAGACTGTTCAGATTTCTACCTGCTATGGCTGGGAAATGCAAATGGAGCAATCCAATTACATTCTCACATTCATCCTTATTTAGCCATGAAATCTTGGCTATATTACAAACAGTTTAAGTTCTCTTCCCAAAGCTAGTGCCACTAAAAATTATAAAGCACTCTGTTAATTGATGTCACACAGAGGTTTTAGAGCAATAGAAGTAGCAATCATAATCATTGTTGTAGTTGCACAAGACAATGAAGGAAGTAGATGCTAACTGGCAAGTAGTCAAATTGCTCAGCTGACACTTTGCTGTCATCCACATCCTCCAAGGAAATGTTTTCAGGATTGCTACCTGAGTGTCATTACCAACGTGAGTTATGACTTATAATTCATTCTATATTGAAATGATCATGCTGAAGTTCAGAATCCATGAAGTCTATAGGAAAAGGAAATTGAAGAGACTTTATACCAGAATATTTGAAATAGTTAAATAAATGGAAAGGGGGAAATTGGCCTGTACACGTTCCTACCAATCATATTCCAAACAAAGCCTCAGAGTTTAATTATAACATCCAGTTATCCTTTCGTTCAGTTTATTGCTGGGGTCAGCTTTCACTCAACATTAATGAAAGAGCCTCAGAATTGCTAAAATCTGCCTCTGCTACTGTTTCCTCCAATAATAAGCCTCCTGTCCAATTTTCTCCTCAGGATTTCTAGTACTAAAATAATTACCACTTCTGGGTTACCACACATGAGCATACAAGCTTTCTGGACTTTTGCTGAGTTCTCGTTGCACCCAATCAGCAGAGAAGGCCTTTCCTCATCATTGATCACCAGACCTTCTAATTCTTGCTGATTTATATCTTTCACGTCTGGCTTTAACCAGAATGTCAATCTCCCTCTTCTCTCCCTTTCCTTTGCCAGCCTACATGTTTCTGTTACTTACAGTGCTATCTTGCAGACGTTTATTCAAGAGTGAGCTCCACTGAGCTCAGTAAGATGTACTCCCAGGTCAGGTAAGGTCTTATAAATTGCAGCTGTAACAGAAATTGAGCCTCCCTTCCCTCCCCCCCCCAAAAAAAAAAAAAGACGAGAAGATACTTTTGTGATAGTTTGCAACAGCAGGCATTACAGCTAATGCTGCAACTGCAAACTAGAGTTTTTAAATATTGATAAAAACAAAGAAAGATATCTAATGCTAAACAGTATGTCTAGCATTCTAAACTTGGTTTTCTTGCTAAGCTTTTCTTTGTTTGACTTGTTAGAAGCACTTCTGGAGAAAGCATCTCCTTTCTTCCTTTCAGCAATAGGGCAATGAAACTTCTGAGTCTCCAAAGCAAGTCTCCTTTATCTCTGCTCTGAAGGGATTGCTGTGCTCTCACAACCTAGTTGCTCTTGATTCTCATGGAAGGGAAAGAAAATAATAACTGAACTTCCTGATTTTTTTTGTTAAAATTGCTATTCACCTCTTTTTGCTACTATCACTTGCAGAGGGGAGGTGAAATGGTGTCTCTGTACCTATATGTACATGTAGAGTCAGGAATCACCAGTAATATATATGCATAGAGAAAATGGGATTATATTACAGTGGTAACTCGGATAGTGTTTACCTCGGATAAGGCTACAATCGGATAATGTTGGGGCTTGCAAACCTAACAGTGAGGGATTCGTCCTGCCCGCCCTGTTGTTTCAGCAGGGGAGGCAGAGCGAATCTCTCTCACCTTTGCCTCTTGCCTTTGGGTTGGGGGGAAGTACGGGCTCCAGTTCATCCTCCAACCCAAAGGCAAAAGGCAAAGGCAGAGCGATTAGCCTTGCCTGCCCTGCTGAAACAACAGCGTGGGCAGGACAAAACCCTCACTTTTAGGGTTGCCTTTGGCCGAAAGGCTTGCAAACCTAACAGGGAGGGATTCGTCCTTCCCACTCTGTTGTTTCAGCAGGGGAGGCAAGGCGAATCTCTCTGCCTTTACCTTTTGCCTTTGGGTTGGGGGGGGAGTATGACCTCTAGTTCAGCCCCCAACCCAAAGGCAAAATGCAAAGGTGAGAGAGATATGCCCTGCTTCCCCTGCTGAAACAACAGGGTGGACAGGACGAATGGCATGGCTGGGAAGCAAACCAGG
The DNA here is from genome assembly GCA_030440675.1 of Furcifer pardalis. Lineage (NCBI taxonomy): Eukaryota > Metazoa > Chordata > Lepidosauria > Squamata > Chamaeleonidae > Furcifer > Furcifer pardalis. Next base: position 130,204,659 of record CP126894.1, read on the forward strand.
GTGTCCCATTTGGCTTCCCAACATGCCATTGGGACTGCTGGTTTGCTTCGGAAAGTGAACAGGGCTTTTTTTAATGTTGTGTGATCAATGTATCGCACAACATTAAAAATTGGATAATGTTAAGACTTGTGGAACCAAATCTTAATGTTATCCGAGGTACTAGTGTACTTAATAAAATGGTGGCCTCCAGGGAAAGTTAAAATGCTTTTAAATCCATATAAATCCTTTGTGGGCAAAGGTGGTAAGCAAATGAGGCTAATACCTTGCCTAAAATAAATCTGACAAGAAGCCTGAGTCTGCTTAGTAATCCTTGCAATCAGAATTATCCTGCAATCAGAATTATATAGCTGGGGCAGCCAATCATCAGGTTAAAGGTTTCATAGAATCACAGAGGTGTAGAGCTTGAAGAGATCCCAAAGGTCATCTAAATCACCTCTGTGTCGAAAGAGAAATCAACAGCCCTTTAATCCTAAAAGATGGCCATCCAGCCTCTGTTTATAAAAATCTCTAACAAGGAAAGTACAACAACTTTAGAATTAGTTTGTTCCCCTTGTCAACCAACTCTTACTATCAGAAAGTTCTTCCTACAGTTTTATTAGAATTACCTTTCTTTGTTATTTTGGATTCATTCCTTTGGTCCCTGCCCCCCAAATTGAAACAAAAAGCAAGATTGTTCCAGCTTTCATGTGACAACCCTTCAGCTACACATGTCAGGCATGTCAGCTCATTCAATCATTTCTCATAGATTAATGAAACCATGTGTAAAGTGACAGGATACCTCAACTTTATACCAGTTGACAAAATATACCCTCTTATTGGTATCACTCCACCTAAGATAAGGAGAGAAGTAGCAGCAGATGCTGAGAGAACTAAGCAATAAAATGACCCTCTGAACAGATATGAGCTTCAAGTCCACCAGCTCAGATCAAGGAAGAGTTTTATGGCAAGAACATTCTTGATTGTACATAAGAGCAAAAATCAAATCAGAGGATGGAGGAAGGTGTACACTGGACAAGGAACAACATTAAAGAAGTATATAGCTGAGGATCTCAACCTCCCCTACATCACTTGGAGGACTCTGAATAGATTAAGAGTTGGAGTGCCTAAATGTAAGGCCAACATGCTCAAGTGGGACCTACTGGCAGACAACAACACGTTGTGCGAATGTGGAAAGATACAAAATCTGGCTCGTTTACTGGTCTGCCAATTACTGTAGAAACATGCACCAATGAGGACTTATGTTTAGTTACTAACAATGCCAAGAAAGTGGCTTCATTTTGGCAGTCCAGGGTTTGATTGGGACATGAAATAAGAGGAATTGCTTATAGGGGTTGATCTTCCGCCTCAGATCACATTCCAGCATGTAAATCATGAGGTTGCCCAGAAGATCTTTTAAATGCATTCAAAGAAACTGCAGGAATCCAAAATGAAGTGGATCCAAAGAAAACTGCTTTATTTCAGGTATGAGCTTTGATCCATCACCATGACTTTGTTAGATGTTCCCCAGAGTTAGATGCAGGTCTTTCCAGTGACAGCACAAAAGCATGTATGCTATGCATACACACACGCACAGAAACACAGACACACACACAGACACACCAACTCATGTCTTGCAAGACACAGAAGAAGAGGCAGAAGCAGCAGCAGAAATGTAGGGCAGAAGAAGGTAACACTGTCACACCTACACTTCTGACAAAGGGAGCAACAGTAGTAGTGGCGTAGGATGGGTTTAGGCACCCGGGGGCCCAACAGCCAGAGCAGCACTGGCCAGGTGTTGGGGGGTCCTCAGCCTGGCCAGCACTGGGCTGCAGCAACCGCCAGCCTTGCTTCCTGCCTTCCTGGGCGCCACTGCTGCCGAAGACGGATGAGCTGCCACCTCCAGCCTGGCAGTGACAGAGGGTCCCAGTACTTGTCCTGGCCGCCAGGAAGTCTGGGGCAGTGGCATGGCTGCCCCCACAAAGTGGCGCCCAGGGAGGGCCACCCCCTCCCCCCTCGCTACTCTTCTGAACAGGAGAATGTGTTTTTTTCCAAAGAAAAGATGAGTGGTGAAAGTGATGACAGGATGTGCAGACACATCCTGTAATCCAAAAGTAATCCAAGGGAGTCAAGGAGAGTTGAAAGGAAAAGATCCAAGGTAGATTTAGTTACAAGCAATAGTGGTGGGTGATAGGCCAAGACTTTATATGTTTTGTCTGCAATACTTGGCTGTTCTCCAAACACTTTGGAGATAAGTAAAATTGCTATTATGAAGCATTGCTAAGAACTATCACCATCATTTTCTTTCTGATCTCCAGGTTTAGTTCTCTTTGACTTCTGCCTCCAAGCAATGTAGTTAGTGGCATTGTAAAGGTATTGAATAGCCCTTCAACAGAAAGCTTCTGCTATAACTTTAGTTGTAATCTCTCCCCTTCCTCCACCCCACCCCTTTGCTTCTCAAGACATTTTCAGCGGTAATTGCCACTGCATAGCCAGACAGTTTGATTCTTCAAGTGTCATATCACAACAATCTAAAGAAAACTTTAATAGGCTCCATTTTGTTGTTGTAAAGTCTTCATGCAGAAGCACTTCTGATCAGCCTGTATAAATTGGCTTTAGGAAGCTGCACAAGTATTTGCTGCCTTATAGAAGAGAAAACACTCTCAAGGTATTCCGTAATAATAATGCTTCCATTCAGATCTTTCATTATCTCTTCACATCTTGAAACCCCGTCCACCACCAAGAGATGGACTAGCTCTGTTTTAGGAAAGGAAATGGAATAAAACTTCATGGATTTAATTGAATATTTCTGTAATGAGGGGCAGATTATTGGACAAAGACTGTAGATATTAGGGTTCAAAGCTCTACTCAGCTGTGGAACTCATTGGTTGACCTTGTATTTCAGCCAAAAATACCTCATTGGAAAGTTGAGAAAATTAAACAAAGAGGGAGAAAGAAAGCTTCTTGGAGGAAATGTTGTATACATTGGGAATGTTTGGCTATCCCTCTTAGCAGAAGAAAAACAGTAACAGTAATAGCAACACCGAGAAAATGTGGAGAAATTAGCTCAGTCTCATACTTGCTTGCCCTTTTGGTTTTGTATCCATGCAAAGTAGCACTTTTTATGATGAAAGTAGAAACATTTAAAGTAGAAAAAGTATAATTTTGTTTATTTATTCACTTATTACATTTTTATACCACCCATCTAGGATACTGTTTTAGAAGGGTGTGAAAGTTTGAACAAATTAAGGACAAACAGCCACAAAGACTGCAATGGAAAGAGCAGTTAATCTCATCACCCAGGAAATTAAGGAAATTACTGTCTGCCTCAGGGATTTTCTTCTTTTTGAAGATTACAACACAAGGACATTGAGGTGGCTGCAACTAGTTTCTCCTTCCTACTAGATATTCCATGTGATGCCCCTTGGACAAATGAAACTCTTCCTCCCAGTGAACCAATGAGAAGCTCCCCTTTTGTTTCCCCTGAATATTGGTGTATATAAACCTGTGTTTGGAGTTGTTCTGGGCTAGCCTCATTTTGGGCAGCCACTGTGGCTAGGTTTTTCTTGCACTTAGGGCCCTACACAATTAAAAAACATATATTTCCCTAGCTCTGGTATACTGATCTTCATTCCATCTCAGTCTAAGGGTTTTGAAATTTAATAAATTTAATTGGTACTCAAATGTTTTCTATTAATGCATTTTATTAACACATGTCCCAGGCTAATGGCACCCTTCCACAATGGGTGTTTCAGACCTTGGTTTACACACATTGCACCCAGTCATTGTGGGTACTACAAATTTGGGTTTTCCGGTACATCAGGTAAAGGGATGCCCCAGCCAGGGGCACCCTCAGAAATTCAGGTACCAGGGCTATCAGCAAAATGGTGGAAACAAGAGAAACAAACAGGAAGATGTGGTGGGGCATGCCTCAAATGCCAGAGGTAGGAAAAGAACTTTACCCATCATGATAGAAGCAAAACACAATCACATTACATTGTAAAGGCCCCTTCTACAGATACCCAGTTTTAGTGTATGCAAGATTGCTATTATCCCATCAATATATGCATGTAGAAAAGGCAAAATCTGTTTGTGGCAGATATTTTTTGATTCACATTTGAGAATCATCTAGATCAGTGTTTCCCAACCTTTGGTTTTGGGACTTCAATTCCCAGAAGCCTAAGTCAATTCCCCAAAACATTGATCAGCCAATATACTGGCTTAGGCTTCTCAGAATTGAAGCCCCCCTGTGGAGTGGGTGTCCCATGTTTGGAACCACTGATCTAGATTAAGATTGTGAAACAATAGGAGAATATTAAAGTGCTATATACAAGGAAGTAGTCTTAAAATAAAATTATTTCACATCTGCTAATCTCAATTGGAATCCAGATTCTTACTTCTAAGACACTTTCTAAATGAAACAAGGATTTTCTGTGCATACAAATATGTAAGCATTTGCTTATAAATATAATCTTAATAAAGCCTGTAACTGTGGTCATTTAAATGCAAATGAAGAAAAATAAAATATTGAGAATATTATCAACTTGAAGATGCTAAAACCTTTCACAGGTATATGCAGAGTCACATAAAGGTCTCTAGATTTCCCTAATGGTGTGCTAGTCATCTTGGTCAGATCAGTCCATTTATTTTAATAATCTGTTAAATTAGCTTAGAATTTTTTAGAGGGGGTGGAATGCTTTTCAAAAATGTTTAAAGCTTTCTCAATACATCAAATGTTATCTCTCAGTCTGTATATCATTATTCTTTCTCCATCTCTAAGGTAAATGTAGAACAAAAATATGCCACTCTTAAAATTTTAGCAGTTGCACTTTTGTGCATGACAGGTGAAGAAGTGTGAGGGCTGCCATCAGGATAACTTTAGAAACAGCATTTCAGAGTTTGTGAAATTCTGTCATTACAGAGCAAGCTTTTCTGAAACGATAAAGATGTTTCATTACATTGCAAGAATGAGTCATAAAAAACCCTCTTGGAGCTTAGCTGACTTATTTTCTATTTTCTGCAAACACAAAGAAAGTTTGTTTCCATGTTCTATAGAACACATGAAGGTCTATTATCCTAAGTCTTTTATCAAGCTGGACTGTGTGCGCCGTAACCGCAGCCCTGGCTGGCACTGGATTTCGGGAACAAATCTCTCCTCTCACCTGCTGATTTTAATGGAAGAGTATGTCTATTAAATTTAGGGCCTTTTATGGTATACATTATGCCAATAAGCTATGCTTTTTAATGCTTACAACAGCAACAATTATAAAAATTGATATATATTATACAGACATTCTATAGATAATAGAAATGATTACAGATTTGAAATAAAGTTTTTTGCTTGGTAAACAATGTCCAGATATTTCAAAAGAGGCAACACCCAGTGTGGCTGCTCCTTAGTGATGACTCCCATATAAATGAAATAAGCCAGGAGCCAATTGGCCAAGGATGGCATATGTGCTTAATGAGATCCCTCTCCCTCTCATCCTCCTTGTCCTTCTCTCTCCTCTTGGAAACCCTGTTCAAAAGGCTAAAAATGTCCACATATCCCCCTTTCATAATTTTATCTTTGGTGGCCTGGAGCAAATGGTTCCTAGAAGGGAAGCAGGATAATAATAATTTCATGTCAGAAATTATTCTGGGTTAAAAGGATTTTTTGCTGGAGAAACTTGGCTGGCCATGGTAGAATGATGCAGCTGAGTCGTGGCAGCTCCTGGGCTGCATCTGCTGTATTGCCTGCAGCTGGCACCTCACTGGGAGGGGACTCCCCTGGGAAGATTCAAGGGCCAGAACCCTGGCCACCATCCCCCTGAGACCTCCAAGAAGCTCTTCCTCAGATGAGGAGACCTCTGAGGATGGAGGCACAGGCACTGATCCCTTTTTTGGTGGCATATGCAACCGCATACGGTTGTGACCCTGGCTGGGCAAGGCCCTGGAGAACTTGTGAGGGGAGAATCAGAGTTCTGTGACCCAACCCTGGCCCATGGTTTGCTGCAGCAAACAGGACAGAGAAGTGTGGTGCTGGGGAGTAGCCTCCCCCCCCCCAATCCTGGCAGCAAGTAGGGAAACCGAACCACCCAACCACTCTCCAACAGGCCAAAGCCAGGGATCTGCAGCTCAAATTCAATGATACCCCCTCACTGCTGGAACCTTAAATGCACAAGGTGAAGTGGAGTGGGCAAGGGGAGAACCCTAAATAGCTGTCCTGGCCAGCCCTACCCCTGGACACATGCCCACCCTAGATTGGTTCAAAATTGGCCCAACTTGATTTGAAGCATGGTGGTGGAGGTAAACAGCACCCCCACTTCATAGTGCCAGCCTTCCATTGGTTGAAGAATCAGTGGAGACTCACTGCTATGGCAGAAAATATAGGTGAGACCTTCACCCTCAAGAGATTGTAAATTATTTCTACAAGTTAGTGCAATTTTATATATAATTCTATTTCTAGGTAACATGGAAGACATAATAGATATATATATATATAAATTCAACTTTTCTTAATATTTTTCCAGATAATTTTTTTGAGGTGGACAATCAATATTTTGTAGATAAATAATGCTACTATTTTCACTTTGTGTAACTTAGTTAATTGCAAGCATGCTATATTTGCCAAGATAATATTTTAGCTTTTTCCTAGAATGACAAAAACAAACAAACTAAAAAGCAGGAGGACAAGATATTATGTTTACTGAAACTGACACTTTTAAAAGAGATGTTTGTTACTTTGCACCTAAAATATATTTCATGCAGCTGTGTAAAAGTTGCATGCTTTTATTCTTATCCCAAGGGAAGTAATGGCAGAAGGAACATTAAAAAGTGCAAATCCATGAAATTTTCAAAGCTGCATTTCCATAACAGAAGTAAGCTGAGCCAAACTCAAAGCATTGAAACACCTATTTCCAAAAATGTATCCAGTCTATCATTTTTATTTAAATGTGTTCCTGAAATCTATTCAGACATTTGCAGTAAAGGAAGTACAAAACAGAAAATAAACATTCAAGTCCCCTTGTCTCGCCTGCCCTCCATGCACAAATTCAACAGAAGGTTCTGAGGCTGTTCAAAATCTATAAGGCCCCTCAGATGTGACAGAAGCTTCAGAATGATAAATCATTTGGAGGACTGTACAAAGTTTGACAAAAAGAACAAAGTTGTGGCTGAGTTAGACAGTTAGAGCCTCCCCCGCCCTTTCCACCCCTTTTGAACAGCAGCTGCTGCAAGGGAAAAATTGTGTATGGGCTTTTTTAAAGCCACAAATGCCATCAGATTCCACCAATAGCCTCCCTGTGGCTTAAGTCACTGCCTTACCCTGCATAAGGTGTGCTGTGAAACACAGGTGCTATACGATAACTATAGAATTTTAGATAAGCCCTTTGTCTTTAAAATAGCAAGAACATTGTGGAATAAATTCAATAATTAATAAGCCTTAGATTGCCCTGAGAAAGGTGCAACACATTTCTGCACAGCAGCTCCCAAAGCTGGAAAGAAAATTAATTGTAGCTAAGATATACTTCTGTCCTTTCGCCTCAGCTTCTAGTAAGGGAGCCATAACTTATGATGCATAACTTACTCTTAAGCAGAACTGTTCACTGCCCATGTACTGCCCCTATGTTGTATTATCTATGCCTGTGATTGTAGATATTGTGGGGAATAAAAATGAGATATAATCCTAACTTGCATCCAGGATTCTTTAGTGCATTCCATCTTTAGCTGTGCTATTCCCGGGGGGGGGGGGAGGCAGCCTATAAATGAAATAATTAATAAGCTTACTGTTAGATCCGGAGATCAGGGCACGGGAGTGAGGACACGGAAGCCATTAAGGGTGAACCAAACAACACGTCTGTTTATTGTGGTTAGCACAGACAACAACAACAACGGCTGGGTCAGCAGGGGATTAAATACCCTGCTTGACCCAGCCCACTGACCAATGGGTAGCGGCGATTTTCCCGCCGCTAGGACATTTAAATATCTAACACCCCTTCCCCCCAGAATGCCCCAGTCTGCTATTTGCATACAAAATCCTCCAGGTGACGGGGGCGTGTTCTTACTCGATCGGACCTGCGCAGTTCAGTCGGCGCTGGGGCATCGGGCAGAGCGGACCTGTCGCTCTCGCTCTGCCCTGGCTGGGTCGAGAGCGGATCCGGAATACGAGCGTCGGGCTCCGCGGTTTCCCCGGGGTGAGCCTGTTCCACACGGTAAGCTGGCCGGTGATGGTGCTGCGTGAATGGGGCTGTTTTCTGGCCGAACCGGGTCGGTGACCGGTTCGTCCATCGGGTGCATGTCTGGCTCAGCGCCGGTCTACACTCCCCGGGGGAGGTTGCTATCCGTGTCGGGACTCGTTCGCCTCCTGAGCTGGTCGACATGGCGTTTCCATGTCCGACCATCAGCGAGGCGAACCTTGTAGGTGTAGGGGCCCAGCATTTCGCTGATGGTTCCCTCTTCCCACGGGTGGCCCGACGCGTAGTTCCTAGCGAAGATTGGTGAGTCAATGGCCAGTGTCCGGCCCTGTGGTTGGTCCCCCCTGAACTTGTCTGGAGAGTACCTAGGGTGTAACCGGTCAAGCTGACAACGGAGTCTCCTACCCATGAGTAACTCTGCGGGGGCCCTTCCCGTGGCAGCGCAGGGAAGGTTGTGTTGGGCCAACAAGAACGTGTCTACGCGTTCCTGCCAGTCCCCGGGTCCTAGCCTTTCCAGGGCCTCCTTTGCGCTGCGCACGAATCTCTCGGCCTGCCCATTCCCTTGCGCCCTGAACGGGGATGTGAGAGCGTGTCTGGTTCCTAGGGATGCCAGGTACTGTTCAAACTCAGTGGCCGTGAACTGAGGCCCGTTGTCAGAGACTAGGGTGTCGGGAATGCCGTGTGTGGCAAAGAGTTGTCTGAGTTCCCGGATCATTGCTCTGGCTGTGGTGCTACTCAGGAGTCGGATCTCCAACCATTTCGAGTAGGCATCCACTACAATCAGGAATGTTTGGCCGTGGAATGGGCCGGCGAGGTCGATGTGAATCCTCTGCCATGGGCCCGAGGGCTGTTCCCATTCTCTGACCGGGGCTGCTGGTGGATTGGGTCGTGATGATTGGCAAGGTGTACATTTGGCCACCCACGACTCTATGTCCTTGTCAATACCAGGCCACCACACGTAACTTCGGGCTAACCCCTTCATCTTTACTATTCCTGGGTGGCTGGCATGCAGTGTTTCTAGGACCTTGGGGCGGATTTTCCTGGGCACCACTACCCGGTCCCCCCACAGCAAGCAACCCCCCACACAGCACAGTTCGTCTTTCTTGTCGAAATATACCTTGAACTCCCCCTCCCCCTTGTCCGGCCACCCCCGCTGAACCCAGCTGGAAACGGCCCGAAGTTCGGCGTCCCGCGCCGTCGCCCTGGCAACCTCGGCTGACGTAGTGGGGGCAGAGTCCAGGATGTCCAGGGCAAGAACCGATGTTTCCCCCCGTTCCGCGCCTTCCTGGGTCGGGAGGGGGCATCTGCTCAAGGCGTCAGCATTCCCCATGTGTTTCCCGGGCCGGTAGACTAAGGTGTACGAGTACCCCGACAGGAAAATGGCCCACCTTTGCATCCGGGGGGACAAGGCAGAGGGTGTAGGCCGGTCGCCCGCCAGGAGTCCCAATAGGGGCTTATGATCAGTCACAAGTTCGAAGTCCCGGCCGTACAAGTAGTCGTGGAATTTTCTTACCCCTGCCACTGCCGCCAGCGCCTCCTTGTCAATCTGGCCATAGTTCCTCTCCGTCGGCGACATGGTCCTGGAGTAATAGGCGATGGGCGCCTCGAGGCCGTTGGGCAGTCGGTGGGCCAGGACTGCGCCGACGCCGTAGGGAGACGCGTCGCAGGCGAGGACCAGTGGCAGGGTCGCATTGTATTGTATCAGGAAACTGTCCTGGGAGAGAAGATTTTTGACAGCAGCGAAAGCTGACTTTTGCTTGGGTCCCCACACCCACTCTGCCTTCGCGGCCAACAGTCTGTGTAGGGGCTCAGCCGCGGTGGCCTTTCCTTTCAGGAAGGTCGCGTAGAAATTCAGGAGTCCCAGGAACGCCTGCAGCTCCTGCCTGTTTTTTGGGGCCGGGGCGTTCCGAATCGCTTCCACTTTTCCCTTCGTTGGGTGGATGCCCTTGGCGTCGATGTGGAACCCTAAGAAGTCCACGGAGGGGACCCCCAACAGGCACTTATCCCGTTTCACCCTGAGCCCAGCGGCCCTGAATTTAGCCAGGACAGCGGCGACCCTGTCTTTGAGCTGCCCGGGATCCCCCGCAATTATCAGGACATCATCGAAATAGGGTACCACCCCCGGGAGTCCTTGGAGGAGCCGTTCCATCGTGCTCTGAAACAGTCCCGGAGCTATGCTGACCCCGAACTGTAGCCTCGTGCACTTGAATGCCCCCCGGTGTGTGACAATGGTCTGGGCTTCGGCCGTAGTGTCATCCACCGGAAGCTGTTGGTACGCTTGGGCCAGGTCCAGCTTGGCAAAGATCTTGCCAGGGCCCAGGGAATGGAGTAAGTGGTCTATGACGGGAACCGGGTACGCGCTCGGCTCTAATGCCTTGTTGATCGTGCATTTGTAATCTGCACAGATGCGCACTGACCCGTCCGGTTTGATGGGGGTCACTATGGGGGTCTCCCACCGAGCGTGGTCTACGGGAACGAGGATTCCCTGGGCGACCAGCTTGTCGAGCTCCTTCTCGACCCTGGGCTTGAGCGCCAGTGGGACTCTCCGGGCCTTAAGTCGGATGGGGGCAACGCTCAGGTTGAGTGCAAATGAAATAGGGGACCCCACATACCTGCCCAATCCTTCCCCGAAAACGTCCTGGAATTCGGCCATCAGGTCGTCCCTCAGCGAGGCGTCCCCGGGCTGGTCAGTCGCAGTGTTGTGGATGCCAGCGATGGACAGTCCCAGGGCGGGGAACCAGTTTGTGCCCAGTAGCGTCGGGATGTTACCGTGGACTACGGTCAGCGGTAGGCTTTCTTCCTTCGGTCCGTACTTGACACGGACCCACTTCTGTCCTGCGACGGGGAGGAACTTGCCTTGGCAGTCCTTGATTCGGATCCTCTGGGTCTGGAGGTCTGATTCTTTTAGGGCCGGGAATGTCTTCTTCATCCACCTCCACGGAATGATGGATATGGCGGCCCCAGAGTCGACCTCCATCGGACACTCTGCCCCGTCGATCGTGACTGTGGCGTGGTACTTCTCTCCCTTCTGTGTGGCGGTGTGGCTTATCGTGAGCGTGTGCGTCTCTGCATCTTCGAATTTGCTGCTGTTGCGTCCCTGGCGCCTCTGATTTGTCCTCTGTTTGGCGGCCATCTTGCCCGGCGGGAACTTTTGAATCTGCCGGTCAGCTTGGTTCTCCGCTTGCCTTGCCCGGCAGACCCTCCCAATGTGTCCCCGCTTGTCGCAATAGCGGCAGATGGCCTCCCTGAAGCGGCAATGTGCCCGCTGGTGTGGCCCTCCGCAGCTGGCGCAGCGCTGGCCGCTCCTGCCCGAGTTTCCCCCGTCGGTCGCGCACACCTCTGCTTCTTCCTCTTCGTCCTCGTCAGAAACGACGTCTTGATGGTGAGCGGAGGCTTGGCGGGGCGCCGACGGGGACCGGTTGAGGGAGGATGTGGTCGACATCGAGAGCTCGAAAGCTCTGGCCTCCTCGATGGCCCCGGCCAGGGTCAGGTCTCTCCGGGCCAACAGCCTCTTCCGGACCTTGTTGTCGCGGACTCCTCTGATAAGCTGCTCGGTCAGGGAGTCCTCGAGGAATGGCCCGAATATCGCCGGGACGGCTGCTGCCCTTAGGGCGGCCACGTACTCGCCAATGGTTTCCCCTGGCATCTGGTATCGGTCCCGGAACTGGATCCGGAACACGAACTTCGATGGCTCTGGTGCATAGTGGTTCTTGAGGGCCAACTGTAGTGCTTCCCATGAGACGTCCAGGATTGGTGTTGGATCCACCAGGGACTGGGCCACTTCGTAGACCTTGGCTCCGCAGTGGGTGAGGAAGAACGCCTTCTTCCGCTCCGGTGCTATCTCTCCCAGTTCCGCAGCTAGCAGGGAGAACTCAAAACGGTCCATATAGCTCTTCCATCTCTCGTCCTTCGGTTGGAAGGGAGCCGGTGGAATGTAAGCAGCCATGGCGAGGTGCCTTCGTGAGAGGTGGCTCTGGTGTGTGTGATGGTTCTGGTCCGTTCCTCAAAATCCCACCTTCGTCGCCAGTGTTAGATCCGGAGATCAGGGCGCGGGAGTGAGGACACGGAAGCCATTAAGGGTGAACCAAACAACACGTCTGTTTATTGTGGTTAGCACAGACAACAACAACAACGGCTGGGTCAGCAGGGGATTAAATACCCTGCTTGACCCAGCCCACTGACCAATGGGTAGCGGCGATTTTCCCGCCGCTAGGACATTTAAATATCTAACACTTACACTGCTATTTTAAATTTTGTCCTGGGTTAATAAATACATTCAAACAGAATATCTCTTGGGGATTTCCTGAATCTCTACATTGTGCATATCATTGCTAGTATTATTGATCCAATTCCACTATGGGAGGAAGTTCCCACAATGAACCGTTACTCACCTACCCCATGGTACAATCTCCTTTGTGAAGTTTATATTTTAAATTGATTTCTTGTAATGTCTCCTGTAATAGAATCACAAAACTGTAGAGCTGAAAAGGATTTTAAGGATCATCCCATCCAATATCGTGCTGGTCCAGAGGAATTCACAGCTACAGAGCATCTCTGAGAGCCAGCCATCCAACTTTGGTTTAGAAACCACCAATGAAGGAAAATCCATCACTGTTTGATTCATTCTACTGCCTTTGGAAAGTTCTTTCTAAAATTTAGTCAAAACCTTTCTTGTTTTAAACCCATTCATTCATGTCCTGCCCTTTGGAATGGCATAAATCAACTTCAAGGGATCCTCTACATGACAATCATTCAATAATATAAAACAGGTTTTATATTATCTTTCTGCTTTGTCTTCTCTAGGCTGGATGTATTCATTTATTTTAGCTGCTCTTGTAGAGCTTGATTCCAAGATTATTATCACTTTCTTTCTTGTGTTATGTTCTTATTGGCTTGCTCACCAGACAATGACACACACACACACCCTTGTCCAGTCCGTTGACAACATCATATACGGGTTGAAAACCAGAATAGCTGCCTTGGATTTAGATAGAAAGGAAAGAGAAAGATAGTTGAATGTGATTGAACCCCAGAAAACTTCAATGATATATGTTTTATCTGTATGTTAAAGAGCATGCCTAATTCTGGATCCAGTAAATGTTCTGGTTGGGAAACTGTTACTGTAATAGGTAAATGCATGGGACCCTGGGTCAAATAATCTCATCTTTCACTTCAACAATCATGCAGATTTATTTTATTTTTGTTTGTTTGCTACTCTTATATTCCACCTCTCCTCCAATGAACACAACTGGAATACATGGCTCCCCATTTTACCTCACAACTACCCTGAGAGACTGTGACTAGTTCAGTGTCATTCAAGGAACTTAATAGCCAAGAGTGAGTGTGAATTTAGGTCTCCTGAGTTCTATAACAATTATTTGTTTTATTTATTATTTATTTATAACATTTATATCCCACCCGACTTAGTGACCAACACAACTTTTGGCAGCCAGTTACAAAAGTAATACCCAACAAACTGACCCAGCCCCAAAATAAACAATAATCCAATCCCATATTCCACAACGTAACCATGAATAAAAAAGTAATAAAAACAAAATATCAGTAAGATAGCATTATGTGGTGACAGCCTGAAATGATTAAAACTCATTTTAAATTCATGGTAAAGTCATCTTAGCCAACCAAATCCATGGGAAGAATATTTTTAAAGGCCTATTTAAAGAACACAGTTTTTCTTCCCTTCTTAAATGCCTGAAGGGAGGGAATCTGATGAATCTTGTGATCATTCCATAATGAAGGATACACCTATGAGGAGAATAAAAATAAATAAATAAATAAATATTGTTCAAGCATATTGACCGAAAGGTTGGGACATCAGCAGTTAGAGACACAAGTGCTGAATGACAGAATTACCTCTTGTTGTCTGTTCCAGCTCCTGCAAACCTAGCAGTTTGAAAGCCAGAAATTGCAAGTAGTGCTGCCTAGTGTTGAAAATGCAGTAGACAAGGAACAATAAACTGAAACCATATAAAACTGAGATCCTTTTATTTTTTTTGGCACTCTCTATGGAGGCTTAAATATCAGCCATGGACAAGAATGCTTTTTATCAACTCTGGTTCCACTCCTATCTGGATAAAAATGTTTAGTAACAGTGGCTCACACATTGGTATATAGGGCTGCCCTTGAAAATAGTATGAATACTTCAACAGGCTCAAAATGCAGTGACCACAAAATTCCTGAGACTAGTAAGTCATAGATTCCTCCCAGACTTGGTGCAGCTGCATTCATTCCTTCTCAGTTCATGTTGCTTGTTATGATTTGCAAAGCCCTTAATGGTTACAGACTATGGTACTTCTTGGAATCTCTCTCTCAAAAATCAGTTACCCATTTCACCCAATCATCTCAATCCATATTGCTAAAAGTGGCTATGCCAAAGGAGGCAAAAAAGGAACCTTTTGGTGCGGACCTCCAGTCTTATTCCACAGCTAACAACTGAGACATACTATGCTCCTTTCTCCTCTTATTCAGAAAATTGATGAAGACAGAATTACAAGTTGTACCTCGCTTAAAGAGCATAATGTGTTTCACAGGACTGCTCTTTAAGTGAGTTTGCTATTTAAGCAAAACACCATTGTAAGTGACCAATTGTGACTTCTGTTGGGGGGGGGGATTACGAACCCCGATTTATTTGTTAAGCGAGTTTTTGGTTGGTTGTTAAGCGAAGTGAACATTCAGAGAAAATTCTGCTCTTTAAGCGAGTTACTCTTTAGTGAGGCACTCTTTATGCAAGGTTTGACTGTATTCAAAGCTGCCTTTGACAGCTGCTTTATTTTATTTTTTTTCTTGTATGAATTTTAAACCTATACTGTATTGAACCTATTTATTTATTTATTTATTTTGGTGCTTGTGGTGTTTTAGTTTTAACCAGTAAACTGCTCAGGGTAGTGCTTGCCCTAATGGATTGATTGATAAGTTAATTAAGTAAATAAATAAATGTGACCATCAACATCCCAGAAATGTTACCTGTATATTCTTAATATGTTGATTAAGAAAAAGTTGTTATTTTACCAGTTCCTTTAGCCAGACTTCCTTTCTTCTAAAACCTCATGTGCTCCATTGTTCCTTTTCTCTTTTCTAATCTCATCTTATGTGGTTATAACTATAACCACCTAAAATAAGAATTATCACAAAACTGTATGGTTTGGAATGTTGTTTATCCTTCTGGAAGTCAAACAGAAACAATTCCTTTACAGTTAATGTCATATGCTGATGTAATAAGAGGTAATTAGTCACTAAATATTCTCGCCATTAAGTTCACACCAGTTGAGATAGAGTAAGAAGAAAAGAGTGGTTTTCCATTAAAATAATTTGGTAATTCAGAATAAATTAATCCTTCAAAAGAAGAAGAAGAAGCTTGGTATGCTGCATATTGGTAATGCTGTTTTTGAAATTTGTTAGATTTAAATGGTTTCTTTAGCATTTTGCTTCTTGTTTTGTTTTTCTTAAAGCACATTTTTGAGCAGGAAATAATATAGAAAATCAACTTGTACTCAATTGGATTTCTATTATATGTCAAAAATGTCAAAGCTCTCCAAGGATTTGAATACAGGTTTTATAATTATAACTACATCTAGCCTATCATCTATACATCTGTCATAACCAGTAAGGGCTAGAGGTAAAACAAATCAAACAAAAAAAGCCCATCCTCTGTTAGACAATATGTGATAGGATTTCCATTTTATATTTTGCCAGATCACTGTAGGTTTGTTATTTTTAGAGCATTGTGTATTGATATAAAATGACATTGAATTGTTGTGAGAAGACAAAATGCATAGGACTCCGATATAATATGCCCAGAGTCAGTTCCATCTTTTTTTCTTTTATTCACTTGGAGGTAGTATAGCTGGCATTTTGTTTTGTTTTACAGAAAAATTGGTACAAGAATCACATTAACCACTTTCCTTTTTAGAACATGTACCATATGCAAGGGTAACAATATAATGATATCTTAGAAGCACTATACATGACAATTCAGAATTGAGTTCAAAGACCTTTCTTGAAGATAAGCATCTATGAGATTGCAGCTTTAATCTGATACAGTATTTACAACCATTCCTCAAGACTTTCTAGTGACACAGAAAGTCAAGCTAGATGAGGCAGTAGCTTCACATTAAATGCTGTGAAGTATTTTTCAAAACATCATGCCTGAACTATCATACTTTTCAGAGATGCCTCTGTTTACTTCCTGTCAACCACACCCTAATTCTTTAAGTAAAGAGGTAAGAAAAGTTATTATAGATAGGCCTCTTCTGACATTTAAGGGGTCCTCTAAACGCAACACTACAAATTCATTGAGTTTGACCCATAAAAGATAACTTCAATGAAGGAATAATGGCGGTTTGGACAGTGAGTGTTTTAATATAATTATTGTAACTCAGAGTTGCTGTCATAACAAAACATGCTAAATCTGAGTGACAAAGTAATATATCTGAGTGTACCATGGTACAACTACATTTCATTGGAAAGCAGGCTAATATTATTTGCCCTTAAGAATAAATATTTATAATTTATTTTAAATGTAGAAGGTGTCCATTTGCCCCTTCCTGCTCACAAATAATTTTCATTAGACTTCTTAAATAGTTATTTTTATCTGAATTTATCAATTTACACAGTACTGGCTCTCTTTTACAAACAAACATATTACATTTAAAAGCCAAAACCAATCCACCTTGTCTGCCTCAGAGATGGGCTAAAAGGAAACACACAGATGTAAAACTGAACTAAGACTGTTTTCTACTGTAGATGCCTGGTAGGGATATTCTATGCATATCTCCCAAGCAGTATAACTCATTCTCAAGAGTGTGTAAATTGCAGCACAAACCATTTCCAGTAGAACACCAAGTGTTTTTGAGTGCCAGTGATGTAACAATAGAAATAAAAAAGAGAGAGAGAGAAAGCAGTAATGGTGTGCCTACATATTCCCTTGATCCACATGCAACTTGCATATTTCTTAGCCACAGCACTCTTAATTGTTTCAGCTGTTAAAGGCATTTTGTGTTTGGAGCACTGACACAATACATTTTCCTTAATACTGTGAAAACATCAACAGAGTCACAACATGTGATCTAACAAAAGTAGGCACCATGGGTTACTTACTATAAGTGTTGGATTGCAATGTTAAAGCTGATGGGAGTTGCAGTTGAGCAGCAACTGCAGGGCCACAGGTTATCCACCTAGCCTGTCCTAGAGTAATACATTTTGTACCTTAATACAACTCATGAAATTTGGTGGGTAACTGGGACTGTCTCTAACCCATGAGTTGGGACCTGTATCTAGTTTCTCAGGCATGATCTTGCAGAAAAATATGTGAGGTGGACCTTAGGGTTCTTGTGAAAAATAAAGTAAACCCCTTTTGGCCTCCCCTTTTCCATTATTTCACTACTCTTACTTGCTAAATGTGAAGCTGAGATTACAGGTGGTTACAGTCTTCATGTGAAGACAATCTGTTACTGAAAGACAATGACTTTTTCATAACCAGCTTGCAAGCCACCTACTACCATGTATTTATGCCCAGTATTATTTATTTAGTGCATTTGTAGATAACCCTGCATTCAAGTTAAAAGAGGAGGAGCAGTTGAAACAAACAAATTGCCATGTTCAAGCCAGGTATAGGATCAGGATGAATTTGTCATGGCAATGCTAGACACTCTGATCTTGCTTTGCGCAAAATTTGGGAAAGTTAGGACAAATAGCTTTAATGCTGTGCAATTTTGGGGAAAGGAGTTCATTTTCCTCCCCTGTTAAGAACCATTATATACAGTACGAGCAGACATCAGATTCAAAAAAAAAATGTTAAAATACCAACTTTGCTTCTTTTAAAAGATCATTGTTTCATAGTAAAGGTTTCCCTTGCTTGAAAGCCAGTCATATCCGACTCTAGGGGTCAGTGCTCATCTCTGTTTCAAAGCCAAAGAACCAGCACTGTCTGCTTCTGCAGACGTTTCCATGGTCATGTGGCAGACATGACTAGACACCGGAGCACATGGAACGCTGTTACCTTCCCACCGAAGTGGTCCCTATTTATCTACTTGCAATTTCTTGCTTTCGAACTGTTAGGTTGGCAGGAGCTGGGACAAAGACGGGAGCTCATTCTGTCCTTAGTAACCCTTTAAATCTTAATGGCAACCCTGTGGTTAGGGAACTAGGTTAGCTATTTTGGTAGATTGGATTTCTGAAGTAGGTATGTTAGTGCCACTTGTACCAACAAAATCCCTTTCTATTGCATTTTTGTCTCTGCAGAAATTCTTGTTTGGGTTAGGTTCTATTTTTAAGAAAGAAGAAGCACATACATGTTATTGAAAGTCTTCCCAGACATCAAAGCAGTGAACAGTGGTCAGTGCTTCAAAGTGGATTGAAATTTACACTTCTAGTTTGGGAAAGCTAGAAAATCCAAGGTTTAGCTCTCTTTAATTGTTCATCACTCTTAGCTACTCCATCATAGAAAAGGAGTAAGAGTGCTGCTTGATTGTTTTTCTCCGGCATCACAAATCTAGGAACAGACTGTGAATACCTGCAGAGGAGCAGCTGTGCTCAAACAGCTATTTACATGTGAGACCATGGCTGGCAGGATAACTCTGTGTTATGTATCTAGCTGCAAGGTGAGAGATTGGAAACTTTATTCTCACTGTGCTCCATGGGCAAACTGCACAGTCCGTGAAGAAGAAGGGAATGTAAAGTACTCCTGAGTATTCCTTGCCTAGAAAACCCTGAATAAATTGGGATCAACTTGATGTCACTCAGTTATTACTATCTGATGCCCCATCTGGACATCAATGAAAATTCTGGAGAAGTAAAGGCTGGAAATTGCACATTCTTAGCATTGAGAGTTAGTTTGAAACTGGGAGCTCTGGAGGAACAGTCTCCTAAACACAATGAATGCAATTGTTCATTTCACTCATCATGTCAGAAGTATAAATACTAAATGTGGATCAGTGAAATGTACATCAGAGCAGGGGTGGATTTACCATTAAGCAAAACAAGCACATGCTTAGGGCATCAAGGAATGGTGGCTCCACCAAAATTTTCCATAGCTGAATTTACCATGGTTCATCGGCCATATGGTGCAATACTGGAAATGGTGCAGCTAAACCAGGATCCGCAAAAGGAGCCCACATTAAATGAAAAAAATTACATACAGATGTATACAATAATAAGAAGAGCACTCAGAGAGTGCAGCTCATTCACTAAATCTGGTAGGCCGAAGTGCTGTTGACTGCTGTTAAGAGGCAGTTAATTTTTTCTCTACACTGCAATTACTCTGTACCTTTTTTCCAGCCTCAAGCAGCTGGTGAAAAATTCTTAAACGTTATATTGGAAATGAAAGTGTCTTAAAATCCCCCTCTGATACCAGATGGGAGGCACATGCTATGGCAACAGCAGCAATTTTGAAATCTTTCCTTAAAATTTTAGAAACATTGGAATATATAGCCAAAGACCAATCACCAAAAGGGAGGTGCTAAAAGGAAGCAAATAATGTTGCAGATAAGATGAGAAAGCTAGAATTCGTTTTTTTATATTGAATATTTGGAATGAGATTTTGCAGAATTTTCCCAGAGTAAGCCAAGTTCTACAAGATGAGGATGTGAACTTAAAAATATGTGCAGATCTGTATGTATTATCAGCTGTCCAACTGCACACTTCATGAGATGAATTTGAAAGATATGAAGTAGCTACAAAAGAAATGCTAGCAGATGTTAATGATAAGGCAGCTACAACTTTGCAAATGTATTGGAAAGAAGGTACCCAATGACAGAGATGCACTAGAAGTATATCTGAATGCCAGAGGTAAGTTTTCTATCACCATCTTTTACACAATTGTTGATACACTTGAAAGTGATGTGAAAAGAAGAGGAGAGATATACAAAGAAATAGCAGAGATATTTTCTCTTCTAAGTGATGTGCCACATAATGTCACTTAATCATCTACTAACATTGAAAGGTATTCTCAGTGCTGTCAAAAGCTGGTTGATGCTTACCCAGAAGACTTCAACAGTAATTTCTCAGCAGTTTCATTCATATGTGCACCATAAATTCAGTGCAACAAAAAGTGCAACAAAAAAAATGTAAAAACAAGATTCAGCCATGCTGAACTTTATAAAATAATTGTTGAAGTCATTATTGAGTGTCTTTCCAAATGTAGACATTGGCTTTCATATATTTTTAAGAATAATGGTCACAAATTACTCAGCTGCGAGTTCATTTTCTCTGATGACGTATATAAAAAAATCCCATCAGAACAACTATGCAACAAGGTAAGCTGGATGCCTTACCTCTTTAAAGTATATAAGCAGGTGTGTTAACAACATTAGTTTTGAGGATCTGATCAAAGACTTTGCAATTACAAATGTAAGAGAAAACCTTTCAAATACAAATAAAGTGGAAGTATACAAAATAAACATTTTCCATCTTACTGTAAGTTTTGTTAAATTTGATAAATACATTTTTATTTTATGGTTTACTATTTGTTAGGACATTTTTCTGTTTTGGGGTATTGTACAAAGATTGCTGCCCAGTGGAATAGTACAACTTTAAGGCCCCGCAAGTGTTCTAAACACAGGTGTACATAATAGAGCCACAGACTGATTGCCCAGCTGTGCATGCCTCATCTACGTGCTCCTGAAACAGCCCAGCTGTGGCTGATTAGAGAATCTGCCCAGCAACACCAGGGTATAACTGTGGCCCTCTGGGAAGGGTCTATGGAGGAGGTTGTCATTTTGAGGAGGCTGTTATACTGAAGAGAAGGACTGAGCTACTGAGAGACTACAGAGGCTGCTGAAGGAGGTCGTGCTGTTGATGAGAGTTCTCTTCAACTGAGAAGAAAGAACTGCTGAAGACTACCAGGACTCTGTGCTTGCTCTTGGGATTGGAGCCAACAGAGGAATCCAAGCTGTGTACCAACTGAGGGGCTTGGAGAGAGGGAGACTGTTGTATATAGACCTGTGTTTGTCTGTCTTCCCCTCACTGTTAAGTAAAGCGCACCTTTCACTGAAGGCATATGTGTGTGTGTTGTTGCACCTAAAAGCTTTCGCTGCGTAACAGCTTAAAAGTGCTACTCTGCTACCGAGACACACATATCGCTGGGGACTCCCTGATACTATTGCTTATATTTTGAATTAAATATACATGGGGGCACCAAAATCTTTTAAGAGCTTAGGGTCTCTAAGGGTCTTAATCTGGCCCTGCATCAGAGTGAAGACCACTATCAGCATAGCTTTATTCTCAAAGTCATATGTGCTTCTCTCAGAGAAACATCTGACCCTTCCACTACTAGCCATTTCCCTGTCAGACAAGACCCCTTGCCTTGGTCCCCCCATGACCCAGCCAGACCTCACTTAGACTATATTCCCCAGCACCAGCACAGGTCCTGGGGAATATATATCCAAGACTCATGGATAAGTCTGCCTGGATTTTCCAGCTGACTGCCACAGCTGCCTGAGATCCAGAGAAGGGCTTCTGGGAATTGAAGTTCCAGAACAGCTGGAATGCCAAGGCTAGCCATCACTGACCTAGGACATATTCTGCTCCTTCTGCTTTTTTTCTGACTTTTTGAAAAAAACAGTTTTAATGGGGTGGCCAGCAAGTTGCAAATTATGTTTATTTTTATCTTTCCTTCTGTAACAAGTAACCACTTAAAATGAATGGGCAGGGGAACTAAACTCAAATTTCCAGTATTCACTGGATCATGGAGAAAATAATAGAGTACCAGAAAAACGTCTACTTCTGCTTCGTTGACTAAAGCCTTTGATTGTGCAGATCACAACAAACTGTGGCAAGTCTTTAAAGAGATCAGAGTACATGTCTTCTAAAAAAACTGTATGTCAGCCAAGAAGTGACAGTTAGGAACAGATATGGAACAGCTGATTGGTTTAGAATAGGAAAAGGAGTACAACAAGGCTGTATGTTGTCACCCTGATTATTTAAATTGTATGCAGAGTACATCATGCATAATGCGTTGCTGGATGATGCACAATTGATATTTCTGGGAGAAATATCAACAACCTGAGATATGAAGAAATGAAAGCAGTGACAGACTTTACTTTCTTGGGATCCGAGATCACTGCAGATGATGACTGCATCCATGGGAGAGAAAAAAAACCAAACCATTTATTCCTTGAGGCAAGCTATGGCAAACCTTAGCAGCATAATAAAAATGAGAGACTTCACCCTGCCAACAAAAGTCTGCATAGTTAAATCAATGGTCTTTCTAGTAATAAGATATGGCTATGAGAGCTGGACCATAGAGAAGGCCGAGTGAGAAGACTTTTCAGAATCTCTGCACTGCAAAGAAAATCACTCCTTGAAAGGACAGATACTGAAACTGAAGCTCAAATACTTTGGCCACCAAATGAAAAAAAAAGAGGAGAAATTGGAGAAGGCCCTGATGCTAGGAAAGATTGAAAGACAACATGGTTAGACAGTATCATTGATGCAGTAGGTGTAGATCTGGGCAGGCTCCAAAAAAAGGCGGATGACAGAGGAGCCTGGCATGCTGTGGTCAATCGGGTCAACTGTGCGACTGAACAACAGTAATATAAACATTATTTAAACCCATGTTTTAGCAGCTTTTTAGAGGGCTGTGGTGGCTCAGTGAAGAAGTTTCCCTTGTTATCCTCATTTGGGCATTCCCTGAGTGGAGTTTCTTCTGCAAAAATCCTTTCAACCCAGAATAATTTTTGACACAAAATTATTATTAACAGCTTTTTATTTGATTGTGATTCTTTTCTCCCTTTATTCTCACACAATCTGTTTATCTGGTCTTTGCAAAATCTCTCACTCATGCTAGCCAAGTGCCTTTTAATGTTTCTTTTCATAGAAATTAGCATGTGTCCTTTGTGTTAGTAAAATATATGATGATGTAAAGCAGCATGCCACAACAGCACTGCTAACAGACTGCTGTTCATGTTGTTTTGTATAATAATGCCTAGCAACAAAAATGTGTCAAAAATGTTTGGTGACTTTTGGGATACAGCAAAATGTTTAGAGCTAATGGTCAAATTGCACACTTTTAACATTGTTCATTTGATTTGAAAGATTGTTCCAAAGTGCAGTCCATCACGATAAGCCCGCAGAATTGTCATGACAAGTTAGTAAAGGCGGCTTGCCTGCACTTTGAGTGAAATGAAAGATGTGTTGGCTGAATGTGGAGAAGGAGTATTATTTTGGCTCCTGTTTGAAAAGGGCACACAGAGGAAGTAAACAAAAAAAAATCTTATCAATATTGTTCTAACAGTGTCAGGAAAAATTGAGAATTATTATTATTTAAAGGGGCTGCCAAGGGTCTGGGAGCAATACCTGGTTTGGATTTCATTTAGGCCCTACATATAATTTTTGGTTCATTACCTGAATAGTAACACCAATTCTGCACCATTTTTTTCTTGTGCCACTTATGTCGAACTGCTACCCATTCAGCAGAAGTCAGGTTATGCTGGCATTGAGGGCAATAGACAGAAGGCAATTATAGTCCTATTCAAGTAAACACAATGACACTTACTCTGCACTCCAGCAAACACAGAAGAATCAATACTGGATCTTGGTGAGTACGAATGCTGGTTATTGTCATGAGCCTGTCAAAAGGATCACAGTACTGTACCAGCTTTCAGGTTATCTCTGACTGCTCTGAAATGGTAGTGTAGACACATGGGCCTAGCTTATAGGATATTCTACATAGATATGCACATTTTATCCTTTATCTGGAATCTGGTTACTAGTTTAATGTGAATGGCCTCCTTCTTAGCTTCCTGAAGGGCTATTTCAGATGCTGTTGTTATGGAACACTCCTCATAGGATGACTCAGTCTGCTTGAACAAATACCAGAATGTGGAAGTAAGCAGATAGAAGAGGGGGTGGGGGAGCTAGTTAACATGCACTTAGCAATGTAATCCTTATTCAAAAATATGATGTCTCTAGAAGTTTAAGATGAACCACCTCTAGGGGCTAAATAGTATAAGACTTCCTTTGTCCTCACATAAATCCCATTATGCTGGCAAAGTGCCCTTGCATCTCCTACTTACTTATCATACAGTTTGTTGATGAGTTGACGGGTCTTCCAGAAAACTTGCTCTGCCATAATTTCTACCAGCAGATTTTTTTTTTTTTTTTTAAAAAAAAGGAAGTATGTGTGTGTGAGAAAGGTTGGATTGTGCAAATATGGAGCTGGGTTGTACCTTTTCCAAACCTCCTCTATTCCCCTCTGATGGCACATAGTTAGACCACAGTGAGAATAATCATAAGCAATTAGAAAAAAACAAAACAAAACAAATTTAGGTGGAATTTAGATTCAACACAGCTTCAGCTAGTCTAGTGTCACCTCTGCTGACCCTCCTTTATTGCCCCATCATGGTTAGTTAGGATTGTGTTCTAATTTAATGTCCCAATAATAATGGTAAAACTATGTCAAAGAGTTAATAAAGGAAGCTGTGGTGTCTCAGTGGTTAAGAAGCTTGCCTTGTTAGCTGGAAGGCTGGCAGGTTGGCAGGTTGAGACCCAGGTACTGCATGACGGATTGAGTGCCCATCTCTGTCTCAGCTTTTGGGAGCATGAAAGGTGCCTCATTTAGGTGTTCCCTGAGTGGAGTTTCTTCCACAAAAATCCTTTCACATCTTTTGTAGTGTATCTGTATCTTCCCAATTACTTTTACCATTATGCTGTATGGTCTTACTAGAAATGTAAAGGTGGGGAAAAAACCTGGGAAAATTGGGAAGGGAAAATTGACTGAAGAAAATTGGAAAATTGGGGGAAAACACAATTGATGCTTCTACAGTTCATGGGCATGAGTTATTTTGAAAGAAAAGCCTTTAGCAGGCTGGGAGCATACAATTCCACATCGAGCAGAGCACCATAAACTCACATAAGTCACACACTATAGATGTAAACCTTCTGGGAATTTTGAAAGGAGGGAAGTTCACACAAATAAAGCATTTCAAGAGTGCAGGGAAAAATAAATGCATTTCAGAAACAACAACAATAGATTTTTCCAAAAATATCATCCTTTTTATTCCCTTGAATTTTATTTCAGATAGTAGTTCCCAAAATCATTCTATGGCTTACATTACAAAATTAGGTTTACATATACCATTAATGAAATAAAAATATTTCTTTTACTAACAGAAAATACAATAATCCATTTAACTGAACTAATGGAACAGTTATAATTGGAAACTTTAGATTTAACAAAATTCAGTGAGTAAGTAGAAGATAACAAAATAATGAGTTTTTTACATTTACTTTATGTTCCCAAAAATGTCTACAATTTTAATTATTTCCACACTCAGCAGATGACTCAAAAGTTGCACTTTCTTCAGCTTCAGTTGTAGCAACACTACTGTATTCTTTTGAAAACCCACCACTTTTATTTTCCTCCGGAAGCAGGTGGGAATGGATAGCCACTAATGTATTGACTTTTGTATTCATCAAATGATTTCGATCTGTATTGTGTGTTTTCCCATAAACAGACCAGATACATTCAGAAGAAGCTGACATCAGGGTAATGAATAACAGCTTTATGGTGAAGCGTTTCATTTCGTTTATTCGATTTATGTGCCACCCTACTCGGTAAAAACCAACTCAGGGCGGCTCACAACATACAACCGAATATAATGTTACAATTCAATAGACCAGCATAATGTCACAGTATAATCAGATATCATACATCAATAATTCAAAAGAATAGGATATCATAAAATACAATAATGTACAATAAAGTAAAGCCCCAATATACGTTATAAGGTTACAAAAATATTATTAAAAACATAGGAACATTACACAAAATATTACAAAGGGGGAAGAAGGGGGGGTACAGAAAGGCTGGGTAAGCACAGGTGAAAGTCCGGAAGTTCTAGTGGTGGCGGCGGCACTGTTTCAGAGCCACCAGCTTCGTGCTCAGCTGGGTCTTCTCCTGGCTGGACTGGCCACAGAACTCCCTGCCCCAGCCATGGCCAAATCAGGCCTCTTTGTCACAACAGAGCAGTTGTTTGGAGATATCTGATCTCTGGAATCTGCCTCTTTGGAACAAATAGTGGTGTCGCTAGGGGGGACAGGGCCCCCGACCCCAGCAGCACTTTCAAGGGGGCAGCATCCCCAGGGAAGGCAGAGGAGGAGGAGGGCACAGGGACGCGTGAGTTTGCGCGCGTGCATGTGTGTATGAGAGAGAGAGGCGCGATGCAGCCTTTTGTGAATCCCTTTGAACAAGGGCGATCTCTCCTCTTTCTCCTCCCCTCCTCCCCCGCAGCAGTGTGCTCTACGCTTTTCCACAAAAACTGCTTGCTCAAAAAACCCATCTTTGCCTTGTATTCTGCTATGTTCGCAATGACCCCCCCCCATCATGTCCCTATTTCTTCTGAATTATTTGTTATGAATGCCATTGCCCTGGAGACCTCATCATCTGATAAATGCTTTCCTTGGAAACACAGATCAACTGGATTTGCAGCAAAATGAATATCTCCTCAACAAAAGTTATCTCTTTCTCTTTTTATTTCCCAAAATTTCTGCCCCTCATTCTTTAGTCTGGGTGTTTTTAATAACAGTCCTTCAGGTCCTGTTGTTTTCCTTGTTATTTCAGAAAACATTTCAAGTATCTGAGACAAATGTACATTATCAGATTCTATTCCTTCTATAGCAGTAGTTATTGGTTTCAGAAGAGCAGCTGTAGATTCTACACAAGTCCAGAATACATCATGGTCCAAAACAATCTTCCATATTTGTTTATCGAGTGGTAAAGCATCTTGAATAAAAGTTGCTTGTATGAGACTTTTCAGCATTATCATTGTTCCTCCCCATCTGGTAACAGATGGCAGTTTCAGAGTTCTTGCAGAATACAGTAAAACGATTGGATCGTATAACACTAAAATCACATAACATTAAGTAATCTGGGGAGGAGAATTGGATCAAATAATGTTAAGGACCTTTGGGATGGATCGGATAACAACCGCTAAAGCCTGTGCGGTTACAATGTATCTGAGTTGCCATGGCAAGTGGGCGGCAATATAAATTTGAACTAATAAATAAATAAATGATATCTCTATGGAGCTTTAACATTATCCAATCCATCCCATAGGATTTTAACATGGATCGGGTACACTAAAAACCGGATAACACCAAGACTTGTGGAACCAAGTTTTAGCGTTATCCGGTATTTTACTATACTTCCAAGACCCTTTACTTTTCTCTTTTTGAATTCTCTTGAATGTTTGTTGAATGATGTGATGTTTCTTAACAAATTTGATAATTTTCTTGGCACCTGACTGAAGATCTTCCATTGCCTTTAACTTCATTATGTCATGAAGTAGCAATTTTTTATTTTTTATTAATTTTCAAAGAAAAATAAAAAGTACAGAAAAGTACGCTCTTGCTAAAAACTTTGAATTTTTATTACTATATTCAAAGTATTCTCTCTTTAAATAAACCAAATCCCTTTTCACTTTCTCAATATCTTTCCCAACTAATTCCATCCTTTGAAGTAGCAAATTTAAGTCATGTGCTGAACAACCAGATGTTTTCACTTGTGGAAATTTTTCATGAATGATGTTCCACGCATGTTTCATGGCTGCTAAAAGTTTTAGTTTCTTATATATGAAAATCTCATTACATATTCTTTACCAAATATGCATTTCTTGTACTGTTTATACACATATAAAATAAAAAATCTGAATGTAACTTGCAGAAATTACAAAGAAATACTATTTCCCCAATTTTCCCCAATTTTCCAGGTCCCCCCCCCCCCAAAAAAAAAATATCCCAGGTTTTTCCCCTCCTTTCAAAATTCTCAAGAATTCTACATCTCTAGGTCTCATGTACTTCTGGTGATAAATAATGAATGACTAACAAATGGCTCAAATCTATTATTATTATTATTATTATTATTATTATTATTATTATTATTATTATTATTATTATTATTATTATTATTATTATTATTATTATTATTATTATTATTATTATTATTATTATTTCAATTTATATGCCGCCCTACTTGGTCAAAGCCAACTCAGGGTGGCTCACAACATACAATTAAATACAATATAACAGTTCAGTAATAATACAATATAAAATACAGTGCAACAAGACAAAATAAATATAACACAATATGATAAGGCTACAGTCCATAATCAATATTCAGTACCAAATGGACAATAAACAATATACTCACAATACAATCCATACCCAATCCATACCCAATACAAAAATGAAAAAATAAATTATACACTAATCGATTAACAATATGAAATACTAAGAACAAGAGGAGCAAGAGGTCTAAAATCTATACCTTGTACGGCTTCTCACACCTGCTATACCTACTGTGGTATTGATGTTGGGAATAAAGACTGTGTTTTATATAGCAGCACTTAGGTTTTTCCTTTCACATTAACCAAAAAGTAGCTATTTTATTCATTTTGAGAAATTGGAAAACACAAAACCACTCAAATTTAACTATCATAGGAAATAATAATGTTTGGAGGTCTTAAAACTAGGGGTGTAAATCTTTCCTTCTTTCATCCTGATGAGCAAGGATAGGAAATAGCATTTTTCTTTCTTTGCCCTGCAAGCTGGTGCAATATTGTCGGATGCTGTCAAATCTGTAATTTTACATAGATTCTGTAATTTGCAAAAACAGCATAACCAGCAAAAATTGCTCACAATTCTCATAACTGCTGTTTGGTTGAATGGGCTCATAAAAATATTGACTCTTGGGTGGCTTCTTTGCATCCTTTTAGACATTTGGCTAGATTTTTTGTGCTTGCTGACTGTGTATATGTGTTCTGTCTCTTGAATAAAAAGGGGCACCTAATTATGTGTTGGAGGCATTTTTCTTAAATTGGAAAAATCTTGACAGGAAAAAGCAGTCTTGTCCCCTTCACACACTGGAGACAAGGAACTTCCTGGAGCTTGAAATTTCTCACAGAGACCTCCCAGCCTTTTGAGATGATGCAAAATGACTAGAAAAAAAGGATTTTGTGATTATTCTTCATATCATCACTCAGAACTGTAGCTAATTAAAATTTAAAGTAACTTTCAAAGTTCTCACAAATATTACTGTCATTCACATCAGTGCAACATAGTATGCATGTTCAGGGACAGATTACTAATAACAGAACTTGAAGCAGTGGTGTAAGTTTTGATGGGAAGGTCCCTACAGCCGTTTCCCTCAGGAGAGTCAGAAAATGAAGGCAGCTGCCTTGATTCATAGAAACAAGCCAGTTTCACTCAACCAGGAGTAAGATTTCAGTAAATCTAATAGGTCTTAATTTCAATGGAAGGCAACAAGCTGCACAGTCCCAAGATGCATCTAAAAGATGAGAATATTATACTGATTCTGAGTACTCTTTACCTAGAAAACTTTGAAAGGGGTTGTCATAACTCAGAAGTGACTGGATGGCACACAATTATTATCCTATTGCACCGTTTTGTGTGTGTAAGGTGAAGCTGTGGAAGTGGTGGTGGTGGGAATCTCAGCAGGGAAGAAATAATATCTACAAACCACTTCTGTAGATGTGTTGTAATGTGATTCAAGTTACCAATTTCACAGACACAACGTGAACAGCATGATCATGAACCCATGCAATCAATTGTGCAATCGTGACATGAACCAAACAGGAGTAATGTGCATGCTGACTATCTTGGCATAATACCTGGCAAAATTCTACAGGTGTAATTTTGTGTTATGTCAAGTTGAACAGGAATTCAGGTAGTGTTGTTAGAAAAAGTCATTACTCTTCCAAGCAATTCAACAGGAGCGGGAAACCAGGGGAGGGATCATCATCTGATCCTGGCATCACTGGTATTAAGGAGGAAGGAAGCACCAGAAATTTGATCCTACAAATCTTGTCTCTATTGCACCATTCACTGGATAGGAAAGCCATGTAAGAATAAGGTTCTCAAGTGGGATTCAGTAGGAGGAAGGGGCACTCTTCTTCAATGATGGTATGTAACAGGTTCTCACCAGTTCGCCAGAACCGGTAGTAACTTTTCCCAGTGTCCTGGAGAACTGGTAACAGCTTTTGGGGGGAACCACATTTGGGGCTTACCTTTTCACTGGACATGTGTGCCAAGCACTTGGTGTGCATGCACACCTACAGCACTTGGCGCGCATGCGCAGCCTCCTTACTGTCCTCCCAAGTGGGGAGGAGGAAGAGAAGCTGCTAGCCTGAAGCTCTCTATAGCCTGCTTCCCAGGGTAAGTGACTCACCTTTGGATGTGGTGTGTCTGTGTGTATTTAATACCTTTACCTATATTGATGTAATACCACAGTTCCTAAAAAAGCCTGGCGGCCGGCAGGTCTGACTTGGGGTTTTTAAGCAAAGTCTTGGAGTTACCTCATCAATAAGCTACACCTGTGCTGTTCCAATTGCTGTTCCAATTGGAGAACCCTTAAGGAGGTACAGCTGTTTTACATTTATATTAAAGCATATTATCCTAGAGAACCGGTACAATGACCATATCCATCTTGCAACATGGTGCTGCCCAGGCACTTATACTAACAGGGTGTGTGTGTGTGGGTGTTTGGGTTGGTGGGTGTATTTTAATGTAATTTTTATCTTAATTAATTAATTAATTAAATTTATTTATGGGTTTGTGTTGTGGGTGGGTGGGTTGAGGTGTGTGTGTGTGCGCACTTATTTTTTTTATTATTTTATGTTTACTTTTTTCTTTGGTCCCACCCATGACATCATGACATCATGACCTTAGCTCCGCCCACACTGTGATGACATCACAGTGGAGTAGTAAAATTTTTGACATCCCACCACTGCTCTTATTTGAGATTCAGGGGAACAGGAGGGATGGGAGGCAGCTTTTGGATTGGGCTAGGCTTTCAAAAAGAGAGTTAAAGCATGGAAAAAGCTTTCACATTGCAACATCCACAACTGATCTTTTAAAATAGTGGCTGCTACCTTCAGATTAATATTTTTTCTAGATTTTTCTCGCTAGTTTAGCCAAGTTATCCTGCTATGTTAATACTGCCAGTGACTCAACACTGAGTGTCAGGCGGTGGTTAACTAACCTGACAACCCTGAGGACTAATGGCCTTGTGTGGCAAATTCCACAGGGAAGGGTGATGGTCCCCAAGTGGATTAAATCACACTTGAATCCATCTTCATGGAGGGCAGCAGTTTCATCAATACTGGCCTGGGGCTGATGAGGACTTTGTGTGCCAGAAGGGCTCAGGACCAGAAAGTGACTTGCGGAACTGGATCAATGGTTTGGGGTTTATGTTGCAATGTGGAAGGGAGATGAAAGGCCACTGCGTTATATTCTCAGGACAGTCTTCATGGCTCATTTCCATTAGGATCACCAATATTTGGATTCAGATATGGCAGAAGATTTTTCTCAGAGTTACTTCCCTTGAAGCATCCACTTATGGGACATTTCAGTTCTTTCTTTCATGAGGTTTCTCTATTTCAAAAAGAAAGTTACTCTGTATGCCAAACAGGTTTTCTAACTGATTGGCTTCTTTATGAAGCTCTAAGTGGCATCTCAATATCTAAACCCTTTTTTTGAAATAGCCCTGGCCTTCCTGCTGCCAGAGTGTCATTTGTTTTGTCTTGAGATTACAGCTGGTCTATATCAGAGGCAGGTGCACCAGCACTCTCTTTTGTTCCATCCATCATTGGCTGAAGGCTTTTAGTGCTCTGCAGCTCCCTTCAGTTCCTACTGGGGAGAACTACATGATCAGTTTGAATCCAAATATGATTTGGGAGCTCATCTGTTTGCTCAGACAGGTATTGGAGATTTCTCTATTCCATTTGATGAAGTAAAAACCAACAAGTAGAGTCTGAGCCTCATAGTTTGTGCAGTCCTGCCTGGCTAATAATAAATAGCTTCACAAACCATATAGAACATTTCCATTCCATCCTATAAATTATGTCGGGGTGACCAACCTTTTTCCGCAGTGGGCCAGACCATGCCCCCCAGAAGTGGAAGCAGGTACATTTACAGCTATTGTAAATGCACCCACTTCCACATTTGTGCATGCGTGGGTGCATTTTATGGCTGATGTAAACACATCCGCTTCCACTTCTGGGTGTGGTGGAGGTGGCAATGGGCTGGATGGAATGGCATTGGGAACCCCTGTCTTACACTTTTAGGGTGGACTGCTATATAGCAAAGGTAAAGGTCACCCTTGCTCAAAAGCCAGTCATATCTGACTCTAGGGTTCAGTGCTCATCTCTGTTTATAGCCAAAGAGCCAGTGCTGTCTGCATTTGGAAACATTTTCATGGACATGTGGCAGGCATGCCTAGATACCAAAGTACACAGAACACTGTTTACCTTCCCACCAAAGTGGTACCTGTTTATCTCCATGCAATTTCTTGCTTTTGAACTGCTAGGTTGGCAGGAACTGGGACAGAGACGGGTGCTCATTCCGTCATGCAGTACTTGGGCTTTGAACTGCTAACCTTCTGCCTCCCAGTCAGCATCTTAACCACTTGTATTAAAACCAACAACAATAAGGATGCCTCAGCAGCTATGTTTTAACATGATACCAAAATGAGATTAATGCAGTGGTGGGCACCCAAAAAATTACTACCACACTGTGGGTGGAGCCAAAATCATGGTCAGAGCCAACATCATGATGTCATGGTCGGAGCAAACATATTGATGTCATGGTCGGAGCCAATGATGTGGGTGGAGCCAACATAAAAAACCCATAAAAATAAGTACGCATAAAAATACAAATTAAATAGACATAAACATACATAAAATACACATAAAACACATAAAATACATATTAAAATAAATACACATTAAATAGACATAAAAACACATAAAATACAAATTAAATACACATAAAAAACATAAAAATACAGATTAAAAATAAATACACATTAAATACACATTAAAATACACACCCAACACCCAAAGGTGAGTCACTTACCCTGGGGAGGAGGCTATAGGGAGCTTCAGGCTAGCAGCTTCTCTTCCTCCTCCCCATTTGGGATGACAGCAAGGAGGCCACACATGCACACCAAGCGCTGTAGGCACACATACACACCAAGCGCTTGACGTGCATGCACAGTGGGAGAACTGGCAAAAAGGTAAGTCCCCAAGGTGGTTCCCCCCAAAAGCCACTACTGGTTCTCTGGGACACTGGGAAAAGTTACTACCGGTTCTGGCAAACTGGTGCAAACCTGTTGCTGCCCATCACTGAATTAATGTCAGTTGTCTAAGGCAGGCCATTCTGTTACTGGGCTTCTGCAACTGAGAAAGCCTTTTCTTGTGTTTTTACATAGTGGATCATTCACTATTGTGGATCACTGAAGAGCCCTCCCCCAAGCACAGCTTAGTGATTGGTTAGTTTTGTATAGGGAGAAGGGTTCTCTCTGCTATATAGGTCCCAAGCTGTTCAGGGCTTCATAGGTTATCATCAACAGCTTGACTTAGATCAAAAGTAAATAGGTAGTTAGTGTAATTGTTTCAGAACTGTTGTCATAAAGACTCTCAGAAGTGTTCCTGCCAGCACTGTAGCTGCCATGTATTGCAGTCACTGCAGCATCCATGTGGTCTTCAAGTGCAGCCCCACATAAAGTGTAGTATAGTAGTCTAACTGGGAGACATATATCTTCCCAATACACTTCAATAACTATGTAGTCAGGTTCCAAGCAGGTATGAACATGTATGAGCAATTTCTTCAAAGTGCTTATTAAATTTATTATAGCTAGTAATTGAAGATTCCATTCCTGACCTCTTTGAGCCAGATCTCAACAGACTTTTCATTATTTGAAACAACTGTGTTGAGTGGCAAGTCAAAGATCACCTAGTGTGGGTAAAGAAGTAGGATAATAGGGACAATAAGGAGTCTTTACTTATTTCCAACCATATTCCTTTAGAGACCTGCACCATTTGCATTGTAACTATTGTCTAGCTTATTTCATCAATCATAGTTCTTCTGCAAACCAAACAGCAGATTATATTACAGTATAGTAGTTAGAAAGACTGCTACTCAATGGCATGAATTCACAAACTTGGACAGACACTGTGATATACCATCATACTACCCATCATATTTGTTTGGTTTTTGGTCTTAAATAACATTATTATTAGGTTTTTGTACCACCCCCCACCCCCAACAACCAATGTTTATTTTAAATTGTAAATAAAATTTTAATGCACCAATATCCTTGAGTGTAGCTCAAGAGTGACATCACTGGCCATGGCAAATTGCTGTTAATTAAAGAGTTCATTATTATTATTATTATTATTATTATTATTATTATTATTATTATTATTATTATTATTATTATTATTATTATTATTATTATTATTATTATTATTATAGTTTTGGGGTGTTTGTGACATCATATTATTGCATGTAAGTAACTTGTACCCTGAAATGATAACAAGTTAACTCTTTAATTGGCAGCAAACTACCACAAACCAGTGATGTCACTTCTATTGCATAGATGGAGTGATGCAACAGGATACCAACAATCTGTGTTTTTCTGCTTCCTCTATTATTTTAAATTATAAATCGCGGGGGCGTGGTTTGATGGAGTAGGTGAAAACAGCGGCTTGTTCTTCCTCCGCCATTAAATGAGGTTCTCAATGCGATTTATGTAAAAAATTAAGGCGGATTTTGGGGGGAAAAGGACTGCTGGAGCTTTTGAGAAGTGCCCCCGACCGGGGTCGGAGTTGGAACTTACAAAAAGCGGAGGATCGGCGGACCAGCGGGAGCGAGCGAGCGGGGCCTGGAGAGTTGTGCTCCGGTCGGCGGGGGGGGGGGCCCCCGGAGGCTCGAAAGAGCTTCGGGGTGCCCGTCGTCGCCTGTAGAGCCGCCTCCGGTGTCGGAAGGAGTTCGGAGCGCACCGCGAAGCCTTTTAAAAACTGAAAGCCGAAAGAGGGTCCCTTGGAGCGAAGGCGAGTGGCTTAATTAAAGCGCAAAGCTCAGCCGGCTTGAAGTGAAGCGCGCACCCCGGAGTCCCCCCCGCGAAGTTTGTGAGTGGAACTGGGTTATTTGATTAAGTGAGAGGGGGAGACGGGGGGAGCGCGAAAAGAAATGACTGATAAGTGAGAGCCGGTCGGGGGACAAATAAGCGACTACACGGGGCTTGGAAGCGAAGAAGAGGGAAAGAAGAGAGGGAACGGATCGGAGTGAGTGTATGGCGGAACTGCTCAGAGCGTAATTGGAAGAAAGTTTGTCCCTGGATCCTGGTTAGGAGGTTATTTGGACAACAATTTTAATAAAAGCATTTTGAACTGCGTTTTGAGGGAGTGAAAGGAAACTGTGTTTGGGTGTTTGGATCTGGGACAAAGGGGGAGCGAAAATGAGAGCAACAACAATGGCGGAGTTAATCGAAACTTAACTCCGAGGGCGGAAACGAAACTGAGAGCAGCATCGAGACGAAGAAGAAAAAAGGACATTGCTTTACTTGTTTTTTTTTTGGAGGTTGGTGGTCGATTAAGACTTCTGTTTTGTGCATTCCGGTCTGTTATCCCCTAAAGCGGAGACACTTAACTTGCCCATTTAAAGAGGAAAAGCAGCAGCGGTCATAATATTCTTATATTTAGATCCTCCTTCCCCCCCTTTTCTGCTCCCCCCCTCCTCGCCCTTTGGCTTGTACAGTACAGACAATAAGAGTTCATTTTGCAGACTGTGTATTACATAAAAGGTCACTGAGCTTTTGATTTCTTTGATATTAAGGTTTTGAAATATAAAGTTTGAATTAGCAGATAAGTATAAGAAATTTGAGCATAGCCAATTGTTGATATAATTGATATAATTGAAATAGAACTAATTTAGGAGGTGGGATTATTAAGCAAAAATCACATACTTACATATCTGGAGTGAAAAATTTTAATAGGCTATGCAAGAAGGGGAGGATACAGTCAGGCCAAAGGGGAGGAGAGAAAAGAAAGAGAAGGATCAAAAAGACAAGGAAAGGCATATACCATCACCAACGATGGAGACCACAACAGTACCAACGGAGACCCAAGAAGCTACAGGAGGACGACCAGCAGACATGCCGGACAGAATGGACAATATGTGTGCTATTTTACAACAATTGGTTAAAAATGGAAAAGATAATCAGGTTGCAATGCAAAAATTGAATAAAATGGTGGAGAATAATTGTGAAGAAATGAAAAAAGATAGAGAACTGGCCAGGTTACAACATGAGAGCCTGGCCAGGACTCTTATTGATATGCAGAAGGAGGTTGCAGAGAATACAAAAAAGATTAAAGTGATTACTGATACAATGCAAAAAGATCTAGAACAGGTAAAGATTTCTGTGAATGAAGTGTATAT
The DNA here is from genome assembly GCA_030440675.1 of Furcifer pardalis. NCBI lineage: Eukaryota > Metazoa > Chordata > Lepidosauria > Squamata > Chamaeleonidae > Furcifer > Furcifer pardalis. The sequence goes on from CP126894.1 coordinate 130,241,060, forward strand.
TCAAGAACATTTAACTGCCTCAAGAGTATCTGTCCAAGAGAAAAAGATGATGATGGTGGAGGAGGGGCAGAGAAAACAGAACCTTGTGATACGTAAAATGGCCGAACGAACGCCAGACAAGCTGAGAGATAGAGTATTGGATTGGTTGAATTCTTTGAAAATGGGGAAAAATTTTGTGGCAGAAGACATTGGAGCGGTGTATAGAGTGGGGGGAAGGCGAGATAGGAGAGCATCAAGGAATGTTTTGGTTAAATTTGCAAATTGGGCGGATAAGTTAAAAGTGATGGCTTATATCAAACAAGCAGGGTCTGGCGTTCTAAAAATTGAGGGTACTGATGTGGAAATCTACAACGATATAGCACCAGAGGAGAGAAAATGGAAATTCATGATGAAACCAGTGACGAAATTTCTGACCTCAAAAGATATTAAGTACAATTGGAGATTTCCACAACAGTTGAGATTTTTTTATGAGAAAAGATGGCATGTATTGGACGACAGAACAGATGTCTTGGAGTACTTGACTCAACTTGGGTTCATGAAGGTGGCTAGTCCAGAATGGATTACAATGAGAACTGATTTGTACGCGGCTGGGGTGATGGGTCCGGTCTTGAATAAGGAGGGGGAGGTTGAGGGGGCAACGGGAGGAGGGGATGTGTCAGGAACACCGAGTGCTGAGCTTTTTGAATAAGTAATTAGTGGAAATAAAATCATGATGGTGGAGGGAGGGGGATCACAGAAGAATACAATGCTTTTTTCTACCAGTCCCCCCCTCCCCTCTTTGAGAGTCAGAGGCGATATCTTGGAACAAGATGTGGGGAGGGTAACAGAAAACGAAAGAGTAGGTAAGTTTTTTCTTTTCTTTTTTGTAGTTGTAACACTATGCATTCTTTACCAAATATTTTATTTTACTGAGTTATGTTGTAGCGAGAACTCACAATTTTCTTTTTTGATATTATATTGTTTTCAATCATTTGTATCTTTTTTTTTAGATTTTTAGTAGGGGGTGGGGATAGCACGTCCGGGGAGGAATGTAAAAGAAGGGAGAGATTAGTAAATACAGATGGTTAAGAGTATAAGATTGTTAACATGGAATGTGAAAGGAACAGGGAATGCCGTGAAGAGGAGGAGGTTGCAGATAGCGCTCAATAAATCTAGAGTTGATGTCATCTTTCTACAGGAGACTCATCAAAAATCGGCAGATACTAATAAATTAGTTGTGAGGGGAATTGATACTTATGAAATGGCTTATGGGACATCAAAGGCGAGGGGTGTTGCAATCCTTATTTCTGAAAAATTGGGCTTTAGTGTGACAAAATCTATAGCTGACCCAGAGGGGAGATACTTGATAATTAAGGGGAGGATTGAAGACGAGGATGAAGAGATAACCCTGGCAAATATATACGCTCCAAATACTAATCAGGAAGAATTTTTAGAAAAATTAAGAATAATTTTAAATAATGAAGGAACGAGGAATATGATCATTGGGGGGGATTTCAATTTGTTAAGCTCTGAGATGGATACTACAAGTACTAAAAAGAGAAGTAAAAAATATATTTTGAGTGATTGGGTAAATTCAATGAACATAAAAGATGTATGGAGGGAATTGAAAGGACAGGAAAGGGATTATACTTACCATTCTCAAGTTTATGATATGTATTCAAGGATCGATTATATATTTGTCACACAAGGGTTATTGAAAAACATAGAGGATATAAAAATAGGGACGTTCAGAGAATCAGATCATGCCAAGATAACTATGGATATAAAATTGGGCGAAGGTGACAGGAAAAGATATGTTTGGAGATATGATCCAAAATTATACAAAGAGAAGAATCTGAAAAAAGAAATTATGGAAAAATGGGATGAATATTGGATATGGAATGACAATAAAGAGGTCAGCTCTGGAGTGTTATGGGATACAATGAAAGCGATTTTTAGAGGGGAATCAATAAAATTAAGCAGTTGGAAAAAGAAACGGAACATTAATAGAAATCAGGAATTGGAAACGCAACTAAAACAACTCCATCGGGAATATACAAAGGGCAAAGATCAGAGGGTATTATATCAGATACAGAAAACAAAGAAAGAACTGGAAGCCCAAGATATGGAAAGGGTAAAGAAGGATTTGATATTTTTAAAAAGAGAATTCTTTGAGTATAGTAACAGAAACTCTAAATTATTAGCAAAAGCAGCGAGGGATAAAAAGAACAAAGGTCAGGTGGGAGTAATGGTAGATGAGAATGGGAAGCGATGCAATAAAAGGAAAGAGAAAGCGGGAATAATAGAGGATTTTTATAAGGAATTATACTCAAAGAAGCAGGTAAATTTGAACAAATTGGAGGATTACTTCAAAATGAATAACTCTTTATTAATAACAGAAGAGCATAGAAATAGGATGGAGGAACAAATATCCGTAAAAGAAATTGAGGATGTAATTAACAAATTAAAACTGGACAAAGCTCCAGGAGAAGATGGGCTGCCTGCTGAATTTTATAAGGATTTCAAATTTTGGGTTGTTCCGAGATTACATAAATTATTTAATGGGATTCTAGAGGGAGAATCAACACCCGAATCTTGGAATAGATCTATTATTGTACTGATCCCTAAGCCAGGTAAAGACTTACATAAAATAGAATCATATAGGCCGATATCCTTGATTAACCAAGATGCTAAAAATTTTTCCACAATAATGGTGACCAGATTAAATAGCTTCATAGCCAAATATATAAAAGACGATCAAGTAGGGTTTATAAAGGGCAGGTATATGTCAGATCTCACAAGGAGGGCAGTGGACTTATTGGATATAGCTGACAGACAAAAGGATAAAGTAGGTTTTTTAGCCCTGGATATTTTTAAAGCATTTGATTCTTTGCAATGGGCAACAATACATGAGGTAATTAAATTTTATGGATTTGGAGTCAAATTCCAAAAAGTTATCAAGAACTTATATAAACAGGGAACAGCAACAGTGAAATTTAATGATAATTATACAGGAGAAATAAAATTGGAAGCTGGAACTCGGCAGGGCTGCCCTCTGTCGCCCACATTATTTGTTTTGGCTATGGAACTACTGGCAAATTTAATTCGGCAAGATAAAGAAATTGTTGGAATTGAAGGAAATAAAATAAGTTTATATGCTGATGACACATTAATCACAATTAAACAACCAATACAGGCAATATTAAGGATCAATAAACATCTGAATACTTTTGAGGAGATGACAGGTTTAAGGGTGAACTGGGATAAGTCCGAGATGATTCTAGTTAATGGGAGTAAGAAGGATGAAGAAGAAATAAAGCAAAAACTCAATATTCAAATTCCGGATAAATTAAGATATTTGGGGGTAATACTCGCTAGGAAAACTGGGGAACTTAAGGAATTGAACTATGGAAAACAAATGAAAGAGATAGACAAAAAAATATTACAGTACAACAAGTTGAATTTATCGTGGTTTGGCAGGGTTGCAATGTGTAAAATGATGTTGTTACCTAAACTAAACTTCTTATTTGATGCTCTGCCAATAAAACATACAGAAAAAGAACTGGAAAAATATCAGAATACCTTAAACAGATTTTGCAATGGGAAACGAAAAGCTAGGATACCTAAGATTTTATGGTATATATCACAAAAAGAAGGGGGACTGGGTATTCCGAACATTAGTAAGTATTATAGAGCCTTTCAATTACGAAATGTTATCAAATTGTTAATCAGGGAAGAGCCAATATGGGGAAAATTAGAATTTAAAGAGTTTTCTAGGAAAGGGAAGGCTTTTTTTCTATGCGGGGATAAAGATAAAAAAATGAGGATTCAGGGTGAGATGATAAGAGCAACAATTGAAGAATGGAACAAAGCAAGAAAGGAGCTTATCCCAGGGATCTCAATGGTTACAGAAGTAGAGGATTTTAATAACTTTCCGGTGAAAGTAGTAGGTAGGATTAAGGATATCTTATTAAAAAATGGGGTCTCTCTGTTGAAAGATTGGATCAAAAATTGTAGGGATTTAGAGAAGAGAAAGGAGCTTTATCGGCAATTGGAGTTGGATTGGTTTAAAGTCCTCCAGATAAATAATTGGAATAAGAAATTTTTTTCCGAAATGGGATCAGATAGGGAGCTTACAGAATTTGAAATATTGCTGGTCAAATTGAGAAAAGGAGACATAGGATTAAAAGGGATAGTTAGTCAATTATATAAAATTCTAAATAAAGGAGGGAAAGCACAACAAGTATTGAAAGAAAGTTGGGAACAAGAACTGGACACAACAATTACTGAGAAAACATGGGGGAAAATGTGGAGAAGACGAATTATGAGATCTATGTCGGTAAGAGTGAAGGAACATAATTACAAATTAATCTGGAGATGGTATAGAACCCCAGTAAGACTGCATTTAATGTACAAAGATGTGAGTGAGAAATGTTGGAGATGTAAAAAAGTTAGAGGTACATATGAATACATGTGGTGGTCTTGTGAGGTTTTGAAGGACTTTTGGGGGAAAATTGAGTTTGAAATTAAAAATATATTGGATGTGCAGGTTGAACTGGGGCCTAATACAATATTGTTAACTGAGATGGACAAATATAAAATGAGTGAGGATAAAAACGAGTTGATGGCGATAATGTTATCAGCGGCCAGACATTGTATAGCCAGAAATTGGAAAAATAATGAAAATTTACAAAGAAAGAATTGGTACAAGGAAATGTGGGATCTGGCACTCAATGAAAAGCTCACTTGGGAGATAAATTTTAAAAAGGGTAAAGTAACTGGTAACAATTTCTGGAGGATCTGGAAACCTTTCATTGAATATGTAATAGTAAAGAATAAGGGCATATCCCCTGCATCTGAGCAAAATGATTTTTGGAAAACATAAGTAAACATAAATCCCCGGACATTGTAAATATCACAAGGGTGGTTTTAAAGACATGAAGGATAGCTGAGATAGAGAATAACATATTCTGGTTACGAGGTGATAGATGGAGATATAGTTTGGAGATTGATGTAGTAAATACTGGTTTATAACGAGGTAACAATTTCTGATGTATGCTAACAATGTAACACTGTTATATATGTGAGATTTTATCTTTCTTTTTGAATTCTCCTTTAATATTCTTTAGAGTTATGTAATTCATTTTGTTTTATGTATGTGTCTTGTTTTGTAATATTTTATATACCTAATAAAATTTAAAAAAATTTAAATAAAAATTAAATTATAAATCGCATTTTATGTTCAAAATGGATTTGGTGATGGGAGACCAGAGATGGGAAGTCCTGAAGTTTTCAGGAAAATTAAAAGGCGGACAAGGTTCTAAAAAGTCTGATAAATAGTCAGGTGTAGATAGCTTTTTTCTCATACAATTTGCGTTGTTCCAAGTTCTATAATTTGTCTTTTAATTTCTGTTAGGTTCCTAAAATGTTACTCATTTGAAACATAGTTGTAGTTGAGGGAGGGGGATTGTCCTCACTTGAGCTGCAGAAGGCTTGCCAAATCTTGTTCATTTCAAAAGACTCGAGATTGATTTTAAAATTGCTTTGAAATTAAAGGACTCCACTCTTGTGAAGAGTGATTTGCATAGCATGCTTCAATGCAACATTTCAATTGCTACTTTTAATTCTTTGAAATTTCACCCATTTAAATTGTCACACAGTTTGAAATCCTCATCCTTGCTCTGTAGATTTATAAGCCTTCCTAAAAGTAGATTGCTGCTGTCAGTCTGCCTTTTTCCTTTCCCTTCCTGACCTGAATCTGAACAGGATGAATCTGTAAAAACAGGGTTGTAGCAGCAGTATAGATTGCAAGTGTGACTTTCTTTTAATATTTTTTACTACTACAGTAATACCTCATATAACATTAGTATCGAATAACACTAAAATCGCATAACATTAAGCAATTTGGGGGGGGGAGAATTGCATCGGATAACATTAAGATCCTATGGGATGCATCGGATAACAACCGCTAAAGCCTGTGTGGTTACAATGTATCTCTATGGATCCCATAGGATTTTAACATGCATCGGATAACACTAAAAATCAGATAACACCAAGACTTGTGGAACCAGGTTTTAACGTTATCCGAGGTTTTACTGTACTTGATATTGATGTTTATTGAATTTTTTGTTACTGTTTATTGAATTTTTTGTTACTGTAATGATATCTATGCTTTGGTATTCTGTAATGTTGATATCGACTATTATGATTTATTGATATGTTGTGTCTAGGAACTTGTAACTGTAATTTTATATGTGTTGTAAACCGCCCTGAGTTGGCTCTGCCAAGTAGGGCGGTATAGAAATTGAAATATAATAATAATAATAATAATAATAATAATAATAATAATAATAATAATAATAATAATAATAATAATAATAATAATAATAATAATAATAATAATAATAATAATACAAATCACCTAAATCTTGATCAGCCCAAGAAAATATTGGGGCAACGAGGGGTATGCTGATTCTTGGTAATCTTGGTAATGGCAACCTTGTGTTGCCAGTTAATTTTTCTCACACTAGGTCAGAGAAAAGGAACTATAGAATAAGTTCACCAAAAGGTGGCTTCATTTTGGCAGTTTCACATCTGGCCTAGTCACAGAAAAAGAAAAAATGTATGTTTTGATTTAAAATAGCCAAGACTGTGTTTATTAAATATTAGCCCTTCCCATCTGCATGTTAGAATGCAAAACAAAGACAAAGCATGTTTGCACTGCCTGCTGTAAGCTCAACATAAGTATCTCCAAAACACAAGGCAATTATATTATCTCCCCTTCATTGAAAGCACCCCTCTTGTATCTACTAGGACAGTGATGGCAAACCTTGGCATTCCAGCTGTTCTTGAATTTCAATTCACAGAAGCCCTGATCAACAGGAGTGCTGACTTGGTCTTCTGGTAATTAAAGTCCAAGAACACCTGGAGTGCTGAGGTTCACCATCACGGTACTAGGAAGTTATTATACTAATATCTTACAAGTTAAGAACAGCTTTTGTAGTTGTCAAGATATGGAGGAACTTTCACAGCCTGCCATGAGTGTTTTTCTTGCCTCTAGCCAGCAGTCTTTCTACAGGCTGAACCTGCATCTGTCTGTTTCAGCTGGGGCTAAGAGGACTGATGCATTTTAAATTTGATGACTTTAACACATTTTAGTAGCATCCATTAAAGTAATACCCCAGATAATGATTGCATCGGATAACACTAAAACCGCATAACAACGACAAATTTAGGGGGAAGATTTGCACCAGATAATGTTCTTTCTAGCGTTATCTGATGCATCGTAATGAGGAAGTAAAGGAGGCCAAAGCTCCTCTCCCCACCACTTCCCTCCTTCCCCCCCCCCAGCCCCAGTAATGGGGTGCCGTACTGCCAGGCTGGGAGCTGCTTGCCAGTGCTGGAGGACAAGCAGGCATTTCTTACCCCCGAACATATGGATGGTCCAGGCAAGGGGAGGGTGCATGGCCATCGTGGCCCTCTCAAGCTGGCCCTGCCCACTGGGAGTCCCGAGACCCTTCCTTCACCACCAGTTTGGGGACTCCCCACACCCACACCACACCCACTTGCCCACCAAGCAAACCCGGCCCGGCCCATGCTTCTTTTTGAGCCGCAGCATCCCTCGGAAGCGGGGCCTCTCAGGTTGGGTCAGCCCAGTTGCTCCTGCTTGTTACTGCAGGCTGGGCTGACTCGTGGCCAGCCCAGGGAAGGGAAGGTTGCATGGCTGTTGCTGCCCTCTCGAGCCAGCCCACCCACTGGGAGTCTTCAGACCCTTCCTTCTGCCACCAGATTGGAGACCCCAACACACTCCTTCTATTGCCCACCAAGCTAACTCAGTTCAACTCCTTACTTTCAAGCTGCCATGCCCTTTGGAAGCAGAGCTCTTGGTCAGCCTAGCTGTTCCTGCTGAGTTGTACGCTCTGACTGAGCCAGGCTTGACCAGCCGAGTGCAGAGCACAGAGCTATGCCTCATGCCAGGCAGAGGCAGCCGATCGCCGATGCAAGAGATCAGAAAGTGGAGAGGAATGGGGGAGCTCATGACGAACAGCAGTTGCCAAGGCAGCAAGAGATGCATGCATCAGATAAGGCTGAAAATTGCATAACGTTAAGACTTGTGGAACCAAGTCTTAACGTTATCTGATGTATTACTGTATGTATAAAGTAACATTCCAAAACTACGTGTGTTTTTTACTTCTCTGCTCATCAGTACAGGCACATCTTCAGTTATTGCTAAAAGATGCCTCATCTCTTTCCTGTTTGAGAAGCTAAGCAAACACCGTAACATACAACAAGCATGGAAACACCAGATGATTGACCGAGAAAAGACATGAACAAACCACATGGTGCCTCTGATTCTACAGCGCACATGCAACAAAGTAGCAGCTGTTGCAGTTTTGCACAAATTGTGTTATTTGAGCAAAACACATTCTTACAAAATCAGGACTGACAGAAAATATTCTATTATTTCTTGATCAGGGAGCAAAAAGACAAGGCTGCCTACTACTGAGCTAGGCCATTGAATGAAAGACCACTGAATGAGTTCAAACACTAGTTTCCTTCTAACATTTCTAGAATCTAACATATTTTACTTGTCCATTTTCTTTGAAACAGAATCTTTCTTCTGAATGACAGAATCTTGATGAATTTGCACATATATTTCCTAATATTTCCCAAACAATTTTGAAGTATTTGAGCAGTAATGTGGCAATTTGTGATGTGAATACATGAAACAGTACTCACTGGCTATTTAATATCTCATGAACAGCAACTAAACATATAAAAAGCCTAATCATGGAGTCTTTATAGATATTTAATACATTGATCTTAAATTATAGTATACTTCAATTAAGAGCATGTGCCTAATGTTATGGTTTCTGGGTTATTGCCAGTTCTCACTAGTCTGGTTAAGTGCATGCTTCTAACACCAAGAGAAACAGATTTCAGTTTCCTTTTCAGATTTCACTTCCTAATTTCTGAAGGTATTATTTTATATTGACTATTACTTGCCTGTTCACATTTAAGCTGAAACCCCTTGCATTTGAGATATGTCTTCTTCACTGCTATATATTGTGTATCTCACTAATTAACCCTGTAAAAATAACCTTTTCCCCAATTGTAACATTTATACTTAATTGCAGTATTTCATTAATGACCCATAGATGTGCATGTGAATGTGTGTGTAACAATCATTGATTCCAACAAGCATTTTCTTTCATCTTTTAAATATTTCTGGAAAAAGTGCATTTTAATTATAAATGATAAGGTGAGGTGTTACTTCCAGAATTTAATTGTTTGATTAAAATTTTAAAATACCCAACTAAGCTCCAAGATACAAAAGTGTAGTAAAAGAATAATTTCAAAGGAAATTGAAAAAAAATAAGATAAATAACATATTTTAAATTAAAGTATTAAAAGAAAGCAATGCAGGGAGAGACAACTTGAGTGACTTTAGCACCATTATTTATAAAAGGAGGAATAGAAAGGATATATTAATTGATGCCCTGCTGATAACTTCATGAAATCATCTATTTTACCTTCAGAACATATATAGAACTCCACTGGAGCAATCCAAAGGCCTACATAGACCAAGTGTCCTTTGCTCCAATGGTATCTCCCACAGGTCAGCAACTCTGCAGTTCAAGACCTGAGTACTGCATGATGGAATGAGCACCTGTCTCCTGCCAACCTAGCAGTTTGAAAGCAAGAAATTGCAAGTTGATAAATAGGGAGTGGTTTGGAATAGGAAAAGAGTAAGACAAGGCTGCGTTTTGTCATCCTGCTTGTTTAACTTATATACAGAGCACATAATGCACAATGCACGGCTGGAAGAATCATACGTTGGAATTAAAATTGCTGGGAGAAACATCAACAATTTGAGATATGCAGATGATACTACCCTAATGGCAGAAAGTGAGGAAAACCTAAAGAAACTCCTGCTTAGATTGAAAGAAGAGAGTGCAAAGGCTGGCTTGAGACTCAGCATTAAGAAAACAAAGATAATGGCAACAGGCCCTATCAGTTCCTGGAGAATAGATGGGGAAGAAGTAGAAGCAGTGACAGACTTTACATTTTTAGCATCCAAGTTCACTGCAGATGGTGAATGCAGCCATGACATAAAAAAGGCGAGTAAATCTTGGGAAGCAAACTATGAAAAATCTGGGGATTGTAGTTAAAAGTAGAGACATCACCTTGCAAACAAACGTCCGCATAGTCAAAGCAATGGTATTTTTGGTAGTAAAGTATGGTTGTGAGAATTGGACCATAAGGAATGCTGAGTGCAGAAGAATAGACACCTTGGAAATGTGGTGTTGGAGGAGAATTTTGAGAGTACCCTGGAGATCAAAGTGAACAATTTAGGTCTATCTAAAAAGAAATCAACCCTGACTTCCTTGGTAGGTCAAATAGTGAAGATTTAATTTAATTTAATTTAATTGTTCGATTTTTATGCCACCCCACTTGCCTAAGCAACTCTGGGTGGCTAACAACAATACAAAAAGAACACAAAATATACAGCTACAATCAAACTAGCATAATACACAAAACATTTCAGAACTTTTAAAAAAATCCCACTTAAACCTGTACCCCACAAACCCAGAAACCAAATCAACTTTAAAAAAATTAAACTATATATTTACAAAAAATCCCTCAAAGATTTAAAAGGTTAAAAGGTTTAAAAGGTTTAAAAGTTTAAAAGAGTTTAAAAGTTTAAAAGAGGGAGGGAGGGAGGGGTGGCTATCCCATCAGATCAGCCACCCAATGTGGGACCCCGTATTCCTTGAGCCCCACACATGCCCTGCCAGCCAGATTTTTAGGTCCTTCTGAAAGGGCAGTAGCAATGTCTGTAGGCGTAACTCAGTTGGCAGGAGGTTCCAAAGGACTGGGGCAGACACAGAGAAGGCCCTCCTTCTGGTGCTAGAGAGATGTTCCTCTCTAGCTGATGGGATGATAAGAGAGCCTCTCCCATCCGCTCTGGTGGGACGGACACATGTTTTTGGGGTGATGTGGTCTCTTAAGTATCCTGGCCCACTACCATGTAGAGCTTTAAAGGTAACGACCAGCACCTTGAATTGCACCCAGAGACATACTGGCAACAAGTGCAGCTCCCGAAGCAGTGGTGAGGCATGAGCATAACGCCCGCACCCCATCCCTATCTGAGCAGCTGCATTCTGGACCAGCTACAGCCTCCGAATGGTCACCAAGGGCAACCCCATGTAGAACGCATTACAGTAATCAAGTGTGGAGGTGATCAAGGCATGTGTGATCATGAGCAAGGAGTCCCAATCTATGATCTGGCGTAACTGGCGTATTACACGAAGTTTTGCTTCATGTACCTAAAGTACTTTCGACATCAAATGAGAAGAGAGGATTCACTTGAGAAGGCCTTGATGCTGGGAAAAGTTGAGAACAAAAGAAGGGGCTGGCAGAAAATGAGATGGCTAGATGGTATTGTTTATGCAATGGGCACATATTTGGGTGGATTGAGGAGGATGGTGGAGGATAGGGGTGCCTGGCATGCAATTGTCCAATGCAATGGTCACAGGGGGTCAGAATTGACTTGAACAACTGAACAACGACTGAACAACAACCACAAATAGGGACAATTTCAGTGGGAAAAAATCTTGAGGACATGAAAGGAGCCTCCATTGAATGTCCCCTGAGTGAAGTTCCTCCAGCAAAAATCCTTTCAACCTAGAAAGCACCTTTGTATACTTCTGAAACAATTTAAAAAACCAAACAAAAACCAGTACTGAGTCATAAACGGAGTAGACTCATTGAATGAATGGAACGTATGGAAAAGCTGAGTCACCAAATACCCACTGATTCAATGGGCTTACTTTATTTGTAACTTACTATGAGATTTCAGCCTCCAGTTTGTGTCCCCCAAGCAACATTAAAACTCCCTTTGCTTGAGCAAGTAATAGAAAGCTGTCACCATTAGCATGCATTTTAAGACCTATCCTCCATGAATTTATCTAAGACACTTTTAAAACTAATCATTTTGATGACTAACTTGGTAGAACAAAATATCCTATGTATCCAGTAACTCTTAGCCTTGGTTAATGCTCAACTCTCTTTCAAAGAAGGGAAGTTCATATAATGATTATGCTCACCAATTAATCTGTGTAACCTAGTTACAGATTAACATCTCAAAATAATTTAAAATAAGAAAATAAAAACATTTTATGCTGTACAGTATAAAAGCTCAATGATTAAAGGCAAGCAGGATAACACACATATTATGAAAGTTCTTTTATTTGTTTGTCATTGTGGAACAGATTGCTATATCCAACCCCATATATAACAGTTAATTATACCAACCGAGAATGGATCACAAGATATTCTGACCATTATGGTGGGCTTAGGCTAAACTACTTTATACAAGAGCTTAAGTGTGTTAGAGACATCAATTGATGCCTACATTTCCATCTTAGGTACTTTGGCTAGGTCAGAATTAGTATCCCAGGGTCTCATTTTCTTCCCTCTGCCTCTTTCTTTTTCCTTTTTTGTGGTGGTGCCTGTTCTCCTGGGACTGCAGTGGCTTTAGTGGTTAAGCCACTGAGTTTGATAACTGGAAGGCCAGTAGTTCAAAACCTGAGTGCTCCCATCTATGTCCCACCTCCTGTTAACCTAGCAGTTCTAAAGCAAGAAATTGCAAGTAGATAAATAAGTACTGCTTCAGTGAGAAAGGTGTTCAGTCTCCCCAATACCAAATAATACTGAAGAAAAAGGAGGAGGAGGAGCCTGTATCAGAGAAATTAATTTAATATACAAATAGATGGGACCAGGAGGCATCAGCTGATGGCACAGAAAAAGGTTGAGACCCAGAAACTTAAGATAGAGATAGGAGTAGCTATCCTTTTGGTAAATGCTTGCGCTAGTGGCCCTAAAAAAGGTGGCTTGGCTTTGAGGTGAAGATGACAGTGGAGTACCTGTAACTACTGGGGGAGGTTGCACATCACTATAGCTTGGTAATTAGTGAGAAAGGACACCTCCACATTGCAGTCAGTACTTTCAGTTTGTATGGAATGGTAACTGACAGCAATGTAACCTGAGGATGTGCCTCATTTAGGAAAATATCCAGGTGTCACCAAGTCCTGTGATCTACTCTTTGATGCTATCTGTTATGTTCCAGGGCTCTTCCACCCCAACATCACATCTGCTGTAATAAGGCCAGAATATTCTGGCACATAAGAACAACAATCCTATCACAATGTTTTATAACTGTCCACAGAGTTGGCTGTTTTCAACATGCAGAAGCTGTGAGCAAGAAATTGCAAAAAATGAACATTTGTGGAATTAAGTAGCTATTGAATAACTGTATCCTAGAATGACAATGAGCCAAGGACAAGCTGAGTTGGAAGCAGAACTGAGAATCTGGCAGTTTTGGGTGCAGGACAATGTCCCTTGCCTAGTCCAGCTGTGCACACAGAGTGATGGTAGAGCTTTCCCTTGGCAGTCATTAGGATGCCTTGAAACTGTCTCTACCCTGCCAAACCTTTGCTAGTCAAATCACATTTTTAAAAAGCAACAACAAAAACAAAACTAATTTATTCAGTTTCTATGAGATGGAAAATATATCCTTGATGAGAATACAGCTTCTCTGTCTATGTAAACACTTAAAAATCCAACAATTGTTTTATTAATCCAATTAAAGGGGTGCTGGATCCTGCTGTGTCCTCCTCAGTCACAGAGGATGGACCTGTGAAAACATTCTTGCACCTCTGTTACCTTTACCATACCTCAGGGTCCCTTGACTTGTATATTGATAATTCTGGTAAGCAAACAATATGAAGAAAGAGTGCAAACCTCCTGTCTCCTAGTCTAAGTGTTTTGGGCACCTTCCCTTTCCCTTCCTTTTGTCAGGTAGAGAATCTAAATGAAGTTTCAGCTTTGTCTGAAATTTCTGTCCAAGTGCTATGCTGATTTCACTTTCAGACCATGGACATCCATCTTAAAAGGAACACCTTGCCTGACATCAATTAAAATTGGGGAAAATGCCTGTTCTGACTCTGTTTCATTGTGAACAATTGAGCAAGGAGGACATTGATGTTAAAGTGCCTCTGAGTTGTGAAGAAGACCTCCCCTCTTGTTCTTATCCAGCATCAACATTGCCATGGGTGTGTGTATGTATGTGTCTGCCTGCAATAAACCACCCTTTCTATCTGATCATTGTAGTACTGCATTGGTTAGAAGAGATTGGTTTTTCTTAATTTCTTTTCTGTAGCACTGATTGAAATGCTGAAAATAGCCATGGCTTCTTGCAGGGAATAATAATTAAAAACAACAACAATTTTCCTAAGTGATGTAGCACTTCTTCTTCTGTGCCTAGGCCAGATGTGAAAGTGCCAAAATGAAGCCACCTTCTGGTGAATTCATTCTACAGTTCCTTTCGCCTGACCCAATGTGAGAAATATTAGCCAGCAATGCAAGATTGCCATTACTAGAGTACACCCGATTGTGGTTAAAAAATTCCACAATCTTTGAGGAAGCGCTTTCTGTGTACCCCTGCACTGCAAAGATCAGATCAGATGGGGGAAATTACACTTACCCTGCCCCTCCACAGAGAAGCAGGGGAGGTATTTAATTTTAGTATCTGATACTGGATGTTGGCAATGGAAGCATTCTTTGACTGCTGCAAGGGTCCCATACATGTTGTTCCAAAAGGGCAATGAAGTGTGGAGTGTGCCCAAAAAACTGGGCACACAACTGGGAGTGTGCCCAAAAAACTGAACTCCCTGATGGAAATTTAAAAAGGAACACTTGGGGAGGAGCTTAGGAAGCTTCAATGTCAACAATATCTGGATGCTGTAGGAGAGACCTCCCAAGAGATCCAATAAGCAGGCTATATGCCCTGCCTGGACAAAGCCAAGCTCATGTATGAACACATGTGAAGGTGACACTTCTAAAATAAATTAGTTCTTCTATTCCTATCCTTAGCTTGTGGCCAATGTAACCAGTTGTAACAGTTCATGTTTCTTATTCATGGTGTGGGAGCAAGAATAAGCAGAACAGGATCTGTGATAGCTTTATGGGAAATCATCAAAGGTTCCTTGAATAATAGCAACAAAGGGTGCTGAAATGATGAGTGCTTAGAAAGGAATGAGAAGGGAATTTTTGGGTAACAAGTCAGTGAATTCATTTCCAGCATTGAAAACAATTCCTATGTTAATCAGGTGCTTTTACTTCATTTTAAAACACTCTCAGAGTGTGCACTGTGGTCCTTTCTTTGCAAAATTATGCTTCCTGGAGATTTAGTTAAACCTTTGGAATTGAAAGTTGTTGTTGTTGCTGCTGCCGGTATTGATATTGTTGGCATTCAAATGGAGACAAAGAGAAGAATTAACAAAATGTTCACATAACTGACCATAACCTACACAAATGTAGCTGACTGTAGCTTACATATCACAATAAGGAATTGAAGGTTAATTAAATTAGGGCATCTTATCGGCTGTCTCTTTTGAATGTAGAAATTTGTGTTAAGTCAACTTTCAAACCCCAACTCTTAGTATTTGCTCAGTTGCTGTCCTATCTTAAGATGAATGAAGCAGTAAATATTGTCAATTAGTCTCTCTGCCTCTTCATTAATACCAAAATACAGTAATACCCCGGATAACGATTGCACCGGATAATGCTAAAATCGCATAACGATGACAAATTTGGGGGGAAGATTTGCACCAGATAACGCTCATCTTAGCGTTATCTGATCCATCGTATTAAAGAAGGAGGCCACAGCTCCTCTGCCTGCCACTTCCCTCCTTCCTTTCCCCCACCCCCACCGCCACCCCCAGTTTGGGGACTCCCCACCCCCCACCCCACTGCCTGCTCGGAGAGAATCCAGCCCAGCTATACCTACTGTTGCTCTGCAACTCCGACTGCAGCTGATCGCTGTGGCTTGTGTTTTTGTCTTTCACTTCCTGTATTGGCAATACAGGGAGGGGGAAGAGAGAGAGGTGATTGGTTCTCTAGAGAACCAATCACATTTCTCTCTTTCCCCCTTCTCCAGTTTAAATGTACAGGGAGGGAAATAAAGAGAGAAAGAGACTTTGACGAAAACAAGCCTCGATCGGAGTGTGCAGGTAAGCATGGAGGAAGACTGCAGTAGAGTGGGGGGAAAGGAGCCTGATCCTACTGCAGTCACAGAAGTGGGGGTGATTTTAAAGGCACCCCACTGCCTGCTCGGTTTGTCCCTGAAGTCAGGGCTTTTTTTTTTTTTAGCGTTGTTCGATGCATGCATCGGACAACGCTAAAAACCGGATAACATCATGACTTGTGGAACCAAGTAATAACATTATCTGGGGTATTACTGTATATGGGTTATCACCTTGTATTTGAAACATTAGCAGCATCCAGATTCAAAAGCCAGAGCAATAGTGAATAACATGCTTCAGGAAAGAGAGGAAGATTCCTGATGCAGATAAGAAAGTGAAAAATATCTCCATCCTCTGAATCAACAAAAAATGGATCTAAAATGTTAATTTTAAGGCACTTCTATCCATAGGTATCTGCAGTTAGTTAAAGGACTGAGGGCTCATCTTTCATGAGTATGACTCATCATCCATATATATAAGTGCCTCTCTCCCCACACAAAAAGCAGAAATTTAATCACAGCACTTAATGATCATTCATATTGAAGTAGTCTGGTTTCTGGTCAGAAATAGTCTAATCATTTTAAAGATTATAATTTGTTTGAAATGTATTTAGATTTCATCCATAATTTTAAATTAGCAGTGCTAAGAAAGAAAGAAAGAAAGACAGACAGACAGACAGAAAGACAGAAAGAAAGACAGACTATAGGGCCATTGCAGTAATGTCCCATGCTTGCATAGTGATGTTCAGGGCACTGTAATAGTCTTATGACTGCAGCTTGATATGCAGTTACTCATGAGTAATGAGTATGGAACTCACCTGAAAATCCACTTCTCCCTAAACAAAGTGAACGTGATGTGTAATTTTTAGCATGGTAATAAGGAGTTTCTTTCAAGTAAACACAGCCTTCATGTGCTATTTAATTTCTTTTTAGACCCAACTTTCTTTTCTGACAGGAAATGAGAATAAACAAGGAATAAGTGGGGGATATTAAGATGAATAAAATAACATGAAAGGATCACCAACACTTCCCGCACTCCTCCAGCACCCTTCCCTGCAACTGAAGTTCTGTCTCATAATGAAACAGAACTTCAGCCCCTGAAAACAGCCAAAGCACCTGTTGGCTAGTTTTAAATTAAATAAACTGTGGTTTAATTTTTTATATCCTGAGACTGCAGCTTCTCCTTCAGAATCAGATTTGCTGAATGTACCAGTTCTTTTGTTTCTTTTCTTCTCCCAGAATGAGCAGTGGGGATTCAAACTCCCAGCTTCTGGCTCTGCAGACAGATACCTGTTTTGCATTTTCTACCATTATTCTGAAAAGGTCTTTTCAGTTGCTTGAAATGATTTTCCCCATTAGATTGTCCCCTCCTCTTTTATCAATTTCTATCCCGTATTCCTTTTCTCAGAAATGTACAGACAGCGGTGGGAAATGCAACTCATATAAACTGTCATTATTTTATTGATCCTGGCAAGAGGTTGCATCAGAAAGAGATGTGGAAGGAGTTACGTGGAACTGATACACCAGTACACAGTATCTTACAATACAGAGCATGGCTTTTATTGCAAATGCTTGTTGTCTACTTTAGTCTGGTTGCTAGGAAACCTGTAAAAAAAGTTAATCAGGGAAACAAAATTAGGCACCAGACAGCCAACTGAATTTCCTCAGCTTCTTTTTCTAACCAACAAATACATAAAAGGCAGGGGAAAGGTTTCTTGTACAATTGTTAGAAGCTGTGTTACCATTGTATCACTTCCTTTTAAACTGGCAACTGTGCCCAAATGTCAGACACTTAGTACAACAATCAAGTGGACAATTAAGCTAAACTGTTCTTGTTGGTGCAACAAACAGAAATTAAGAACATATTGAAGCACCTTGGAATCTTCCAATCGTCTGTGGAAGCAAACTGAGCAGCTGGAGTTCTGTGTATTCAATCATGCTTCACAAGAAGAAGGCACAACAGACTACTTTGAAAACATTCCCTATTAAAGACTAAAATTCTCAAAATCTGTCAGCAAGCAGAGCTATGAGTTTTGCATACTATTGCCTGCAAGCATCAGAAACATCAGAATTAGGGACCCTCTTCTAGTGTTCCCAAGCCAGGTATCTCCAAATACTGTCCAGTTTAACAAAATATGTAGCAGTTAGAAATGTTGTTTTACTCTTTCAGCCTTTTCTTGGCTAAAAATGACACATTTTTAATGCAAAAAAAAATCATAATGCAGGAGAAAGGTGATACCGTAACTGGATAACTGAAAATTAAAACATGAGCTTTCGAGATCCAAAATATCTTCTTCAGGCATGGCATGATATATTCTTGCCAGGTACAAATCTTAGAAATGCATGTAGAACAACAGTAAAAGGCTTTTTGGTGTATCACACCACCCCCGCAGGAAACCAGGAAAATAGTCACACATGTAGAATTCAGCTGAGCCAAGGGATACCATTCAAAGAAATCCTAGACAGAGCCATCAGTGTTTTCAGTCCAGACTGGGTTCTCATTGGAATATCACAATCTGATATATTCCATAAACTGGTAAGAAACGATGTTAGCCTTGCAGAGCCTGAATTGCAAAGCCTGAACATGTTCTTTTCTTGAAGTATAACACTTAAATCATATAGACAGCTAGAACATTGACCATTTGGTGGTTATGGTTCAAAACAATGAATTGCTGCAAGGTCCAATGACACTTCTGGATTCTAAACAGCACATGCCAGCTGTGAATCTGAATCCTTTAGGGAAGGTGTGAAACTTTCAAAGAGCAGGAGAGTACACAAACCATGCCTAACAGTAGCTTTGTCTTGCTTGTACTTAACTCTCAATTTATTGTCCCTCATCCAGACCATTAAGTTAAAAACCCAGCCTGTTTTTTTAAGCTCACACATAAACAGAAGAGAGCAGATCATGGTAAGAGTTCACATGCTCGTGAAATCTCAGTTTGCCTCTTGATTTGACTTTCCATATGATTTCAAGTAAATGATAAATAACAAGGTGTTTATTAAAATAGTACTTAGTGTAAACTCACAACATAGCAATAGATGCCCTAGAAAAGGTCCAACTAAAACAGCCTAAAGATCAAAAGCCCTATGAAATGGGGACTTGCTCTTCCATAAATAGAAAGCTGGCTGCAGAAGTGGTGAACTGTAAGAGGACTTTGTTGTATCCAAAACTGTTGGGAGGTCCATAAAAACCAATATGGATACACTACTGCATTCCTATTTTGGTAAAACAAAATGTTACAGCACAATATTACTGAAAAGCATGGGTATCTTCATTAAGAGTGTCTCCTCCATCTTCCTTGTAATTCAGGCATGGTTATTTCTCCCCCCCCCCCACCCTGACATTTTTGTGCCCCTCCAGACCCTTGCAGAATTTAATTCTTATTATCACTTTTTAAAGCCAGTGGTGACATGGTTTCAACAGTGTTGGACAATGTTAAGTTAGTGTTTATGGTATTTTAACATCTATAGTAATTAGTACAAGCACCCCAGGTGCTTGAAATGATGTTCCTTGCCTTTATTGAACTTTAACTGGATAAGAAATCCATTAATCAGTATGTTTACTTCCTAGCATGTCATTTCTGTGTTCCATGTTCATTGGACTGTTTATTCTTTCCTTTCACCTGGTTTGATGGACGGTAAATATTTAAGCCTAAGAGAACCACAGAGCTGCAATTATCTGTCACCTGAACAGCCCCAAACATTGAGACACAAAAAAGGAAAGAACAAAATGTATTAGGTGGCCATGGAACATGAAGAAAAATCATATTGTTGGAAGAAGCTTCAGTAATTAATGACTTCCATATCCAACTGTGGTACAACAAAGCTTGGGTTATGTGTTTTAAATGGGATCCAACTTTTCAGTGCTCCTAATGGGGCTTTCAAGTTAAGTGATATATTTAATGAGAAGTTTTACCAATGCTGTTCCCCAGTGTAATGCATATTTTTCAACTACATATTTCCAGGAAGAAGTATTTTATGAAAATGAAGGAAGCAGAACTAATAGATTTATCAGTCTGGGACTTTATGTAAAGTTTGATATTTAAATTAGGGTTGTAGCACCAAATTAGGTTTTCCACTTTTTTCCTAGTCTTTTAATACGTTCCTCATTGTTAACATGGTAGGCAGACATAACATAGAACTTGTCATGCTGGGTATCCGTGTAGAATTTGGCCAGGGGCACAAAGTTGAGAGTTTTACTTGATTCCTTATTGGTAAGAACCTTTAGAAAGTAGGAAATATCTTCATCAATTCAGAAGAGAGAACTTGAGGTTTGGAAAGGAAAAAACAAACAAATATGATGGACTATGACTTGACAAGAATAATTCATGTCTAGAAAATGTCATGTTATCAAACAGTTCAGATTAAATACACATTGTATATTTGAAAGTGCCATGGAAGATGGAAGGGTTATGCATTATAGGTATGGTAATGTCAGAGTGAATTCAACAGTAACATGAGACAAAGGAGCAGCAATGAACCAGAAGCAACCCAAATGCCTATAGAAGAGGTAAGAAAGAATGTAGAACTAGATTGGACATTAGTATGAGGTATAGCTGGAGGCGGAACAGCAACTGGGCCAATCTGGCAACTCCTGTATTCCTAACTGCCAAAATGTTAGCACATCTCTGTCACTAAAACTGCACCAAAGCCAAGTTTTTTGTTTAAATATTGTAAAGCTATGTGTTGCCTTTGGAGTTAACAGTCTGATCATGGGCATGAAGAGATACTAAAACACAAATTCAGCCAGAAAGGAAAAGAAACCAATTTCTTATTTCACTGAATACACAAGGTATCTGAAGCTATCCAGATGTGATTTCTCATGAGCCAGGACAATGGTGGTTGATGTCCATGGGAGCTGGAGAATTGGAGTATCTAGAGGGCTTGGGTTCCTCATCCATTCTATATGCTATAATTATTATAATAAAACCTGTTAAAAAAGGTTTTGAACAAAATCCTGCTGTGAGGTCAAGATATTAGAATATCTCCCTATATTCTTCCTCAGATCTTCTGTGGTGCTATATTGTGTGGCAGCTCAGGAGAGTAACATAGCACCTTGGTTGTGGACTGCCTTCCTCCTGGTGACCTTAACTAATGATAATATTACCTGTATTTAGGTTCTACATGAAAAGCTGGCTGTTAGTTCATTTATTCAGCACTTAATGACTGTGGTCACTCAAGTGGTTAAGATGCTGAACTCGCTGACTGGAAGGTTGGAGTTTGATTTCTGAGTACTGCATGATGGAGTGAGCTCCCATCTCTGTCCCAGCTCCTGCCAAACTAGCAGTGTGAAAGCAAGAAATTGAAAGTAGATAAATAGGGACCACTTCGGTGGGAAGGTAAACAGTGTTCCATGCACTCTGGTGTTGAGGCATGCCTGCCACATGTCCATGGGAATGTTTGCAGATGGAGACAGTGCTGGCTCTTTGGCTATAAAGAGAGATGAGCATTGAACTCTAGAGTCAGATATGACTGGCTTTCAAGCAAGGTCAAACTTTATCTAATGAGATCACAGCTTGGCTTCCAGTATTTGAGTTTGTTAGGGAGGGGTTATTTTGTTTGAATTGTTATACCATTTGAAAGTACAGTATTTACCTTATATGCTGGGGTATATCAGATGACGAACAGAAGTTTGAAGGCTTTTAAAGGGAAACTGTCACACCAGCAAACTTGCTAGGGACTTGCCTGGCACTTGCTCTCTCCCTCTATTTGTTCTCTTCCTTCTATCATTGACAGTTCCAGTTTGGTTAACAGATTAGAAAACAAACAGCATGGCAGCTCCCATAGGTTTATTCAGCTTTAGTGAATTGTCTTTGGTGAATTACGTTTAATAAACTTGCACTGTTTTATGTTTACGGTACATGTTTGATAACATACAGCCTTGTGACAGTTTTTCTGCATGTCATAAGCATTTGAATATAAATTAAAATGTTGAAATCAAATCTGATGTTCTTTTACGTTTTATTTGGTGTGTGGAAGAGGGAGTAGTCTTATACAGCAAGTATATAACAAACTCTATATTTTGAGTGGAAATGTTGGGGGGTTGTCTTATAAGCCCAGTCATCTTGTACGCCGGCAAATACGGTATTTCATGAATTGTTGATTGTTCTAAACTAGATTCTTGTATTGCTTGTACCCAGTGATGGGATGACACCGGTTCCCTAGAACCGGTAGGAACAATCCTAGAGGGTTCTCTGGGAGGGTAGTCATTTTTTTGAGGTGTCCAGTTCCCGACGCCTCACCGAAAGAATTTTTTTAAAAAAATTGGAGCCAAAATGGCTCAAATTTAGTGCGAATGCTCAGAAACTCAATCTGACGCATTGCACATGCATCAGATTGAGTTTCTGCACATGCACAGTAAGAGGCAGCCATTTGCTGCCTCTTTTAGCCGGAGCCGCACCTTTTCAGAGAGGCTCTGGCAGCGGTGGCGGCAACCTCGGCAGGCGGCAACAGCCCTCAGAGGAGGGCACCTCCCCTGGGGCTACCGAGCCCCCACTGGCTTGTTGAGGCCCGCCGAGTCCTCCCAGGCAATTTGCAGCCATTGAAGGTTGTGGCTGCCAAGGCTCGGGGTCGTCAGGCAAGGCGCGCCACCCCTGACTGCAGCCTCCTCCTCCTCCTTGGGCCAGTGCCACCTGCCGAGAGTTGCAGTTGCTGCCTCCACCACTGCAATCCTCAGTGGGCACCTGGTGGAGGAGGAGGCTGCAGGCGACAGTGCACCCCGCCAGGTGTCCCCAGGCCATGGGGGCTCATTGGCCCCAAGTCCCTAGGAGGGCTCGGCGGTGGCAGACGGCCCAGGCAGGCCTCAACGTGCCCGTGGGGGCTCGGCAGGCCTGGGGGAGCTCGGCGGCTCAGTGGCGGCAGTGGGCCGGCCTCGCCACCACTTCCAACAGTAAGTAAGTGAGGGTTTGGGGTGGATGGGTGGTTTATTTGTATTTTCAGTGGGTGGGTGTATTTTTATTTAATTTAATTTTATTTCTTTATTTTATTTACTTAAGTTATTTATGGGTTTGTGTTGTGGTTGCTTGGATGTGTGGGTGTGTGGGTGTGTGGGGTGTGTGGGTATGTTTATTTTAATTTAATTTATTTTTTTATATTTTATTTTGGCCCCACCCACATCATGACATCATGATGTTGGCTCCACCCATGACATCATGACGTCATGACATTAGCTCCACCCCACTGTGATGACGTCACGGTGGGATAGAATTTTTTTTTTGTCATCCCATCACTGCTTGTACCCTAATATCCATGTGAATTGTAATGCTGCTGCTCTTCCCCCCTCTCTTTTCACTTTCTCTCTAGAAGAAACCTCATTCTTCCTATATCTTCTTCACATTTTTCTGCTCAGCTATTCAACTGGAAAGCATGTCAAAACAGATGAAATACTCTTCTCTTGGCTGTTCAGCTGTTCCCCCATTGCAAAGGGCCCCAGCAGAGAAGAGATCTGGCAGGAAATATCCTGGTCAGGCAGACCAGGTGCAAAATGTTTCAGAAGTTTTTCCCTACTGTTATAGTCAGTCACATACAGGCTTTATATGTATGCTCCTGGGACCTATCAAATCATAGCATTTGCAGTGTTCTGTAAAAAGATAAATTCATTATCCTATCATTTGAAAAAAAGAATTTGATACTGATTCTGTCACAGAAATGCATTATTCATACCATATTACATCTGTTATCCTATCACAGTTTTGCATTGAAATGCAGTTTCAGGCAAATACAAGGCAATGTAGATATATTTATCTGTCAGAGTGAGATAAAAATAAGGTTTAACTTGTTGAGAACTCTGTCCTTTCCTGACAGTATTAGGTCATGGGAAACATTTGGCATATTCTGGACAATTATTGTTGTTCAGTCACACAGTCGACTCTGACCCTTCACAACCCCGTGAACCACCGCACCCAGCTTTGTGACCATTGCATCAACAATGCCATCTAGCCATCTCATTCTCTGCAGCCCTTTCTTTTGCCCTTGACCTTTCCCAGCATGAAGGCTTTCTCAAGTGAATCCTCTCTTCTCATTTGATGTCCAAATTACTTTAGCTTCAACTTCAATATTTGACCTTTGAAGGAGCAGTTGGGGTTGATTTCACTTCCGGTCATGTGGGTAAACAAAAGCACATGGTGATGACATCACCTCCAGAATCCAATTTTGACAGCAAGTAGGTCCATTAAACTACTAGCTTCTTTAAGTCTTCTTCACTTTCTCTCGTCAGGGTATTATCATCTGCATATCTTAAATTGTTGATGTTTCTCCCAGAAATTTTTATTCCAACTTGTGATTCATCCAGCCCTGCATTGCACTTCATGTGCTCTACATAAAATTTAAATAAGCAGGGTGACAAAATGCAGCCTTGTCTGACTCCTTTTCCTATTCCAAACCATTCTGTCATTCCATAGCCTGCCCTAACTGTTGCTTCTTGATTAATGTACAGATTTCTCATGAGACATGTAAGGTGTTCTGGTATTCCCATATCTTTAATTACTTGCCACATTTTGTTGTGGTCCACAAAGTCAAAGGCCTTGGTTTAATTACTGAAACAGAAGTAGATTTGTTTCTGGTATTCCTTTGTTTTCTCCATGATCCAACGTATATTGGCAATTTGGTCTCTAGTTCCCCTACCTCTTCTGAACCCAGCCTGCACTTTTGTTAGAGATGCTTAAGTGGAGCATGCCCAAAAATTGATTGGGAACCACTGGACTAGATAATGTCCAGCACCTCAGTGTACCTATCAACACCCTTCTAGGTCTCTATCAGGATCTATTCTTTTTAAGGTGTGAATAAGGTCTCTCTATTTTGGTTCATTTCCACAATGTGCAGCGACACTGTGAGTCAAAGCAAGGCAAACTATCTATGAAGCCCTCACTTGTAAGTTAATTAAGATGAAATCAAGAAAGACATTTGACAATTATTATCTTAGGCAGCAGAACTGCAACGTATGCACCATTTTAAGTGGCAGTTAAAAAACATTATTAGCAATGACTATTACCATATTTGCTAGCGTATAAGACACATCAGAGTACTGTATAAGACATGTCCTGTTATTACCAAAATAGCCCACTATAGGCCACTAGATACAGGACAAGACACACTCCATTTTCCAGTGTATTTTAAGGCGGGAAGTGTGACTTATACACCAGCAAATATGGTAATTTATTATACTGTTATATTATATAGATAATTTTTAAAGACCTGCTGTCCTAATGCTAGACCAGCTAGGTGACCAAAGACAGAAAGAAAAAGAGTAAGAAATCAGCAGTGAGACAGGAGGACATTAGTAATTCAGCTTGGTTCCAGCTTCTTAAAGTAGCTCTGTGTTGCTTTAGCTGTCCAGATTTCCAGAAGGCACAGTTACAGTTTTGTGTTGTTAGCCATCCAGAGTAGGAAAATCTCCTAGGTGGGTGGGGTATAAGGATAATAAATAAATAAATAAATAAATAACAGCAAAGATTCCTTAAAATTTATTTTCCCCCTTATTTTTTCCTTTGGTTTACCTGCTGCCACAGTGTTAGATTAGCAAGTTTTTAAAAGAAAAAAAGAAGAGAGAGAGAGGGGTGGAATGGAACAGGAAAGGAAGAGGAAAGCAGACCCAGTCACCAAGTGTGAAGTGGAGAGGATTCAAATGACAGCTTGTTTCCCTGCTGACTTGGCTCTCAGCTGCTACAGCCAGCTAGAATGGTTTTAAATACAATGGCTACAAATCACTCCACATTGGCTCAGTCTGAACCAAAGAGAAGGCATTCAATTCTTTTAAAAAGTAGAAGCCCCAGCAGTGGAGGAAAAAACTATGAATTTGTTGGGGAAAACGCCAGGCTGATTTACGTTGACTTTTACGCCATACAGTCAATGGAAAACAATGTGAATCAGACCTTTCCAATTCCATAGTAACATCTGTCAATTTAGTTGCACCTGGTGTTGTAAAAACTGCAGACTGTTCATTCCTCTGGCAACTTCCCTTTCCAACTTCCCTGAAAAGAGCAAACATACATTCTGGAGAATGGGAGATACAGGAGCTCGGTCACAAATCAGTGTCTTACTGTATTCCAGAACTCAAATAGCTTATACGTATAGAGGAGGAAGGAAGCCTCTCCTCAGACACATAGAAAACAGAGAGACATTTCTGAGGGAGTTTTCACAGACAATACATTTTTTACAGTACATTTTGACCTTGCAGTCATCTAGGTAAATGCCACCCTTGCTCGAAAGCCAGTCATATCCAACTCTAGGGTTCAGTGCTCATCTCTGTTTATAGCCAAAGACCCAGCACTGTCTGCTTCTGCAGATGTTTCTGTGGTCATGTGGCAGGCATGACTAGACACTGGAACACATGGAATGCTGTTTACCTTCCCACCAAAGTGATCCCTATTTATCTGCTTGCAATTTCTTGCTTTTGAACCATTAGGTTGGCAGGAGCTGGGACAGAGACAGGAGCTCATTATGTCCTGCAGTAATCAGGAATTGACCTGCTGACCTGCTGCCTTCTAGTAGGAGTCTTAGCCACTTGAACCACTACAGTCATCTAACTACACATTTTCCCCTGCCTTCTTAACTTTCTCTGTATGGAAAGAGCCTCCATGACGACTGTGTTATTTTTGAACCACAATCAGCCGTACTCTGGTAATGTGAACCTTGTGTTGCCAGCTAAGTTTTCTCACTAGGCTAGGCCAAAGGAACTGCAGAATGGATTCACCAAAAGGTGGCTTAATTTTGGCAGTTTCATGTCTGGCCTAGACATGGAAGAAGAAGTTTGCTACTAGCAGAGAGGTCAAAGGTCTGCATATTTATATATTCCCTAGACCCAATAAATCTGTGAAACGCAGAGGATTCAAATGACACCTGGTGTCCCTGCTGACTTGGCTCTCATCTGCTACAGCCAGCTAGAATAGTTTTAAATACAATGGGAACAAATCACTCCACGTTGGCTCAGTCTGAACCAATGAGAAGGCATTCAATTCTTTTAAAAAGTAGAAGCCCCAGCACTGGAGGAAAAAAACTATGCATTTGTTGGTTATACACAGATCATTCACATAGAACCAAACCCTCAAAAAGCCTTACATATGAAGCCATTATAACTATTTTGATTTGAATGAATGGGATGTCTTGAACAAAAAACGGAAAAGGCTAACTCTGTTGTTAAATGTTTTTCTCTCTGATCAAATCAACTTCAACAACTTGGAAGTTTCTTCAAGGAGTGGAACAAGGAATTTGTTCATTCTTCTTAAGCACACATTCCTGTTGTATTTTAAAAGAAGAATATAAAACACATTAGCATATGGAACAGATTGAAATGAAAAATGCACATTCCATTAAAAATCTCGGAATAAAGGCTGATCAAAATGAACAAGATACCAAGGTCAAAAGCCAATATAATCCAACTATGAAAGCAGAACAAAAAGGAAGCTTCTTACTTTCATGTTTTTGTATATGTGTGTGATTTTTTATAACTTTGAAAAAGTTTCTGATGAAGGAGAATAGAATCAGAAAAATTATTCGTGGAAAATAACTGACAATGATAACTTTGGCATATTTAAAACAGTTTGAAACCAATTAGCATATCACGTAGACTTGAAAGAAGGCCTGTTCTCACTCTGTAGCGGAATGTAATCAAGATTACATAGAATTCTAAAATGAATTAACAAGATACATTTTGTTTTCCATGTTTTAGAGATTCAAAGCTGGCTCGGCACTAACTATAAATCAACAGGTCTGAATGCTTAAAGTAGGCCATCTCAGTGGCTGCAGTGTCAGGGTGGGGAAGGTACCCCATGAGTTTCCAGAACTCCATCTGCATTAATCTGCACTGTAGCCTGCAACATGCTGAATACTCATTTTACCAACCTTGGAAGGATGGAAGGCTAAATCAACCTTGAGCTAGCATCAGGATCAAACTCACAACCTTTTGGCTGCAGTATAACAGTTTAACCACTCTGCCACCTGGGCTGCTGGGGAAATAACTGCAAATAACTCCTGAGAAATAACTGCAAATGTAGTTTGTAGGAGCCCTGGTGGTACAGTGGTTAAACTACTGTACTGGAGCCAAAATCATTCTGAGTTTGCTCTTGATGGGGATCAAGGTTGACTCAGCCTTCCATCCTTCCAAGGTTGGTAAAATTAGTACCCAGCATGTTGTGGGGAAAATGCTAATTACCTTGTGAACTGCCCAGAGAGGGCATTAAGTGCAGTATGTAAGTGTATTTGTTATTGCTACAAATATGTTTTTTTGTTTTAGAGATTTATTTGCTCCCCTAGAATGTCCTGCCTTTCCCTCAAAGAGAATTCAAGTAGGCTGATAACATTAATAAAGTATAAATAAATATAAGTTTATAAATAAAGTATAAATAAATAGCAGTATAGATAAATAGCAGAAAAAACACAATCAGCTGGCTGGACTACTCAGTGTTTTCTATTACTGTAAAGCCCGCAGAAGGGCCAGCCTGTGGGGCCTTGAGCAAGCTACGCAGTCCCATGATGCATCCAGAAGAAGGAAGTAGTAAAGCCCTCTGAGTATTTTCTATCTAGAAAACCCTGGGCAGGGTCACAATAAGTCAAAATTCACCTGATGGCACATGATTAGTTGTCTGGATAGTGCAATGGTTTTACTCGGCTGTGGAGCCAATGGGATTTAGATCTCCCACTATGCCTCCAGGAAGAAGAGACAGCCTGTATAGTCATGGGCAAGATGCATAGTTCCATGGCACGTCAAAAGAGAAGGGAATGTGGAGATGTTTTCCGTATTCTCTATCTAGAAAATCCTAGAAAGAGTTGTCCTCAGTCAGAATTGACTTGACAGCACACAAATATTATGTACCTGCCTGGATAGCTCAGTGGTTGAAGTATCTGGCTGCTAAGCCAGAGGTTGGAAATTTGCCATTGGGCCCAATATGATGGTTTCCAGTGGCATTTCCTCTACTCAGATTTTAATTTTTAAAGTTTTAAGGTTTTTAGATGGAAGCTCCCACTTCCTAATCCTGGGCCTTATCTGCTCAGGGGAGGAAAAGACTAACGTCCTCTGGCTGGAAGGAGGAATTGATTTTAGTTGTTTGTGTTGTGTGTGTGTTATTGGTTTTTTTTCTCCTGATTGTAAACCGCCCTGAGTTGCCATGGCGAGTGGGCGGTGATATAAATCTAAATAAATAAATAAATAATAAATTTGTTTCTCCCATATTGTGCCTAGAAAGAGTCACCATAAGTTGGAAGTAACTTGATGGCACAGAATTATTAAAGTAGATCAAGTACAATAAAATGTGTATAGTATAGAAGTGAAGCAGATAATGCTCATCCTGAGAACTTGGTGCTAAAGCACCTTAATTTTGAAGGGTTGCCCCCACCCCCATTGCCTCGCGAAGGATGAAGCTGAAGTTCAGCATGACGTATAATGTCATTGTGGAGCAAATGATGTGGGGGGATCCTTTATAAGGCATTGCCTCTGGGCCTTTCACTGTGAGGCTCAGACAGCCCACCTGTCTACCCTGCAGGATCAAGTGCTCAGGGATCACCTGATGGGGCTGGATAGGAATTTATGGGCTGAGCTTCAGAATTGGCACTAGAGAAATTGGGTAATATTTTTTTTTGCCTATTCCACTCTAGCCCATGGAATACTAGAGCAGTAGTTTTTAAATAGGTCACAATTTGTGTTGGCGGGTAGTGCTGGGTTAGGGTAGAGAGATGATTCCCTTAGGGCATCATTTGATGAGGTTTGTTCTGCATACCATGAGGCATAACTCATGTAAGTAGGCTGGTAATGCAAGGGCATACCATGGGGCATTCAAGTGGTATGACCAGTTTTGATTCATGTGAATGGAATTGGAAACACCTACTTAGATGGCTCCCTGAAACAGCCAGCCTGCACAGTAGTTGTTGAGATACAGCACACTGTTCAGGGGCTATGGGTTCCTGGAGTAGGGAGGGGAGGATTAACTTCCACTGCACTAGTACCAGGTTAATAGCACTATCTGCCCCCCCCACACACACACACACAGACTATAGAATTTGAAAATCAATAAAGTTGTGGCCCAAGATTAATCCAAACAATTGTGTTTTGCCTCATTATTTTGTGAGTGTGAGGGAGAAACATCAACAAAATCATTCAAAAAAGAAGAGTAAAACCAATTAAATAACATTTACAAGTTCACTCATGGGACAAATCACCATATAAACAAATCTACCAATAGAAGATCATCAAGCATGCTGCTAAGATTACATTCTTGCCTTTGTTTTGTATGCAAGGACCACAAGGCTAATCCCACCACCACCTTCCCCCCCCCTTTTTTTTTTTTTTTTTTTGCTGCTAGAAGACTTTTTAACTAGAGGTCCCCTCATTCTTTTCTGCCACACTTCAACCTCTGCCTCCTTACCATCCATGTCTGTCACCACCTTGTGGGGCAACTCAGCCCTCATGAGTTCTCCTATGACTTCATGTGGCCTCATGCTAGTTAGTGTGCAGGGTTCAGATTATTCAAATTAGGCAGCAAACGTGGCCAGTTTAGTGTGGGCCAGTCAGCCCCTTATCCCAATTCAGTAGGCACAAAGGATCTATATTTTATGAAATTTATTTGAGCGAATGAAAGAAATGAATATAGCATAAGAAATCAGACTTGCAAACCAGTCATTTAAAGAATACATACAAAAATAAGAAAACTTAACTTGTCTTGGCACTTGTACTCACAGGTCCATTCTGTGAGGCTCCTTCCCTGGACTTCTATGGCGAAAGAGGAAGTAAAATTCCTCACACTCTGGTTTTGTTCTTTTGATATCATTCTCTCCACATGCAGAACCTCATCCAATTGAAATTAGTTTACATTCCAATCTCTCTCTGGTATGTGTCCTAAAGGGACTCCCACACATTGAAATCTCCTTCTTGGATGAGTTAGAACACAAGGTAATTTAGTGGGGAAAATCTCATGAAAAAGGCAGCTCAGAAATGGGCATTTTCTTGACAGGTGTGACACCCTTGTTAAGTAGTTACAAAGTTTGAGAATAACCATTTAAAATCCCTATTTTAAAATTCTGCTAAATGGGTTTCAATTGTGAGTATGAAAGAAAGAATAGTCTCTCTTCTGGGTTTAAAACCTATGCAGGCTCATATTGAACAATATCCCATTGCACAGCTGCATGTGTGAAATGAGAATTATACGATCAGCAAATTATCACTGATTTGAGGATACCTTTGGTAATTTCAGAGTGCACACAACATCATTACATGGAGTACAAATTGCATGCACCCAAAAATTGCTAAAGGAAGCCTTCATTACATAGTGATTGGCCCCCTGGTGATATCATTCCCATTATACACATGGAGCATTGTAACATTGCAGACATCCTGCTATGGTAATGGAGTAGACCATATAGCCAGTGACTCAACGCTGAGTATTAAGTGGTGGTAAATAACCTGACTCCCCAAAGGGGCCAACAGCTATGGGCAGATGAGGACCTTTAGGTGGGGTGATAGTCCCCTCAGTGGAGGAAATGCCACTAGAAACCATCATATTGGGCCCAATGGCAAAATGAGCAGAGGAGGAACTCTGATTCCCAACAGTCATGGAGGTGAAAGAGGTCATGCCAGATGGACTAGCTGTGATGGCACACCTTGATCATATCCTCAAGGCTGCAGCAGTCCATTGCTGTCCGGGACCCAGCAACAAAATGAGTGGAGGAAGAACCACTTTACTACTCTGATTCCCAACAGTCATGGAGGTGAAAGAAGGCATGGCAGATGGACTGGCTGTGAAGGTGCACCTTGATAATATCCTCAAGGCTGCAGCAGTTCATTGCAATCCTGTATGTCTCATTTCATATGTGCCACTGGAGATGGCTCTGAGATCATAGTGTGTGAGTCACTTCATGGCAAGCTGGGATCCACCTTAAACAAATTCATGGCAGTGGCATTTTTCCAGTTTACCTTGGAGGGCAAAGGTGGCCCAGAACCAGCTGGACTCCAAGACCAGGCATCCTGGTGCCTTGGGGCAGGAAAAAAAATGTATACTCAGATTTGAGTTGCAGCCACTGCCACCGATTAGCAATTACACTTATATACCGCGCCATAGCACTGAGTGCACTCTCTGGATGATTGTAACAGGATTTTAACCATAGATGTTAAACCAGAGCAAAAGGCCTGCATGAGGAAAACAATTGTGCTTGTCAGTAATCTGAACATGATAAACACATTTGTGGTAAAATATGTAAACATAAACTGTCATAAACATGAATATGTTTTCATTTTCTATTTCTACCACCTTCTGTTCTTGCTTGTATCCTTGGTGGCTATCAACAGTTGCCATAATCAGCAGCCAAACAACTTGACAGAGGAAGCATCATATTAATACTACAAAACCCTTTGTGGTTATTTATTGCTTATACTGCAATGCAGTACTCTTATGTAAACCTTAACAAGGTATGCTTGATAGTGGTAAAATACCCATTCTTCATAGGCAGTAAACATCAGCACAAGTTCCTGTCTTGGTATCAAATATACCTTTATCTAGAAAGCAAAAGACTGACCAGGTTATCCTGCTATGATAATAAGGTAAACCATACTGCCAGCAACTCAACACCAATCATCAGGTGGATTAAAGGTCCCCAAGTGGATTAAATCCCACTTGAATCCATCTTGATGGAGGACAGCAGCTTCATCAATACTGTCCTTGGGCTGAGGAGGACTTTGTGCGCCAAAAGGACTCAGGGCCAGAAAGTGATTCATGGTACTGGATCAGTGGCATATATGTCATGCTATGATGTGGAAGGCAAATGGAAGACTACTGCATCATATTGTTCTCAGGACAATTTTCATTACTGATCACCATGATGATAGCCAATATTCAGAATCAGATACAGCACTTTAAATCTTCACATTATATGAAAGCATGGATTGGGATTTTCTGAATAATAGTATACTGAGAAATTGGAAAAATCATATATGTGAAAAATGATGAAATTACACATTGTGGGATATAGTAGATGAAAGGCTGTATTATTATTCTAGTCAGAAAATACAATATGGGGCATTTAATTTGCTTCAGTCTTGCCTTAAAATAAGTATGGTCTTTGTGTCATTGTCTCTTATTAAATATATTTTCTTTTTTATAACATTGTAATCCATCATCTCATGATGCCAACATTTACAGTGCTGACATATCTTATAACTAAATATAACTAAAGACACATAACTCCTTCCAGAAATGGGAATTACATGGTGGTGATTGTCCATATTGGTCCCCTACCAAACCATATAACACATGTTTGACAGCATCTTCAGAGAATTACTTTAGCTCATGAAACTGCCAGAGTGCTTTGATGCATCAGCACTATAGATTCCTTTCAGTGTATAGAGTAGAATGTATCTTTATTTCCTTCAAAGGATGAGAAGAAAATAAGAATAACAACAATAGGACATACCTGAATTAGTTTGAATTCACAATCTCCATACATAATTTGAGATGTTTTACATATGTTCTTTTCCAATATAATGTCCTCTTTGCTAAATTCCATAATATAAGTTTTGAAATTATTGTTAATTACTCAGTGGATCCTAATTGACTTACTACATCAGGTCCTGAGTATTACAACATCTACCATTTGAAGCCTAACCCAACCAAGACTCAAGTGTGTGCTTTCCACCTTCAAAACCAAGAAGCAAGGGTTATGTGTTAAGGGAACCAATTACAGCATTGTTCCGCACCAAAATACACTGGTTTGACACTTGACGG
Organism: Furcifer pardalis; assembly: GCA_030440675.1. Taxonomy (NCBI): domain Eukaryota; kingdom Metazoa; phylum Chordata; class Lepidosauria; order Squamata; family Chamaeleonidae; genus Furcifer; species Furcifer pardalis. The sequence continues at coordinate 130,274,828 of CP126894.1, forward strand.
GACACTCTCTTTTAAGTAGCATTGCCTCAATACCAAAACCAAAGCTAGTACAAGGAACAACATCATCATGAAAATCACAAACTATAATTCGGGAACACAACCATCCACACTGTGTAGATCAGCTCTGGCCCTGAGCGTCTCTGCAACAGGGTATGCTGCTCCAGTATGGAGGACATCCACACATGCAAAACAAGTTTACATTGCTGTTAATGAAGCCATGTATGTAGTGACAGGATGCCTAAAACCTACACCAGTTGAGAAAACATACCCTCTTGTTGGTATCGCTCCACCTAAGATAAGGAGAGAAGTAGCAGTGGATGCCAAGAGAACTCAGCAAGAGAATTGTCCTCAATATCCTCTGAATGGATATGAGCTTCCAGTCCACCAGCTCAGATCCAGGAAGAGCTTTATGGCAAGGACAAACATTCTTGAGGGTATGCAAGAGCAAAACCAAATTAGAAGGTGGAGGAAGGAGCTAACTGGACAGGGAAAAACATTAAAAGAGGATATAGCTGAGGAATTCAACCTCCCCTATGTCACTTGAAGGAACCTGAATAGGCTGAGGGTTGGAGTGCCTGAATGTAAGACCAACATGCTTGAGTGGGGGCTGCTGCAGAAACATGCATCTATTCATTTATATATTTAAAATTTCTATTATGCCCTACTCACCAAGGCGACTAAGGGTGAATTACAACACAACATATAAAAACATATAAAATCACAAATTCAAACACCGTCTAAAAATCTAAAAACAATTGTTTTAAAAAATTCTCATTCTTCATAAAATAGAGAGAGGGTGGATATAGATATTAAATAAGCCAGCAGGGAGAGGTTAATGAACCATTGCTACCCCACATTTGTCCCACCAGCTAGGTCTTCATACCCTTCCTAAAGGATGAGAACTTAAGTTTGACCAATGTCAAAGCAAAGAAAGTGGCTTCATTTTGGCAGTCCAAGGTTTGATCAGGATACAAAAGAAAAAGAAGATCCTAACTTTATGTGGAGGAGACATTTAGGGAAGAGAGAGGCCTGTTGCAATTCATTCCCTTTAGAACTCAGTTACTGTTAATTTTTTGTCACAGAACTCTCTGGCATATCATTTGGATTTGGATTGCCACTTAGGGTTCTAAGGGGAAGTAGACAAGCAAGACAAATGCTTAAATCATGTTGCTTAGCATAGTAAGGCACAACTAGAGTAGGCCTCCTGAATCAGGGATATTGTGAATCAACTCCTCTCTAGATTCTACTAAGTCAATGAGCCTACTTTAACTGCAAGTTAACTGTGTTAAGCAACAGGGTTTCAGCCACAGAGAGTGAAGAGAAAGACTTGTGAGCTAGCCTAGTGAAATGAAATGAAACATGTGTTAACTAGATTGTTTAACTTACATGTGTGAAGAGATATGCTGCAAAATCTATTTTTAAAACTAAATTGTGATATCACAGAAATGAAATTTTGGCAGTGTACAGGGACGGGGACAGAGTCAGTTCTAATTTTAAATAGAACCAAGTAAATATTTGTGATGGGGTTTGGAAAGCGAGTGAGCTAAAAAACAGTATTTGTGATATATATCCCCAGTGCAAGCAGTAAATAAGAGAAAATCAAAGGTAAATTATGTATTACAATTCTATAAGTGTTCTGAACCATTTTGCAAAAGTATCACTAAAGTTATAGTTAAAACCTTTTTCTTGCCCGGTCTGAAGAACAAATTGTGCTTCACACTTTCCATTCCCTTTCCAGAAGCAAAATGGATTAGCTGTTGAATTTTACTTTGCTGCTGGTGATGGAATGGCACATTGCACCACACCTGAAGTATCAGGCTTTTGTAATGGAAAGTAGAACAAAGGTGAAGAGACAGAGAATTGATGAGGAACAGGCAGGAGATAAATAAAACCTATCACCCACTGGCTATGACAGTTGTTGAGCACAGTGGTTAAGCCCCAGTAGCAGCCAAAACTTTGCTCACAATCTGAGTTCAGTCTTATTTGGATTAAAGTTGACCCAGCCTTCTAAGATCAGTAGAATGAGTACAAACATGTTGGGGATAAAGTGCCCAGCTAGTATGACTGGATTTGAGAAGCATATGATGATCAGTAGCCTAGAATGGTTTATGGTAGCTATACTTACGCTTGCTTAGCTATGCCTGAGTTTTGAATGGGGAACAGAAGAGATAAGGCTTGACAAAATTTGAAACAGCAATTACCACAAGATAAAGAGAATTTGGCTTCAGACTAGAAACTAACATGCAATAGGTCAGACCAATTTGAAACAGTACTGTGCACTGGTCATCTTGACCTCTCTTCTAAATAGGGAATTGATAAATAACAGATTTGAATAATGCACAATAAATAACTAGGTTTTATCTGTACTTTGAAGAATGGACTGGAAAAATACAGTTAAGCAACATGTGGAACAATTTGTTGGCGCTTTCTGTAGCAACTAATGAGATACAGCTGAAGTGAGAGATCTATCAATAATATCTGGATGTGTGATAGTATCTGGCAAATATGAGTAAGTGCAAGGAAGTATGTTAAAAGTTAATGCATATCTGGTGGAAAAAGCATTAACAAGGAATATAATCTTCCCTTTTCTGTAGGTGAATATAGTTCATCACTTGCACCAATGCCTACAATATGTGTGTCCTAGTAACTTTGGGAACTTGAGGCTGGCTGTTTTGTTAATTTCTCAAGATTTCTTTATACCTCTGTGCCCTTGGTTCTGTGGCCAGTACTTCAAGGCAAAGATGGGAATTGGCTTCATTTCTTGATTGTTATGTGGCAGCCAGCATTTAAGTCAGCCATATCATTGATACCTGCTAGATGCTATCCTGTATTTTAATATTTCACATTTTCTCTTAGAGTTTACAGTTTAAAGTCAGAGATATGAATATTTCAAAATGTGTGTGTCATTCACAGTCTGAGCATTGTATACTTTCCAAAACTGGCATGATATTTGGAAGCCCAAGTTGTTTTAAAATGGATTTTAGTTGAAATTTTAAAATATTTCTTTTTAAAAAACCATGTAACTATGAAGTCAAACAGTTGCCAATGACTTTGCTACATTGCTAAAATATTTCCACAAATGTATGTATAATAGGAAGGGAAGAAAGGAGTATAATAGTATGTATAATAGAAGGGGAGGGGAGAGACTTGAATTGACAAAATAAATTGAAAGAATAAGCATTGACATATTGGGAATCAGTGAACTAAAATGGACAGGGATGGATGAATTCAGCTCTGGAGACCATCATATCTACTACTGTGTCCAAGAAACCCTTAGAAGAAATGGCGAGGGCATAATAGTCAATAAAAAAGTGAGAAAAGCAGTAATGGGATGTAATCTAAAAATGACAGAATGATTTCAGTACGGATCCAAGGCACACCATTCAATATCACTGTAATCCAAATCTACGCACCAACCACTAGCACAGATGAGGCCACAATTGACCAGTTCTATGAATAATTACAGCACTTCATAGAACTGGCACCAAAAAATGATGTCTGTATTATATTGGGAGATTGGAATGCCAAGGTAGGAAGTAAAGAAGTAAATGGAATAAAAGACAATTTTGGTCTTGGAACACAAAATGAAGCAGGAAAAAGGCTAATAGAGTTTTGTCAAGAGAACACACTGGTCATAGCAAACACCCTCTTCCAACAACACAAGAGGAGAATTTACACATGGACATCACCAGACGGCCAACACCAAAATCAGATTGATTACATAAATCTGTAGACAAAGATGGAGAAGTTCCATAGAGTCAGCAAAGATGAGACCTGGAGCAGACTGAGGTTTAGATCATAATCTACTGATTGCCAGATTCAGGCTTAGTTTAAAGAAAATCGGGAAAACAATTAGGACACACAGGTATGACCTAGACCACATTTCTAATGAATACACAGTAGAGGTGTGGAACAGATTTAATAGTTTAGACTTTATAGACAGAGTACCAGAAGAATTATGGATGTTGGTTCAGGACATCATGCAGGAGGCAGCAAGTAAAACTATACCATCAGGAAGGAAGTGTAAGAAAGTAAAGTGGTTGTCTGATTAGGCTCTTACAATAGCGGAGGAAAGAAGGAAATGGTGAAAGAGAAAAAGTCAATGAATTAAACACAGATTTTTAGAGTAAAGTAAGGAGAGATAAGGAAACCTACCTAAATGAATGTGTAAAGAAATAGAGGAAAACAACAGAAAGGGAAGGAAGATATTTTTTTTTAAAAAAAAGGGAAATCAAGGCAATATTTAAAGCAAAAATGACCATGATAAGGGACAAAAACAGCAGGGATTTAGCTGATGCAGATGAGATTAAGAAAAGATGGCAAGGATACACAGAAGAACACTACAAAAAGGACCTCAACATCCCTGACAATCACAGTGATGAGAGCCTTGAACTGGAGTCAGACATCCTGAAGAGTGAAGACATGAGAACCCTAAAACGTACTACTAATAACAAATCTAGTGGAGATGATGTTATTCCAGTTGAATTATTCAAAGCCCTAAAAGATGATGGAATTAAAGCATTGCATTCTATATCCCAGCAGATTTGGAAAACACAACAATGGTCACAGGATTGGAAAAGGTTAGCATACATTCCAATCCCAAAAAAGGGCAATGCCAAAGAATGCTCAAACTACTACATGCTCAAGATACTACATGCTCAAGATACTACAAGATAGGCTTCAGCAGCACATGGAGAGAGGACTACCAGAAGACGTGGGGGAACTAAAGACCAAATTGCCAACATACATTATATCATGGAGAAAACAAAGGAATACCAGAAACAAGTCTACTTCTTTTTCATTGATTACACCAAGGCCATTGACTATGTGGACCACAATAAAATGTGGCAAGTAATTAAAGAGATGGGAATTCCAGAACTCCCTACATGTCTCATGAGAAATCTGTACATGAATTAAGAAACAACAGTTAGGACAGAATGCGGAATGACAGAGTGGTTTTGAATAGGAAAAGGAGTAAGACAAGGCTGCATTTTTTCACCTTGCTTATTTAATTTATATGGAGGGCTGGATGAATCAAAAATTTGAATTAAATTTTCTGGGAGAAGCATCAACAATTTGAGATATGCAGATTATACTACCCTAATGGCATAAAGTGAAGAATACCTAAAGAAGCTCTTGCTTAGGATGAAAGATGAAAGTGCAAAAGCTGGCTGGAGATTCAACATCAAGAAAACCAAGATAATAGCAACAGGTCCTATCAGTCCCTGGAAAACAAATGGGGACGAATTACAAGCAGTGACAGACTTTACATTCTTAGGATCCAAGATCACTGCAGATGGTGACTGCAGCCATGAAATAAAAAGGCAACTAATTTTGGAGAAGCAAGCGATGAGCAATTTGGGGAACATAGTTGAAAGTAGAGACATCATCTTGCAAACAAAAGTCCACATAGTCAAAGCAATAGTATTTCCGGTAGTAATGTATGGCTGTGAAAGCTGGACCATAAGGAAGGCTGAGCACAGAAGAAAAGACACCCTTGAGATGTGGTGCTGGAGGAGAATTTTGAGAGTACCCTGGACAGCAAGGAGAACAAATAGGTCAATCTTAAAAGAAATCAACCATGACTGCCTCTTGGAAGGTCAAATATTAAAGAGGAAGCTAAAGTACTTTGGACATCAAATGAGAAGAGAGAATTCACTTGAGAAAACCTTGATGCTGGGAAAGGTCAAGGGCAAGAGAATAAGGGGGTGGCAGAGAATGAAATGCCTAGATGGCATTGTTGACGTGATGGGCAAAAAGCTGGGCAGGCTGAGGAGGATGGTGGAGAATAGGGGTGCCTGGTGTACAATGGTCCATGGGGTCACAAAGAGTCAGAATCGACTGTGCGACTGAACAACAAATTGATGATTAATTAAAACAAGTTCCCACAAGCATCTGGTTGGTGACAGTGCAAAACAGGATGCTAACTTAGATGGGCCATTAGCATGAATCACCAGGGCTTTTTCTATGAGAAGAGGCAAGAAAACTAAACACTGGAGCCTTCATGACAGAAATATGATACCAGTTTGACAATTGTTTCTGACTGATTAGTCACTTGGCACCTGGCAGTAACAGTCAACATTTCAGAGTTTCCTGCAATCTGCCAGTTCATCCATCCAAAAACATATTACTGGAGTCTGCCCCATTTTCTTCTCTTTCCCATCTGTTCTGCATTTTCTTTCATGTGAACTAAACTAAGAGTCACAGAAAATTCAGAATGGAAAAGCCAATGAACAGAGGGGCTGCCTATTACCAGACTAGGCCATTGGTCACCAAATGAGCCTGCCCTGCCCTCACTCCAGCTGCCACCAGAATCAGGTGCAGATTCATTTACAGCTGTTGTAAAGACATTTATGACAGTCACAGACATGTTTACAGCAGCCGTAAACAGGGGGAGGGACCACCAGTCTGCTCCCCTCAACTGTCTGAGGGAGCATGACCTGGCCCATGACATTAAAAAGTTGGTGACCCCTGGTCTAGCCTTTCAGTATTGTACTAGCACTGTACTTATATAATGTTAAGCAAAAGTCTTTCAACATCTTGCCTAAGAGGTGAAGTTGGGGTCTGTGAGCTCTCTACCTGTCAGCAAACTTTGAATTTCTAAACTGGTACAAAGAGAAGGGGGGATCCCAATAAGGCAGTGGGAATGAAAGTAGTCCGAAAGCTGCTTCCACATTTCATAAATATACTTTGGAAAAGATAGGATAATTTATGACAATATTTTCCCCTCCCTAATGGGAGTGGGTTGATAGATTTCAGTAAGCCATGTATATAAACATAAATTTCATGTGCTGTGCAAACTTTTGCCAATTTGTTGTTTTTGTTATGTGCTGTCATGTCATCTCCAAGTTATGGTGACTCTATGAACAAGAGATTTCCAAAATATCCTGTTCTCATGAACTCTGCTCAGCTCTTGCAGATAACCCTGTGGTTCCCTCATAGAATCAATCCATCTCATATTTGATCTTCCACTTTTCCTGAATCCTTCTACCTTTCCCAGCATTATTGTCTTTTTCCAGAAAGTCCAGACTTCTCATGATATTTCTAGCCTTGGCTTCATCATTTTTGTCTCCAGAGACAGTTCAGGTATGGCTTTCTGGCATCCAAGGTGGTGCTAATACTTCATTAGAATATCCATTATAATCCACCAATTCAATTGCTATAAACATAACACTGCAACACCTTATCCACAACCTGGGAAATACAAACCATTATTCAATTAATATTTATCTGTAATTCATAATTCCTATAACAAATAGGCTTAAACTATCAACAATGATGTCTTGACACAATGATATGAATAACTACTATTACTGCCTCTGTAGATGACTTCCCCCACGTTCCACTATTTCATTCTGGGGCAGTTGTAATAGTTCCAGCAAACTCAGAGTTATAGTAATGTTAAGCTTTCCCCTTGTATTCTGGGTGTTGAAGCTACTTTAGGGAGGCTTTGCTAAAGTCCTCTGCACAGAAAAACAGATGCTTTTTAAAAAAATTTCCATTGAAGCAGATAGTCTCTCATGTATTCTTCTCTTGCTTATTCTGGGGCTGTTCCAATAACTCTAATAGAGACAGGAGTGGTAATACACAGTCTCTTCTGTATTCTAGATGTTGCTGCTACTTCTGTTGCTGGAAAAGAAATTGTTTCTCCTAAGACTGAATCCCTCAAAAGGTTTTATTTATTATCCTAACAAAGACTAGCATAGCACAGCCTAGCAAGCTTCTGTCTTCAAAACCAAGCTTTAACAGTCTACCATCCTGTAATGAAATCCATTCTGCAGTTCTAGTTCTTCTAAAGTCCAATACGTGTACACATTCTAAGAGGTGTAACTGGCCAAATTAAGGGATTGCTAAAATTTGGGGAAGTGTGGTGGGCTTTGTGCCACAGGACTGCTATGGCAGCCATGAAGGCAATGCTGGGTCAACCTGAAACGATCTGGAAAAACGGGTTTTGGTGGAGTTGCGAGAGGCCCAGCAGGCCAGCAATGGATAGTGTATTGAGTCCAAATGAGATACAAATGGAGAGATTAAATGTGAAATAACTGCAGCAATGTTGAAGGACTAAGAGACACAGAAATGAAGTACAAAATAGGAACTCTGAATATAACCAGCTTGGGAAATAAAAGAGAAGAAGTTTTAGAAATAATGAAAAAAAAGATAATGGGTACAGCCCAGGGGTTCCCAACCTAGGGCCTACGGGCTAATGCCATTCCATCTGGCCCAGCGCTGCCTCACCTGCACCCAGAAGTGGAAGCAGGCATGTTTACATTACCGTAAAATACAGCTACACATGCACAAATGTGGCCGTGGCTGTTGTAAATGTGGAAATAGGTGCATTTACGACAGCCATAAATGTGCCCACCTCAGTTTTCGTCGGGCATGGTCCAGTGCGCTCAGCTGTCTGAGGGTATGGTCAGGACCATGGCATGAAAAGTTTGGCCATCCCTGGTCTAGTCCATATAGGATGCAACACTGGTCATAACATTTTGAAGTTAACAACAAGAAATGATAAATCCAATATTAAAAGAAGAGGTTCAAACAAAACTAAGAATTAAGACAGCAAAACTCAAACAAGGAGAAATAGTAGAACAGTAGACATGGCCCTCCCTCACCTGCCTCCCTTCTGGCCATGTCTTTTCTGTGTCTGTTTCAGGAGTCTGTGACAGTTTCAGCTTCAGTCTGAAACAAAAGACGGAGGCTAGGGAAGAGGCTCTGGAGTTCACTGGGAGGTGGGCAGGCTGGGGGGGGGGAGCGGTATCAGGTGCACAAGGCTGCCTGGTCCTGCAGGGGCAATGCCAAGGTGGGCCATGCCTTTTGCGGTCAGCTTTGCACAGCGTGGAGCGGTCTCTCTATTCCTCTCCCTCAAGTTGCCATAATCCCCACTGCCCAGGCTTTCATTTTCCCTTCCTTTTTTCAGGAGAGCCTCCGGCTGACTGGCTGGCTGGTGTGCGTGGAGTGGGGAAAGTTTGCTTGGCTCTCTCCAGTCCCAGTCTCTTGGACTGTTTGAATTCCAACAGAAGAAAGGAAAGGGAGCCCGGTGGTTCTGCCCAGGAAAACAAATGAGGGGAAACAAAAGGAAATTCCTCAAAAGAGGCAATTCCTTTCATGTTAAGTAAAAGGACTGGTGCATGAAAAAAAGAAGTGAAAACTAAAGAAGCACCCCACAACAGAACCCTAAATGAATGTTTTTGCCATGTATTTCCCTATTAACCTGAATATTTTCCTTATCCATTTGAGATGAAGGAAATAGTGTTCATTCCACCCTAATTATAGCTATCTATCAACTATTATTATCTAATTAACTATTATTTATTTGAAATTCTTATAGGTTATTTCTGATAAGTAAAGTACAAATGAACAATATTTACAATTTAAAATGTGAATAAAATGTGTATAGTTGAAAAAAGTACTGACATGCACATTAATCCTTAAGGGAAAATGTGCAAATTAGGTAAAAAAAATCACAGATAAATGTTTAAATTGTGTGTAGATTTCCATGTAGATTTTCCTCAAATGTCTCACAACCTGATCCAAAACAAAGCATAAATTTATTACAGGTGAGAGTCAAAGAAACACAAAGAAATTAAGATCAAGTTGTTTTCACATTTTAGTGGTGAGAATTGGGCAGCTGAAAGATGAAACTAAGGACACACCACCCACTGTGGTCGTGGACTATAGCCTGGTAGCTTCTTATGGTAAAAAAGAAAGGAAATGTTCTATCATTACCTCAGTACTGTATGTAGTTGAGCCTTACTTCCCTTTTTCATTATAGACATCATCTTCTTATTGATCTCAATAGGTCAAGCACAAAGCTTAGCACACTGTCAACAAGAAAAGCATAAAATGGCTGGAGGATTTTGGAGGAGCTGTGGGTGTTCTACATTTGGAACAAGGATCTAAAAAAAGAGGGCCGCTCAGAGTTTAAGGATCCCCATTCTTAACCACACTAAGGAAATAATAAATCTTATCTCTATCCCAAAGAGATAAAATGTCATATCTGAAATGCTGGACTTTCCAAAGGCTAAGCTATTACCTCAGATAATTTCCACCCACAATGACTGAGAACTTCAATGTCACTTTTATGTGTTTAAAAAAATAGAAGAGGGGGGAAGAGAGGAGGCAGAAACAAAAAAAAAAACCTAAACACTTGTAATGGGAAAGTGACATATTTCGCAAACTTAATATACTAACTAAACAAGAAACACACATATGTAACATCTTTTAAAATAGCCGTCTTCTTCATCTTAGACATGTGATAATGTGGCATGTGTCTCATTACCACTTCTCAACCTGAGCATATTTTAGCATTTTACAAATTAAGATCCAATTGTTTCCCAAACATTTAAAGTTGCAGAAATTGATTTTCTATATATTTACTGCCATATGATATCTGTGAAAAATACTCCACTGCATTCCTTTATGCCAGTGACGGTGACCCTTGGCACTCCAGGTGTTCTTGGACTTCAATTCCCAGAAGCCTCTCTGTGAATCCACAAAAATGGGTTTATATCCACACCCATTTGTGTTGGGAGTTGAAGTCCAAGAACACCTGGAGTGCCAAGGGTCACCATAACGGCTCTATTCAGTGCCCTGTAGACCATGTGGACACTGTGGACCCTGTAGACCAGGGGTGTCCAACCTTGGTGTCCCAGGTGTTCCTGGACTTCAATTACCAGACGTCCAAGTAAGCACACCTGCTGATCAGGGCTTCTAGAATTGAAGCCCAAGAACATCTGGGGCACCAAGGGTGGCGGCCCCTGCTGTAGACTCTGAATAAATTTATATACATTTTCAAATTAAGAATCTTATTGAGAGCATTGACTTCAAAAACACTCATCCTGAATCACTTGACAACCATATGATCCATTTCATGTCTCTCAGCATGTATGGTCTTTCAACTTTTACTCCTCATCTCCAACTTGGTTAACCTTTCTGAATTTTAAAAGTTAAAGTCAATTCTTTATTTCTCCATATATCATTTTTTTTGTGCTGTGTTGTTTTGCTGATTGTAAGCCACCCTGAGTCACCATGGCGAGCGGGCAGCGATATAAATCTAAATAAATAAATAAATGGTCCAATTAAGATGCAAAGCACAACCTGAGTGCAAGCATAGAATGTCTGTAAAAATCTTGACTTGGGTTCTACACAGTTTCAACTACTAGCCTCATACTGACTATCACAAATGTGGTGCACTTGCTCAACTTTCACAGACTCCCTCAACTAATCTCCCTTTGATTCCCAGTTCAAGGCTTTGCTTGTGGCACTAGGACAGTGTTTCCCAAATGCTGGCTCTTGGACTTCAATTCTTAGAAGTCTAAGTCAATTCCCCAAAGCACTGACCAGACAATGTACTGACTTAGGCTTCTGGGAGTTGAAGTCCAAGATCCAGCATTTGGGAAACACTGCACTAGGAGATTGCACACTCTGTAGGTTTTAGCAATTCTGCTACACTTGCTAAAATGGGCATGATTATGTAGGTTCCTTATTTGTTCCACACCACAGTCTCCATGGCTGCAGCACCAATCTTGTTTTTATATTTTTTGAAGAGTTCTTTTGTCTGTACCTATTCTGGCTGAAGCAATTACCAAGCTACACAACTCAGTCTAATTTGGCTGCACTGGCTGAAATTTGTATAGCAGCAACAATGCTGCTGAAGCCACATTTTAAATTACTGGCACATTTTAGCTGTTGTGCAGATCATTTTGACCATACTAGGCTTGGTCAAAAGGGCCTAATAAAATGGTTCTGTGAATTGCCTGTTATACCTATCATTTAGACCTTGTTCAAGCATCAAGAGGCTTCCTTTATTTTTAGATAAAAATATTAAAATTCCACTTCTATGGCTCACAACAAAGTCCCTCGCCTTCAGCAGGGCCAACATACTTCTCTGTGATGGAGTCCCTAGAACTTTTGAAAAGTTGCTGCAGTGTTTTCTGGTATCAAAAATAATATATTTATTTGAAATTTCATAAACAGAGCACATATGCAATATAGAATTATTTTGTAAACACTCCACTATCCACTGTAACTTGTGTACCTTATGCTAAATGATACATTGCATGGTTTCAAAGAAACATTTCATTCTGCAGATTGCTTATTTTGGGAGGAAAGCATGCCATATACAATGAGAAACCCTGACATGTATTTATTCATATCTAATCCATTGTTTTTGATATTTAACAAACAATGAAGATCAGCATACATTCTTGCTAGATTTGATCTAGAGTCCACATATTTGTCTTTCTAGTGGTCCATGGAACCTGCAAAGCTCTCCTCCAATAACGTTTCAAATTAATCAGCTTTCTTCACTGTTCAGCTTTTACATACCATAATGTAGAATATCTTTAATTAGGTTTCTAATGACAAATCCATGCACTTGAAGATATTTTCCAGTACATTACTAGCCACCCATCCAAGTTTCAGTCTTTTTATGAATTCTTGGTGTCTAAATCTGAATTGAGCACTGAACCAAGGTACAGTAAATATTTAACAAAGTCTATATCTTTACTGCCAACATTTAAGACAGTATGCTGTAGACATGATATCTGTCTTCTTAATATTCAGTTGTAGCCCTGCGTATGCACACAAAGTTTCATGGTTATTTCATAATTTGGTTCAGCTGTTCTAGCTGAATGGGTTACTGTAGGGTTTTCATAACAAAAGTTCTTCCTTACATGATAGGGTGCTATGGAAAAGGTGGAAAAGGCTTGAGGAGCCTCACTCTGTTCATGTGATGATTGCCATCACATCATGCTGAGCAATGACTAAATATTCCAGATCATCTCTGGATGCCTTGGACAAGATTGTGGAAAAGGTGTTGGAATTTCTCTGTGGCTCTTATATCCCCATGGAGATACATCACATCAGGCTCCAACTGCATCACTTTTGGCTCCACCATAATTTCCAATCCTAGTTACATTTCTTTTCTGAAAGGATAGTAGATCCACCATTTCAGATGCCAGGTCTAGCTGTGGCAGATGTAACACTGATTTGTAGTTGGCTTACAAAAAGAACACAGAAAACTCAACGTTAGCCATTTAAGTACACAATAAAACCCATCCAGACAGTCTAATTGCCTCCTTGCTTGGCTTCCATTGTTGCATAAATGCCTGCAGTAGTCATAGCCCTTTAGTTTCTTTGTGATGATGACTCAATGTTGTCATTGCTGTTGGAATCTGTCACTGCTTGGCAAGTTTTAATGACAATCACTATGTGCATATGTGAACCCAGTATATCTCCAAAAAACTACCAATATTCTCTAAAGGTAATGTAAAAATGTGCCAGGGATCAGAAAAAATACAGAGAAACAAAGATTTTGCATTAAAACTCAGTTGTACAGAGTAAAGAGACACTGAGCAAAAAAAATAATCACTGAAATATTTATGCAGTGGCTCAAGTGGCTAAGATGCTGACTGGAAGGAGGCAAGTCAGCAGTTCAATTCCCGAGTACTGCAGGATGGAATGAATTCCCATCTTTGTCCCAGCTCCTGTCAATCTAGCCAGTGTTGGGATGTAACAGGTTCACACCAGTTCGCCAGAACCAGTAGTAACTTTTCCCAGTGTCCTGGAGAACTGGTAGCAGCTTTTGGGGGGAACCACCTTCGGGGCTTACCTTTTCACTGGTTTCCCCACTGAGCATGCGCACCAAGCACTTGGTGTGCATGCACGCCTGCAGTGCTTGGCGCGTATGCACGGCCTCCTTGCTGTCCTCCCAAGCGGGGAGGAGGAAGAGAAGCTGCTAGCCTGAAGCTCCCTATAGCCTACTCCCCAGGGTAAGTGACTCACCTTTGGATGTGGTGTGTCTGTGTGTATTTTAATGTGTATTTAATACCTTTGCCTATATTGATGTACTACCACAGTTCCTAAAAAGGCCTGGCGGCCTGGCTGGGGGTTTTAAGCAAAGTCTTGAAGTTACCTCATCAATAAGCTACACCTGTGCTATTCCAATTGGAGAACAGGAGTTAGTTTGTGTTCTGGTTTGGTTGTATTTTATAATTTTTACTGTACTGTTGTTGTTTTGACTGTAAGCTGCCCTGAGTCGCCTCGGCGAGTGGGTGGCAATATAAATCTAAATAAATAAATAAAGAACCCTTAAGGTGGTACAGCTGTTTTACATTTACATTAATGGATATTATCCTAGAGAACTGGTTAGGCAAAGACTTAATACCTAACTTCTTTAACTGTTGAAATGTGGCAAAATGAAGCCATCTTGTGGTGAGTTCATTCTGTAGTTCCTTCCATCTGACCTAGTGTAGAAAGATTAGCCAGAATAAGCTTTAAGCTCTGGTTTAAAAGCTCTAGTTGATTTGTGTTTAGGGTGGGTGGGTGGGTGTATTTTAATGTATTTTTTATTTAATTTATTTAATTTATTTATGGGTTTGTGTTGTGGGTGTGTGGGTTGAGGTGTGTGTGTGTGTGTGTGTGTGTGTGCTTATTTTTATTTTATTTATTTTATTATTTTTTCTTTGGCCCTACCCACAATGTCATGATGTTAGCTCCACCCACACTGTGATGAAATCATGGTGTTGTAGTAAAATTTTTGACATGCCACCACTGAATCTAACAGTTCGAAAGTAAGAAATAGTAAGTAGATGAGTAGGAACCACTTTGGTGGGAAGATAAACAACGTTCTGTGTTCTTCGGTGTCTAGTCATGCCTGCCACATGACCACAGAAACGTCTGCAAAAGCAGACAGTGCTGGCTCTTGAGCTATGAAACAGAGATGAGCACTGAACCCTAGAATCGGATATGACTGGCTTTCGAGCAAGGGAAAATTTTACCTTTACCTTTAAACTACCATTTATAGACAGAATCCTATTAGTTATGCCCATTGGCCTAACTTAATTCAGTTTACTTTCAGCAGCAAAAGTGTCCTCAGTTAAACACTTAGCTTAGGAATTTCCTGTCACACAACATATACATATATACAATGTGTATGTGAGAAAATGCCTACAATGATTTCTTAACATGTAGCAATTGCTGAAACTCTTGCCAATACAATTATACAGATGTAAACATGTAACAGGATCATACCTATTATTTACCATATTTTAAATCAAAGAGGACCAATTATGTTTTGGGGGATTTTTAAAAATGTTCCAACTCCAAGTATATCCATTCTGCAGAATACAACATAAAAGAAATACAAAGCTTACTTTAGCTACCAATGCAATCTTTTAAAAGCCTGAATAATGCAGGTGAATAAATATGAAATGCTTATCTCTAGACACTTAGGTGATATTAGACTAACCTTCTAGTCATGGTTGATGAGTCAAATAAGTCAATAAACTAGTGCTATTTAAAGAAAACCTTTTTGTGGATATGAAAGAAAATGTCATTGCTCCTAGCAGGTAATAACTTGGCTTCATTATATGTTTATCATTAAGTCCTTTAAATCGGTATCATTCAAGAAAAAGACAGATTGCTTTCCAGCTGTTAAGAGTTCTTGTCACATAAGAGGCTTTTAGCTTCCTTTCTGCTCCTCTCCACCCCTTCTTTTGGGAAGCATCCCTGAAATCTATTGTTATGAGGTTGTTTGGCATTGCAGCCATTGTTTTACTGACAACCTCAGTGGCTGATCAGATATGTAGCAAAACAATGTAGTACAGCCCAGTGCTTCCCTGTAGTGCATCTTGGCAGCAGAGGTTCTCACTAAATGGCAATAGAACATTCTGCCCCCATGCCTTCTCTGCCAGTACTGTTCTACTTGTGGTAAAAGCAAACAAAAAAACAGAGACCTAGACCATGTCAAGGTGTAACAAGAAGAGTTTGGGCATATCAGAAAACAAAATAAAATAAAATAAACAAAATAAAAAACACTGTAGCACTTTAAAGACTAACTGCTATATTTTTATTATTAGCTTTCGTGGATCAAGTCCACTTCATCAGAAGAGGGGTGAAACTTACAGGCATGATTTTTATACACCATGCCTGTAAGTTTCACTCCTTATCTGAAGAAGTGGACTTGATCCACAAAAGCTAACAATAAAAATACAGCAGTTAGTCTTTAAAGTGCTATAGTTTTTTTTGTTTTTTTTTTCTGATATGCCTGAACCACAGACTAACATGGCTACTATTCCAAAGAAGAGTTTGGATTCAGTAAATGTATAGCCCCCTCCCATATCTCATACAGTATATGTAATGGTGACGATAATACATGAGCCCTAGAACTAGCTTAACAAACTGCCCTCCTATTGAAGGAAATGTGAAGGAAATGTTTAACAAACCAAGGGTAAAAGGAAGCTGCAATTTACTTCTGGATACAGAAATAGAAGACTCCAATAGATGTCTCCAAAGACATCTTCAAATAAATAGAAGACTTTCATAGAAATCTTATAAGAAGAAAAACCTTGTGGTGCAGTGGTTAAGCCACAGTACTCCTGTCAAAACTGTGCTCACAACCTGAGTATGATCCCAATGGGATCAAGATTGACTCACCCTCTCATTCTTCTCAGGTCGCAAGATAATTATACAGTGCAGTGGGGGCAAAATGCTAATTATGTTATGAATTAACCCCTTTATTTTCCTTGTTCTAATCTTGTTTTAGCTTGTAATTTTTTTTGAATTTTTTAATTCTAATTTTATGTTGGTCAGGGTCATATTGAGGTTTTATTGAGGTTTTACTGCTGGACTGTATTTTAATTGTTTGATTTTAATGCCATGTTAGCCGCCCTGAGATGTTCGCGAGGAGGGTGGCATATAAATGTGACCATTAATAATAATAATAAATAAATAAAAAGTCTAATAGAAAACCACGATTTCCACCCTCTTGTGGCCAGTTGTGTAATTGCACATCAGATTATTTTGCTGCAGAAGCCCCAAAATGTTCTTTTAAAGTGCCGAATAACTTTTTAAAAACCCATCTTTTTAGACCTCATGGTTGTTGAGCCATGTATAGACTGAGTCCCCTTTTTGGACCTTAAAACCATTTTTGGGGTTAAAAAACTCGGTTTATATTCGAGTATATACGGTAGTCAAAATGTCTTGTACTTCCTAACACCAAGCATAGAGACAAAAGGAAAGCTTTTGTCTATTAGTTCTTATTGCTCTGAAATTCCTCAGGCTTTCCTCCTTGACCTTTCATATACTCCAACCAAGGATCTCAACAAATTATTAAAACAAGATGAATTAAAACTTGGCTACCAGTCTGAAGGTCATTTCAACAGTTACAAATGGCACTGGCACAGGTATTCAATATTGTAGATCACAGGCCAAGTATGAGTCAACAGTGTGATGTGGTTGCAACAAAAGCCAATGCTGTTTTAGGCTACATCTACAGAAGTATCACCTCAAAATCTCATGAAGTACTAGTCCCACTCTGTTTGCTACTAGTTGGCCCTCATCTAGAACACTATGTCCAGTTGTGGACACCACACGGACTAAAACAAGTTTGGAGGAAGCACAACAAATATGATCAGGGAACTGGAAATCAAACCATATGAAGAAAGACTGAAGGAGCTGGGCATGTTTAGTCTTGAGAAAAGGAGATTTTGAGGGGATGTGATAACAATCTTCGAATACTTGTAAGATAATCAAAAAGTGGAGGAATAGGATCTGTTCTTGATTATCCCAGAGTGCAAGACATGTAATAGTGAGCTCAAGTTACAGGAAGCCAAATGTAGGCTGAATATCAGAAAGGAAAAAAGCCTCAACTGTTAGAGCAGTATGATAACGGAGGCATATCTATTGGACTTGATGACCTCATAGACTGCTTCCCAACTCAAATATTATAAGATTCTGTGATTCATTATTTTCATGTTTACTGCATGTGAGTTTCCTGCCTTTCTTTCCATGAAGATGTAAGGTGGCTTAACTATTAATACATATGATATTAAAAGCTAAAAATTACAATAATTCTTACAATACTACAAGCAATTAAAACAATTTTAAAAATAGTACATAAAAACAGCTTCAAACAATTTTAAAAGTTCATTGAAAAGACACACCAGCCATTTTTTAATGGCCTCTTGAAAGGCAGGCAGTTGTTGTGGGGTGGAGAGCTACATGCAAAGAAATATTAAGTGTGGGATAAGTTGTCATTGACTGCCTTCCTACTATACACTATTAGGACAATAAAGCAGGTCTTGCTGTCAACAGTTTCTAGAAGGCAGAAAGAAGTGCCAGTGTTTTATGAGAAAGTACCAACAGTCTGTCTTATGTCTACCCAGCTGCCATCACATGTGACAGAGGCAGCCAATATTGAAGTAATGTCTACTCATCTAATTCGCCAGAGTCTATAATTTGGCAGCATCATGGGCCAGATCTGCCAGCCTGTCATACGGCATCAATAAATTGTGCCCATTATTTTGATTGGATAAATGATGGGCCAACATTCGTAAACCATGTGACTTTTAATCTTTGGTTTACTACAGGATGAGATGACATCTGCTCAAAGATTAACTAAAGAATAACCAGGAATGGTTGGAAAGGAAAGAGAAGCAGAGATGAAGACACAGTGGTAAAGGTTTATAGTTCACACATACATCTTTAGAAAGGACATCAGTTATTTATATGATGGAACATATTTGAATTATAAAATTGCATATTTGGAAATGATCTTTGAATTCATCTAATCCAACTTCATGTCCAATCTTAGTTTTCCCAACAATGGTTAAAAGTCATCTGTTTAATTTCTACAGTGGTTGCCGGAGTAGTACTCATAATGTCAGCATATTCAGGACCCTTCTCAGCACTGGCAACTCATTACCCTAGTAAAGATGGCACAACTGCTGGGTAGTTCAGTGGTTTATCCATCTGGCTGCAGAGCCAGAGGTTGGTAGTTTGATTCTCCACTGTTCCTCCCTGAGAATAATTGGACTAAATTATCCACAGGGTCTGTTCCATTTCTGCAGTTTGATGATGATGTTGATATTGATGATGACGGCACTGACAATGATTTTGACAAATGAGGATGATTATGCCACCATTTTGGAGTAAAATCTACTGCTGCTCAGACCACACATCATCCTGCCTTACAGAGTTATATTTTGGAAATACATGCACTAAAAAGTAGCAGTTAAGTAAGTAAGTAAGTAAGTAAGTAAGTAAGTAAGTAAGTAAGTAAGTAAGTAAATGAAAGCAAGCAAGCAAGCAAAAAACAAAGGAAAAACATGAAAATTATTGCCTTTTAAAAACATTTTTTATTTATTCAGTTTATATAATGTCCAACTTTACATTGCACTGAATACTGGAACAATTCTGTTTGGGGAGATCAATAACTCTTAAAGGAAAGACCTTTTTTACATATAAAAGATTCATTATCATTCTGAAACGTTCTTGCCAACTGAAGTAGAACCAAATGCATACAAAGAGCATGTGATAATAGAGGTACTGAACTGTGGGAATCCATTTGCCCCTAGATTTTCCCTCCTGTAGTAGTTAGATGGAATCTGTAATGCTTTTCCATTTCAATATCTCTGCATAAATATTGCTAATTGTGTCAATAAGTGTCTTTGTGTTTGAAGTTTCTTCTCTTGCAAAGTGTTATGGCTCACTGAATGTGCTAATCAATGCAAGAAAAACTTCAAGAACCATTATCTGAACAAATTTATGTTTAAAATAATAACCAGCCGTATGTTGTGCATAACACCTATAAATTCAGTGATGGCTTCTAAAATATTTTATGTGTAAAACATTAGAAACATACATATGGGGACTAATAGACTTAATGCTACATAAAGAGAGATGATTCGGGGACTGCAAGTGATATGGAAATGAGGAGGATATAAATGGGACATACTTAAATTAGCATGTCTGTTTTGGTTCATAGGCACAGGTTCCTTCTCTTTGTAAGTTAGAAGATATGCACAAAACTTTTGTTTGCAGATGATAGTCAAATGAGAAGTTGGAAAATTAGATATTAAGAACAGGAAAGAAAGAAGGACAGAGGACTGTTCTGTATCTTTTTATGGGACAAAGAGGCAGAGATAGGAAAAGTTATATTTTTTTGACTATAGTTTCCAGAACTATCCAGCCCACATGGGTACAAAAAAGGAACTTTCCCATCTCTGGAAACAGGCATAGCCTAGTCACATTTAAAAAGACAATTGGTGTCCTCTCCTTCTGTATTCTAGGTCATTACCTACTAATCAGGACTTGCTCTCCAAAGCCTTCTAGTAATTATCATACTGGCTGGGGGTAAGGAACATTTTCACCCAATATACTATAAGGACAAAGACCACAAGGCTACTTAAGAAACTGCATCACTCCGAGAACATCTGTCTATCCCACCAGATCAGACCGGAGAGGATCTCTTATTGTGCCATCTGAAAGAGGGTCTTCTCTGTGTCTACTCCGGCCCTATGGAACTTCCTGCCAGTTGAGTCCATACAGAGTTGCTGCCCTTCAGGAAAGAACTAAAAACCTGGCTGGCAAAGCAGGTGTGGGGCACTGGGGATGCAGTGACCCCCACCTGCTGGCTGATATATTAATATCACTCCCTCACTCTTTTTAGTTGCCGGGCTAATTTTTTTATTGCATTTTTAATTGGGGTTTTTATTTGTTTTAAGTTTTTTATACCGGTAGTTCTCTAGTGGGATTTATGTAGTTCATGATATAATTACTGTATGCCGCCCAGAGTTGCTTGCCTAGTGGACAGCAATCCAAATGTGACTAATAAATAAATAAATAAATAGATAGATAGATAGATAGATAGATAGATAGATAGATAGATAGATAGATAGATAGATAGATAGATAGATAGATAGATAGATAGATAAATCCATGATGGCAAACCTTGACACTCCAGGTGTTCTTGAACTTCAATTACCAAAAGTCCATGTCAGCACTCCTGCTGATCAGGGCTTCTGGGAAGTGACGTTCAAGCACAGCTGGAATGTCAAGGTTCACTGCAATATATGAAGGTCTCTATTTTGGAGAAGATTCTCATAGTACTCTTCACTGGGTTCTGCAGACAATGATAACTAAACACCAAAGCTTAGTGTTTATACGCTCAGTTTTCCACTGGCATACTTCTCCAACACACGTTTTTGTGAGGATTGTGTTTATCCCAATGTGCTCTCTATGCATAGACACCCTCTTCAAAACATGCTACTAACTTGCTTCTTTGCAAACTGATGTTTAATCTATAGAAGATACAATGGAGCTTCAGTTCTGATGAGCTCTTATTCAAATGAAGCCCTGATTTATGTTGCTTTAATTAGCAAAGGTTTTTTGCTGATGGATTTGACTTCCCTCCATACTGTTTCAGCCTTAGCATGAGTGCTTATGTCAGTAGTATGCTTTCCTTCTATCTCCAGTACAGATTTCCTAAGATTTCAGTGAATGGGAGCAAAGTTATCACTAAAATTAATAAGCAATGGAAAATTAAAACCTCTGCCCTCTTCCTTTTAGAGGCCAAGACATGATACAAGAGAGTTGACTGGAGTCACTCAGAATAGTGGTTTCCCTTTCATGGACTGAAGAAATGGAACTTTCTACTAATGGTTTTGTTTCATTTTGGTTTTTTTCTCCTATAAAAACAAAATATTTCCATGTATAAACATATGCATGCATGGGAGTAGGGGGTGGGGGTGTGTTGCGGAGATCATAATTACATGGCTCAAGTATAGTATGTGTGAGAAATACCTAGATTTCTCAGCAATTCCATCATGTGCTTCATTTTCAGTGTCATTTTAGAGAAAGATAACTTAGGTTGTGTCAGTGAGAACAAGGAGACAGAAAATAGCCTGGGCTTTATAGAATACTAAACTATTGTGTCTTTCCTATGCTCCCTCCTACTCCAGTCCACCATGGGTACAAAATGGAGCTTTTGTTTCCATTATGAAGGATCCTGTCAAATACTGGCTTCTGCATTATAATGCTTTGACGATCTAATCCTCTTTAGAAATGTGGGCAGTATAGTCCATAGTACTGTGGAGATCTGGATTTATGTTGTTACTTTCTGTACTTTTTTCTTTTCTTTTTGATGTTTGTTAATTAATTAAGCAAACCAAACCTTGCAGTGGGATATTTGCTAGTGGGGGAAATTACAGCAAAGCTCCTGGCCCTGAAAGTTTATTACTCCTTCAATATCCTTTGCCTGCCCCAAGTAATCCAAATGGGGGAAAGTGGGCAATATGACCATCCAAAAAGAAGCTATCCTGGGAAGGAGCCCACTATGTCACTGCCACCCTATCTATCATATAACTGCTTTTACACTGATGCCCACAGCTAGGCCCAGCAAAAGTGGAACAGAGGCCAAGATACTTTCACTATCATGAAAAAAATGTCAGCAGCAATTCTCCAGTTGTTTACCTGAGCCTACCTCTGCCTGCAATTTTGGGCCAAGCTCCCTTGGCTGCTAAAGACTTGGCAATCTACTTTGAAGCCTGAATGAAGGAAGATTAATTTTAGCTTTCATTGTTCTTCTCAAATTAGATTGTTTAACTCTCCTATTTTTACTTCTGTGAGCTTGCTATGTATTGAATTAGATTTTATCATGACCACTTGACTTGAACCTAATGGAGTTTGAATTATGCTCCAAAACAATATTCAATTCTGGCTGCTGAAACACTGTCTTGAGCTTGGGCTATTCCTGAGTACTTTGTCTCACACTTTCTATATGTTTCTGCATCCATTATCCAATGGTGCCTCATATCATCATGTCACAATATTCCTATATTGACCAAACTGCCCCTATTATAGTTGTGGCAAAGTGCAGCCTCCTAGAGGTTGTTGAAATGAATATCTCAACATTTTTCATCACCATCCTAGGGCCTTTAGGAGCTGTGGTTCAACAATATCCAAACAGCTTCATTTAGCTTACCTCTAGTCTGGTAAAAAGAGGTAGATGCTAATGAGATTTGAGTAATCTAAGGCTTGTAGTATTTCACATTCATAGAGCATGTGGAGTATGTCAAAGTAATAATCCTCTTTCCTATTTGTATTTTTAGTGTATGGCTTTTCTCCTTAGCTTGGATCAAGAAAGCCAGCCTCATTATCCAATTTTTTAGCATAGCATTGCTTCCTTTTAAAAAAATTAGTCAGAGCTTTTATTTGAATTTCTCTGACTGCTGGCTTTCTGCTATTTTATTTTGAGCTTCATTTAAATGCTACAAAAATGTGTGTCAAATATTCTCTCTTATAATAAAGGCTGTTTCAGACTGACAAGAACTAATGGTTTTGAGAAATGACATAACTTGCTCTTTTATATTGACTTGGCATGGTGATTTGTTTTGTTTGTCCAGTCCTTTCCTATGTGTCAATCCATGTGTAAATTCTTGACACATCTATCATATTTTGAGATTATATGGGAGTATGACTGATTGACCGTCTTCTCTATGGTATTCAAATGGAGTTGTTATAGACACAGAGAATTATAATAGAAATGTTGAAGATAATAGATAACAACAACAGTGCCTTCAATAGCTCTTTAATACCCTTCTCTTTGAAGGGAAAGAAATTTGTTGTTGTTCAGTTGCACTGTCAAGTCCAACACTTTGCAACCCCATGGACCACAACACTCCAGTCTCCTCTGTCTCTGCCATCCTCTGGAGTCTGCCCAGAACTATGCCCAAGGTGTCAGTGATGCTTTCTAACCATCTCATCCAGCTTTTGAATTCTCCAATTTCACCATAATCAAGACGATCTTTAGATCTTCTTCACTTTCTGCCATTAGGGTAGTATCATCTGCATATCTCAGATTGTTGATGTTTCTCCTGGCAATCTTAATTCCAACCTGTGCTTCTTCCAACCCTGCATTATGCATGATGTACTCTGCATATAAGTTAAATAAGCAAGGTGACAATATACAGCCTTGTCATACTTCTTGTCCTATTCTAAACCAATCAGTTGTTCTGTATCTGATCCTAACTGTTGCTTCTGGACCCACATACAGGTTTCTCAGAAGACAGGTGAGGTGGTCTGGTACTCCCATCTCTTTAAGAACTTGCCACAGTTTATTGTGATCCACATAGTCAAAGGCTTTGATGTAGTCAATGAAATAGAAGTAAATGCATTTCTGGTACTCTCTTGCTTTCTCCATGATCCAGTGAATGTTGGCAATTTGATCTCTAGTTACCCTGCCTCTTTGGAACCCTGCTTGTACTTCTGGAAGATATTGATCCATTTACTGCTGAAGCCTAGCTTGTAGGATATTGAGCATGACCTTGCTAGCATATGAGATCAGTGCAATAGTTTGAACATTCTTTGGCATTATCCTTCTCTGAAATTGGAGCATAAACTGACCTTATCCAATCCTGTGGCCACTGCTGAAAGAAAGCAAACATTTGCTTTTTTGCATTTTTTTCTTTGGGATGGTTCTACTTGTTGCCTCCTGTATGATGTTATGAACCTCAGTTCATAATTTTTCAGGCACTCTGTCTGTCAAGTCTTCCTCATCTCTTCCTATTCTTTCCTACCTCCTTTACCCCATCAAGTGTTGAGGGAGATGCAAGGTTCGTGCTCTGGCACTTCTAGCAGTCTCCACCGGTGTTATTTGGTGTTCCTGTAACATTTCTGTGATGCCATCTCTCCACCTTCCTCTGGGTCTGCCTTGTGGTCTGTTAGTAGCAGTGCCTGGGCATGGCACATATTGCATCATGGATAAATGGTTGTGTATATCTTTAAGGACTATTCTAGAGAATGACCAGCTGCTCAGGGTCAGCAGCTAATGAATGAAGCCTCTTGTGCATAAAATGTAGCACACCCAAAGCCAAGTTGCCTCGCCTCGCGCCTTGCCTTAATGGAGTGGTCATCTTGCTGGGAGTACTCATCGTGAAGGTAACTTTATGGGCCAGTGATTATGGAACTTTTGCCACTTTGTGGTGATTCTTGTGTCAGTGGATACAAGCAGCTTGGGTAGCTGATGTTTTTGTCTTGGAGCTTGCTTCTACCAAGAATTTGCCTAACAGCTGTTCGTATCAAGGTCTGCAAGTGTCTGCAAGGAACCAACAAGGACTCTATAATAAAACGTACTGGGTAAGCAAAGGGAGAGAGAGCTGAAACTCTCCAAGGACTGTGAACTTCTTGTATATATGCCATTCCTGTATGCTGAAGCTAAGCTTGTTATTTTGCCATCACTGTAAATACTTTTTCCTGCACCTCACCTCGTGAGTAAAAGTTTATGTTGCCTCACAAAGAACTGCTTGCCTGTGTTTTCTGGGCTCCCAAGCCACAAATCATGAACGCTGCAGGCAAGGGTGTGGCAGGGTCAAATCCGCTTTGAAATTCTCTGTCATGGTCTTTGTCCTTCTCCTTTTTCCACATATGCCTTGTAAGGAATGGAATTACAAAACATTCTCTCCAAATGGACAAACCACTTTATTTGTCGTATCTATATGTAGTGCAAGATCGGTTCTGTTCCAATTATTTCTCTAGGACTGTCAAATCTAATCCCTTAAATCTATTCTTCTTCACCTCCACTCTATATCTATGAGGGATGGAATCTAGGTCATGCCTGAGTGATCTAAAGGTGTTCTTCATTCTAACCCTGAATTTGGCAATCAGTAGCTCATGATCTGAGCCCCAGTCCACTACAGGTCTAATTTTTGCTGACTGTATAGTGCAGGATCAGCAACCTTTTAAAGCCAGGGGCTGGGTCACGCTACCTCAGACAGTTGAGGGGGCCAGACTGATGCCCCCCCCACCATAAACACTGCCATAAATGCTGCCATAAACACTGCTGTAAATGCAGCCATAGACACTGACGTAAATGCTGCCATAAATGCTGCTGTAAACATGGCCATGCCCACTTCTGGCAGTGGTGACATCAGCAATTGGCGCGTGGGCAGGGGCTGGATTATGTGGTGTCATGGGCCAGATTTGGCCCAGTGGCCTTAGGTTGCCGACCCCTGGTATAAAACTTCTCCATCACTGACTGCAGAGTATGTAATCAATTTGCTTTTGGTGTTGGCAATCTGGTGATATCCATGTGTAGAGTCATCTCTTAGGTTGTTGGAAAAGGGTGTTTGCTATAACCAGTGCTTTCTCTTGGAAAAACACTATTAGCCTTTGTCCTGCCTTATTTTGTAATCAAAGGTCAAACTTGCCCATTATTCCAGTTACCTTTTTACTTCCTACTTTGCCATTCCAATCATCTATGATGATAAGGATATTTGTGTGTGTGTGTGTCAGTTTTACAAGGCGCAGTAGGTCTTCATAGAACTGGTTGACTTCAGCCTCTTTTGCATCAGTGGTTTGGCAATAAACTTGGATTACTGTGATTATTGTGATCATTCCGTCATTTTTTAGATTGTATCTCATTACGGCTTTCCTCATTCTTTTATTGAATATAAGGGTCACTCCATTTCTTTTAAGGAATCCTTGCCCACAGTAGTAGATGTAATGGTCCCCTGAGTCAAATTCACCCATCCTTGTCCACTTTAGTTCACTGATTCCCAATATATCAATGCTCAGTCTTTCTATCTCATATTTGACCATGTCTAGCTTGCCTTGATTAATAGATCTTGCATTCCAAGTCCCTATGCAATATTGTATTTACAGAATCAGATTTTCCTTTCACCATCAGATCCATCCCCAGCTGAGCATCCTTTCAGATTTGGCCCAGATGCTTCACTTGTATTTGCCCTCCGCTCTTCCCCAGTAGCATATTGGACACTTTCTGACCTGAGGGGCTCATCTTCCAAAGTCATATATTTTAGTCTTTTGATACTGCCCATAGGGTTTTCTTGGCAATGAAACTGGAGTGGGTTGGCAGTTCTTTCCCCAGTGGATCATGTTCAGGCTGTGTTCTCTGCTATGGCTTGTCCATCTTGAATGACTCGACATGGCATAGCCCGTAGCCTCATTGAACCACACAAACCCCCTCACCACAGTAAGGCAATGATCCTTGGTTGGGGGGAGAAATACTATAGATAAATTCAGAAGGGCATGGATCAGGTTTTAAACAGACACACAAACACACACATACAGTCCTGAGATTGCGTATGTTACGATATCCCTACCACCTGCTACTCTAATGGCATATTTCACAAACCACCCACACTACATCTATCAAAGTGAATGTCATAGATTCATAGAATATATACACCACTCTATGCTTTCAGGGTTTATTTTTAAATGAACATGTTTTATTTCAGTGACCAAACTTGGTTATTTCTGAAAAATATAGATCTGCCCTTACCTTTTAGAATTGCTAATGCTAATGAATGGTGATGATATTGCCTCTCTGAGTAAGACTGAAAGCTAGTGGAAATTGGGGATACAGTATATCAGGTATTAGATATATTCCTCATTGCAAAGGAGATTGAATTGCATTACATTGCCTTGCTTTGCCTTGCTTTCCTTTTTACTGCCAATACTACTCTGTCAGTTCACTACGCTTGCTCTTCTTAATCTATTCACTTTTGGGAAACTTTTTTTTTAGAAATCACAGCAAAGAACTACTTGTCTCTCCTTAAGCTTTTTTTGCAGTTCACTACGCTTGCTCTTCTTAATCTATTCACTTTTGGGAAACTTTTTTTTTAGAAATCACAGCAAAGAACTACTTGTCTCTCCTTAAGCTTTTTTTTGCAGGTAAATTGTTCCAGTTTTCACATTTATTTGTGAATGTTAAACTTGATAGCTAAAGTGCCTTGTGTCCGCCATTTCAGCTATTAATTGTCAGTCCATTGTTTACAAATTGGGATTTTATGGTTAGCCTTGGGAACAAGTGAAAGGTAGTAATAGTTTACATTAGCAATTTGTGCAGAGCAGAAAAATTATTTATATTGTAGGTGGTAATGAGACAACAATTCAACCTTAATTCTACTGGAAAAATGAGAAAACCATACCTAGAGCCATTTATCATCTAACATAACATCTGTAAAAGGGGGGGGGAGGGAATAGAACAGAAAAAAAGGTATTCTGAAAGTATTTTTATGAGCTGATTATACTATTCTTAGCTAGTCTATTAATTTCATGAAGACAGAACTCCAAACAGAAAAAGAGTTCTGAGACCAAAAAAAAGCTGTTAATTCCAAAATCCTGCTGCTTGCAAAACAAGGTACTGTATATGTTTAAACCAGGCCTATGGATTTTGTATAACCTGGGGGATATAGTGAAAAGTAGAGACATCACATTGCAAACAAAAATTCGTATAGTCGTATGGTGGCAATGTATGGTTGTAAGAGCTGGACCATTAGGAAAGCTGAGCACAGAAGAATAGATGACTTTGAGATGTGGTGCTGGAGGAGAGTTTTGAGAGTCCCCTGGACAGTGAGAAGAACAAATAGGTCAATCTTAGAAGAAATCACCCTGATTGCTCCTTAGAAGGTCAAATAGTAAAGATGAAGCTAAAGTACTTTGGACATCAAATGAGAAGAGAGGATTCACTTGAGAAAGTCTTGATGCTTGGAAAGGTCGAGGGCAAAAGAAAAAAGAGATGGCAGCAAAAAATGAGATGGTTAAATGGTATTGTAGAGACAATGGGCACAGAACTGAGTGAGTTGAGGACAAAAGTGCCTGGTGGACAGTGGTCCATGGGGTCGCAAAGGGTCGGAATCGACTGTGTGACTGAACAAAAAAAAAGGTATGTGTTGTGATTTATTTGACAGAATGCAGTCACACATACATACATCTACTATTTTTTTCAAGCTCAAGTGGGTAGCAGAAACAGTTGGTTTGATTTATGGCATTTTACATTTTGTAAAAATCTGGTTTATTCCCAACGCAACAGCTTTTCCAAAAGTAGATTCAATAACTAATGCTTCTCTATTTCCTTTCCTTTCCTTCTTTGTTGCTGATCCAACCTATGTACATGAAAGCCATCCTTTGTCCATGTCCCTTCTCAATCTCTCCTTGGGCAACAGATCCAAGATATTCTGAGTGGAGGTTGTCATCATCAGCCACAACTATCTGAGACTGCATTTTTCCTGAAGCAGGAAAAGTGCCATTGGCATGAGTTTGCTTAAGATGGATCCCAGCTTGCCATGAAGTGACCCACACACTATGATCATTGAGCCATCTGCTGCAGCGCATATGAAATGAGTCATGCAGGATTAAACACCAGAGTTCCTTCTCTGCTCATTTTGCCGTTGGGCCCAATATGATGATTTCCAGTGGCATTTCTTCCACTAAGGGGTGCATCCACCCGTAGCCAGTGGCACGTTTAAGGAGTCATGTTATTTGCCACCACCCAACACTTGGCATTGAGGTGCTGGCTATACGGTCTACTCTATTACCATAGTGGGAGGTTGTATAGATGCTTCTAAACATGTACCAGTGAACAATTTCTTTTCTTCTAATTTTATTTTCTGAAACATAGAAATGTTTTTTCTGAGCTTAGACCAGTGGTGGGCAGCAAAAAAATTTGCTGCCACACTGTGGGCTGAGCCTATGTTGTGGTCAGAGCCTACATTGTGGGCAATTTAGTCATGCCTGCCATATGGCCATGTATGTATCTGCAAACACAGGCAGCACTGGCTCTTTGGCTGTAAATGGAGATAAGCACTGTGCCCTAGAGTCGGATATGACTGGCTTTTGTGCAAGGGAGACTTTGAACAATTTGCAGAGACAAAACCTAACGTCATATTTGAATACCAATCAGGGAGCTTCTGTTATTAGGCAAAGATTACCCTTGCTCGAAAGCCAGTCGTTACCAACTCTAGAGTTCAGTGCTCATCTCTGTTTATAGCCAAAGAGCCAGTGGACTTGATCCACAAAAGCTCACATTAAAATACAGCAGTTAGTCTTAAAGGTGCCACAACATTTTTGTCTTTTTGTTTTGTTTACTCTCTAATATGCTTGCACAGAATAAAACTTTTGAAATGGTAGCTGTGTTAGTCTGGGCAGGGAGGTGGGCATGGCCACCCAATTTTGCTACCACTCCTGCCGTGGGGCTGCAAACCTGTTGCTGCCCACCACTGGAGTAGACACAATAGTCAGAGTACCTAGGAGATAAATTATTTTTTACAGGACTGGTATATTGTTGAAAAATATCCATGGTTACACAAAAGATCTGCAACTCCTTTGTTAATATGGACATATCCAATTACTTACATACTGGGGCTCTTTCAGTGTATGAACAGCATATATCAAGTAGTTATGCTTCAAAATGTTATCCTACATGACTAGGAATAGTCTAACTAGTACCCATCTTTGTGGATTGATGTAGAATGCAGTTACTGCCAGCTGCTGCTACGTTTTCACTGCATTTTGTGACAATGGTATGGGGAAACAGCAGAGTTCAGCACTTCCATGAATGGCTGCAGGGCCACGAGTAAGTGGAAGGTTTCTGTGCCCACTGGTGCTCTTTGATGGCTGCTCTTTACACCAGTTTTCCAAATAGTTCCCATTGAGAACTCACAACCTGAGTTAAGCTCCCCACAACTGTCTCTTAAGCCATAAGCTCAAGAAGGGCAGGTTACTAAACTACACCTACCAACAAAGAATAAAAGATGGCTCATAACAGAGGAACTACAAATCTCCAGGCAATTTAGCAATGTTGGGGCACCAACATGAGTAGTCTTGCCATTCCTACTCCTCTCTCACACTCAGATTGGACGCATAGTGAACTATTTAAAAAAGCACGCCTTCTCTCTTGAGAAAATATTGTGGAGTGCAGGAGATGTTCTAAGAGCTTTCCAAGCAAAGTGGTTATAATGGATTAATTTCTTTAAAAGAGACAGTAAATGAACAGGGAAGAGTATGCACTTTAAAGAAACCATCCAACAAAGACTTTCCTTGTACTCTACAATGTACCCAATCTTGTCAATGTGCATGTTGACATGTATCCTCAATATAACATCCATCGGTTTCATCAAAGATTAAGTGTTTCCTTCCATGATATTCATGTCAGTCCAGTAGAAAACACACCCTCCCATATTGCACCCTAAAACAATATTTCATTCATCAAACTTTCTAAGGTCTGTACCTACCATTCAATTTCTTTGCTGTTTGCTTGTTTAGAGGCATTGTTGGCACTTATGCTATTTATAGTAACCTCCTTTCCCAAACCCAAGGATAATACTATACTCCCAACACATTAAAAAAGGCAAACAAAGTACAGTAATACCCCGGATAATGTTATGACTTGGTTCCACAAGTCATGACATTTTCCGGTTTTTAGTGTTGTCCGATACATGCATCCAACAACGCTAAAAATAAAGCCCTGACTTCAGGCACAAACCACTTTAAAGGCAGGCAGGGAAAGAAAGAGACCTCCCTACCTTTAAAGCCACCACCATGCGACTGCAGTAGGGTCTTCTGACGCTACTGCAGGGTTCCCTCTGCTTACCTTCCTTTCCTTCTCTGACTCCCAGCTGATTGCAAAAGGCTTGGTTTTTTTAAACTGCAGGGAAGGGGGGGAAGCTGTTCTTGCTTTACTTCCTGAACTGAAAAAAAATATAGAGATGTGATTGGTTCTCTAGATCAGCTGATCTAGAGAACCAATCAAATAGGAAAGGGGGAAAATACAGAGATGTGATTGCTTCTCTAGATCAGCTGATCTAGAGAACCAATCACATCTCTGTATTTTTTCAATTCAGGAAGTAAAGCAAGAACAGCTTTCCCCCACTTCCCTGCAGTTTAAAAAAACCAAGCCTTTTTCAATCAGCTGGGAGTCGGAGAAGGAAAGGAAGGTAAGCAGAGGGAACCCTGCAGTAGCGTCGGGGGAAAGGCAGGCGGGTGCTGGGGAGGGGGTTGGATTGGGTAGATGTTGTACCCAATCCAACTCTCTCCCCCCACACACACACACACACGCTTGTACCGGATAACGCTAAAAATCGCGTTATCCGGTGCAATATTTTTCCGAAAATCTTGCAACGTTATGCGGTTTTAGCGCTATCAGGTACAATCGTTATCAAGGGTATTACTGTACACACAGCCCACATATGTTTCAAAGTTGACAGATCTTACCTCCAAGAAGGGACAATTATGCTGCATATTTCATAAAGTAAAGGGAAAGGTCTCTGTTGCAATCATGTTTAACTCTAGGTGGTGGTGCTCATCTCTGTTTACAATTGCAGATAGTTATGTGGTCATGTGACTAGATGTTGAAGTGCTTGGAACACTGTTACCTTTCCTGCCAAAGTAGTACCTATTTACCTATTTGCAATTTCTTGCTTTTGAACTGCTAGGTTGGCAAGAGCTGGGATGGATGACAGGAGATGACTCCATCATGCAGTGTTCGGGTCACAAACTGCTGACCTGCCAACCTTTTAGTCATCAAGCTCAGCATCTACAAAATGCTTTCTAGCACAAAATGATACCACAAATCCCAGAATGCCCCTTGGAATTTGACATTGTTTACATTTTCTGGACACTACACATTAAGAAGGATGCAGACAAATTGGCACAAGCTCGGAAAAGGGTAACAAGGAAGATCAGGGGACTAGTGAACAAGTCCTGGGAGGAAACACTGAAGAAACTGGGCATGTTTAGGCTGAGGTAGGGAGGAACTGAAGATAGATATGATAGCACTATTCAAATACGTACTGGTAAAACTGTCATAAAGAGGAAGGGCAGGATGGTTCTCAGAAATCCCAGAGTGAAAGACATTTAACAATGAGCTCAAGTGATGGGAAGGGAAGCCAGATTTAAGTTAATACCAGGAAAAACTTCCTAAGTGTTAGAGCTGCACTACAACAATGAAACCAATTACATTGGGAGGGGTAAACATTTTAATGCTATAACCATTCAAAAGAAGGTTATACAGCCAGCTGTGAGATATACTTTGATTTAGATTCCTTAATTGAGAGGGGGGTTTGGCCAAATGGCCTTGTAGGTATCTTCTAGCATTATTCTATGATGCTATGATTCTTTTCAGCTATAGGGAAATCTCCTGCAATTTTTCATTCTGGGTGAGAAAAGATGGCTGTACAAATGACAGAGAATAATTTTCCATCCTGAACATTAACACATTCATTTTGTTATGGCAGGAGATGAGAAAATCTGGAAACTCAATAGGAAGCACTATTCAGCACAGTAGAAGTTACTTGTGAGATCACACGTAGGATCGGAGTGTATAGCTATCTCTTACTACATACACTTGCAAAATATGGCAGATAAGGTCATGCCAAAATACTCAATGCTGTGCAAAATAACAATTCAAAAAACTACAAAACATGGTGCAAAATCAATAAATTCTACTGATAGTTGATGTAAACAAAATATAGCTATGTTATATAATTATCCCTTATTTCCAGGGGCTATTATTTTTGTCTTCTTGTTATTTTCTGTACTTAATTCCCCACTGTCAACTCTAATTAAGTTGATGATAAAGTCATACTGTAATTTCTCAACAGTACTACCAAAGGACTGCAAAATACAGAAGCATTCTGGACTTAATTGGTCCCAAGATCTCAAAAGGAATTGAAACATTTATGTGTGAATGTGAGCCAAAGAATGGGTTTCAGAAACATGTGAAAAGTAAAAAATAGGAATTTAGTTTTTAACTTTGTGACATCCAAGGTCTACAATGCGCTGACAGACAGCTATAGCATTCTGTGGGCTTGTATATTTATTTTGCAAAGAAATCTCCTTAGAATAAGTCCATTAGCAAACATTAGGGAAGTGCTATGGATTCTGATTTTATCTGGAAAGTGAAGACTCCGGTGACACACACTGTGGGCTCCCCCCATGCATGCCCCACTCCACATATGCACTGCTGCCACCACCTCCTAGGAGGTGTGGGTGGGGATGTCTGGTTGCCTCACCTCTTCTCCATTGTTGCCTCCTGGGTGAGACTTCAACCTCCCCTCTCCTCTTCCCATTGGTGGAGAGAGAGGGCTGGGTGAGTAAGTGGTGCTGCCATTGGCTGTGGCCAGGCTGGGTGGGGCAGGGCTTGCCCTGGACACAGTGATGGGATGTAACAGGTTCTCACCAGTTCATCAGAACTGGTAGCAACTTTTCCCAGTGTCCTGGAGAACCGGTAGCAGCTTTCTTTTTTTGGGGGGGACCACCTTCAGGGCTTACCTTTTCACAGGTTCCCCCACTGCACATGCGCGCCAAGCACTTGGTGTGCATGCATGCCTATAGTGCTTGGCATGTATGCACAGCCTCCTTGCTGTTCTCCCAACTGGGAGGAGGAAGAGAAGCTGCTAGCCTGAAGCTCCCTATAGCCTGCTCTCCAGGGTAAGTGACTCACCTTTGGATGTGGTGTGTCTGTGTGTATTTTACCTATGTTGACGTACTACCACAGTTCCTAAAAAGGTCTGGCGGTCTGGCTTGGGGTTTTTAAGCAAAGTCTTGGAGTTACCTCATCAATAAGCTACACCTGTGCTGTTCCAATTGGAGAACCCTTAAGGAGGTACAGCTGTTTTACATTTACATTAAGGCATATTATCCTAGAGAACTGGTTAGGCAAAGACTTAGTACCTAACTTCTTTAACTATTGAAAAGTTGAAATGTGTCAAAATGAAGCCATCTTGTGGTGAGTTCATTCTGTAGTTCCTTCCATCTGATCTAGTGTGAGAAAGATTAGCCAGAATAAGCTTTATGCTCTGGTTTAAAAGCTCTGGTTGATTTGTGTTTGGGGTGGGTGGATGTATTTTAATGTATTTTTATTTATTTATTTATTTATTTAATTTAATTTAATTAAAGTTTTGTGTTGTGGGTCGGTGGGTTGAGGTGTGTGTGTGTGTGCTTGCTTATTTTTTAATTTTATTATTTTGTATTTTTATATTTTTGTATTTTGCCCCACCCACGAAATCATGATGTCATGATGTTAGCTCCGCCCACACTGTGATGACATCACGGTGGGGTAGTAAAAAATTTGACATCCCACCATTGCCTGGGCAGCATGTTTCTCAACAGAAAGACCTCTGCACACCACCTCTGGCATACATGCCATAGGTTCAAACCACTGAGTTAAACAATCAAACAAGCAGAACCCATTTTCCCAATGAGTTCAGCCCTTGACTCCTACCCACCACAACTAAAGTTTCATATACTCATCCTTAGTAAGTATGACTTTTCTTCCAAGCAGATTTCACACAGTATTTTTACAATCCAGGGAATTAGCAGTGTTCATTTGACTAACAATAACAAGCATATTTACTCAGGTGTAAGTTCCTAATGGCAGAAAGTGAAGAAGACCTAAAGAACCTCTTGATTAGGGTGAAAGAAGAGAGTGCAAAAGCTGTCCTGAGACCCAACATTAAAAAAACAACAACAAGATAATGACAACTGGTCCTATCACTCCCTGGCAAATAGAAGGGGAAGAAATGGAGGCAGTGACAGACTTTACCTTCTTAGGATCCAAGATCACTGTAGATGGTGTTTGCAGGCATGAAATAAAAGGAAGATTAATTCTTGGGAGTCAAGTCACCCTGCCAACAAAAGTCTGCATACTCAAAGCAATGGCATTCCCACTAGTAATGTATGATTGTGAGAGCTGGACCATAAGGAAGGTTGAGCGCAGAAGAATAAACACCTTTGAAATGTGGTGCTGGAGGAGAATTTTGAGAGTACCCTGGACAGCAAAGAAATCAAATAAGTTGATACTGAAGGAAATCAACTCTGACTCCTCTCTGGAAGGACAAAAATTGAAGATGAAGCTAAAGTACTTTGGCCACCAAATGGAAAGAGATTACTCATTTGAGAAGGCCTTGATACTGGGAAATATCAAAGGCAGAAGTAGAAGATGGAGGCAGAGGATGAGATGCTTGGATGGCACTGCTGATGCAATGGGTGTAGAGCTGAGTGGGCTGCAGAGGATGGTGGAGGACAAGGGTGCCTGGCGTGCAGAGGTCCATAGGATCATAAAGGGTTGGACTCGACTATGTGACTGAACAAGATTCCTCTCTTCCTAGTGTGTTTGGTTTTAGATATTTTGAATAGTTATGACATCTTTGGGAATATCTTATCTCTACTCAAATCTGCTATTGCTGTTCATCTTAATGTTTTTGCTACTATATTATCACAAATTTTGGAAGCTTTCTGAAGCAAAGAAGAATCAACACTCCCTTGACATAGGAAATGTGCCGCCAACTTAGAATGAGTAGTTGGTTGCAGGTAGTTGATGGATTTGATTTCCTCAAAGAGCTGTAGATGTAACAAGATAAATCTAAGTATTCCCCCCAGTTGATGAGCCATTATACAGTAAAACCTCATATAACACTAAAACCTGGTTCCACAAGTCTTGGTGTTATATGATTTTTAGTGTTATCTGATGCATGTTAAAATCCTATGGGATCCATAGAGATACATTGTAACCACACAGGCTTTAGCGGTTGTTATCTGAAGCATCCCATAGGATCTTAATGTTATCTGATGCAATTCTTCCCCCCAGATTCCTTAATGTTATGCGGTTTTAGTGTTATTCGATACTAATGTTATATGAGGTATTACTGGTACTGTACTTGATCGACTCTCATAATATAAAAAGGTGGTGGGCCTCAGCACTGCAATTATACAAAAATCGATGTTATAAAACAAAATGAGATTAGTTCAGCAAGTTCATGTCTCTCCACTTCTAATGCTAAAGTCACTGTGTAAAATGTCAGGTCAAACAAAAGATATTAGTTTTCAAATCCCATCTTATAAATGGCCTAGTGCCTCTTAGAATTCTTCCATCAGGGACAACAAACTCCCTCTGTTGCTGTTCCCCCTGTAGGGTAATACAAGAGACATGGCACAGAGACAAGGCTTAGGGACTAATTATAAGAAGAGAT
Source organism: Furcifer pardalis (assembly GCA_030440675.1). NCBI lineage: Eukaryota > Metazoa > Chordata > Lepidosauria > Squamata > Chamaeleonidae > Furcifer > Furcifer pardalis. Next base: position 130,311,379 of record CP126894.1, read on the forward strand.
AAAAATATGACACTCAGCTGTCCTTGCCTCAAGAGTGAAGCTTGTCCTTTCTATTGAGATCTCTGTTACTAAAAAAAAAGAGAGTAGAAAGAATAAGCAGAGAGTTGGGGGCATAAGTGGAAAGATACGAAGAAGAAAAAGAAGGGAGAAGAAATAAAAACAAACCTTTTTACCTCTGGTTTACTGAATGAAACAAACAGGCGGAACCAAGATATTAGGTTAAGGTTTCTCTGTTTCTGATTTCTAAAGTGTTCTATGATTTAGCTTCATTGATAGTAATGGTTTGTATTTTTGTTTGCACCTAACTCCATTTGAAATTTAAAAAAAATCAGTGGTATCTGGGTATAGAGCTAGTGGTTGGGAGTTCTATTTCCCACTATGTCTCCTGAGAGAAGAGCCAGTTTATAAAAGCTGCACAATTCCAGAAAGCCCAAGAAAATGGAATGGATGAGCACTTCTGTGTATTCTCTATCTAGAGAACCATGGAAAGGGTTGCCATAAGCCAAAACTGGCTTGGCTGCATGCAGTTCTTATTATTATCTCAATCTCATGCAGTTTGTTTGACAAGCACATGTCCCCCATATAATATATAATATTTTGGCCGAAATCCTGTTGACTTAAATGTATATGGAGGAATCTGATGTCATCTGTTTCTGCTGGTAACGTAATTAAAAGCATCTTGTCTCCCTCACCTCCACCACGTTGCTCTAGGTTCCAGGGGTCCTTTGAGCACTCTTTTGTCCTGAGGAAGCATTTGACAGCCTTGAAAGGTCCCAATCATAGTGACAAAAATTTGCCAAAAATTTGCCAAAAATTTGCCAAAAATTTAATTTGGCAATTAAAACCTTTCCCCACACCTGAAGTTCTCAAAGCCTTCCCCAGGCCTAGGGAGCCTCAGAACCAAAAACAGGCATTGCACAATCTTTGATTGTAATCTTTTATTTTTTTTAACATTTTCAGTTTTTTATAGGGTTTTTAGAATTATTATTATAATGTTGAAAAATTTTATATTCCATTACTTGTAATTGCTGTGATTGTCTAACTGTGATGTGAGGCACGCTGAGTCAGGTTCCCTGAGTGGGTGGCATACAAGTGCAAAAATTAAATTAAATTAAATTAAATTAAGCTTTTAATTAATTAAAATTAAATTAGATTTTTTATTGCCTGGATAGCTCAGTAGTTTAGGCATCTGGCTATGGAGATATACATTGGGAGGTTGATTCCCCACTCTGCTACCCATGAGAAGAGGCAGCCTGTGTGGCCTTGAGCAAGCTGCACAGTCCCAGGGCACCCCCAAAAGAAGGGGATGAAAAACCATTTCTGAGTATTCTTTGCCTAGGAAACCCTGGAAAAGGATTGTCATAAGTCAGAATTGACTTGACAGCTCACTTGTTGCTGTTGTCATCTCCATCTTCTGCCATTTAAATTCATGACAATAACATTTTGCCTAACTTTCCTTCCATTTGTCATTTACAGGCTAGCTTGTGCCCATCCATATGTATATGGATGATAAAAAATTATACTTTTTTTTCTTGTAAAAGTAATCATTGAAACACATGATAATGTGTAGGAGGGATATAAAGAAATCAGCAATGCTGGGCACGTATCAGCCACACTGAATAGCTTATGTATTTCTAAGGGTTTCTCATTGTGAGAAGGTATTGTTGTTATTTGTTTTCTGTTTGTTCGCCGCCCAGAGTGGCATAACACCCAGATGGACGGTATAGAAAATAAATAAATAAATAAATAAATAAATAGTGGTCACACAGAAGTAGCTGTTGCCTAGTACTCATCACTTATAGCCAAGGACTGAACTGCTCTGGTGTCATGCCATGCTCACAATCACACATGAGAGGGTATTAAAGGGGTGGGGGAGAATTGTACCCAGAACAGTGGAGACTCCAGAGCAGCAATCTGCAAGATATGAAGCACAAGGAAGAAGACTTGAGGAATGAAATGTAAAGGGCAGGAACCAAACAGACTAACAATGTCTAGTATCTAGGACCACCTGTTGAGGGGGAGAAATTGTATTCAGCTACACTTTGGCCTTGGGTTATGGTACTTATCCTTTAATTGCCATTTGCTTAAAATTTCAATGAGGTGGGAAAAGGTAGCCTAAATGAATATGTTGCCCTGCTGGCAAGATGCAGGTGCCTCCAGTTCCAGTCATTGATGGGAGGGAGTGAAGACAAACAAAATTTGGAGAAATGCTGAGTAAAGAGGATGCTGAACGATAAGAAAAGAGTGAAATAAGAAGAGTACAAGGAAAGAGTAGAATGAAGCAGAAAAGACACTAGGATGTGTGAGGAGATATATACCATCTAATTGAGTTGATCAAGGAAAGCAATATGAAAGTAAGTAGATAGCAGGTAACAAGCCCCAAAGTTGGGAGAGACAGGCTCACTCATGTAAATCTTCTATTTTTTCAAACAGGCAATGTTAGTGATCCACACAAGAATAAAACCCAATGTGTTCAGCTAGTATTTCAGAGAATTGAGATCCCTGGAAAATTTCTGTATAAGCCATTATAAATACTAATAGTCTGGTGTTATATCCCCCTCTCTTTTTTTAAAAAAAATCTACCTATCCGAAATGCCAATATAAAATTTTGTAAACTGTATAAAAAGACAAAAAGGCAAAATCTTCACTGTCAAAAATATTGAATAAGTGGGAGCAGGAGAGAAGAAAATTGTAGACACTGAACTACTAAAGGGATGTCTCCTGAGCATGCATAGGATTGCAAATTTTCAGCAGACATGAGATTGCAGTTGTAGAATTTAATGGGATGAGAAAACATTGACAGTGTTTGAGTTTTCATTCTCAACTTCACCAAATTAACAAAACACTGCCTTTGTTAAGATGCCTGAATAAAGTAAATTAATTGGTATCACCAAACTTGACAGTAGTACATGACATCGTTTTTGAAAATTCAAATAAAAAGAGTATAGGTGTCCATTTTCAGCACTTCCCCATGACAATTTTTATTGCATCTACTTGGAATGACGGTAGACCCTGTCATATAGATCATGGATGCCAAATGTCAAGCTCAACATGTGTCTCTTTTAAAAGTAATAAAATGTTCAGGTTTACTGTTTTACTCCAGTTTTTCTGTTTAGCTAAAGCTCCTATTTGTATTACAGCACAGCAAAGTAGTTTTGGTCACCTGGAAAATTCCTCTGATTTCAGTGCTGTTTTTTTTTTAAACTTTTAATTAACATCCTATGATGTTTTGACTCATTTGACCAATATGGTTATACATACCAACAGGAGTGACAGAACTCTGCATATCCCTGCTTACACATCTGCTCATCACTTCAATGTTTTAAGATGTGGCTTCCCATTTTTGTGACCACAAAAAGAACAAGATGAATTGCTCTCCATGACTCAGCTCTTTCCTTGTCATGGCAGATGGATTTTATCTCTACCGCAACATTGGGGTTCTCCACCTTTTTTGCTCTTGAGACTTTAACATCCATGTAGCTGAGATAGCCATCACTGTGGCCTTGACATTCATGGAGTCTGTGATAACCATGGGTAAAGGGCCCCATGCATGTGGAAGGCCATACCCCTGATTTTTATTTTTAATCAGGCCACAGAGACTGTGGGAATGAAACACCATTTCTGAGTATTCTTTGCCTAGGAAACTCTGGAAAGGGTTGTCATAAGTCAGAATTGACTTGACAGCTGACTTATTGCAGTTGTGGTCATGCATGGTCAGATCACTTCTTGCTAAAATTTAAGACAGTGGGGCCCCTCCATGGGGAGCTAAACCAATTAATATGGTTGACCATCAAAGTCTATTGGACGCTAGATGAAGTACAGGTTGTCAAATGGTAGAGGAGTAAGTAAGTAGATGGCAGAGACTCAGAGGAGGAAAAGGTGGGTTACATGATCACTCCAGAACACCCTCACCACTGTAGAGCTTGTTTGGCTCAATGGTTCAAGGAGGAACTCTCTGCGATGAAACGGCAAAGGAGAAGGCTAGAGAGCAGATGGAAGTGAGCTTCAGATAATATGTGGACACAAGTTCAAGCTGCAACCACCTAATACCAACAACCAATCCCGAATAATGAGGAAAAATTATTACAAACTAATGATGGTATGAAACAACAGGAGGAATATTACATAGCCTCAGAGGAGCTGGTTACCCAAGAAGACCCCGAGAACTGCTCCAACATAAGAAGCTTCACTACACATTTTAGACTCAAAGTTGAGGCTATCTGAAAAGACCTTGATTCCTTATGGTAAAGTAGATCAGATTGAGAAGTCCAAAGCACAGTCTGGTCAGGGGTTATGGGATCAGTTTCAACTGGTGACATTCTAAGAGGTGGACAAGGTGCTTGCAAGGTGAAATACCAATATCATCATTTGATCCTTGCTTATCTTGGTTAATGAAAGCTGTCAATAAAACCTAGGAGTGGGCCTTTCAAATTATTAATTCAACACTAGTTGTCTAAAAGAAACAACTATTCACCCATATTCTGAAAAGGCTAATGGTCCTATGGATGATCTTAACAATTGCAAACCCATAGCTACTCCATCTTTCATTGGAAAAGTGATTAAGATGGGCCAGTTGCAGGTGTTCTTGGATGAAGTCAATCACCTAGATACATTCAAGTCTGGGTTCAAGCCTCATCATGGAATCAAGACTGCATTGGTTGACATGTATGATGACCTTATGTGAGAACTTGCAGAGGAGGGGGCTTCATCCTTCATGGTGCTTCTGGATCTTTTGGCTGCTTTGATTTCATTAACCACCATATCTTTCTGGAGTAGCTCTCAGGGCTGGCAATCAGAAGCACTGTTCCACAGTAGTTCTGGTCCTTTATTAATGATTGGATTCAGAGAATTCAACTTGAGGAGGCTGTTTTGACTCCATGGACACCCTATTATGGGATTTCCCAGGATTGATAATCTCTCCAATGTTGTTTGACACCTACGTAAAACCATGGGGGGGGGGAGTCATCCAGAGATTTGGAATGTGTTGTCATCAATACAGTGATGACAAGCAACTCTATTTCTCCTTTACATCTTCTGCAGTGAAATTGTTCTGATGCCTTGATTGTCTGGTATTAATTATGGAATAGACAAAAGATGAAACTGAATCCTGATAAGATGGAGGTCTCATTGCTATTTAAATGGGAGGCCTAGCTCCTCCCTTAATAAGTGTGTTTTTATCATGAAGGGATATATGTTATTATACAGTATGTTATTATAAATTCATCTCTTGGCCTGGAATATCAGATTGAGGTCATATCTAAATCTAAATCTCCTTTTTAAAACTATATCAGATTGCCTAGTTGTACCCACTTTTGGACAGATGATCTCTAAAAACACTGGTCCAAGAATTGGTAGTCTCAGATTTTGAGGTTCTCCACTCATGGTTAAGACATTACCTGGAGGACCATCTCTCCCAAACACCCGTTGCCCACATTACTCATTTTTACAGTTGGCACAGCTTCAGGTGCCAACATCAGGACAGCAAAGAAGATTTCAATAGCCTTCTTGGTGGTGAGACCAACAATGTGGAATACTATTTCTGTAGAGTTATGTCATGCCCCATCCGTGTGCATTTTCAAGTAACATCTAGAAATCTATCTGTTCTAGGAGGCTTTTAAAGACCTGCTCTGAACAACCAATTAAATTAAATTAAATTTTTGGTTTTGGTTATCCTTTACTTTTGTTATTTCCTTTATATGTTTGTCCAGGTACAAGATGCTGATTAATTTTGTATTCATTAATGAATTATTTTCTTTTTTAACATGATACTACAAAGAGGGAAGTTTGTTATAATTGTAATTTTTATCTTAATCTTTTTTTCATGGGATACCTCTCATGAATGATGTGAGTGTATAAATATATATAAATCAAATCCACTTTAAAAGAACCAATTTATTGTACTGGTCTCCATAGGTAATGCTTCTTGCATTCTGGTATTGTAATAAGACACAATACTTTCTTTGTTATGACACAGTTAGGTTTTTCAGTTGTAATACAGTACTTAATGGAAAAGGTTTTGTGTCACAAGTGCCTCCTGATTGTAGTTCATTCATTTATTCTGATTTACCATCAGGTAAAACTTGACAATAGCATTTCAAAAAAGGGAAGCCAAAATTGCATGTTTGTATAAACCAGGATTTTGCATTGCAAAATCAAGTAATTTAATTTTAAGAAAGTCCAAAAGAAATAGTCTCACAGAGGTATCCAAAATACAATGCATCCATCCATGTTCCTTTTATAAATACGCTCAGTACAATAACTGGTCATGTTGTCTCACAGTTCTTTTATGCTTTCTATTTTTTTCAGGTCAATTGAGTCGGGCAATTAAGAAAGGATTAGTTTGAACATGGGAGAAGAGAAAGGTTCTAGCCTCACCTTCTTCCCATCCCATTCTTCTCATGGAGAATGACAGGTTGACAAGAGACACTTCTATTCTTTTTGCAGCCTCTCCACACCTTTGTGGAATGTGGTTGCCAGACAACAAGATTCTCAGGCACAGAGGGAAGCTCCATGTGCAGCCAAAAATGATACATTTTACTTATATATTTAAATAGGTATTTTTGCAATGATCATGGCCAAGTGACCAACATTAAACTCATTCTTTAATTTTAAAGCAGAGTAATAACTGACAATTATTAACTGGCCATGCCAGATATTTGCAGATTCAAATACCTGGGATAAGGCATAAAAGTTAATTGATGTTGGTAAACATCACTCTTACATACACACATCCTTCCACCTGAAGTCACAAATATCTAAGGCTATGCATCTTTTCTTTTTCTTTTTTTTTTTGAAGAAGTCTGCTTGTATGGGTTGCCAACACATTGGCCTCTTGAATTTGGAGTCATTTATGTATTCCAGTGTGGGCTTCAAACTTAGCTACTTATGCCCACTATAGTAAAGGTAAAGGTCACCCTTGCTTGAAAGCCAGTCATATCTGACTCTAGGGTTCAGTGTTCATCTCTGTTTATAGCCATTATAGACATTTCCGTGGGCATGTGGCAGGCATGCCTCAACACCGGAGTGCACCGAACACTGTTTACCTTCCCACTGAAGTTGTCCCTATTTATCTACTTGTAATTTCTTGCTTTTGAACTGCTGTTACCTAAAAATCACTTACTCTTTCTCCCTACAGTGAGAGTTGGAGTGGCAATGGTGAACCTCTCCATTTACATTTCACATACCTTAAAAAGCCTGTTATAGGCAATGGAAATCAGAGTCAACCTTAAAGTACATAACAAGCTACTGTTTGGAACAGGGAGAGGTTTTGAGAAATGGTGACCAAAAATGCCTATAGCACCATGAACTGGATACAAAAATGCCAACAAAACTTAATTAGATGAGCAAAATCAGAAAAGTTTGCCTGTAAGAAAGGATCATCAACTGGATGTTAAAAATATGTATATTAAAATAGTTTACTACATTTTACACTAATATTTTTGCCAACAATATTATGCATTTGGGACACAATATATTAAAAAACATAAGTAAGAAATGAAATATTCCTTAAACAACTACAGGATTTAACTTCTTTTCCTCTCTTTTTGCCCCTTTTGGTAAGTAAGGGCTTTGCCCAAATGCCTGAGCTGTCATATAGACCTGGAAACAAAACACCACAACAAAACAAGGTGATAGCATTGTCAGGGTGCAGTGGCTTGAGTGGTCTAACTAGGCAGTTTTGCCCATCTCTTGTCAATGATATTAAGCTGGGACTATAACTCACCAAAGTTTCCTCTGTTGGATCTCTTGGGCAAGGTAAAAGTGGAGGGCACACGTCATGGTCTGCCAAATCCATCTGCATGTGTGGAATGTCATCATGGTGACATCTACCATTGCATGGATTTTTCACTGGATAATGACTCCCAAGGTATCCAAGGTGCCCTGCAGTTCAATGTACTTGGATTTTGGAAAAAGTTCATGCACACTTCACATTAACTAAGGCAATCATTACTAAGCATTCTTTCTTTTTCTGTCTCCATGCATGCTGACTTTGTTCTCATCTTATTCTCTGACAAATAGTAGCAGCCGTTAGTCATTCATATACTTGATGATGAAAGTGTTGTGTTGATGGATGGACAAATTATGCATTCTATTGTGCTGGCAAAGTCATCATGGACAAAAAGAACTAGAACAGTGGGGATCAAATTGTAATTGAAATGAAAGAAAGTTAATGCAGTGGAAATCTAGCCACCTGTCTATACAGTAAAAATGGCAAGGGCTAATTTAATCACTAATTACATCAAGTTATTCACTGCCCCAACCCACACCCAGAAATAATTAATAGTTGTTGGGATTCCAATTAGGGCCACACATTATTAACTTGTTAAACCACCCCATCCTGATGCCTGAGCCTGGGGCTGAGGGATGCTTCCTATCCCTGCTCCTGCCCTTAGGTTGAGTCACCACTGCCCCTTCAGATGTTGTCAAACAACTTACAATGGACTTCTGGCATTCTGACTTCCACAATATCCTATCATTAACAACTCTGCTCAAATCTTGTAAATCAATAGCACCTAATGTTAAGTTGTTCCCTATTCCTATTCCCCTACCTATTAGAAATATTTTCTTTTCCAGTAAGTTTTGCTCAGGTTTTAAATAATTGATACAGAAGCCCAATATCCCACATTCATAAACTTGAAGGTTTTCTTGGTTAATGAATTGAATATAAGTACAAGCAGGCAAAAAGACCTAAAATATTAATATGATTAAAAAAAATAATCTACTTACTAGAATAATCAAACTTTGCTACAATTCTCAGGATATATCCCCCAGATGTACACCAATGTGGAAAATTATTCAAATTATGTAAAAAGGTTGGTTAAAAGTACTGGTGAATAAAGGCAAACTCATGTCAATTCACCCTCAGGTGGGGCACTCAATTAGTGTCAATAAGGAAGCCCTTATTCTACACAAATTAGCATAATGAAAAATGCTTCCCTCTCAACTCAAAGGCAAGAAGCATTTACCATGTTTTTCTGTAATACAAGTGCCCTTCCTGATTGTAGGTGGCTGCCTATGACTGCACTATTTTCTGATCCTATTAGCTCAACAAGCTATTGTTGTTAATGATGCATTAATATATACTGAGAGACTGTTAGCTTGGTTTCCATTTGTCTTGCTTCCGCAACATGTAATTAATCTTTGGGGATGTCAGAGATAAGTGTTTAGCAAAGCTAAACCTTTGCAGCAACATGGGGTGAAATTAGAAATGAACAGCTAATGGAACCCACATTTATTCTTTCTGCTTGTGAAATATGAGGATCAAGACTTCAGCCATACACACACACACACACACACACACACACACACACACACACACACACACACACACACACACACACACACACACACACACACACACACACACACACACACTGCATAGTCGATTTGGGAATTCAGTGGGATATAGTTCCAAGATCCTGCACACATACAAGATTCCCAATTTGTACCGTGGACTAGAATGCGGGAGGCCAGGATTCAAATCCTCACTCTGTCATGGAAACTCATTGGGGTGTGTGGCAATGGTATAATAATAATTTTGTGTGAAAGGATTTTTGTGGAAAAAACTCTGCTCAGGGAATGCCCAAATGAGGCTTCTTTCATGTCCCCAAGAGCTGGGACAGAGACGGACGCTCAATCTGTCATGCAGTTCCCTGGTCTTGAACTGCCCACTTGCCAGCCTTCCAGCTTACAAAGCAAGTTTCTTAACCACTGAGCCACCGTGGGCACAGTGTGGAAATGGTAATAGTAAAAGGTAAAGGTCACCCTTGCTTAAAAGAGTGCTCATCTCTGTTTCATAGCCAAAGAGCCAGCACTGTCTGCTTCTGCAGACATTTCAGTGGTCATGTGGCAGGCATGACTAGAGTGCACAGAATGCTGTTTACCTTCCCACCAAAGTGGTCTCTGTTTATCTATTTGCAATTTCTTGCTTTCGAACTGCTAGGTTGGCAGGAGCTGGGACAGAGACGGGAGCTCACTCCATCCTGCAGTATTCAGGGATCAAACTGTTGACCTGCCACTTTCTAGTTAGCATCTTAGCCACTTGGCCACTGCAGTCCCTGGATATGTAATACCACTTTTTAAATATCTGACTTACCTTTAAAGACCTATCACTACAAATTAGTTCTCACCTGACAGCACATAACAGAAAAAGCAAAACAAAAACAAATATGATTCAACATACACTGAAACAGAGAGTTACTGCTGGGATCAGAAAGGCCTGGGTTTTTTTTTTGTGTCCTCCTATATCCACATTGTGGGACTGTGATGGTTTAGTGGTTAAGATGCTGAATTGACAACTGGAAGGTTGGCAGGTCAACAGTTTGAGACCTGAGTGCTGCATAACAGAGTGAGCCCACATCTCCGTCCCAGCTCCTGCCAACCTAGCAGTTTGAAAGCAAGAAATTGCAAATAGATAAATAGGGACCACTTTGGTGGGAAGGTAAAAAGCATTCCATGCACTACGGTGTCTAGGCATGCCTGTCACACGTCCACGGGAACATCTGTAGATGCAGACAGTGCTGGCTCTTTGGCTATGAAACAGAAATGAGCACTGAACCCTAGAGTCGGATACAACTGGCTTTCAAGCAAGGGTGAACTTTACCTTTACCTAGGGTTGCCACATGTCCCGGTTTTCCAGGATTTTTCTGGGTTCAAGCTGTCCTAGCTGGTTCAAGAAAAAAACATGTAAAAGTCCCGGATTTTAAAATTTGAACAAAGGAAGCAAGATCACCCCTCACCAAGGAATTTTTGCAAAGAGTTAATTCACTGCCTCCCTGCCTTTCTTTCAATTATCCTGCTTGAAAGTGGTGAAGGCAAAACAGCACCCAGAGAAGCCTTCCAGGGAGGGGATACACTTGCAAGCAAGAAAATTGAAAGAAAAATCCCTTGGCTCACCTTGGAATTTTGGTGACAAGGAGTCATCATCAGCCCTTTTCCTCAAAACCCAGGAGGGAGCAAGAAATACTCATATGTAAGGAGCCAAACCTCAACCATACACTGGGACAGAGGATGCCTTCTTCACATGTCTGCAAAGGGTTAATTGCATAGGGTCAGTATTCTAGAGAGGAAGGGAACAGGATGGGCAGAAAGTGAAGAGTCCTCCATCGCAAAGATCATCCTCCAAAATAAGCCCCTTCCTGACTCCTGCTTTTCTCTTTCTGGAGGGAAATGGACGTGCCATGGACTGCATTGCCGTTCCGCGCCCCTCTGTAGAACTTTCTTCCAAGGGATCCTCATGTGGAGTTTGAGGGTGAGTCTACTTCAGTGATGTGTGTGTGAAGAGGAGGGTGAGGTGACCTCAGAGGGAGGAAGGGTGATTTCAAGAGTGGCCCAAGAAATTTTATTCAAAAAAATAAAAATAGAACCATCAAGAATAGTCGTTTGCAAGAAGAATCACATGGGAAAAAAACATTTTATTACAGTTTATTTTAAACTGATGAAGGCTGCCTGCCCCGGATGGGGATACCGTGGGGTCTTAGAGCTGCAGTCTCCCTGACAGCTCCATCCAATGCATGCACAGTTTGAAGAATGCAATGATGTCACTTGGTTGTCCAGAGAGAATTATGACAACCCTACCTTTACCTATATCCACATTAAAATAATGACAATGTCTGTTCTCAATATATGTTTCCTTCTGCCACATGTCGCCTCTTAGATTGTTATGCTGGAAACTTTGTCACATGTAAAATATTGGGAACATCAGGTTGAGAAAGTTTTGGAAAATGAGAGAGTCAAATCCTGTGGAATGTTAAAATTCAAACAGATAGACAGCTGACTCATAACATACCTAATATAACTGTTCTGTAAAAGAAAATGACCTGATTTGTTGACATTACTATAAAAAGAGATGCATGAACTGAGAACAAAGAGCAGGAGAAATTGCAAAATGAAGCTGAGTTTTTATTGCAAAATAAATCTGTTGTTGTACCCATAGTAACTGAAGTACAAGTCAAACCTCGCATAAAGGCGCCTTGCTTAAAGAGTAATTCGCTTAATGAACAGAATTTTCTCTGAATGTTCACTTCGCTTAACAAATAAAACCAACCAAAAACCCGCTTAACAAATAAATCGGGGTTCGCAATCCCCACCACCACCAGAAGTCACAATTGGTCACTTACAATGGTGTTTCGCTTAAAGAGCAAACTTGCTTAAAGTGCAATCCTGTGGAATGCATTATGCTCCTTAAGTGAGGTACAATTGTAAAGGCAAAGGTTTCCCTTGCTTGAAAGCCCTTGTAGAAATACCTAAATAACTCCCTAGATCAGTGATGGCAAACCTTGGCACTCTAGGTGTTTTTGAACTTCAATTCCCAGAATTTCTGATCAGCAGGGGTGCTGACTTGGGTTTCTGGTAATTGAAATCCAAGAACACCTGAGTGTCAAGGTTTGCCATCACTGCCCTAGATATTTGGAAATGTTGAATGTACCGATGAGGTAAAAGAGGAAGCAAAGAAGAAGAAGATCAGACTTTATTATTCCAACTTTTTTTTTAAAACTTTACAAGGAATTGCTTTTATGCTTACATTTTACCTCAACAGTTCTTAGGGCTTTGGTTTGGTCTTAAACAGTTAAATTTATACTTGTCTTTCACTGTGAATCTAATGGTAAATTTTTAACACCACCACAAATTTTTGCTTTATTCTTAAACATTTGGGATGCTTTCTCATAGTACTGATTAATACTTTTGTATAGAGGAAAATAAATTGCATGTGTAATTTAATAGAAAAGCTGTTGGTTTTTTCTTTTACACTTAAATAGGGCTCACCATAGCAGACTGTGGTGGCTCAAGTGGTTAAGATACTGAACTTGAAGACTGGAAGGTCAGAGTTTGATACCTGAGTACTCCACAGTGGAGTGAGCTCCCATCTCTGTCCCAGCTCCTGCCAACCTAACAGTTTGAAAGCAAGTAATTGCAAGTATATAAATAAGTAGCAATTTAATGGTAAGGTAAACAGCATTCTGTGCACTCCAGTGTCTAGTCTTGCCTGCCAAATGTCTATGGAAACATTTGCAGATGCAGAGAGTGCAGGCTGTTTGGCTATAAACAGAGATGAGCACTGAACCCTAGAATCAGATGTGACTGGCTTTCAAGCAAGGGTGACCTTTACCTTTACCTAGGGCTCACCATGGAATGCTGAGATAAGTTCCAGTGGTAGAAAGGAAGTAGCCAAACTTTCAGACCTTATTTCTCAAAACTGTTCATTACTAAAGTTGTTTGGTAAGTTTTCTTTGTTTGTTAAAGAAATAGCATTTTTGCTGTCATAACTTATTCTTCAACACATATCATGGGGGGAGGGTGGTTGAGACAACCATGACCTTTTACGCTCTGGTATTCCATTGTTTAAATAATTCCGATTGCTTCAGCCTCCTAGAGAGAAGTCCTGAAAAGTGCACAAATGCTCCTCAGCATAATTAACTTGAGACTATTCCACACAAACCCTCTTTTATTTTCATTTGTAAGCAGTTCAATTCCCTTCTACAGGAAGCTTGTTTTGGGTGGAGGAAGGTGCTTAAAAATTCAGAATGGCACACTCCAGGGACAATGCTCTCTGCTCGTATGCGACAATTGATAAACAATATTATGTAAAGATGCATTGTGGGGAAATAATCAGTTGATTTCTTTAAAGAATAGTAATGTTTCTCTAATGTGCACAGACCAGTATGGGGAAAGAGTGCAGGAACATGATTGCTTTTGTTCTTCTCTCCCAAGTCTAGGAGGTTTTTGGGAAATAAGTGGATAAGAAAAGTTACAATTATAGGGAGGTCAGATGCTTTGTTCCATCTAGGCCAGCAATGATATAGCTCAATAGCTATCATCCAAGAAAGGAAGAAGAAGAAAAGGTTTAGAATAGTGAAACAGAACTTTCAAAATGCAAAGAGAGAGAGAGAGAATGAAACTGGTATTTTTTGTTTGCTAATTGGCAATCATAGCATTTGCCCCATTTTTGGAAGAGTTCTATAATTCACAAGGCAGCCTCTGAATGAGGCCTCTTTCCAGTTTCTAGGATTTGTTTTAACTTGAGTTTTATCATCTTCAGGTTATGCTCCCCATTTTAGAACTTATACCATTTTAGTCCTTAATAAGGAAGAGGAGAAGGCATTAGGTCAATTCAAACTTATGGCAACCCTTCCTAGTGGTTCCTAGGTAATGTTCAGAAATGGTTGATCATTTTCTTCTTTTGGGAGTGCTTTGGGACTGTGCAGCTCATCCAAGCTGCACAGACTGACTATTCTAACCAGAGGAACAGATGCAACAACAACCCCACAGCTGGCCAGTGGTATCTAAGTTGGAAATTGACTCCTTCATCACCCAACTTTGCTCAGACAAGGCCACAGGGGAGGACTTCATTCCTCCAGAATTGTTAAAAAAACGAGTGGTGGTCCCCACTTTAACCTCATTGTTCACCCACATTTACAGTAATAAACGAATCCCCAAAGATTGGACTTGAGCAGTCAATGTACCCATATTTAAGAAAGGAAAGATGTATGACTCCAGGAGCTACAGGCCAATCAGTCTACTCAACATCATTAGTAAATGCTATACCAGCCATCAGCTCAACAAAGTCAAGAGATGGCTAGAGGAGGAAAACTTAATAGTGGAGGAACAAGCTAGCTTTAGGGAGAGTAAGTCCACAATAGACATATTCCAAGAATCCAGTATCATTGGATGATGCTTTCACTTTTGACTCAACCTCAAGATCAAGCTCTGGTAGTAGCTAGAGAACTCTTCCATTGCCCATTGCCTACTCCACTTGATCCATGCTCTCCACACCAACACAAACCTTAAGATCAGATGCTCCCAGCATGGGCACATTACATATCCTGTATACACACAGAAGTGTATCAAGCAAGAATGCATACTGGCCCCATTTCTATTCAACTTCTTCATCAATTATATGATTGACCATTTAAGAAGCCCTGCCTTCCACCCTCCCAAGCTTGCTGATAAATCCACCCATACACATAATCTTATATGCTGACAACGTTGTAATTCTCTCTAGGATGTTAGTAGGTCTCAGAAGAAATCCCGGACTCATTACTGCAAGAGTAATCAATTGGAAATTAAATATTAAAAAAACCCCAAAGTTATAACCTTTGCTAAAAGGCCTAAGAAATGCATTGGGGGGGGGGATGGACATAAGATAGAGCAGGTTGACTCAACCTTTTTAAATGGTAGCTGTGTTAGTCTGGGCAGGGCAGGGAGGTGGGTGTTGCCATCCAATTTCACTACCCCTTGCCTGAAGGCCACCTAATTTTGCTACCGCCCCCTGCCAGGGGGGTGCTAACCTGTTACTGCCCACCACTGAATGCCACCCTTTGCCTGAAGATGAGTATTATAAAGGTTGAGGTGAGATTGTGGTTAGCCACCCTCAAACTTTGGCTCAAGATTCAATTAATCCCAATGGCCTGGCTCCTGTAACTCTCCAGAACAGCTTCCAATCAGCATGAAAAAGAACCGTTCAATCCAAACTGCAGTACCTTCGCTTCTTCAATCAGGCTAGGAAAGAATGCTAGGAAATACTAGGTTGAAGGAAAGACAGAAGAAAACACTGCAGTGTAACATACAAACTGTATTTTTGGAGGACATGTATGTGATATAGGGTTTACATACATTAATAGATTCATTCATCCTTAAAAATTCTAGAGGAGGCAATTTCATATGGCAACAGCAAAAGAAAAGAAAAGAAAAAGATAAACTTGTAATAAACTCCTGCAATGGCATGCCATATTAAAGTTATAATTATGAAGTCTATTAAGTGGAATCAGAGCAATGATACCTCAGCAAAATTATCTGTATATAATTAACAAAGAACAAATATGGTCATTAAAATGATCTTGAGGTTTTTTTTCACTCACCACAATAGATTTGTCAGATGCTTATATCTGATATCACTTCTTTCCTTCTTTTGTTACCATGAATAGCACTGACTGCAAGAATAAAATCTTTATAAACAAGAATTATTCCAACATTGGTTGGGGCTTTTGGGGCTCAGTGACTTTATAATTCTGTAGCTATATTTTGGCAATTGAAAGTTAGTAAATGCTTCAGGTTACAAGTCTTTGCATTGTTGCTATTATTCTACTCCTATTAAGAGCTGGACATTCCTCTGGAATTCTGGAGTAGAAGCACAATGATCTTGAAGATTTAAACACAAAAACCTGAATTCTCCTGTCAAAATACTGGTAATATTAGCCAAAGGTGCGTATAAGGTCCATTTATTTGTCATGGGTGGCCATGGACTTGCTGACCTTAAGAATCTCTGTATAGGCCAAAAAGTCAGACTTTGAAATTATTCCATGAGAGCAAAGTCCACTTCATCAGATGAAGGAAACAAACAAACCAACAAAAAGACTAATAGCATTACAATCTGAAAGGTAAGCAACAATCAGGAACTTTCAGGAATTCATTTTCAGAAATCAAGGTATTAATATGTGCAATCGAAGACCACTATACATTTATTATTCATTTATTTAAAATGTTTATACCCTACCTTTCTTCTGAAAACAACACAAGGCAGTATACAGTAATTAAAAAGATGATATTTACAGCTAGATAAAATTAATTATTATAGTATTAAAAATAATAAATGAATATAATATTGAAACATAAGTTAAAAATCCCAAAAAACATATTAAAAACAAAACACCACATCCTAATTTTAAAGACCTTCTCTTAAACAGTAAGACATTAAGAGAAAGTCTTCTTGAGGAGAAAGGTCTTTGCCTGCTTGGAAGGGAGCACCAAAATTAGGAAACAGTGACAGAGGAGGCGCTCTCTCATACCTCTACCATTTGTATTTATACTTGTGACTGAGGTGAGATCAAGAGAAAATCTAGGTACTATCAAAACAGTGATACTAGGAAGCAAGGTAGAAGTTATGAATGTAAAGAAACAATTCATCATGTCATAACCCAGTAGTGGTGAACCTATGGCACACGTGCCAGAGGTAGCACTTGGAACCCTCTCTGTGGGCACCTGTGCAATCACTCCAGCACAGAGTTCACCCCACCCCTCTGTCCAGCAGCCCAATGGGAGTGCTTCCTCCCTCCCTGCAGTACAGAGTTCACCCTGTCCAGCAGCCCAATGGGAGCAATTCCTCTCTCTCCCCCAGCACAGAGTTCACCCCACCCCTCTGCCCAACAGCCCAATGGGAGTGTTCCCTTCATTCCTTGTTGCTGTGCTGGCACTTTGCCATAAATAAGTAGGTTGCAGTTTGGGCACTCAGTCTCTAAAAGCTTCGACATCATAACAAAATGCCCTAAATTAGCCACAGCAGAACATATGTGCAGGCATACCAAAGCTGAAAATATAATCTTTTAGCAGTTGGCTAATTTTTATTGATTACTCACATCTTTTCCTCCATGTTATAGCCACCTCCACTTAAAAAATGAAACCACAATGTTATACTAGAAGAAGCAAGTTATCATGGGAAAATGGTTGGTTGTAATAAAGTGGATAATATACTTATGAGTAAGCAACAAATAAAGGCATACCTTGTAGAAGTTGGAGTTCCATCAACAAGTAAGATCAGAAATACAGAAAGTACAAAAATGGCAAAGCATAGAACATTAAAGCAAGAAATTTAAAGAATATGAAAGTAAAAACAAGTCATTCTTTTCCCCATATTAATTTTACCAGCTGGAGTTCTTCCAAAATCTTTGGTTGCCAATTTAAAGCAATCACAAATAGCTGTTAATTTGCTTCAGAGATTTAGCAAACATGTCATTTTGCCCACAGATTTCATTCATTCATTCATTTAACTTTATCTGTACACCAACAATCTGACAAAAGCCACTCCGGGTGTTTCACATACAAAATTGAAACCATAAACGCACAAAAGAATGAAATAGATTTAATCAAAACAGCATATAAAACAACATAGCTATCACTTTGGCCCCTAATTCATGGGATTAATCCTTTGGTCTCTCCTTGCCACCAGAAATTCTGAGAAATAGAAATATAAACAATAATAATAGTGTTCATTTTAATGCGAATGACTTCAGAAGGATCTAGGCAGCAGAACAGTGAAATGTAATACAGTCTAGTTGCTTTACTATACTGACTAAAAGTGTTTACATGTATGCAAAACAAAGGATGTTTCTGGATACTTTTCTTCCTGAGGCCAGCTAAAAAGTAGCATTGCCCTTTAATGTTTCATCCTATCAGCCAGCAGTGCCAAGAGAAATAATACTGGAAGAGGTGTGGCCTTTGAACAAAGGTCCAGATGTTGTTCAGGATCTGTCTGTTCAACCATGTAAGGATTAGGCTTGAGCTCTGAAAATGATTTAGAACAGGGGTCCATAACCACTGGGCCATGGACCAGTACTGAGCCACAGACTGGTGCTGGTAGCCCTGATGTTGTTTCAGGAGGGCTGGATTTTCCTATAGGCTAACTAGGCTTCAGCCTAGGGCCTCAAGATCAAGTGGGGCCTATCTATTGATATATATCACAGTAATGATGTATTTTATAATCTCTCATGTAATTTACAAACTTAAAAATGGGAGGTGAAAGGGCCACATAAGAGGAATAGCCTAGGGCCTCTTTTCATGTAAATCCTGCCCTGCATATCAGAGTAAACAAAACAAAAAGAACCTCCAGACCCTCTCCCTCCCCCTCCCCTCACACCATCCCTCTCCCTAACCATACACACCCAAAGTAACTTACCCTGGGGAGCAGGTGGCAGGGCGTTTGGCAACTGTTTTTTCTCTTCCTTCCCCACACTCGGGCTGATGCCAAAGAGAGTACCCGGGCCACAGCGGTGGTGGTGCAGCCATGCTGGGCCCAGATGCACTTTCTCCTCCTCCTCCCAGCATGCCACACAGCATGGCGCGCAGGGGGAGTGGGACCTTAGGGGAGGTGGCCACACCAAGGCCAGGCCACTGCCCCCAGGCCATCAACTCTGCTTGTGCATGGCCGCCTGGAGTTGGAAGTGGAGGAGGAGGAGGTGGTTGGGGTGGGGCAGGGCAGGACATAGAGGTGATTGGGGTGGGGCAGGGAGGTGGTTGGGGTGGGGAACTGAGGTGGTTGGGGCAGGTCAGGGAGGTGGGCATGGCCGCCCAATTTCACTATCCCCCAAAGGTGACCCAATTTTACTACCTCCCCCCCGGCTACCTGGACCTGTGTGAACCAATAATTGTCCGCCACTGGCTCCGCCCCTGCCTGTGTGCAGTGTGATTTCTCAATGCTTGTGTCAAGTGGTGTGGCTGGCAGGTGGCTGTGCCCCTCCTTGTTTTTCAGCTACGACAGGGCTCCTCCCCCAACTGTACCATTTATTGGGTTTATGCACTTACACCATCCCATCCCACCACCTCTACTTACTGTTTTGTGGAAAATTTGTTTAACATGAAACCGGTCCATGGTGAAAGAAAGGTTGGGGACCCCTGATTTAAAATACAGGAAGCTGTTTTACATTGAAACCATCTCTTCTGGTATCATCAGGCAATGTTTTTCCCAGCTCCTATCCACAGAGGTGACAGGATTGAACCTGAAAGTAAAGAATATGCTCCCACTGAGGTATTGCCCCTTCTTCAGGCAATAATGTTTCTTCACAAACTATAATTTAGCATTCTTCAAGAGTACCATAGTTTTAAATCATTCATCAACTATTCAACTTTTTCAACTGCTTGTTTTTTTCAAAGAGGTAAAATCAATGCATTTCCTGGAGCTTTTTATTCCTTAAAAAATCCTGTATGTGATGGTACATTAGAGAAGATATTCACTTGCTGTTCTTCTGCACTACAGACTCACAAAAATAGATTAATGCTCACCAAATTCAGCATCCCACGAATCATAACTTTCTGCTATGTTAGCAGACATATTTTTTGCTATGCTTTGGTTTCCAAAGTTAAACTAATGCTTGGTGAAATATCAAAATCCTAAAATGAAGCTGCATACAATTCTGCAGGCCAGAGCATTCTCTCCTTCCATCATAATTAGCAGAAGAAAATATAGCTATGAAATATGAGGGGAGAAAATATACAAATAAGCAAAAATAAATGACACAACATCTGCAAATGTATCTACTTGATTTGCATAAATTTAAACATATGTATTGCATTTGCTTAGCATTTTGTCTACACATCGCTTTATGTAGGTCTTTACATTCAGGAGAAAGTTACTTTCTTCATGAACAAGTATCTGCCAAAATTTACAATGCAAATGGTGAATGTTCATTATTAATTATGTTCATTATTAAATGCAAATGGTGAATGTTCATTATTACTACTTCCAGTATTAATTGTGTACCTATGATGCAACACGTTTTTCAAAGATCCCACAGCTTAATTCAATGTGTCATGAACCAACTGGCAACAAGCCCACCCAACTGTGCATTAGTTTTCTGTGAGACTGTGAACTCACAATGTAGGACTAATACTTGAATCTAGCCCTACAATGAACACAAAAGTAGGCATTGCTGCAATGGATCCTCTCTGAGGCAGGAAACTGAGGCTCAGATAATCTTAATGAGCAGTATTATAGAACTCAATATATTGCTTCTTGATGAGGATATCAGGATCTTAGGCAGCTCTAGAATTTGCAGGATGAATTCCCCAGAGGCAGTTTTGATGCTTGCAGGATTAGATCTCCATTCTGGAAGGTAGCTCTAGTATCTGCAGAGTTAGACCCTCACCTTGTGCAGCTGCCAGGCCCCACCTGAGAACCTTATGGAAGGTTCTGGACCATCATAATCTCCATCTAGAGTCCCTGAGTAGCTGACGTATATAAAGAACCAGCCTCAGCAATGAAGGTCACTGAAATTAATTTTATTTATTTATTCAAATTTATATTGCCACCCACTCGCCGAGGCGACTCAGGGCAGCTTATAGTCAAAACAGCAACAGTACAATAAAAATTATAAAATATAACCTCAGAAAATACACAAAATACAACTAAACCAGAACACAGACTAACTCCCCTCAGGCTGTTGTTGTTGGCCCAGAGGAATGGGCAAGGTCCTCAGCCGCCTGCCAGGCCATGGAGTCTTCTCCCTTAGGCCGTTGTTGTGGGCCCAGAGGAGGGGGCGATGTTCTCAGCCACTGCTAGGCCATGGAATCTTTTCCTCAGGCCGTTGTTGTTTGCCCAGAGGAGGGGTGATGTTCTCAGCCACTGCTAGGCCATTATGGTTACTTGATTCCAGATTGCTCTTGGTTTCTGCTTCCAATGACTTCCTGCCTGTTTCCTGTGGATTGTTGTTTTGCCCACCTGGGTACTGGTACTTGTGCTACTTGTCAGCTGTCTATACCCTGGACTCTAACAGAGAAATTATTATGACAAATGGCTGTGAAAATTCTAAACTTCAGAGGATTTCTTTGTTGAGGATAGGGAAGGATGGTGGTGGTGGCATTCATTTTGTCAGGATTCAGATAACACCTGAATGCTGAAAGCATTTGCCATGCTGGTTTCTTATAAATTGTGTGATGAACTTCAGTTGCCTACATTAATGTTGATATATACAGTAAGCACAAATTGTCCATCTCAAGTTATTTATTTATTTATTGTTCATACTTGTATGTTGCCCTCCTCTTAGAGTGACTCAGGGCAACTCACATAGTATCAGAAAACATCACAGACATAAAACCCAACAAATCCCAATGAATGATACAAACAATTAAAACAATGAACCATCCAACAAAACATTTAAATTTAAAAGATTTTTAAAAATAAAAATGTAGGAAAGAGAAGGATATTATCAAATCAACCAACAGGCTGGGGTCATCTAGCTAGAGTTCCCCGTCCAGGTTTGAAAGCCACTGAAGGGCTTCATCTGTGTCACTATGCTAGTCTTCCAATGTACTGTACCTATAAATGCATGTAAAGGACACCTAAATATATTGTGGTTCAAGGTTTGGTCTTCTTCACAGTCACATTGGAGAAAGGACTTCCATCCCCATGTGAACAAAGTCGCTTCACATCTTTCAGAGCTGATACTTGCTGGCCAACTGTAGGGGTTCTTGATTAGGTGATGATGGAGAATCAGAGACATATGTTGCCAGAGTTCCATCCTGCACTCTGAGATATTAAAACGGTTATACTGCAGGTTGATTGCAGTGTTCCAAGCAGGGTGTGTAGATGTGTATTTTTTTTTGGGGGGGGGCAGTTATATTGGCATGGATTGGGAGGAGAGGATTGTTTACTATTTTTATCCATTGGTGCAATAATGCCAGTGATCTTCTTAGTTGTGGTGGAGAAATATGACTCAAGACAGGGAGCCAGTGGGTGTTTGCTGGTACCATAGTTGAAATGGATTTATAAGAGTAGAGTGCTGGTGTTGTTTGCACACTGCACCAGAAAATGATAAAAAGTAGAACATCATTTTGTTCACTCTGCTTTGGTCCTCTTTCTTTAAACCAACCCCCAGGGTGACATACTGGACCAATAGCCTATAGTAAAGCTCCTCCCCCAAAGAATCTCTAAAATAATTGAAAAGTGGAAAAGTACTCCTACAAAATCAAATATTGGCTCTTGTTCTGGTATTCTTTATTGTGTTCTCTTTGCAAGATGTAATGGTTTTGGGGTTTTTTCCCCCATTCATCATCCAACACTCTGTTACAGAAGAAACCATTTCTGTCTCAGTTGCTGCTGCCACTTTGTCCCAAATTATTTTAGAAGACTATTTTTCCTTTGTAGTGCAGTAACATTACAATGAATGAGTTCCTCATTTTCACAACGCACTTGATAGGTTCACTTATTTCTTTTCCCTCTTCCGGTTCTGATATTCTTGTTCAAAAGAGCACACACACACACTATTAGTTAATGCATCTGGTTGCTGTGATACATATTGGCAATAGTCTATCCACCTTCCTAAAAGCTCTCAGACAGAAGCCTTTTCCTTGCATAGTGAAAGAACTGAAGGGAGAATATGCCCATTAGGAAAAAGTGCACTCAAAATGTGCTATGATCTCTTCAACTCTTTGCAAAAATCCCTTGCCCCCATTTCTTCTACATCATCTGCCCTGCCTTCTTGGCTCTTGGTAGACATTCTCTTAGGAAGGAATTTAAAGGCATGCAATTTCATGTGCAGAGATGTTTTTGAGAAAATTGAATAATACCTCCTTTCCCATTTATAATTTAATATTAAATGTTTTATTGGCCTTCAAAAGTGCCACAATCAGGATTTTTTTACTCAGGATTAATGTAGTAACGAATATTAAAGGTCAGTATTATTGCTGTAGCAATCCTTCCAAGCACCACCAAATTTCAGAGAACCCAGAAATATTGAGTAGAAATTTACTGAGGATTATTCAGTCTGCCTTAAATGCTTGTTGAAGCAAGAATGCTTTCATTGACAGATGGCTTTCCATAATTTGTCAAGAATACTGCAACTAAGAAGAGTCTACTACCTTTTTAGGTACTCTATTTTGTTATTGAGCAACTAGGGTTGACATATGTCCTGGTTTTCCAGGATTTTCCCAGATTCAAGCTGACCTACCCAGTTCAAGAAAAAAACATGTAAAAGTCCTGGATTTTTAAATTTGAACAAAAGAAGCAAGATCAACCCTCACCAAGGGATTTTTGGAAAGAGTTAATTCACTGCCTCCCTGCCTTTCTTTCAATTATCCTGCTTGAAAGTGGTGAAGGCAAAACAGCATCCAGAGAAGCCTTCCAGGGAGGGGATACACTTGCAAACAAGATAATTGAAAGAAACACATGGAGGCAGTGAATTAACTCTTGGCAAAAATCCTTTGGCTCACCTTGAAGTTTGGGGGCTAAGAAGTCGTCCTCAACCCTTTTCCTCGAAAGCCAGGAGGGAGCAAGAAATACTCATATCTAAGAAGCCAAACCTCCACCATACACTGGGACAGAGGATGCCTTCTTCATGTGATCGCAAAGGGTTAATTGCATTGGGTTGGTATTCCAAGAGAGGAAGGGAACAGGGTGGACAGAAAGTAAAGAGTCCTCCATCGCAAAGGTTCTCCTCCAAAATAAGTCACTTCCTGCCTCCTGTTTTTCTCCTTCTGGAGGGAAATGGGGGTGCCATGGACTGCATTGCCATTCTGGACCCTTCTTTAGAACTTTCTTCCAAGGGATCCACATGTGGGGTTTGAGGGTGAGTCTACTTCAGTGATCTGTGTGTGAAGAGGAGGGTGGGGTGACCTCAGGGGGAGGAAGGGTGATTTCTTTTCTCCTTAACAATTGGGCACAATACTTCAGGGCTACTTATGCTGTTAAAGATTTTGAAGATGTTCTAGAGACAGTGGTGGGATGTCAAAAATTTTACTATCCCACCGTGACATCATCACATTGTGGGTGGAGCCAACATCATGACACCATGAAGTTGTGGGCGAGGCCAAATTAAAAATAAAATAAAAATAAAAATAAAAACTCACACACAGAGAGACCCCTCAACCCACGCACCCACCCACAACACAAACCCGTAAATAAATTAAATTAATTAATTAAATAAATTAAATAAAAAATACATTAAAATACACCCACCCACCCAAACATCCACCCACCCACCCCAAACACAAATCAACCAGAGCTTTTAAACCAGAGCTTAAAGCTTATTCTGGCTAATATTTCTCACACTAGGTCAGATGGAAGGAACTACAGAATGAACTCACCACAAGATGGCTTCATTTCGTCACTTTACAACTTTACAACTTTTCAACTTTTCAACTTTTCAACAGTTAAAGAAGATAGGTACTAAGTCTTTGCCTAACCAGTTCTCTAGGATAATATGCCTTAATGTAAATGTGAAAGAGCTGTACTTCCTTAAGGGTTCTCCAACTGGAATAGCAATTGGAACAGAACAGGTGTAGCTTATTGATACAGTAACTCCAAGACTTTTCTTAAAAACCCCAAGCCAGGCCTGCCGACTGCCGGGCCTTTTTAGGAACTGTGGTAGTATGTCAATAAAAGTATTAAATACACATTAAAATACAAACAGACACACCACATCCAAAGGTGAGTCACTTACCCTGGGGAGCAGGCTATAGGGAGCTTCAGGCTAGCAGCTTCTCTTCCTCCTCCCCACTTGGGAGGACAGCAAGGAGGCCATGCATACATGCCAAGTACTGTAGGCGTGCATGCACACCAATGAAAAGGTAAGCCCGTAAGGTGGTTCCCTCCAAAAGCTGTTACCAGTTTTCTGGGACACTGGGAAAAGTTGCTACTGGTTCTGGTGAACTGGTGTGAACCTGTTACATCCCATCACTGTCTAGAGATTTATAGAAAAGTCTTAGGGACTTTGACTTGATTCAGTGTTAGTCCTATATAGAGTAATTCCACTCAAATGAATAGTGCTTGTTACTCACAATTTGTTTTTTTTTAATTATTTATACTTTTCTGACAAAAGAATAGCAATACAAAAAAGTAACAAAAGGATAACAATACAACAGTACATCAAATACAAAAAAACCCCACAGCTTGAATTACAATTCAATTTTGACTACATTCTTGTTAAAAAATACTTCAACTAAAAAAAATGCATACATCATCAAAAAGGGGAAAGGGTAATCTGTTTGAACCTCTTATCCAACAATTTATACCTCTTATATTTGCTACTTAACCCTTTCCATATTTCCATTTTTATTCAGATCTACATATAAAGCACCCATGTGCTATATACATTGTCCAGGAATTACAGAAATTCATTTCCCCCCAAAATTAGCTTGTTCTGGTACAGGTTTGATTCCTTTATTCTTGACCATCACATATTCCACAAATCTTTTCCAGATTCTCCAGAATCTATTTTCATAAATTATACCTTTTCTAACATTCAACTCCCATGTCAGTTTATCATTAAGTGCTAATTGCCACATTTCTTTATACCAGTCTTCTATTTTTACCATTAGCTCATTTTTCCATTATTATTTTTTTGCAATACAGTGCATGGCTGCTGACATCATTATGATCAATAATTCCTTATCATCGTTACACATCATAACTTTATCCAAGTTTGTTAATAGGACTGGTTCCGGCCCCAGTTCAAGTCTTTGTCCAAACATATTTTTAATTTCTTTTTCTATTTCTCCCCAAAATTCTTTCAGTTTATTACAATTCCACCACATGTGTATATATGTCCCCGTTAATTGCTTGCACCTCCAACAAACATTGCATATCTTATTATCTATTTGGTGTAACTTAACTGGGGTCAGATACCAGCACCACAACAGTTTATAATTGTGCTCTTTAACACATACTGACATGGTTCTCATAATTCTTCTTCTCCAGATTTCTTGCCATTTTTTTCTGAAATTGTTATATTCAATTCTTGTTCCCAATTATTTTTAAAAATTTCTTGTCTATTTCCTGTTTTGTTTAAAATTTTGTATAACTTGCTAATAATCCCTTTGATACCAATTTTGCCTTTTCTAATCTGAACGAACATTTCTTCAAAAGCTGTCGGGTCTCTTTCTAAGCTTCTTTCATATATAATGTTTTTATTCCATTTATTTATCTGAAGGATCTGGAACCAATTTAGTTTCATCTGTAAAAAAAGTTCTTTTCTTTCATCACTTTCTTTGCATATTTTGGCCCAATCTTTGAGCAGTAAAGCTTTTTTATCTATTAGTGTGGTCTTAATTCTTCCATCTATTCTTATTTGTTTTTGTTGTTGTTTGGTAGCACAGTCAAGTCCTACCCTTTTCAGCACCATGGCTCACAGCATGGCAGGCTCCTCTATTATTTGCCATCCTCCAGAATCTGCCCAGATCTATGCCCACTGTGTTAACAATGCTGTCTAAACATCTCATTCTCTACCTCCTCCTCCTTTTGCCTTCAATCTTTCCTAGCATCAGGGCCTTCTCCAGTGAATCCTCTCTTCTCATTTGATGGCCAAAGTACTTGAGCTCTGGCTTCAGTATTTGTCCTTCCAAGAGGCAGTCAGGGTTGATTTCCTTTAGAATTGACTGATTCCATCTCCTTGCAATCCAGGGGACTCTCAAAATTCTTCTCCAGCACCACAGTTCAAAGGGGACTTAATAATTTATTTAAATTTCCCTAATTTCAGTGGCCTTAATCCAATTGCTAGCCTTAGTCTTAGTAGCTCATTTTTTAAATTGCTGAATGGCAAGTAAAGAAAAACAAAAACTGAAAAGTCAATGTTTCCTCTGGATTCCATGGGTCTAATCAAGTTGGGACTTATAATAAATAGAATTGATATTGTAATTAGTCCTTCATTTTTAATGAAACCCATTGTTTAGTGGTCAGAAAAATACCACTGAGGGATGTCTCCTCCTCACAGATGTCCACAGCTGCCTTATTCCTCCTGGACTCTCATAAAAGCATTAGGACATCTGTTACAAGGAACAAAGTGGAGAAGTGAAGTATGTTTAAGAAATAAATTTTAAGATATAAACTTGTTGTTTTGTAGAGTAAGTAAAAATAAGAAGCTACAATATGTTTAGCAGAACTTTCACTCACAAATGCAGTTCTAATTACAAGAGGATTAATTTACATAAGTCATTCAAATAAATGAATGTACAATTGCAATTTGTTATAAAATCAGGTTCAAGTTTGTAGTCTCCGTCTGTGGCACTACAAAGTCCTTGAGTGTAGTACAGGCTAAATATGTACAAAAACACCAGTGTTGCTTCAGGAACAGACAATCTTAGCCCACCACTTAATCAGGGCTCTGACTGGGTTTGCTGGCTGGCCTCTTGTTCCCTGGGAGATGTTTCATTTCTGCAGTTATTGGCTGCAGTAGTACTCAGAAAAACACGGTCTCTGGCAAGATTTGTAGGCAAGAATCCTCAGATCATGAGCAAAGGTAGAGAACTTCTTTCAGCCAAAGGGTCATCTACAATTTTTGACAACTGCACAGAAGCCCCCATACAAATGGTGAGTGTGAAAGGCAAAAACTGGGACTAAAAAAAGGACAATCATATTCTAGCCTGAAGCTGTCACTACCAGTGTTGCCAAGTTTATCATCTTCGCAGAGTCCACAGCCTTAATCTCACAAATGTGGGGAACCTCACTCTTATTATATGAATAAATGTTAACCCAAGGTATCCAGGCTCAGATACTAGTCTGTCAGTCTCTCCTTGAAGTAAGAAGAAAGAAAAAGAAGTGTAGCTAGCAAAGAAATACTGATCATACTGAAACTATTTTGGCATTTGTAAGGATACTGAAAAAATTGATATCTGACTTACAGGTGCTACTTCTGAAAAAAATATTTGTTGTTAGGTGATAGAAAGAGAAAAATAGCTTTATAAACAACACACATTGAAATGATATTGAAGCCAGTTCCTTAAGTGCACTCTACCTGTCTTTTTCAGTGATCTAAGAAAGATGCAGACTGACAGCATCAGTCAGGATTCAGAATATGGTACTGAGACTGCATTGGTCGCACTGTTGGATGATCTCTGGCATGAGTGGGATGGAGGGAATCCATCCATCCTTGCTCTTCTTGACATCTCAGCAGCTTTTGATACCATTGACCATGGTATCCTTCTGGAATGACTCCAAAGATTGGGGATCCAGGGCACTGTGTGGTCCTGGTTTTCCTAATTTCTGGGCCAGACCCAGTCAGTGTTATTTGAGGGTGAGATGTCTAGCCCTAAGCTCCTACAATATGGGGTGGCACAGGTATCAGGGCTCTTGCCTCTCCTGCTTAACATTTACATGAAACCACTGGAGGAGATCATCCGTTCCCACAGGGTGAAGTATCATCAATATGCAGATGATACTCAGTTGTACATCTCAGCTACCCAGATAATGCAGTTGAAGTCCTATCCAGGTATCTGAAGGCTGTGGAGGTCTGGATGGGGGACAACAGGCTACAACTGAATCCTGGCAAGACTGAGTGGCTGTGGTTTAGGGGGCCTGTGTTATCATGAGAGCTACCATCTTTGGTTCTGGATGGGGCTTTTCTGCCTCAGACAGACCCGGTGCATAATCTGGGGGTCCTCCTGGGTTCACGACTCCTGCTCAATGAGCAGGTGGCAGTCATGGCCAGGAGGGCTTTAGCATAACTTCGTGTCATTCACCAGTTATACCCGCTCCTGAACCAGGACTCCTTACTTATTGTCACTCACACACTGGTCACCTCCAGACTGGACTATTGTAATACGCTCTACATGGGGCTACCCTTGATGACCATTCAGAGACTTCAACTGTTTCAAAATCTGGCTATCCACATGTAAGGTGGGTTTCAGCTACCCGTGGCACAGGCCAAACTTGCCTCCCCACTAGGCTCGCCACCCACCCACCTAGACACTCAAAACGAGATGAAAATCCTACCTCGGTGGGGACCAGAGGGTGCTTTTTCCTCCTCCGCTGCCTTCGTCCTCTTCTTCAGGCTTCCTCTTCCTTATGGCAAGCTCGTGGTGCCGGGTGCTGCTGCACAGGCCACAGGGCTGCCCTTGGGCCCAGGTTGAGACCCAGAGGCTGAAGCAGCATGGTGCAAGCCCAGCAAAGAGCCCACCATAGGTGTCCCAGGAACACAGCCGCCACATCTCCCAGCCCGGCAGCGGCAGCTCCACCTTCAGCGGCAACAGTGCCCAGGAGGGCGGGAAGCAAGGCTGGTGGTCGTTGTGGCCCAGAACCCGCAGCCAGAGCACCACCAGCCAGGCTTTACAGGGTTGTCCTCAGCCTGGCCCTCCCAGCACCCTCCAACCTGGGGTGGGGCCCAGGGTGCCAGCAGTGGCGGAAGGTCCCAGCACCCATCCCTGCGGCAGACTCCCTGCCCTGGCCACCAAGAAGTCTGGTGTTGTGGCATCGCCCCCCATGCCACCTGGGGCAGGTCGTCCCCTGCCCCCCCACACTATGCCAGTGCTGCCCACATGATGATGGGGTGTGGGCATTATGCCCATGCCTCACCCCTGCTGCGGGAGCTGCATTGGCTACCGGTGTGCCTCTGGGTGCAATTTAAGGTGCTGGTGAATACTTTTAAAGCCTTACATGGTAGTGGACTAGGGTGCTTAAGAGACTGCATCACCCCAAGGACATCTGCTTGTCCCACTAGAGCAGACTGGAGGGGCTCCCTGATAGTTCCATCTGCTAAAGAGGCTCCCTTCTCTAGCATGAGAAAGAGAGCCTTTTCTGTGTCTGCTCCAGCCCTGTGGAACCTCCTGCCAACTGAGCTTCGTCTCCAGGCAGAGGTTTTATCTTTTTGTAAAAACCTCAAAACCTGGTTGGCACAATGGGTGTGTGTGTGTGTGGGGGGGGGCAGCTGGGGAGATAGCCACTCTCGGCTGGATCATATAAATCTTGCTCGGGTTTCCAACTGTTAGTGTTTATGTGGCTTTTTAATTTTTTTTAAATTTTAAACAATTTATTTTTTTTAGATTAATGTTTTTGTAGAATTTTGTTATGTTTATATGTGTAAGCCACCCAGAGTCGCCTTGGCAAGGGGGGAGTTAGTAATGTGATTGAAACAAACAAACAAACAAACACAAAGGAAAAAACTGACCCAGAAACCATAGCTTCTTAGTAAGCTATTTGTACTATTTCAGCTACTCCAAAGTGTGTGTGTCTTTGAACTATATTAATACTGGTAGAAATGTAGCAAAGTGATAGCATAGTTATCACGTAACTGTGTGATTCACTGGCTATGCAACTGTTCAATGAAACATATAAACTGTTGTTTTCTAGTAGTCTTTCTAAAGTACAGTCAAACCTCACATAAAGAGTGTTTCACTTAGATCTATCATAGTATTAATACCAAAACCAGGAAAAAATTTAGAATTGGTTGATTCATATCGTCCAATTTCTTTAATTAATCAAGATGCAAAGATTTTTACAGCAATTATGGCTAATAGGTTAAATAGTTTTCTGGGGGAATATATACATACAGATCAGGCAGGTTTTTTAAAGGAAAGATATATGTCTGATTTAATAAGAAGGGTGTTAAATTTGTTACAAATAAACAAGAGAAAAGAAGGTAAAATAGGATTATTATCTTTAGACATTTTTAAAGCTTTTGACTCTTTACAATGGGTCACTATTAGGGAAATAATTAAAAAAGTAGAATTTGGGGAAAAATTTAAAAATGTAGTTAATCAACTTTATAAAAGTAGTTATGCCAAGGTAAGAGTAAATGACTCATTTACAGAAGATATTGAAATTAAAGCAGGAATGAGACAAGGATGTCCTCTTTCCCCCATTTTGTTTATAATGGCTATGGAATTATTGGCTAGAGCTATAAGAAGTGATACGAACATAGAAGGGATAAATGGAACAAAAATAAGTTTGTATGCAGATGATACTTTAATTATAATGAAAGATCCTATAAAAAATATGGAAAAGATACAAGATCATTTTCAAAAATTTGAAGAGATAACAGGCCTGAGAATAAATTGGGGGAAATCAGAAGCAATCTTTAGTAAATTAAATAAGGAAGAGATAGGGAGAATTAAGGAAAAATTTAAAATTCAAATTAGGAAAAGTATAAAGTATTTAGGAGTTAACATTGCTGACAATGTAGAGGATTTGAAGAAACTAAACTATGATAAAATGAAAGAGGAAATTAAGAAGAAAATTGTTCGATATAGGGTATTGAAGACCTCCTGGTTTGGTAGAATAGCAATTTGTAAAATGAGTTTATTACCCAAGATTAACTTTTTATTTGAAGTCCTTCCAATTAAACAATCTGAAAAAGAACTAGGAGTTTTTCAAAATCTGTTGAATGATTATTGTAATGGAGGGAAAAGAGCAAGAATACCTAAAAGCCTATGGTATAAACCGCAGAAAGAGGGTGGTTTGGGATTACCTAATATTAAATCGTATTACAGGGCGTTCCAAATTAAAGGCTTGGTAAAACTTTTAACGATAGAGGACCTCATATGGAGGGAGATAGAAATGAAAGATAGTAATGTGTGTGCAAAGGGAGAATTTCTGGAAAATACAGTTTTTCATTTAAAACCAAGAAATAATGTCCTAAAATCTATGATAAATGTATGGATAAAGTTGAAAGATAAATTGGCACCAAACACCTCTCCAATATTAGAGTTGCAAGATCTTAAAACATTTCCAGTTAAAAATTTAGAATTAATAAAAAATATTATGTATAAATATGATATAATCTTATTAAAAGATTGGCTGGATTGAATTGAGAATGAAAAAACAAAAAAAGAAATTTATAAGGAATTAAAATTGAACTGGCTTCAGATACTAACGTTGGATAAGTGGAATAAACAATATAAAATGAAATTACAGCCAATAAGGCAGTTGACAGACTTCGAGGAGATGGTATATAAAATAAGAAGAGGTTCAATGGGGATAAAAGGAATAGTAAGTAAATTATATAAAATGATAAACAACATGGATGAATCCCAGGATACCCTTAAAAGAATGTGGGAATCGGACTTGAGTATTACTATTACAGATAAGAACTGGAAGAAAAAATGGAAAAGTAGGATGATGCGAAATCCGTCTACAAAAGTTAAAGAACACAACTACAAGATGTTGTGGCGATGGTATATGACGCCAGTTCGATTAAATCAAATAAATAGTAGCAATTCAAAAAAAATGTTGGAGATGTCATCAGGAAATTGGGACATACAAACATATGTGGTGGGATTGCAAAATTATTTCCAATTTCTGGCATAAAATGGAACAAGAATTAGAAAAAATTTTAAATATCCGTTTAAAGTTGAATGAAAAAATAGTTTTATTAACGGACTTAGAGGATTTGAATTTAGAGGAAAATATAAAAGAGTTATTGTCTATTTTTTTGACATTGGCGAGACAACAAGTAGCCAGAAATTGGAAAGGTGATATGAATTTAGAAATTGGTAAATTGTATGTTGATGTTTGGGATATGGCATTAAATGAAAAACTTACATGGGAATTAAATATAAAAAGGGGGTTAATAAAACAAAATAGATTTTGGGACATTTGGAAGCCTTTTTTGCAACACACATTGATGGATAATAAAGGAGAAAAACCTGCTCCGAATACAATGTATTTTTGGCAGAATGAATGAGTTGTAAAAGGAGTGGCTGGTAGACTCAAGGACTGTAGTGCACTGGGTGGTAGGAACCATGTACAAAATATTAAAGTTGTAATATGGTGGTTAAAGAGGAGAGTGGATATAAAGATGAAAATATACAGTATAGCAAATGTATAAAAAATAACGTTTGATTACATTATATTATATTGACATGTATTTTTTTCTCTCTCTTCCTCTTCTCATTTTTTTAACGTTGTAGGATGTATGTGGGAACTACTTTTTTTGTATGTATGTAATTGTTTCTTTTATGTTTTGTAGATTGTTTTGTTAGTTTATTTTTAATATTGTAAAATTTTTTTAAAAAAAGAGTGTTTCGCTTAAAGAGTAACTTGCTTAAAGAGCAGAATTTTCTCTGAATGTTCGCTTCGCTTAACAAATAAAACGAACCAAAAACTCGCTTAACAAATAAATCGGGGTTTGCAATCCCCCCCCCACACACACAATTGGTCACTTACAATGGTGTTTCGCTTAAAGAGCAAACTCGCTTAAAGAGCAATCCTGTGGAACGCATTATGCTCTTTAAGCGAGGTACAACTGTACTCAGACTCTGTTCATCGTTCTTTTCATTGAACCACAGTTGACTCTGATTTAAAAAAACTTTTAGGCAATCTAATACTCTAAAGTTCAAACATAGGTTTGGATCTGAAGAAAGTTCACTTATTCAGAAATGTTAAGCAAGGGACTTTCCTCACATTTGGTGTTAGGATGAAGCAATCCATCTATTTCTGGCCTGGATCCTTTTAAATATGTTCTCATTTGTGTGTCGACTCTGTGACCCAATTGTCATTAAGATGTGAGTGGCTTAATTTAAAATGCAACCAACTACTTTTAATCAGACATTTCAATGAGTACTTTAAAGTATTTTTAATAAACATGTTCTCTCAATGTATATTTTTTGAAAATATTTTATTTTCAAAGTTGTGATGGTGGGGGCTATCAGAATAATTGCAAAGCAGAAAATCTAGTGGACGACTAAGTTCCAGTCTGCACATAAGACAAGACATTATAAATGAGGTCAGGCAATTCTCTTCTGGATAGTCTTCCTGTTTTTAACTCCTCAGAACAGTTCCTCCATGGACATTCCACACCTATCTCTCAGGTTCTTTAGCCATAAAGTCCATCTAGGTCCAGAGCCTCTCTGCCCAAGGATCTTCCCTTGTATAATGAGTTGTCATTCATGTCATTCCTATTTGTTTAATGGCCTTAAAGAGTTCTTGTTCTTTATCCATTCGATGCAATACTTCGAAATTAGTCATATGGTCAACCAATTACAGTATATCCTTAACAGCCATCTGTACATCCACATTTCAAAAGCTTCGATTTTCTTTTCAGATGCTTTAGTCAATGTCCAAGCTTTGACTCCATATAGCAACACTGGGAATATGTAACATCTCATTATTTGGATCTTTGTAGTGAGAGTTAGATCTCTACTGCATAACAAATGTCGCATTATTATGAAGGTGGATCTTGCCTTTTCTATTTGTATTTTCATCTCCACCTTGGGATCTCACTTTTCATTTAACAT
Organism: Furcifer pardalis; assembly: GCA_030440675.1. Lineage (NCBI taxonomy): Eukaryota > Metazoa > Chordata > Lepidosauria > Squamata > Chamaeleonidae > Furcifer > Furcifer pardalis. Next base: position 130,345,804 of record CP126894.1, read on the forward strand.
ACTCCCCAAATTGTCAATTTTATCCACTCTTACCACCAATATCAAAGAGTAAACAAAACAAAAGACAAAAAATGTTGTGACACCTTAAAGACTAACTGCTGTATTTTAATGTAAGCTTTCATGGATCAAGTCCACTTCATCAGACATGAGAGTGAGACTTCATGGCATCACAAACATTACAATACCTGCCAATCCCAAGATCCCATGACTCATCCAAATTAATCTGTCAACCTAATTACCCTGATAGAATAAACTAAATTAGCCTGCCTCACATCGTTTCATATACATAATCCAGTTGTGACCAAATTATGCTTAACACATTTCACTATGTTAAACTGCCCCAAACTTGTGAACATACAGTAGAACTATACTCATCTCTTCAGGAAAACTTGCTCAACCAGACCGATGTCAGGCAAAAATCTTCTGTACAGCTTTCAGGTGGAAAGCAACATCAACATGGAAAGGAAGATATGAAACAAGGCAGGGAGTAGGACATAGTCAGCAATCATAAGTCAAGGCCTACCCCATGCATGGTGTACAGCTCTGTGCCAGTGCGTGTGAAGAAGTGCCTTATCACCTCAACCAAAAAATGCTGCCAGGTTATGCTTCAGTTGAGGAAGCAGCTAATGTTGCAAAGCTGATGTTTCCTGACCAGTATACTCATATATTCTGAAGGCTTGTTCTCTAGAATTCTAAAAAATACTTCTCCTTGGAAGAATACAACAAATATTAAAAGCTTTGTTGTAAGGAGGGCAAACAAAGTCATAATTGGGTCAATACCTCTGGAGAAAGTTTAAAACAGGGCAACTTCATTCTGCTTTATTTACAGAATAATGAAAAAGAAATATCTACAATATCACAGGCAGGAATCTAGCTATTTAAGCAGTGGTGCATACTCCTAAATGGCCAGTTTTGTTAAGATAAGGCTGCATTTTGTCACCTTGCTTATTTAACTTATATACAGAGCACATAATGCACAACGCAGGGCTGGATGAATCACAAGTTGGAATTAAAATTGCTGGGAGAAACATCAACAATTTTAGATATGCAGATGATACTACCCTGACGAGAGAAAGTGAAGACAACTTAAGAAAGCTTTTGCTTAGGTTGAAAGAAGAGAGTGCAAAAGCTAGCTTGCGACTCAGCATCAAGAGAACTAAAATAATGGCAACAGGTCCTATCACTCCCTGGGAAATAGATGGGGAAGAAGTAAAAGCAGTGACAGACTTTACATTCTTAGGATCCAAGCTCACTGCAGATGGAGATTGCAGCCATGAAATAAAAAGGTGACTGATGCTTGGGAAGCAAGCTATGAGAAACTTGGGTAACATAGTTAAAAGTAGAAACATCACATTGCAAACAAACGTCCGCATAGTCAAAGCAATGGTATTCCTGGTAGTAATGTATGGTTGTGAGAACTGAAACATAAAGAAAGCTGAGCACAGAAGAATAGACACCTTTGAAATGTGGTATTGGAGGAGAATTTTGAGAGTCCCCTGGACAGGACAGCAAAGAGAACAAATAGGTCAATCTTAAAAGAAATCAACTCTGGCTGCTCCTTGGAAGGTCAAATATTGAAGATGAAGCTAAAGTACTTTGGACATCAAATGAGAAGAGAGGATTCACTTGAGAAAGCCTTGATGCTGGGAAAGGTTGAGGGCAAAAGAAGAAGGGGTGGCAGAGAATAAGATGACTAGATGGTATTGTTGATGCAATAGGCACAAAACTGGGTAGGTTGAGGAGGATGGTGGAGGATAGGGGTGCCTGGTGTGCAATGTCCATGGGGTCGCAAAGGGTCAGACGTGACTATGCGACTGAACAAGTGGCTATTTCCTTTTTCTCTTTCTTCAGAAAAAGAGGTTATGTTCTGGGTGAAAAATGTTTCTCTGTTTTTATATTCAGATAATTTTTTGAATTTTGTTTAGATATTGTACTTCTTAGCTGTATCTGATACAACTATAAAAATGTTACTATATTAAACTACTTTATGAGATAACTTACCTTTTACAGGTAAGAAAACTGCTCATTCTGTTAGTTCACCAATTATGCCCAATTGTAATGCCTAGTTTCTTCTTTTGTTGCATACAAACCACCGTAAATATTATTTCCCCCTTGTTGTCTTACACTTTTTATAAAATATCAAGAAAGCATCCACAAAGCAGTTTCACATAATTCACTCATATATAAAGTTTATGTCATATTAATGCTATATTTTTCTGTTTCTTGTTTAATGAGAAGTGAGTACAAGAAGTAACAGTGGGTGGAACATTATGTGAAGCTCATTCTGTATTTCTCCTCCTATGTTTATTTACACTGAACAAGGTTCTTTCCTCATTAGAAAACATGAAATATGGGTACAGTGGGGGTGGGGTGGGGACAACCTGTTAATGCCTTACCTGATATACTGGTTGCTTCTACTGATATGAATTTCCTGATTTCTTCTCATCTCCTTCTAATCCTCCATTCATTTGATAGCACACCATTTTGTCTTCCCTTCCCCCTGCCAGACTATGCAGGCAATACCATTTCTGTCACACATTTTTTATTGGCAACTTAAATTGAGAACAGCCTAATGATCCCAGGAAATAGGTCTCCTGGCATAACAGAATCTATAGAAATTTAGGGGCTACAAATGAAGCAGGGCTGAACAAATACAACACAACTGTATGGATTGAAAGGTTTTCCCCTGCTCTTTTTAGCATTGTGATTAGTACATGTATTAGTAAAATTAGAGACAGTTTCTCTCTTTCTTCCTTGTGAAACCCCTTGTGTGATGCATGTTATGCTGCCAGAACAATGCCCATGTCAACGATCTGGTTTATTCTTCCTTATCTAATCTTGTAATTAAAAGAAAACTTCATAACTTCTGCGTATCCTTCCCAAAATAACATGATAATAACATAATTCAGCAATCACCATCACAGCACATTGTGTGTGTGTGTGTGTTTGTTTGTTTGTTTATTACTATTAACACAGTCATAATGTAATGATATTAATACTCCATGGGAAAAATATAGCTTATGAGCACCTTATGTGCTTGGCTTGTGACATTAATATAGATGGCAGTTAAAATCAAGTACATTCCATGTATGTATTTATTATTTATTAAAGCATTGCTATACTGGCTTCTAAAACAGTTTATGGAATGAACAGTTGAGTATTATAGAAATTTGTGGTTATAATTAAAAATGGGGGGGGGGGAATCAGTCACTAAAAACCTGGACATCTCTTAGTAGCAGATGAATACCTAAACAGTGGCAGGGAAGTGTGACTAGAGTGGGTTTGCCTGTATTTCTTGCTTTCAAGTATGCACTGCAGGAGCTTGCATTTTAAAATGTGTGTCTTGTTTTGTGCACATTTTTGGCTCCAAAATGTCTGTAAAGCTTTCTACTGTGCATATTCATGAGATAAACTGCCTTTCACCTCACAGTCAAATCAAGTGGTCGGAAAACATTAGTTTTTTCAAGATTGTTAAATCTAAATAAATTATTCTTCTATATTAGTTAGTGATGACAATAGATACTGTTGGCCTTCTGCCTTTCATTGGTTCTATACTGTTAATATACAAACACACATGGGGAGCAACATTGGAGAGGAGGAAAAAACTTCCCTTATTTCTCAGAGATCTTTTCCCTCAGAAATCCTTTTTCTGAGGGTTCTTGTTGCACAGAAATCCCAATTCATTATGTTCACTTCACTCGAGTGATGAGTATGGCCTGTCCATGAACAGAACAGGAGCAGCCTTGATTGCATTCTTTTATCTGCATATATTTTGCAAAAAGCTGGCAGTGTGTGAATTAGAATAAGAGCTATTCATGAATGTTACATTTATCAACCATCACAACTCAGTTCAAAGTCAGTAGCTAGGGCAGCCTACATCTGAATTTCCGATGCTGAAGAGGCACAAACAAGGGGTGTTATGTACCCATCCTCAATATGTGAACCTCTACTTCCACAGATAAATTCAGATGTCACTGAATTGACCTTGATCTAATTTACTATAGACATTTTTCTGTTCTGAAACACCCTGTCAGGTACTAAAGAGTTCTGAAATGGTACAGCTTGTCAACATTAGGAAAGGCCAGGTGGTTGAATGTTTTTGCCTCTTGCAATGATGAGTGTGATTCGCTGCACATGGCTGTATGCCTTCTAAACCTATTTGATGTCCCATGAAAACCTTTGGCATTCATGCATTCTTGTGCTTATTGACTGTTGTAACTCACACCATGACTGTTATGGAGAATTGAATGGACCCATTAAGCATGGTTGTGCATTGCTAGATGTATTCTGCATGAGACCTGACAGCTGTCTTGCACTTCTGTGATTTTTTTTAGCCACATTATGAGATAATATGTACTTGAATAATAGACGTGCTCAACTCTGGTATTAATTATATCAGCTACATACTTCTTATTTTTGTTATTCTTTCATTTTTTGTTCCTTTTTTTAATCCTCATCTGATCCTTTTGACCTCATAAACTGCAAAGTGCTTTCAAAGAGATACATAGCATTGTACTTCTCATTGCCCTTGAGGAATTGAGTTGATTTGTTCATGATGGTGTGTCAGAATGAATCCACTCAAGCCTTTTTCCTATGTATTACACAATTAGTCTGGTCCTTAAATCTTACAATCTTATTCTTAATAGTGCTTTTCGTGAGCACCAGAACCATGTATATTAGTGATAACAACCACAAAAAAGACTTATTGTTGTTCGCAACATTGTGTCTTTCTGTCATGCCTGTTTTTTATGAAGACTCCTTTTGGAGTCTAGTAGACTGGTGCAATTTGGTGTTGGTCCATTTAATTATAGTGCCTCTGGGCTAACAAGGGAATTCTTATCATGGTACCTTCAGGACTATTCCCTTAAATGCAAGAATTTACTTTCCTGGAGTGGTTAGGTATTTGGTTGGACACCAAGGGTTGGGAGTTCAATTGCTCTCCTTTATAAAGTCTCTTCCACCTCTACTGCAATAGTTGGTATTCTAAGGGTTTAGGCCAACAATTATGGGACCAAGGAAGAGTGCAGGGAAACTTGTCAATAAACAGCCAGCAAAGAGAGCTACTATGACCCCTCCTCTTGTGATTTCATCTTCTTTTGAATATAAGGGCATGCCAGATTTTTAAAATCTTCTGGCTAGGCTTAGTGCCTTTGAGAAAGATAGAGTTAGTGCCCTTCCAGTTGAAATAACAATTCCCAAACAGCCCCGTAGGGCTACTAAGAGGGATCAAGGATTCATGAGCTGTCTAACATGATTTTGTCCTATTTGGAAATGTTTGAGTCTAGAGATGGGCTTTCCCTGTCACAAAAGCAATGGTTCAGTGTCAGTTGTTGACCAGACTGAGCTCAACAACCAGCAGCAGGAGTCCTTGGCTAATTATGCCAGAGCATAGCAGCTTGCTGATGCAGCCATTATTTCCAAACCTCTAGTGGTAATGGGAGCATCAGCTCGTTCCACAGAAGTAAGTTATCATTTACAAAGGATGCTAACAAGAATTCACTGAGTGCTGCAGTGGCCCATGGGGATTTTATCCCCTGATGGTTGTGGCTATGCCTCCGTAGCTGAGTAACCCATTAAGTGTGACACACAGTGGTTCTTGACCAACTTACTAGGGACATCCATCCTTTTTGAACCCCACCCTTTCCTTTGCTGTGGGTTTCTCCATTGTGTATTGTGTCCATAGGGGAATTTTGCCTCTTGCTTTATCCTAGAGAAGTATCAGTGAATGATGTGATTCCAGAAATGTTATCAATGCTCTGCTGTATCTCTATTGATTTGGTAGTACCAAAGGTTAGGCAGTGTGGCAGGGGAGCAGGATTGGTAAAATGCAATGTTAAGTCTATGTTTTAGCCAGTTCCTAGTTCATCCTAATGTTTTTGAACTTTTGAACTGGTTGTGTGTGTGGGGTGGGGGGTGGGGGGGAGTATTATATATACTGGGTCCTCCTCATGGGATGCTCCATCCTGGAGTGAACCCATCAGGCCTCAACAGCTATAAATTCCAATTCCCATTACAGTCAAACCTTGGATAACGTTATGACTTGGTTCCACAAGTCATGACATTATCTGATTGTTAGTGTTGTCTGATGCATGCATCAAACAACGCTTTTAAAAAAAAAACATGACTTCAGGGACAAACCGAGCGGTTTGTCCCTGTAGTCATTGCTGCAGTTGGGGGGCTTTCCTAAGAGTGCAGGAGGGTCAGGGGGGAGGGGATTCTTGTCCATCAGTTTAAGCCAAAAACATTGGGAAAAGCTAAGCCTTGAATCATGTATGAAACATCTAAATCGAACCAGTACTTCTTCAATTACTCTAAGAAAAAAAATCAACAAACATTTTCAAAATTTGACCTTGAAGTTTTACAACATCAAGCACGAATTCTTTATACTGTCTTCTTCCCAAGTTTTTAAAAATAAAATAAAACATGGCAGTCATATGTAGTGAGCTGCAACAGATTTTAAATAGGGATTTTAAAAGAATTTGCCATATCTGATATAAAATCATCCTTTTCTCTGCAATCAAATTATCGTGACAAACAGTTGTCCTTATTTTAAAATAAACGAGTATTTTAAAATAAATGGGACTGAGTCTCAGTTGTTCATATGAAAATATATTGCTAACAATTAATTATAAAAGAATTGAAGAAGTAAGGCAACACAACACAAGAGGGTCGATGAAATTATGTAGCCTTTTCAATTTGTCTCTATAGCAGCAAGTAGCATGTTAAGTAATTACATTAACACAAAGAATCTGAAATCAGTGCCCCAGGATGTAAGAGGTTTGTAGCTTGCTCAACAATTTTTCTATCTAGAAGAAATTAACAGGAGAGAAAGCTATTGATTCAACTGATATAGTCTTCTTCATTTGTGTCAGACGCACCACCAGCATATAATAACATACAATCCAGAAACACTCAAAAAGATGCTTCTGGATTGAAAGGATTAGTCCACGAATTTGTAACCTGCATGTGGCCCTGCGCTACCTCCAACACATCAGAATATGCCATGTGGTGGAGGAAGGCCAAAATGGCCATCCAGCCCTCAAAACTGTCTGAGGGAGCGTGGCCCGGCCTCCCAGCTTTAAAAAGTTGAGAAATCCTGTATTAGTTGGTGATTAGCTGATCCGATGGGATAGCCACCCCTCTCTCATTCTTTTAAACTTTTAAATCTTTGAGAGTTTTTTTGTAAATATATAGTTTTATTATTATTATTATTATTTGAAGTTGAATTGGTTCCTGGGTTGGTGGGGGTATGGTGGGATTGTTTCGTTTGCACTTATTTGTGTAACTTTTTTTTGTGAGCTGCCTAGGTCGGGTTCACCTGATTGGGGCGGGGCAATAAATCTAAATAAATAAATAATAAATCACCATTGTCCATGGGATGCCCAATTGCTGAAACAGCAATCTTCAGAGAGGTTCCTTTCATGTCCCCCATGGATATAGTAATCACAAAGCTTTGTTTGGACCAAAACATGGTGCTTTGAGAAGTGGATCACATCAGCTTAGACCAAGCTGGAACCCATCTTCTTTTGGCTTAAAACTGAAGAAAATCAGAAATCGATATTCATGCCTCCAGGTGATTCTGATGTCCAGGGAAGAAATGGCAATAAATTTTCTTTCTTGGAACAATGCAAGTAAAATTCCAACCTTCTTTAAAAATTAAGGATGAAAAATTTGTGATGTATAAGTGTGGGGATTTTTGCACAACAACAGCTTTTCCATTTGGAGTATATTGTTACAACCAAATTTTAAAAATGCAAAATGCTGTGAAGTCAGTAATTTGTTTGTTGAAAGTACATGCTTAAAGAAACCTAACAGACAATTGTGCACATTCATATCAGCAGATGGCCAACACAGAAATGAAACATGTGTTGGTTGAAATCCTGTTGTACAATTTAGAAGTTTGTTAGTACTAGATTTCTTGGATTGTTGAGTTCTTACATCCTTGGTTTCTCATTTCTCTCTTACTTTGTGTATCTTTTTTTAGTTTGTATTTTTCTCAGCCTGTTTCACTTTTTAGTCTTCAGTGAAAGCTTCACAATTGACACAGTTAATATTCAATTATCTCAAAGTTGTATTCTGCGTGTCCTTAAACTGCTCTTTTATTCACAACAGAATCAAAGTGCAGCAAGCTTTCCATAGAAGATACATTTTTGGAGACTGTCATCCAACATCCTAATGTCAGTGTCACAAAAGTGATCTTTTTCTTTTAATCCAGTAGAAGCGGAGCAGTGAGCAAGAAGCAAAGTTTGGACACTGGGAAGATAGAGTGAGTTCCGAACACCAGATCTGCTTTTTACACACTATTGATGTAACATTTATTTTATATGTCATTCAATATCAAGAGGCCCCAAACATACATACATTCATTCATGCCATACTCACCCACATTGAGCCAAATCTCAGATGGGCAATTAGCCCTGTCAGCAAGTGGTGATGGGTGGACAGTGTTGCAATGTTCTGACACACTGAGGGTCTCTGAAACCCAGATTTTATAGTTTCTTTCCAGGTTTATCAGCCACATTCTGGTTCATGCTGTATGCATGTCGTACAAGCATGCCCCATTGTCTGTTCACTACTGTAGCTGATTATGTATTGTATATGTTATCTCAGCCTCTGCTTATCTCAGTATTCCAAGAACATCTTGGTTTTCAGCAGTGTCATGCATTCCTTTCTTAGTCAATGCTGTGTCACCTAATTTCTCTTTTATGTACTTTGCCAAGACTGCCTGACTTTGCAAGTTTCTTCAATCCCATATTCTCCATCTTATATGGCTCAGATCTGGAACCCACACATTCATCACAATGGCAAGCCTACTGAAGTTATAATTGTTTCCAAATTGAAAAATCCTTCCCATCTTAAGGGTGCCAGAGATCTTATCCTGCCATATGATGTTGAATATTTTCCAAAGAGAGAAGCAGATTCATAAACCAGAGAGGATAGAACAACAATGTTGTGCATGTGCAGCTAAATGGAAAGATTGATTCTATCCTGAAGAGTGAAGTCTTCTGAAGGCAAAACTGACTTTAAAGATTTGTGAGGTCACTTCATTATTGAAGAGAACGGAAGACAGTGCTTCCAAGATATGTGAACTTCCTCCCTGCAGAAAAGGGGTATATATCATAAGATACCTTAAAATATATCTGGAACACATTATAGGTGGAGAAAAATATATCAAGGATTTTTTGCATATCCAAAAGAGTGGTCAAATTAAAAGTGCATGGATGGGCAAACAAGAACTCATGCATTGTGCAAAATGAAAATTTAGTTATGGTCTGAGAACACCACAGATTGAACAGCTTTCCATTAGTGCACTATTGAGGGTCAACACTAAGATTTTCTTCTCTGAAAGTACCCAAGACTGAAAATATTTGGAGCAAGAAGATAACCTTCTTTTACTCCATTAGTAATGGGAAAGGGACTAGAAATGATACTTTTGTTGACAATGTGAACTGTCACACTATCATGGAATTCTTCAAAGTTATGTGCGAACTTCTTATGACATCTAAATTTCTTCATGAGTTTCTGTAGACCATCTCTGTAAACTGTGTCAAAAGTTTTAGTCAAATCTATGAATATTGAGTGGAGGTTAGCATGCTACCATTTCTATTGTAGTTGTTGAATGGCAAAGATCATACCAACAGTTTCTTGCTTTTTCTGGAAACTACATCCAATTTCTGGTAAAAGGCATCTAAGAGTCCAATAAGGTGATTCATAAGAATCAGAATTTTCCCAGCAATATTTAGAAGTGAGATGCCTTGGTGGCTATTACAAAGATGATTGCCTTTCCTTTTATAAAGACAGACAATGTTGAACCTTGGAAGTCCCAAGGGATATTGCTTTACATCTGCATGTTTTGAAATACTTTTGTCAATCATTAGATAAACTTATCACCACATTTTTATAGATATATGCTGTAATTTCAGGTGCCCCTGGGGATTTTGCATTAGAGAGCTGGTTAATAGTCTTTTGTATTTCTTCCAGCAATAGGAGAAAGCCCATGGAATTATTAACTGGCACTTCTGGCATCTTACTTATCAGCTTCTCACTAATTTCTGGTGGTCTATTGAACACATTTTGAAAGTCATATTTCTGCAAACATTTGTGACTTCTCCTTGGTGAGTATTGAGCCATTAGAGGTGAGGGACAACATGACCACAGGTTGAAGGCTGCACATAAGTTTAACTGCTTTCAAAAAATTATTTTATTTTTCTATGATCAGCATAGTACTGAATCTCCTCAACCTTTCTAATGAGCCATGAGTTCTGCATATCTCGCAGTTTAAGCTATAGCTCGCTATGAATTTTGTTGAAACTGCTTCATTGGCAAGTAATTTGTTGAGCTGATACATTTTATGTTTTTGTTCAAAACATTTTGCCATTTTGATGAGCTTGTTTCTTAAATCCAAGAGCTTTTGTGGCAGCAATATATCATATCACTTAGAGTTTTCCATTGCCTGTCAATGTTTCCACAAATTTGGGTCTATCTTTACACTTAATTTTGCCTTGCAAATCAAGCTGCATCTCTCATGGCTGAGAATGAAGACATTTAAGCTCTTTTGAGGTTTATATTATTTGTGAGCATCATGACAATTTTATCTGTTTGTTCGTTTTGGAGATGAGTAACTTCTGATCTATCCAACATTGGGCTCCTCATATGGCTTTAGTGATGTGCCTATCTTGATGTGGAAATGACATTTTAGAGCCACAGCTCACTGGCAAAAGTATGGTGGAGCAGACCTTTTCTAGCCCTTTCCTCAGCAATCCAGCTGATAACAACCTTACATTCTGAGCTGCTTGTGCAGATCTGCACAGTGGTGGGAATCACATTTTTTACTACCTCTTCTGTGAGTGTGGTATGGTGGGTGGGGGTGGGGAAGCCCTGCATTGCACCCAAATTAGGACTGCTTTATTTCAAAACTTGGATGGACAGGGCAAGAATTTCTGCTACTAGTTGTGGTGAACTGATGTGAACCTGCTGAATCCCACCACTGGATCTGCATCTATGGCTTCCAAGATATTCACACTTGCAATTTCATCACTCACCCATTGTCACAGGGCTTTTGGAGGAGGGGAATAGTAAGATGGTGAAATTAAGTGAAATGATGGTGATGACCTGCATGTGAACTTATTAAAGTGAGGAAGACTTATGCAGCATTGGCCTCATTCTATCCTTCCTATGCCCATCAAAATTCAATGGCAAGACTACATCATGAAGACAGAAAATGGAGAGAGGCATAGTGGTTGATCAGGATTTCCTAAGTGCCTCATCTAGTTGGGCATGCATCACAAGCATGTTGCTGTTTTGACTGGATCCATAATGGCAATCATAACAGTCTTCAAGTGCTGGGATAGGAATCCCTCATAACACTACCAAGGGTCAGTCTCTCTGGCTTACCCTCATCTGGTTTAGCTTGCTTGACATGCGGTTTAGCCACTGCACATGCTGCAGCTACTTGAAGCCACAGGTGAAGATTAAGTATCAGATGAGGCCATTAATGACAGGAGAACTTATAAATTAGTTTGACAATCCAGTCATCAGGGATCTCTCCCCATAGAAGTTAAACTGCTCTGCAAACATGGCACACCATTTTGCTGACAGAAAATAGCAATGACTTGAAATCACTACTTAGGAAGATTAAGGAAGAGAGTGCAAAAACATGATTACAGCTAAAACTTAAGAAGAAGAAGACAATTTTGTAGTCCTAATGTTGACAGAGGAGCTTGTTGTGCTGTGGTCCTTGGGGTCACAAAGGGACAGACTTGACTTAGCAACTGAACAACAATAATGTTGATAATGAGAAAAAAATATTAAAATGGAGACTTAACCCAAGAAATTAGGAAACTAAAGCTAAGAAGAGTGTCTGGCCAGCTTATCCTGCTATGGTAATAGAGTAGACCATACTGCCAGTGCAGAAGAGTAGCGTGCCTTGGCGGGGCCCCATATAAAAATTTGTTTGGGGGCCCTTAGGAAGGGTAAAAATTTGTTTTGCTTATGCACGTTGGGGGCCCCCGTGGCCCGGGGCCCCCGTATAATTGATACGGCAGATACGGCGGTAGCTACGCCTCTGTGCCAGTGACTCAATGCTGAATGTCAGGCAATGGTTAACTAACCTGACCACCCAGAGGACTAACAGTAGCCGGGAGTTTGAGGGTGGGCAAACTTCTAGCTCAGGGTGGGTGACACCCACCCTGGCCACCCCCTGGCTATGACCCTGTGCCAAATGGGCTCAGGAACAGAGATTCGCAGAACTGGGTCACTGGCATGGGGGTCATGCTGTGATATGGAAGGCAGATGAAAAGTCACTGCATTATATTCTCAGGACAGTCTTCGTGGTTGATCTCCTTGAGGATCACCAATATTCGGATTTGGATGCTGCAGAACAAGAAGATAAGAAGGCTGAGAAGGAAATAGAAAATATCCTTAAGAGTAAGGATATGTCACTTGGGCCCACAGACAAGATCATCCACACTGTGTGGTTCCTGTGTAAATGTGAACGCCGGACAAGGAAAAAATAAATACAGTACTGTACAAGGGGAAATGGGTTCATTCATGTTATGGCATTGAAAAATTTCTTTACAGATATCATGGGCCATCCATACTCACAGGAAAAGGTAAAAGTGCTAAGAAAAATGGAAGGCATTAAGGAAAGTGGAAGAAAACATGAGACTGACTTTAGAAATCAGCCAATAGCCTTGAGTTTGTAAGACTTGAGCAGGCCAGTTAATGGCAGGACTGATTGAAAGCTGTTAATTCATAAGGTCACCATAAATTGGATGCAACTTGATGGCACATAACATTACAAAAGTAAGTAATTATTACCTAGTTTCTTCCTGGAGGGGAAGATGATTAATAATGTTAAAACTATCACCCGAGTCATGCTCATTTTAATTACAGCTATTCTACCAAACCAAGAGAACATAACTTTTCTACATTTACCTTTTTTTAAAAATGTACTCAGTAAAATAAAAGAAAAGAAAAAGAACAACAATAAAACACAAAAATAATAACAATACTTAAACAACAAAAGTATAAAAATACATCAAAACATAGTCGGTCCAACCGAGTAGGGCGGTATAGAAATTGAAATATAATAATAATAATAATAATAATAATAATAATAATAATAATAATTGATAGTGCACCCAAAACCAGACCAATGGGATACCAGTATTTACATTTTATGTTTTATCTTTTCCCATACACTTTCCAATAGAATATAATTTCTTGCTTTGATAACTGTCCTTTTCCTTTTATTGACACAAAATCTAAAAAAATCTTCTCTAAATGTTACCAAGTACATTTACTTTTATCAGTGTTTTATTTTAATATCAAATGCTAATTAATAACCATCTCATTACTTCCTTATACCAATCATTTAATTAAAATTAATTCCTCAGATCCTTTGGTTTGATCTGGTGTGAAAAAGATTAGCTGGTAAAACAAGGTTGCCATTGCCCTGGGGTACACAAGAGAATGACCCTCAACATCCTCTGGCCTTCAAATTATTTTCCTTTATTGTATTTATCAAGTTTAAAAATGTCTAATTAAATTTGCCATTTATAAAATGGATGTGTTCTAACTAGATACACTTTCCAAATTGTAAATGTCAAAAGAAATTTTGTATTGAAGACACAGAAAATCACTAGTCTGTGGTGCAAAATATATTGTCCATGATACAAAAACTATGTTTTATAGTTTTGCAGATCCATTTTCTATCATTTTCATTCCTATAAATTCTATAATCCTATGCCTGATTTTCTTTTTACTGCATTTACTAGGACGCTGTTCAAATAAACATGTATGTATTGAGCTGCAGAAATGTTTGTATGATTCTTTTCCCCATTACTTTCATCCTACTATAATGAATGTTGATGAGGCAACCCTTGATTTAAATCTGTTTCATTATGGACACTCAAGCTACACAGTTCCTGATAAGGTTTTGGTTCCTTGTTAGTAGCTTTTATGGATGCCCTTTCCAAGGTTATGGTGCAAAATCTTATGAATTAATTTATTCAAATTTTGTCAGTGCTCAAATGTTTGAGTATCTTATAAAACATTTGCAAAGTAGATCAGATCGAGTTTTATATTTAATGGGCCCCAGTGAGAAATGTGAAACCTGACCTGGTGACAGGTCTTATTATGGAGCCATTTTCTATTTTATTTTTAGAGCATTATATTGTAACATTACCAGTCTGAAAAGAAATTTTCCTTTCTTTTCAAGTCAGTGCTATAAGCACTCAACATGAAAAATACTACCAGTGAGTGTGACAGACCTCTATATAAAAAAAGTATTTGGAGTCTAACACACTAAAATATGCATAAATAATCATTAGTAATTACCACCCACTCTTAACTATAACATTCTGTACAGATTGCCTTTTTGTTCTGCTTTCTGGAATTTGGCTATGTTTATAAGTCAGAAAGAGTGGGGGGGGGGTTGATCTTTTTTTAAAACAGGTAAAATAACTTTCCTAGAAAAAAATATTTAGTGGAATTCCTGGTAGGGACTTAGCCATCCATAAATGGCCAATAACATAATCACAAGACAAGAGAATCTTTTAATTCAATACAAATGGCCAGTTTGGCAAATCGAAAGCCCCAGATCAGACTCCAGACATTGTTTATTTGATAAGTGATCATGAAAAATACGAATAAATCCTTTACATTTTACCTTTCCTCTTCTTCACCTAGTAATATTTATATTTATGGCCTTCTGACTGTGAGATAATAAGCCCAGAAATGCATATCCATGAAAAACATGGCTTATGTATAGTAATAAATTTATACTGAGGTGATACACAGATCTACGGGCATGACTTCCACTAACACCTCCTTTTGAAGTTGGTTTGCCAGCTGCATAATTTAAACTATTAGTCAATATTGAAGGGCAAATGCTGAGAAACTAATGTTGATCTGAAACAGCCAAGGGAAATTTCCTTCCTTTAAAAGCATTAAATAAACAGCATGGTGTGTTTGAGAAGGATGGTTCAGCTTCTAAGTGAAGCACTAGATGTGGCCAGACTAACTAATAATCATTTTCATGCCCTCATTATACACATTCATAACTCATCTCTCTATTTTATGTCCCTTAAATCTTCTCACCTTGTATTTCTTCTAAAGAAACACTTTCATATACTATACTGGAGTTTTAGCTGTTTTGTTGTTTTGTGTATTGAGGTAGATGCTTGTAGACACCTTTTGTTCTCTTTTGTCTTAGAATGAGCTTTTAAAACTTCAGAAAAACAAAAGTATAGCAGGGCTATATTGGCCATTTTAAACATTAAAGATCGGTTCAACTCTTGAAAAATCCAAAATAACATACAAAAGGGTAATAGTTTCCTCCCACTTTGTAACTTATAGGAATAACATCTTCACAGCAACATATTAGTGTGAACAGAGGTGTTTCTTCCTTCCCATGTTGCAACTAAGAAAATACCACTAAGTTAGGTGTTAATGGCTTACTACAATCTAATGCATTAACCCATGGTTCTTTATTAATGTGATTTTAAAGAGAGAGAGGAGAAAGGAAAAAAGGAAAAGGAAAGAAAGAAAATTATGAGAAAGGAGATGGTTCTACTGAGTTCCCTGAAAGCAAGACAATATTTTCTTACAACTTTAGTACTTTGGATTGTGTTAGACAAAAGTTCAAGAGGGTAACAAGTGACTGATTTAAGTGTATTTCAAATGGATAAAACAACACTGCAAATGTGCTTGATCTTTGTAGATTCAAACACCAGGTTGCTTGTAAGTTAAATGATTGCTGCACATTTTGAAAGGGATTCACAAAAGGATGCTGCCAGATGTGTATACAACAGGATCAGGACTGAATACTATAGGTGTACATGATGGAACAGGAATGGAATGAGATTGGGTATATAAGCTGCTTGGGCAGCTCAAAGAAGCAGAGCACCAGGAATTTGTTTCTTCACCATATATTGTAAGAGAAAAGCCAGCCTGTGTGGTGTTGGGTAACCTACAAATCCCAGAGATTTCCCCCTAGAGGGGGATAATAAAAATGTATTGTTGTTGTTTACATAAGAAACTATAGGAAAAGTGTCATTTCTTGTGACACCCCCCCCCCCATACACACACACACACTACTGCCACCATACCAAGAAGTACCATGAGGTGGAGGAAAGTCAAAATGGACATCCAGCCCCTGAAGCTGTCTGAGGGAGCATGACACGGCTTAAAAAGGTTGAGAACTCCTGTTATAGCGGATCCTTCAGGTAGAGAATCAGTGGAAAAGAAGGGCAGAAAGAGGAGTGGAATAACTTTGAGGGTTGATTTGGATACAGTTCAAAACAATTGTTTAATGTGCAACACCCAAAGTCAAAATTACTATGGTGTCTTACCACTGAGGAGCAAGATAAAGTTGTTATTCAGTTTTCACTCCAGGCTGATAATGTACACCCAAGGATGACAGAAAGCTTGATGTTATCACTTCATCAGTTCAAAGTCTGCATTTTCTTAATTAATTAGAAGGGTTTATGGGAAAAGCTTTTATCTATGGCAATTGATTGTGGACATCATGCCCTTTTCAAGATGATACACTTGGATGACTGGGTGAAGAGCAGTGTCTGTTCTGGAGGCCAAGTATTGCTTGCATTTCAAGAGAACAGGAGGAACCAGCAGCGACAACTCTGAACCTGAGGCTATTTGTCTTCCCGTTAATGGTTGCCTGATATATTGAAACATAGGCAGAATGATAGATCATTGAAGAAAGTGAAAGAAAATCAGTGTTAATAGTCCTCTGTTCCAGCTCAGGCTCAGTCACCAACCTTTGACACCTGATGTTATCTCCCTATGCCCTAGTTCCCCTCATCTATTAAATAAAGAGGTAATTCCTTTCATACAGGGCTGGGGTGGCTCAGTGGTTAAGAAGCTCACCTTGTTAGCTGGAAGGCTGGCAAGTTGGCAGTTTGACAAGTGGGTGCTGCATGATGGATTGAGCATCCGTCTCTGTCCCAGCTCTCAGGGACACGAAAGGAGCCTCCTTTGGACATCCCCTGAGCACAGTTTCTTCCATAAACATCCTTTCAACCCAGAATAATTTCTGACATGAAATTATTATTATTATTCCATTCATCTCCTTTAAAATGCACCACTGTTTTTAAAAGTGTTTACAGGACAAAAAATCGATAAGAAAAGTCTAAGGCATACTAAAATACAAGGCATACAAAAATAAATCTTTGTTTCTCTTAAGGCAGGATCATCGAAGATAAAAATAAAGCAGCCCTATACTATATGTACTGTACAAAGAAAATAGGACAATAGTGCAATTTTAAGTCATTGAGGAACACATCATTTTTACAAGCAAAGTTACATTTGTGTCACAAACACCTCTAAAGTAATTGATATTTCATAAGGAATTGGAAGAAAATTGTAAATAATATTAGTCATACACATCTTGTCTGAGAAGTCCCCCCCCTTCAATGTTTTGCCATTCAGTAACCTATCTTCTAACAATTTTATAACATTCTACAATCCTCAGATATGTGGGTTCATGCCAAATTATGAGCATGGACTAGGAATGATAGAAGTTGTAATTCAACACACCTAGAGGTCTGTGATCCAATGTACAGGATTGGGAAGTTGCTATCCAACAGGCCTGAACTCAGAAAGGCTTGCTATTTTGCTATGTTCTTGCAGTTATGCTGTGGGCTAATGAGAAGTCAACCTTATTTTAAAGAATTGAATAGACTACAAAAATGGTAGTATGGACCCTGGTGATTTTGTGCAGTCAAACTTTAAAATGAGTTATTGGACAGACTACATTTATATTGGGGATATAGACCAGTCCTTTGATAGCTCCTACAAAGCTAATTTTAGGAATATATAATCAATACTTCTGAGTTACCTTAAAATGAAGAGTTCTTCTTACTGCTTGTTTTTTTCTTGGTTTGACATCATAGTTCCAGTGTGGTAAATCTGAACAAGATTTTGTACTAGAAGCAGGCAGTTAAAACATGGGTTGCAAAGGCCAAATCTACCTTCCTATGGGCCTGAAGTAGTTAACTGTAATCTGCAGAAGTTGACGCTAAAATAAATATGTTAGCCTTACAGTTGCCTTATTTTCATTTTTGTTATTGCTGCAGCTGTTCTTGCGGCTTTTGCTCTCTCTTTCTCTCCCCCTGTATGTGAGATCACACTTTTGTAGTTCACAAATTTACACATCTTGTTTCCTTATCAAAACAAAGGTAAGAATAATATTCATAATTCCACTCACTTTTGACTGGCCTCTGCAGGTGCCCCAACTGCCTTCATTCAACATGTTGGAAATAAATTCTGTTTTACTAACTTTGCAGAATCCTTCTGCTGCTTTTTGTTTCCAGAAAACTAAGGATGATATACAGAGAACATTTTTTCATCTTAAGAAATATGCACCAACAAGGTTAAATACATAGTGTAACTGAGTGTGACATTAAAGGCACACATGCATGATTATTACCAGGTATAATATCAAATGCTTTTAAGCAGCTTCATTTTGGGATATGGGTTCCAGGATATTAAATAAGGAAAAGGGGAGGGTGTCTATCTAATCCTGGACAGGTGGTTACTGCATTTTCTTTACAGAGCTCTGATTGTTTTTTGGTTTTAATAAAAAAAACCCACTGATATTTCATGAGTCTGTGGAGTGCAGACTATTAAACTTCAAAATGATCCAGAATTGTAAAGACAGTTCTTTCCCCAGTGCAGTCCAATCAAAATGTTAATCATCTAGTAGAAGTGGACTGAATCCACCTTATTATTAGGTTTTTATTATTCTGCTGGATTATGGTAATTTCCCAGGTCAGTGACGTTCCACCCCACCCCATAGGTATTATAGAGCTCTCTTATTGCATTTTGACCAAATCAAAGGGGGGAAAGTCACCTTTTGTCAGAGCTACTCTGTACAACTTTGTACTGTATGCTAGCATTCTTGCTTCCTGTTTTTCTATGCAGTAATACCTCGGATAACGTTTACCTCGGATAACGCTAAAATCGCATAACGTTAAGTAATCTGGGGAGGAGAATTGGATCGAATAACATTAAGGTCCTATGGGATGTATCGGATAACAACCGCTAAAGCCTATGCGGTTACAATGTATCTCTATAAAGCTTTAACGTTATCCGATACATCCCATAGGATTTTAACATGCATCGGATAACACTAAAAATCGGATAGCACCAAGACTTGTGGAACCAAGTCTTAGCGTTATCCGAGGTATTACTGTACTGTATTTTAAAAATGCCATCCTTAAAACACTGTTTCACTGTTCCAGTTCATTTCTGTTCTAGCAATTCCTGTCATTGTTGCCTAACACAGCTGTATGAAAATGAAATGGATTCCCGCTTTTTGAAAATAAAAATATTCTTCCAGATTTGAAATCATTTGGACTGTAGTCCTCAAAATAAATTTTGGTGAAAACAAATAAAATTGGTATGGATACATTAGAGACAGAGGCATCAATCTTCCTCGGTTAGCAACCAACAATCTTTAAAAACTCAGTGCCATTTTTGTTTTGGTTATTATTACTGTTTGCAAATTTACAAAGGGTGGTAGAGAGAGAAAGGACAGTTGTTTTAATAATTGGGGCATGTTAGGTTCTTGACTCCAAGTCCTACCATTATTCAGCAAGTTAAAGACCATTCATTATTCTCACCTTCAACTCAATCATTATAGAAAGATCAAATTAAGAAATTCCATTTTTAGCTGTCAGTAATAAAGACTTCCCCGCTTTAACTATTAATTGGCTGCACCCCTTATGGTAATGTGCACATGCAGTACACATTCACATGTCTGCACAAGCATACATGCGTCACCCCTCCAAGACCCGAGTCAAACGGAGATCCATAGGAATACATGGCCGTGGCCTCCATGAAAAGCTTCCCAGCTTCATGGAACTCAGAAGCAGAGAAGAGGATCAGGTTCATCTCGGTGCTGGAGCTCCTCTAGTGGTGACCAGTGTAAGCAGCAGAGTAACTGTCTGCTGATCAAACATTTACAAGTTTCATGTGATGATAAGTGAAAGGGGGGAAGTCTTCAATAATCCAATCAATGCTGGAATGCGAGCCAGTGAAAGGGGAAGTGGGGAAATAGCAAAATAGAAATAATGTTTAAAAATACACAACTCACCATAGGGAGTATGTAGGAAGATCAGGTTTGTTTTAATGAACAGATAATGAAGAGAACTTGCTCTCCAGAAAGACTGCCATGTCTATACTTCGTACATAATAATGATGTGTTATCTAATGCTTTGTGTTTTTAGTCAAGAAAAATGTGCAGGAGCGCCCGCAAAATCTTACTTGTGGTACATGATCCCTACAAAGGGAGAAAGGCAGCAGTTTATGATGCCAGGCCATTTGGCCAGAACAAGATTAAAGGACTCTGAGCTAATTCTATTGTCATGGAAAGGGTTCTGGGCAAAAGACAATTGCTATTATATGTCACCTATAGTAGGAAGTTTCTGGCCATACCCCCGTGAAGTGGCAAACAAGAAACTTGCTCCTTTCTCAGGAGGTTGTGGACCTTTGCAGGGGTGGAGTCTTTGATATGCCAACATGAACTCATGTTTTACAATGCTTGTGGACTTTTGACCTTCCTCAAATGGCTCAAACATTTGTAACCATCTGTTATTGATGTTTTATTGATGTTTATGTAATGGCTCAACCATTGAAACTTTTATAACCCTTTTGATGTTGGAGATATATGGTATATTTCCCTGGCCTCGTGATGCCCCACATAAGATCTGCAATAAACCCTTTTTCTTCCCCCATATTTTTTTTTTTGTATAAATATACCTGGTCCTGAATTGTTTGGGGCCAATATTTTGCTTTAGGAAAGTATTGTGAGCAGGAATTTAATACACTGTTATCTCTGGCACACAGTGAAATAAAATCCTTTTATTTTTCTCACAGTTTTTGCCTCAGGTCTGTTATTCTTCTCTGCCAGAGGCACCTAGTATAAAGTAAATGGGAAATACCAGGGGTGCTTCACTTTCAGGTGTTCCAGGGTCCTCCAGCCCCACTTTAGGGCACATGGACCAGCAGCATTACCTTATTTTGGGGTGCCCAGGAACTTCCGCTATCTTTATCAGACATTTTTACCTTTTTCATAAAACTTACCCTCATTGTGTTTGTTCGCTAATCTAACATTATGCCACCTCTGTTCTCCTGCTGTTATGCAGCTGGAACAGAAGGAAGCATTCTCCTATGTCATGGATTTGGAGCCTGAGTTTCATGTGCATTATGCAAGCACTTCACTGTGAGGGCAGAATTGGGGATGTAGGTGAAGACTTAAAAACTAGTGCCATCACAACACTGGCTGTCCTCCTTTGCTTGGCTGAGCAGTTTATCAGCCTATCCTGTAGGCCAGACTGAGGTTCCTGGTCATCTCGTCTAACAAGAATTTTGGGCTCAGGTTCCTTTGTTGGTGTACTGAACAACAGGGGGCTGAGTGATTTTTGCCTATCCAGTTTGGATTCTTACAGTGTATGATGGGTGACTCTGGGGGCAGTGTTGTGCCAAATATTCACAATTTGGTGGATAATACAGGGAGACAGCTAGTAGGACAAATTCCATAGAGCACCATTGGACAAGTATGTCCCCTGTTTGGTTACCATGAATCATGAAATTAAGTACCACTGACAGGGATGGCCCTCTGAGGCTGCCACAGGCTACAACAAGTCTCATATTGCATTACGTGGACTGGAAATGGACTCAGAAGGGGTGGTTGGGGCAAGGGTGGCAATGAGGACTCTTAGGAGCAAGGACCTACCCAATCTGGGCAAGAGTGGGGTCAGAAGAGTCTACCTGCTCCTGGTCTCTGGTCCATGAACAACAACATAAGTGTTTAAATTATGTTTGGGTTTTTGAATTAGCGTTTCTTCAGCAGTTCATTAAGTTAAAGTTAGTCCACGAAGGGAGATTGCAGCAAAGGCATCCTGTTGTCAAGGCAACAAGAACAACAGCACCTGATCTGAGAAAACAATAACAAAAAAGCAGCTGGTTAGGTGAAAAAGAAACTAAATTAAATTTATTTTTATTGGGTAGACTCACAATAACGAAAGCTCAAATCTTATCAGCAGAAAATTTGGAAAAGTTTATAGGAAGAAATGAAAAAAAAATTAAGATTTATAAATATTGTAAAATATGGATCAGTAACAAAGGCAGAATAGCTATGCTGCATTAAATAACATTTTTTAAATTTATTGAGTGACTGATTGATTGATTGGTTGATTGATTGAATGATTGCATTTATAAGCCTCCTTTCTCCCAATGGGGACTCAAGGTGACTCGCAACATTATGAAGTGTTTCAAATAACTTAAGCTGTTAAATTTGTAGAAGTGAATTAGACTCTGGCCATGCTCAAATGTAGGGAGCTGGAGATATCCATGTTAACTCCCATTTATACATATCAAAATTGTTAAGAAAGAGGGTTAAAATACAGAATCCTTTCCCTAGTGAATAAATTAATATATGGTTTAAATATATAAACATCTTTGTCCCTCCCATTTCTCCATTAGGTCTTTTTTGGCACACCCTAATTTTTAAATTTCAAGATAAAGATCCACAATTTAATCACTGAAAAGAAGTAGGCATGTATAGGATTGTAGATATATTAATTAGAAGAAACATGTTTTCAATTGGAGTTAAAAAGTAGGGGAAAAAACTATTCATGTTGCCATTCACTCTTTCTTTTTGATTTTCTGGTGATCTTGCTATGATAATCTTATATGTTGTTTTGTTTCTTTGGCAGGTGATTGCAACATTCAGAAGCCTGTCCAAGACCTCATTTGTGACCCCAGTTTGTTTGTCTGTTTGAGTTAAATGTGGAGTAACTAAATCAGGATTTGGCCCTCAGTTGGGATAAGTGAAATTTGCAGTGGTGCAGTAGTTGAGGACATGGAGCATGACAAGATATTTCAATGTACAGTAGAACCCCAGTTTACGATATTGGTCCATTCTGACTCTGACAACATTTATTGCAACCTCCCCACCCACACAAAAAATAAATAAATCATAAATTGAAGCAAGTTTTTCCATAAAGAATGCATTGAAAAATAAAAAAAGGTCCCAACTGGACCAAAAATAACCAAAAAATATATAAAAAACTGCCCCCCAAAATCCAAAATATACCAGACATGATCATCCCCCACCGCCACAAAAGCGATGAAGTGATCTCCCTACCTTTTTCATGATGCTGCTTCTTACCTCTGCAGCAGTAAATGAAGAATCATGACTTCTGGTGGTGGTGGTGGGGTGCCATTTTAGAGTTTAAAATGGTGCTGGGTTGCCATTTTAGAGTTTAAAATGGTGCTGGGGATCTATTTCCCGGTCATAAACCAAAAAAATGTAAACCGGGACATCCTTTTAGTAGGATTTGCTGTCATAAACCACGGCAAATGTTAACTGAGGTGTTTGTAAACCGAGATTTTACTGTATTTCATCATATTTCGGGGAGCCTGCCACCAAACATTTTACTTAATCACTTAGAGTTGGATTTGGAGTGTAAAAAGAAAAGTCCATACTTAAGGGGTTTTGGATTATTATGGCACTCTTGGGGTTTACATATTTCTTGGTCTGAGATGCTTCCTTTGTAGGTTGGAAAGGATGTAGAGGATTCCTGTTGTGCCAAAACAGCTCACAAGAAGTAAATAGGGGGTTGTAGATTGCACTCTGTGTAGGATGGAATTATCAGTATTTATAGTAAGATTCTATATTATTAGGTTGAACTATTTTAGCCATATGGTTTTCACTTTCACATGGAGGGTAATGACTTTTTTCTGACTGATCTGCAAAGAGACCTGCAAAATCACAGCCTGCACAGGTGGAATAAGGCACACTAGATTCCTTATCCATCCTCTGTAGATGCTTGATTTAAAAATATGCTTTAGGACTGAACATAATGGAGAGACTCATTAAGGTTGTCAATCAATGGTCAATCACTTCCTATCATGTCTAAGAAAGTGTGGTGTTTCAGTACTGTGTTATCTTAAGGTACCCAACATGAGGCATTCAACTACTGCTAGCTGTCAGCAAGATTTCTTTGAGTAAAGGTCTATTTTATAATGCCTGTCTGTTCTACAATCTTTCTAAGGCATTGTATGACACAAGAAAAAAGATTGTTGTGGCAAAGGATGTTGCATAGTTGAGCTATAATTTAAATTGTTAAACAACAGAGGTTCTCATACAGTTCTCCTTGTGCACACTTTTTCCTGCTTGCTCACTCTGTGAATAATGCATGGCTTGCTTAACGGCATTAAAATGCCTGATCAATATACATTGATGAAGCTTTAACCATCCACAAAGACCATCAAGGCCTTTTTGATTAATATCCAATCAAGTTTATGTATGCCTGAACTGCAGATTGGAAATGAAGACTTGCAAAAAAATAATAATCATGTGTTTTCTTACCTCTGTCTACTCTTTCCTGATTCTCCTTCCTTCATTCTCCTCTAAAGTCCCAGACATAATTTTCAGCAGGAGCCCACTGCTTTTCTAGACATCAGAAGTAGCGGTGGGCATCAGTAGGTTCGCACCAGTTCACCAGAACCGGTAGTAGAAATTCTGGCTGGTCCCGCCCATCCAAGATTTGAAATAAAGTAGTCCTAATTCGGGTGCAACGCAGGTATTTCCCCCTGGCCATGCCCACCATATCACACACACAGTGTGGTAGTAAAATGTTTTGGAGCCCACCACTGATCAGAACCATGATTTTCCTCCTGCTAGCTCCTTGCATTTCCATCTTATTATAGTCACAATTGCTGCTGGAGACATAAGAGCATTGCTCAGCTGTGGATAGATATAAACAGGGATGTTCCCTGAGGATCTACATTAGGACTGTTGCTTTTTAACATGTTCATAAATTGGAATGAAGTGGTCAAGCATGGGGAGGAGGGGTGTCAATTTTGTTATAGCACTCATACAAACTGGTTTGTGAATAACAGCAAAAGGATCACTCTGAAATAAAGGAAAATACATTAAAATATTAAATGATAACTGAATTCTAGTTAAAAAGTGATGCATATTGGGGGAAAACATCACATATTTACGGGTTATTTTGCTCAGGAGCTAGGGTTCCATACCTGATTCTCCCTGCGAAAATAACCTCAAAATGAGTTGTGCTGGATATATCTGGCTGTTTCTGGAGCTGAACCCAGAAAGTTTTGCCACTTAAGGATCTTGATCTCCTGTGCTCTTTAACTCTGGTCTTAAAATCTACTAAAATGTCACATGAAATTCTGGAATAATACTTTGCCTAGGACAACCATTTTCAGGCCAAGTTGGCATGTTTGATCATCAGCTATGATGCAGAAGCAGCAGAGACTTTTGAAGCTTGTAAAATTGAAACCTTGGCTAGGAGAAGGTTACTAGATTGAGTCACTATATCTAAGAACATGAGACAACAAGGTATTTCTGTCTTCTCTAGGGCAGGGGTCAGCAAACTTGGCTCTCCAGATGTTCTTGGACTCCAATTCCCAGAAGCCCTGATCAGCCAGAGTGCTGACTTGGGCTTCTGGTAATTGAAGTCCAAGAACACCTGGAGAGCCAAGTTTGAGGAACCCTGCTCTAGGGCCACAAGAAGTCTCTACCACAAAATGCAGCAGATGTATGAGAAAAGCAAAGTATTGGGGCTAGCAAATAAGAAACCATCCAAATAAAGTCCAGCAGTTGTGAAGCCAATGGTGAGACGCTAAAGCAGTGATGGGAACTGCACCCTGCAACAGACCCAGATGTCAGCTATGCCCCCACATTTACTCCAGAAATACAATTACTGGACCCAACAATGTCAAACACAGCATTAGGGGTAGTTTTACTTGTACCTCTACAAATCTAATCTATGTCATCTTCTGCCAAAAATGCCCCTCTGCCCTCTACATAGATCAAACAGCACAATCTCTTTGTAAAAGAATTAATGGACACAAATAAGACATCAGAAACGCTAACAAACTGAAACCTATTTCAAAATATTTTAATTCTCCTGGATATTGTATACTGGATCTAAAAGTTGTCATTTTGGAACAGGGAAACTGCAGGACTAGAATTCAGAGAGAGAGACAGCAGAGATAAAATATTTACACATGCTAGACATCCATCTTAAAGGTTTGAACATTAGCAAGGGATTTCTGGGACATTATCAAATTTAAAAATTGCATTCACCTTGCAGAACAGATTTAAAAGAGGGAGGAGGGAGGGGGATATCTCTCATGGCCATTGACCCCTAGTTGTGCCTACCCCATAAAGCTTCCTCAATAAACCAATTAGGAGAATTGTGATTTCAAAATGTTTATTTTAGAAATCTAACTCCTCAACCAACTTCCACCAGAGATTTTCTGCTGTAAAAGTTTTTATAACTGGTTGTAAATAACCCATTAATTTCCATGTCCAATGAATCTCCCCCAACTACTCTGGGTCTCCAATACCATGATATCCACTCTTATGTCTGATGAAGTGGACTGATGAAGTGGTCCACGAAAGCTAACATTAACATACAGGATTTAGTCTTTAAGGTGTCTTTTGTTTTGTTTACACTAAACCTGCTGCAAGCATAAATCTAAAAGCCTTGAACATCAAGCAAGAAATGGACTGACCTATACAGAAAGCTTTATCAATGTAAGACTGTCTCTCAAATTTAAATCCCAGGATATTAAAGACACCTGGAAATATCACCAAAGTCCAACATGGTCTTGCATTTGCCTGACAGAAGAGCAGGCTCATGGTTGTAACAGTGTGTATAAAGCTTCCTGGACAAGTCATTATTCATACACAGATGCTCTGATGTAGAAAGGCTGTAAATTGACTCAAATTCACCATGGATTTTCTTAGACATGGTGGCCAATGATGATGAGCACAAATGTAACTCAAATGGGCCAGCAATCCTAACAGTTAAAACTTTCTTTGTAATTTTGGATCTGCCCATGATGAACATCTGACCTTTTTAAGCCTTGTTATAGACTGAGTAGCCAAGTGCAGGCTTCTGCTGGAGATCTGAAAGAGTATGGTAAAGGAGAAAAATAAACAGCCAAGGACATAGCTATCAGAATAAGAGTGAAACTACCTGAGCAGAGTTTCAAATTTAATCAGGTTATCGTTCCAACCAGAATTTATTATATTTGCCTTTTATTATGTACTCCCCTTGCTCAACATTTATTCCCCTTATTCAACACCATATTCAGCATCTCCAAACATTTTTAAAATTATTATTTGAGTAATTCCTATAGTATCTTCATCATTTTTGCTGCTGTTTTCAGCCCTCTTCCTACTCTATGATATCTTCTAAATGTCAGTTTATGACATTTGCATCATGCAATTATATAATGGGAGTACAGTATTAGTAGTTTTACTTTAAATTCTTTTTGCAGTTATGAAACTTGTTTTACAACAGGCATGGACACTACAAAAATAGAGCTCCCTACATTGCTCCATATAGCAAAGTATAGAGGTAGCTTCAATCCAAACTCATTCCTCCAAACAGTTTTGTGACCCACAGGGAGTCCCTGCAGCTCCCACAGAGCAGCTGAACACTTTCCTAATAGTTTGAACAAGTGGCATGGGAACAGCTAGCTCTTGTCAGTTTCAGGACTTCTCAGTATCATAATTTGGTTTGGGGAGGTTCTTTGACTCCAAAAATCCCATCCCTAAAAAATCTCCATTGACCCTTTGTTGGTGCTGAGCCCATGTTTTGTTTGAGTGAGCAGAAAGGGAAGACAGTTGGGAGGGTCACATCAATACTAGGAAAGATTGATTTGCCCAGAGTCTTATAAAGATTCTTGTTTTTCAATAAACCTTAGAACTATTGACTTGTTTTAATTTCTTTAGCTTGTTACCCCTTGATGGTTTAAATATACATATATCTAATGTCACCTTCATATATTCATTGTATAGTAAAATGAAAGCTCTTATGAAATTTTGTGTTTTTGAATCTTTTCAGATTTTAGAAGCAAAATTATGTTTTGGTTTTAAACGTGCATTGATGTGAACTAGCAAAAGAGTTAAAGTGGAGAATCATGATTAACAGCAGCAAATACATAGTATGTTGGGAGAACACAAATTAAATGCCATGTAATTGAGTCATTAACATTCCAGAGGCACAGAAATAATTAAAATGTAATGAGAATTCACAACACTAAAAAAAGTTTTCTGACTTCATTGTTTAGCCATTGATGTAGTGCCAATTATAACCTGATGGAATAGTGTATATTGGACATGACTGGCTTTTGAGCAAGTGAAAACCTTACCTTTACCTTATGGATTATTATTTGATCTTTATTTTACCCCCCCCCCCCCTTAATTAAAAAAATCAGCATTTAAATCAGAAAAAAATAGCATCTCTAAATCTGGAATACAGAGAAAGAATCCTGACATATTATTGTAACTACTGTACTTTGTTAGTTCTAAGATATAACTTACTTTATGTCTTAATGCATCACTTCTGGTCTGCGTAGCTGGTGTAAATGTGAACAAAACAACAGCGAGAAAAACCCACTGGTATTTAAAGAGTATTCAGCTGCCAAGGAAGCTTGATCAAGCAGAATTAACCTCTTTATTTGTTTAATACATTTAAACTTCTTACCAGGTAAAGGTCTCCCTTGCTTGAAAGCAGTGGTAGTATTCAGCAGGTTTGCCCCAGTTTGCCAGAAATTCTGGCTGGCCCTGCGCATCCAAGTTTTGAATAAAGAAATCCTCATTCAGGTGCAACGTGGGGCTTTCCCCCTGGCCACGCCCACGATACCATGCCCACAGAGTAGGTAGTTTAAAAAAACTGAATTCCACTACTGCTTGAAAGCCAGTTGTGTCTGACTTTAGGAGGCCGTGCTCATTTATCCCACAACCACCACCACCACCACCACCACCACCACCGCTGCCACCACCACCACCACCACCACCACCAATAATAATAATAATAATAATAATAATAATAATAATAATAATAATAATAATAATAATAATAATAATAATAATAATAATAATAATAATAATAATAATGTCCAGTCCTAGGCAGCTCCAATACGGGATGCCTCAGGGCTCGGTGCTCTCACCTCTCCTATTTAATATCTACATGAAACCACTGGGTGAGATCATCCATTCTCATGGGGTGAGGTATCATCAGTATGCAGATGATACCCAACTGTATATCTCAGCCCGTGGGGACCCTAGCGATGCAGTGGAAGTCCTTTCCAGGTACCTGGAGGCTGTCAAGCTCTGGATGGGGGACAATGGGCTACAACTGAATCCTGGCAAAACTGAGTGGCTGTGGGTTGGGGGTCCTGTGTTATCTCGGGAACTACCACCTTTGGTTCTGGACAAGACAGTCCTGCCCCAAACAGACCCAGTATGTAACTTGGGGGTCCTCCTTGACTCACGACTACTGCTCAAAGAGCAGGTGGCAGTCGTGGCCAGAAGGGCCTTTGCATAACTTCGTGTGATTCACCAGTTACGGCCGTTCCTAGGCCGGGACTCCTTGCTCATGGTCATACATGCCTTGGTCACCTCCAGACTTGATTATTGTAATGCGCTCTACATGGGGCTTTCCTTGGTGACCATTCGGAGGCTTCAGCTGGTCCAGAATGCAGCTGCACGAGTAGTGTTGGGATGCGGACGTTATGCCCGTGCCTCACCGCTGCTGAGGGAGCTGCACTGGCTCCCAGTTTGCCTCCGGGTGCAATTCAAGGTGCTGGTTATTACCTTTAAAGCCCTTTATGGTAGTGGTCCAGGTTACTTGAGAGACCGCATCGTCCCAAGGACATCTACCTGGCCCACCAGAGCGGACCGGAGAGGCTCTCTGGTTGTGCCATCAGCCAGAGAGGCACATCTCTCTGGCACTAGAAGGAGGGCCTTGTCGGTATCTGCTCCGGCCCTGTGGAACCTCCTCCCGACAGCTGCGCCTGCAGACGGAGTTGCTGTCCTTCAGGAAAGGAGTGAAAACCTGGCTGGGAGGTCTGGTCTGGGGAGTGGATGGTTCAATTTCCCCAGCCAGTTGGATGGTTTGACCCCCAGTATGTCAAAGTTATAATACCTACCTTTTAATTAAGTTTTTAAGCTTTTTTAAAGTTTTTAATTTTTTAAAGTGTTTTTAAAATTGTTGGAAATCACCCTGGGTCCCTTCGGGGAGGAGGGCGATAAACAAATAAATAAATAAATAATAAATAATAAATAAATAAATAAATAAATAATAATAATAATAATAATAATAATAATAATAATAATAATAATAATAATAATAATAATAATAATAATAATAATAATAATAATAATAATAATAATAATAATAATAATAGTTGTTGTTGTTGTTGTTGTTCAGTCGCACAGTCAATTCCGCCCCTTTGCAACCCACCAAATAAAGAGGCAGGATTTGTGGTGAAAGGTCTGTGACTTTCCCAAAAAGAGGCTTGTTACAGGGCAGGGCTATAAACTGGCTTATCGCCCCACCCCCCATACCAATGAGCATGGATGCTAGAATGTCCTTCACTCTCATCTACCTCTCTCATTGACAAAGGTGAACAAAATCGCCTATTCATCCAGGTTGCATAGCCGCCGAATATACAGGGGACACATTCCATTTACAGACAAAGAGCCAGGGCTGTCTGCATCTGCAGACATTTCCATGGTCATATGACAGGCATAACTAGATGTTGGAGTGCACAGAACACTGCTACCTTTCCTGCCAAGGTGCTACCTATTTATCTATTTGCAATTACTTGCTTTTGAACTGCTAGGTTGGCAGAATGAGGGGAGCTCACTCTGTCATGCAGCACTTGGTTCTCAAATGGCTGACCTTCCAGTTGTCAAGCTCAGAGTCTTAACCACTAAGCCACCACTTCTTACTACTCCAAAGGATTTCTGAAAGTTGATTAAAAAGTTGAAAACCCACAACAACATAATTTAAAAACAAGAAACCAGTAAAATTATTTAAAATACAAAATCAACTCCCTCTCAAGTTGCTGGCAGATCAACAGAATATAGAGTACCATCAGTACTCTATGCACAGGTTAAAATATAGAGACTGGAATCCAGTAGTAAGTCACAACAAGGTAACTGACAATTCAGTTGGGACTACTTTAGTTGCAAATGACTATTTGATTTCAACTACTTTTCCCACAGTGTATCAAAACATATTCCTGTCTGAGTTTTCCAGGTAGGGCTGCATAAATAATGTTCATTTATTTTCTCACTCACATTCTCAGGAACATGAAACCAGAGAACTATGTTTGTTAGCTTTGAGACTGATGTAGAATTTGTTAGGTGGTTTTCAGAAACAAGCAGACATCTCAATACTGTGTTATGTTTTCTGAGGCTAATTTTCCCTTCCTAAAATATAGTCTTGATATTGTGAGAGGTGCTTTTTTGAGAGAAACATAATGGCAGCTTCCTTCAAAATAAAAACAACAAGAAAAACCGAAACAAATTAGGCCATCAATATGTCTTGTTAGAAAGAAGTTGAACCATTGTACCAACAATTTTAAAAATAGCCAAAGTGCATTTGTTCTGATTTAAGGTATTATGCCAGTCAGTGGAGAAGTTTCCTTTGTTTTTTGTTTCTTTAACTCCTTTTCCCCCCCTTTGGAGAAGAGGGGAAAGGGAAAAATCTAGTGAAAGTCCATTAGTTGTGATGGGGAGGGGGTGAAACATGGCTTATTCTTGACAGTGTTTGGCAACTATTTCATATGAGACATAGCATTACTCCTTTGGTTGTCTGTCTGCTCTCAGAGATACAACTGCAAAGTTTATTGCACTATAGTTCCCTACTCACTGGTGTTGATAATGCTGTTCCCCAGGCCAAATGTGAATTAGAGACAAATTAGTTCCTCAATATGTACTCCACCTTTCGACTCAAAGTGACCTACAAACCTTTTAAAAAAGAATTATTCTTTAAAAAGATAAGGCCACATTTAGCTACAAATTAAATAAATTGTATATATATCATCCCCAAATAAAACCAATTAAAATCACAAAAGATAAAGATTAAAAACATGGTGAATCTGGTTAAATATCATGTCAGTATAAAAAGATACATTTTTGCCCCTTCTTAAAGTCAGTCATAGTGGAAAGCCATCACAACTTGGAAAGGAGTGTGTTCCTTAGCTTAGAAGCAATACAGGTGAAGCCTTCACAGTGAAGGCCCTCTCCTAATTGTTGGTTGGCAAGCTTTTGAAACCTTTTAAGAGAGCCTCTCCTGGAGATTTTAAAATCTAGTCTCATAATGAGACAAAAAGTCCATCAGAAAGACAGGTCCCAAGCTAGGGCTTATAAGCAATTGGTAATCACTATAGATGTTTGCACTATTGTGGACATCTGACCATGAACTTGTGCACCAATCACTGCCCTAGTTGCTGCATGTTGCACCAATTGAAGATCATGGAACCTCCTCAAGTTGCATAATCTTTGCAGAGTGGTGCAGCTAGCCTGTCCCCAAGGATTAAAGCTGAATACTTTGAAATGCAAGCCCTTCCTCAGTTCCCCTTTTTTCATCTTAGGTTCTGTCTAACAAATAGACACAGCTTTAGCTGAAGAAAAAATAACATTTAAGCTTGTGTTCAAAGACAATTGTCAGGCAGATGGGAAAAAATACAGTATAATATACCAGTTCACTTCATCTTAGTTGCCAAAAGAATGGAGAATAAATTTCTCAAGCAATTGATGGTTGCAAGAGGGTACTGAGCTACTACATATTTTCTGGAGAGAGAGAAATAGTTAGAAAGAGACTAAACTAAGCTGAACTCAAATTGAACTAAAACTAGTGCAAAAGCACATATAAAGCTCAGCATATATAAGTGGAGTGGAAGGCAGCTACTTTTGAACGGTAGACACATTTAGCCTACTGATTCAAAACAGGCAGTAACTACGTGTGTTCCCATCTACAAGTTATTATGTAAAACAATCACAAAGCACAATGGGATAACCTGCTGTAAAATCAACAGATTGCACTGTGGCGTGACGTAATTAAGGCACAAAAGGTTGCAGCACCTGCACTAAGCGGTATTGTGCAAAGGTACTCCTCATCACTGCTAACAATTGGAAGTTGAGCAATGGTCAAGTAACACTCTCAGGCTACAAACCAAGGGAATGCAATGTATTTCACAGTCAAGTATTTGCAGACCTCCAAGTCAAGGTCCATCCAAAACCCCTGGCTTTCCACTAGGTCAAGTTAATTACAACAGGCTGATACTTAGGGGAAAACAATTACATAATTAAAATAATTTTAAAAATCAATAAACCTCAGAAGAAGCTGAAAGCTTTTGATTAATGTGATATTTTAATGGTTTTATTGATTAAAACTTTTTTAATTTGCTTGCAAACAAGATTAGCCATCTTGACTACTAATATTTAGTGGGAAAGCAGAATAAAGCATAACAAACTAAATAAGTATAGAAAAAATAAATGCTACAGTCACTTAAAGAATTTTTAAACCCATCATTTGGAGCTGGACCTGAATCATTCTCTACAAGTTCAAAAGCCCTACACAAAGGTGTGATAAAAATTTAATTCAATTTTAATCTTCACACTTGTATGCTGCCCAATCAGAAAACCTCACTCAGGGCGGCTCACATGATAATTAAACAATATACACAGTAAATACAGAATAATACAATATACAAAATTCAGTATTATAATGATAAAGCCACAACCACTTAAGAAAAGTTCTCAAACAAATAAAGTCCAGGGGCGGGGCGGCAGGCATCTTCAGCCTCCAAATGGGACCATCCTCTGCTGCCTGAGCCAGCATGGCTTTTGAAGCCCCCGGCAGGTGGGAGTCTGAGGGTGGGACATCAGGCATCCTCAGCCTCCGAACATATCACATATCATGTTATCACATATCACATATCAATAACATACCAAAGCATCACATATCACATCCATTTCAAGAGATTCCCCATCACAATTACAAAATTAAACAGAACCCCCAAATATAACTTTCCATGAAACAACAATATTACACTCTAAAATGTAAATATAACAAAGTATATACACATTACCACAAACTAAGATACAATGGGGTAACCATAAATAAATCACAATATCATATGATATCATAACACATTACAAAAACAAAATAGGGGAAAAATCATTCATTTAATGATGTACTTAGCATGGATAATGCTAAGTAAATTATGATCAGGTCATGAACATGGTAAAGTTCATCTTTGATAAACAGTGGAAATACTTAAGATATGAAAGTATTTTATTGAGTTACTTTTACATCTACCCTGTACTGTAAAAGCTTCCTTGTTAACTAATTATTTAGTTTCTACATCTGTAAATCACAATTAAACAATGACCTAACTTGGCTGTGTTCCAGAAAATATGGTATAAAAAGCCTTGCAGAGCTGTGATATTCATTCAGATCTTTGGAGCTGATTCCATCTGAATCAATATTAACATCTCAGATTTGTCATGTTAATATTAAATAAAGGCCTTTTGCTGTTTCTTTCACCAATAGTTTTGTCAGCTTATTTTCTGGGTGATAATGTAGCCACTTCAATAGAATCGGGACAATTTCTACCAAAGTGTGAATTAACAATTCAGATTTAATTTTTTCAAAGTAGATTACAAAAACTAAATTCAAAAGCAAAATTATGAGGGTGTTTTTTTACTGTTAGGAACAGGAGTTCCAAATTGAAATATTGATTAAATACTGTTGAACATAATAACAAACTACAATAATGAATAATTTTAAAACTATACTAAACTCCTCCTACAATAGTTCACAAATTTATTTTTAAAATTATTTTAGCCAATATGAAAAGCAATTGTCTTGTGGTTCTTTAAAGATTAATACATTTATGATGACATATACTCATAGAATCATTGAATAAGTGAGTTATAAGGGGCCTTATAAGCCATCAAGGCCAACCTCTAATTATTAATTGACAATTCCAGTTTTATCAGGCACAAGAAATATTAACCTTAGTATGGCAAATTTATATACACATAGGGAGAATTCAGATCAGTGATACAAATTCCAGAGAGGACTTGCAAAACAAATATTTGTCAAGAAATGCAGTTTTATTT
The DNA here is from genome assembly GCA_030440675.1 of Furcifer pardalis. Lineage (NCBI taxonomy): Eukaryota > Metazoa > Chordata > Lepidosauria > Squamata > Chamaeleonidae > Furcifer > Furcifer pardalis. The sequence continues at coordinate 130,380,800 of CP126894.1, forward strand.
CCTGTGGTTTGGACCAGGACAGTGAATTTTGCTAAAGCTCAGAAAACATGTATTGTGATGTTACGTGTCGTCAAGCCATCTCTGACTGATAATGAACCTATGAATGAGAGATCTCCAAAATGTCTTGCCCTCAACAGCCCTGCTCAGCTCTTGCAAACGAAGGCTTATTGGTTCTTTTAAGTAGTCTGTCCATCTCATATTTGGTCTTTTCCATAGGCAAACAAAGAAAATTGCCACGTGATCCATGTTCAAGGTTGAAGGCAGTTGATCTTTTTGAACTGCCTTCAACCTTTCCCAACATTATTGTCTTTTACTGAAAATCCTGCCTTTTCATGTCCAAAGTAGGACAGCCACAGCTTCATCTTTTTGTCCCAAGAGATACATGCCTTTGTAGGTTTAAAAATGAAATGGTGTCTCTATTATGGTTTAACAATGTGTTACAAAAAATCTCTCTTGAAGTAATTATAACTGTTTTTTAATTTATTTCTTCCTGAACTCACTGGCATAAATCCAATTCTAGTATAAACTAGTTTATACAAATTAGTTTGGCTTCTCCTAATGGGAAGACAAAATTTCATTTCTAATTCTTTGATGGGGTTTGTCACATTTCTATGCATTTCCCCCCACACATCAGCCAACAAGAACCATGCATTTCAAAGGCTGAGTTATTTGTTGGGTTGGAAGAAGAAAATCCAACCAGAATGGAGTTTGAAATCTACACTCCTGACATGTGGCTACAGTCTGTATTTTGGAGCTCTATTTTAAGAAACAACCCTGGCACAGACATCTGTCATGGCTTTTTGGGACTTACATGATTTTTTTTTCTGTGCTATGTACAACATATTGGTGCACAGCCTGATGAAGGTTGTGGTATAGGCGAAAAGCTTAATTCTTTTTAAAATGACTTAGTGAAGCTGTCACCTCTCCTTTGCAACTGACCAAATGATTCATTTGCCACTTTTCTTCATTATATTGTACACTAGTACCTCAGATAATGCTAAGACTTGGTTCCACAAGTCTTAGTGTTATCTGGTTTTTAACGTTGTATGATGCATTGATCACACAATGTTAAAAAAATAAAAAACCCTGTTCCCTTTCAGAAGAGGATCTCTCCCCAAACTCCCCTGTAGTGCCAGTGATCATGCCTCGGAGATCCCAGCCTCAATCCCACTGGGCTGTTCTCTGCCTATTGAGGCTGGGATCTCTTCCCGTAATGTACTTTTGCTTTTGCTACACAGCAGCGTGGATCCCCAGTTGGCTTCCCAGCTGAGACTCGGTAGATCTCTGCCCCAAAGCCTACAGGGCTGGTCTCTAGCCCTGCAGGTTTTGGGGCAGAGATCAACGTTGGGGAATTTGAGGCAAACATTTGCATCGCACAACGTTATCTTAATGTTGTACAATGCAATTGTTTGCCTAAAATTCCTGGACATTATTCAATATTAGCATTATCCAAGGAAAACGAGGTACCACTGTATATGAGTTATGTGCTCCTCAGAATCATCTTTAATCAGTAGTGATTTGCCTCTATTCAGTGGAAACTGATGACAAAGTGTTTCGCCTCTAGGGAATTGATCTCACTCTCCTCTTAACAGCCAATGTTCCCTTCCTTGCTTGCTTGCTCTCCCACAGAAGGGTGCAGGATTCTGGCCTTATGTCTTTGTTTTAGGCCTAGAAAGCTATGAGATTAGAATACAGGGCACAACCAGCCTGAAGTGATAAGAAAAAGACCAGTCTTAATTATAAAAGTTGGGTTCTTTATTCACACATAACACAGGCCAATTGAAGGCAATGAGAACTAAGTAGGACATGGCTAATACGAGTCCTGTTGATATCATTGGACAAAGGACACTAGTACATTGGATAACGTTATGACTTGGTTCCACAAGTCATGATGTTATCCGATTTTTAGCGTTGTCCGATGCATGCATTGAACAACGCTAAATAAAAGCCCTTACTTCAGGGACAAACCGTGCCAGCCTAGGGTCAGTTTGACTTCGGGGACAAACTGTGTGTGTGTGTGTGTAGGGGGGGATTGTCACCAAAGCCGAGCTAAGCCCGGGTGGGTGATCCCCCACTCGGGCTCGGCTCAGCTTGGCCGAAATCATCACCTGCTGCATGGGGGTGGTGATTTCGGCCAAGGCGACCTTTGCCCGGGCATGCTATCGCTATCGGGGTCGCGCACCCAGGCAAGGGATTGGAGCACAGGTGGTGGATTGGGTCCAATCCACCATCCCCGCTCAAATCCCTTGCCTGGGTGCGTGACCCCCGTAGCGATAACATGCCCGGACAAGGGTTGCCTTGGCTGAAATCACCACCCCCGCGCAGTGGTGGTGGTGATTTCAGCCAAGCTGAGCTGAGCCCGAGTGGGAGAGCACCCACCCGGGCTTGGCTCGGCTTTGGTGACAATCCTCCCCCACACGCGGGGGGGATTGTCACCAAAACCAAACCGAGTTGTGGCTGGCGACGCTAGCCGCAGCTTGGTTTGGCTTTGGTGACAATCCTCCCCCTGCATGGGGGGGATTGTCACCAAAGCCAAACTGAGCTGCGGCTAGTGATCACCAGCCGCAGCTCAGTTTGGCTTGGATGACAACCCCTCGCTGCAATTGAACTAGGGTTAGGGGAAAGGCATGCGCTTGCCTTCCCCCCGACTCTAGTTCAGTCGCAGCGATCCATCACTGCGGGTGGGGGGTGGATTGGGTAGATATTCTACCCAATCCACACACACACCGCAGACGATGCATCGGATAACGCTAAAGAATCGTTATCCGATGCAAATTTTTTCCCAAATACTTTCATTGTTATCCGATTCTAGCGTTATCTGATGCAATCGTTATCCTAGGTATTACTGTATAGATCCAACTCAAAATGAAGACTCACTGTCTCCTTTCCAAAGACAGGTAAATGTAACCATATATAGAATATTGTTATTCTTTCCTGTTGATGCCATCTGTGAAATTGCCAAAAATAAAGTCACCTTTAGCTAAATTCATTCTGCAGTTCCTTCCGCCTGACCTAGTGTGAGAATGAACCAATACTGGGTGTAAAATACCCACCTGTGCTGGCTTTGCCTGCTTCCCCTGGGAAGAGATGGGCGTGCTCTTGCAGGCCTTGCCTGTGTGGTGTGATAGGGATGAGCCAGTAAGCCTTCCTTCCTGCCTCACCCTGCTGGGCCTCTTGCCTCACGTTGCTGTGTCTCCCTTGGGCAGGAATTGTTCGATGCCATTTGGGCTTGACCTACCCCCCCCCCCGTCCTGGTGAGTAGTTGTTCACTCTAAGCACACTGCTCATTAATCTGCTGCTGTCCAGGACTAAACGGAGTGAAGGGAGCCCAGTTTGGGGTGCAGTTGTCAGTGGGGGAGTGGTGACAGATGCCACTATCACTTGGGGTGTCTCATGGCTGTTGGATTAGCCGCAGCCCTTTGCCAGCTTCCTAGTTGCATAGCTTGGTCCCACTGTTGGGCACAGTGCTGGTCTGCCTGCAGAGCTTTTCTGCTGCCCCTATTATTTGGGATCCAAATTCTCTGGTATTGACCTGAGTTATTATCATGGACCTGTACTACTTATTCCCAGTGCAACAGTTTGCAACAATTTATTTTGGATTAATAAAGTGGGCCATGTTTGAACCCATGATATGTGTCCATCTCTTCACTCAGGGGTGGTGGGCAAAGATTAGCTGGCACAAGATGGCTGTTGCCCAGGGTATGCCTGATTGTGGTTCAAAAATACCACAATCTTCTAGGATGCTCTTTCTGTGTGCCTCATAGAATGTTATGAATACATTGATAAGGAACAATTTAAAAAAAACATATTTCTAGTGAGATCATTATGTATTATGTTTCTGCTAATTTGTACTAGGTTTCAGCTCACAAGCCCACTTCCTTGAGACAAATCTTGTGTTTGTGACATTTTATTATCCTTTCTACCAATGTATTAATGGCATTTTATCATAAATGTAAGGGACCCTTTACTCCCTCCAAAATTACAAGGTAACAAATATGTATAATGTCAAAGTTTAACTATGCAAACTAGTGTTAATTACCCATCCCCAAATGATGATTTGGAGCAAAAAAGAAAAAGGAGAAGGGTGGAAATGGTTGTTTTATCACATCAAGCAATTATACCATAATTTGCTATCTATAGGATAAGGGTGCCTCCAAGTGGCACAGATATCAATTTCAGTTTGTGGGGTGTGTGTGAAAATACAAAAATCAATTAAACTTAAATCAAAATCTTGATTGGGGAGAATTAATCTAATTGAACTGATATGATTTTTTTTATCTATCTTAACAGATTCAATGTTTTTTTTTTAAAAAAAATACCCAAATGCAGCAGTATTTTAAAAACATTTGTTGCTTTGCAGTAAATGAGCAATTCTTATTCACTTGTTTTCATAAAACATCATTGCTCAAGCTTCATATCCTAGTCAATAAATATTACTTCAGATATTATTCATAATACTGTATAAGAACAAACATGCCAAGTTAGATTAATATCTACCAAGTCCAGCATTCTGTTTCCAAAGAGGACAAGTAGCTCTACTATTGTTTTCTTGTATTCACTATGTCTACTAGTGCTACTATTTCTGCATCACTTCCACAACTATTCTAACATTGTTTCTATCACCTTTTCTTCTACTACATCTATTATTCAGGTTGTGCTGCACAGATAATAATTTTGTGACAGTCATATAATATTAGCAGTAGTACAAACCCCTCCTTCCTCCTTCTGCTACATATTTACTAACGCTATATAACTTTATAAATAGTAAATCCCACTGGACTCAATGGTATAATTCTCGGTAGACATAAATATGATAATATTGATATTATCGCGTGTCGTTCGGGGTTAGGGCAAGGTACGGGAAAGACCCCCGTATCCTGCCCTAACCGCTGCCGAGGCGCACAAGCCTCCAAGCTGCCCGAATTTGCGAAAGGGTAAAAATCCTTACACTTTCGCAACTTCGAGCGAGCGCGCACGTGTCGTTCTGGGTTAGGGCCAATGCGCGCTAATTTTGAAGTCCCCCCACCCTCTTTGAGGCTGCAGCAAGCCAGAATGTTGGGATTCGAACTCTGACATTCTGGCTTGCTGCACTGGGTGAGGACGTCGGGGTAGCCCAGAAACAGCTTGGATCAGGTCTGCCCACCTCCCTGGACCCGGCGGGGGGGGGGGGTCAGATACCCCAAAATTGGTAAAAAAAAACCCGGACGTATCCTGCCTTAACCCAGAACGACACGTGCGCGCTCGCTCGAAGTTGTGAAAGTGTAAGGATCTTTACCCTTTCGCAACTTCGGGCGGCTTGGAGGCTTGTGCGCCTCGGCAGCGGTTAGGGCAGGATATGGGGGTCTTTCCCGTACCTTGCCCTAACCCCGAACGACATGCGATCACGTGCCTACTGGGGGGGGGATTTCGGACAAGCCGAGCCTTGCCTCAGCGTGGTTTGTCCCCGACGTCAGGGCTTTTTTTTAGCATTGTTCGATCAATGTATCAAACAACGTGAAAAAACGGACACCGTCATGACTTGTGGAACCATGTCATAACGTTGTCCGGGGTTCTATTGTAGTATACTGTATCTCATTGAAGGGATGGGAAATGAAGAGATTGCTCCCAAGTGCAATTTTACACATAGTAGAGTCATGCCTCACAACCTATACTTGTCAGCCCTCTCTACATGACACTGTGGTGGTCTTGTTAGCAACTTATGCTTTCCTTCATTTTGGAGCTAGTTTCTCTGAACTTTCAACCCTTCTATTATGCAATAGGTAGCAGAGAATCCATTGTATCCAGTGGGATTGAGCTCTCTGTGGAAATGGAGCTGTGTTTTATAGCCACATACCCCCTTTCTGTTGTTATGACATATTTTCACAGACAGTGTGAAAAAAGGGACAGAAAATTTGCTGGGAGCTGCCCCTTGGAATCTGCAGTGGAAGGGAGGGGAAATTGGTGTGGAGCAGTAATGAAGGAGTGCTAGCAGCAGTAGTAATGAACTGAAAGGATAAGGAAATAGCTTCCTTTAAGGAAGTGAAGTTGTTTCTTCTAAGGGAGACGCTACTGAATGCAGCTGAGAATTCTGTCAGTAATAGCTCTCTATCAGCTTGCAAGCTTTGCTTGCTCCAGAGATCTGGGAGTAGGGGGTAGACAGGAAAGATAGCATTGCTGATGTAGGTTGAAGCTTTGGAGCTTTGCTCTTTTCAACTGAATGTGTGTGCACACACACACATGCACAGACATACAGACACACTACTCTTGGATCCATCAACCTCAAAGTGTGCTCTGCTTTCTTGAGCTGCCTTAGTGAGAAGGCAGCAGCAATAACAGAGTAAAAGAACTGAGAGAGTCAAGCATTGCTCAATAGGGAACTGAATCCTATTCAATGCTCCTTCTTCCTCTTTTAAAAATATGCAGTATTTTCTCCCAATAATATTTAATCCCCCCTTTCAGAGTTCCTTCTCTTGTGATCAATTGATAATGCTACAGTAGAGAGGGATATTGCTGAAGGTTCTTCTACCAACATTACTAGCACTGTGTTTGTCTGTCCCATTCCCCTCTCATGGAATTTAATTTCAAAACACACACTACAGATATGACAATGTTATGCATGCTGGAGGTCTGTAATAGGAAGTACAGTACTCCAGAGACAGTGAGAAGTGATACCACAAAAACAGGGTCTCAATAAGCCAAACAGGAAAACATAAGCAGTGTAGAAATAAAAGAACAGAGCAGTAAATTGTGGAGTGTCTACAGTAATGCTGCACTTTGAAATGTCCTTAGAGTATCTAATGAAGAGATAAAAAGAATGCAAAAAAGTCTGAGATACTGTACTCATAAAATTCAATCTGAAAAAAAAAATATATATTTTCAGAATTATTTGAAAATTAAAATTCTTTAGGATGAAGAGTAGAGGCTACGGGAGTTAGATTATTTTTGAATTGTGGATTACTATAATCTATAAACATGCAACAGACATAACTAGATAGATTTGTAGTCAAAGTCACTGTTCCCATCAATGACTAAATAATCATTTGATTCACATTACAATCATACTAAAATACTGAGAAATAAGGTAATTTAGTTCTGTTAGGCGCTAAATGATGCAAGCAGTCATAAACTACTTTCATTATACTGTAACTAGAAATAGTGTCTGGCAGCAATGTCTTCTTATAAGCCAGTGAGCTTCAAATGTGACCTATTTTTAATACTAGCAAGGTAAAAATAAGTTGGTTGTTGGAGAAGAAAAAGAAATATCTACTTCTAAAGTGGGATATATATTGTGTACATCCAAATGTTATGTAGTACAAACATTTTAATGTGCATATACATCAAGGACCTTGGTAATGAAATCAGGACTACCAGGTGGTGGGGATGTTAGAGTAGGACTGTTCCCAGAAGTTATTTATTCACCATACCTTATGTTACCAGTGCCAAGCATAGACACTCACAAAAAAACTTTTAAAAAGTTGGTCACCATGGAAATGAGATGTCTGAGGAAGGCTGCTTGAGTGACTGGAAGGGATAAACAGGAAAGAGATTATAAGGGAAAGAATTTGAATAGAACTAAAAAATAAAGTGGTTTGGCCATTTGTAGAAAATGTCTTGAAATTCCATACAGTATAAGGTTTATGTAAAAAGAAGAGACGGACAAAGACCACAAGGCAGACCCAGAGGAAGGTGGAGATATAACATCAAAGACACATTGCAACACCACCAAATAATGCTGGTGGAGACCACTAGAAATGCCAAAGCAAGAAGCTTGCATCTCCCTTGATACCCAAGGAGGCAAAGGAGAAAGGAAAGAAAAAGTTACTAGCAGTGCATAAGGCATGTGTCTAGCTTGTTCTCTTATGTGTTTAACATGAGATCCTTTGTACATGTATCTTTCCCTTTCAGCAAGTGAGTACCCTTTGTTGTTGTTGTTGTTTCTAATACTGTCACCTTGAAGCTAGACAAGGAAACTGTGAAACAGTTCTGCCAAAAGCAATAATGAAACTGTTTTTTCTTGACATGATTTTGAGCATTAGGCAGCCACACACATAATATTTCAAATTTGTATATATACATTTCCAGGCCATTTTGCCACAAAGAAATGTCTGGGATCTGTATTTCTTGGAGCAAGGTATGAATCAGATATTGGCTATCTATTGGGTTATGTTTGTATCATGTTTAGTTTATATGTTCCGTTTTAATTTTGTAAACCTCCCAAAGTGGGCAGGATAAAAATGTGATTAATTAATTAATGTCTCATTTCTCCAAATCCCATAGTTTCATTTTTTTTAGCCAACTTAAATCTTATAAAAGAAAATAAGCTTTCATCCATGGTGACAGAAAACAACGCATGCTAACATTTGTATTTAAAACAAATCTATGGCAATAATTGAAAAAAGTATAAAAAATAGATTGGAAATCTTATTGCTGACTTATGTTGGCAGAAGGGGAATTGTCTTAAATTGTGGTGACAAATTATTGTTCTTCTTCTGTGTCCCGATCAAACCCTGGAGTGCCAGAATGAAACCACTTTCTTGGTTTTATCATTGGTCAAATTACCGTTCACCGAATTACTGTTCACTGAAGAGATACTAGTTGTGTACTTCCAAGTGCATGGCTGGGGACATGCCCAGGAACACAACCAACACCTCATTAATGAGTAGTAATTTATGGCTGAAACCTACACTCTTACCCTTACACAAGTTGAAAATCAGCAACTGGATTCTGGCCAGAAATCTTTATGTGAAACCTAAGTTGAAAATAAACCCTGAAATTACATCTAACTAATTCAATTACTAGTCATTCCCCAAAATTGTCAAGGTACTGCCTTGAGGTTTTTTGTAAACATGCAGATTATTAGTAGAGTCAAACTTTGCATAAAGAGATCCTTACTTAAAGAGTAACTTGCTTAAAGAGCAGAATTTTCTCTGAATGTTTGCTTCACTTAACAAATAAAACCAACCAAAAACTCGCTTAACAAATAAATCAGGGTTCTCGATTCCCACCCCCCACCAGAAGTCACAATTGGTCACTTACAATGGTGTTTCACTTAAAGAGCAAACTCACTTAAAGAGCAATCCTGTGGAACACATTATGCTCTTTAAGCGAGGTACAACTGTACTGTCTTTCTTAGTGGTTTGCCTGAGTGCCCCCCCCACCCCGGCAAGAGTATAAATTAGTCTTTGCACACAAATAATATGCAAATTCTGAATGATATGGAGAGAAAAAATACATACATTCTTCAAGACAGTGTAATAAACTGAAGTGCTGCTCATATCGAAACTAATTGGTTTCTTCTTTGACAGCTGTGAGAAAGCATTTTTATTTGCTTGTTTATAGAAAGAGTAATAGAATATATCCCAGAGTCTCCTATCTGAGTACAAATGTCCCTTTGGATGCTGGAGAGCTCAGTGTTTATCAGACACATTGCAGGCCTCTCTTGTTAAGGTGTTGGCAGCATGTCAATAACAAAAGTGAACAAAAGACAATCACAGTAGTATATGAGTGTCAGAAAAGGATGTGGGGTGGTGGTGGTTAGAGCATCAACAAGTGTATCGCAGTGTTTATTCACTATTCAGCCTTTTTTCTATCATTTTCCTTGGGGACAAGGGGTAGAATTATTTTTCAACATTTGATTGGATTGGATTCAGAAGGCCAAATAACAGAGTATAACATTAACTGAATAAGTGTCTTAAAATCAGTATTGTGAAGTAGAACCTTGTGCAACTGATATTTTTCTCCTTTCTTTACATTCTTGCATACAGAGATAACAGGAGCATCCCTTCCAGAAAAGGCATTGCCCACAAGACCAAAGCTTACATTCAGTTTCAAGGCGAATAAAGGTCTTGTTTGCTATCAGTCACTAACAAATGTTATTAATTTAGTAAGTGTGCAATTTTTCTTCTCCTGCCATTTTTGTGAACCTTACATTTCCTAGGGCACATACACAGAGGGGGGAAAGCTATATGCCAGACAAGAATTGTCTCATATAAATACTACCTCACAGTTTTTTCCTGTTTCAAATGTTTCCCAAGTATGCACTAAAACAATGAAACTATTAATCAATTGCTTTTTGCCAATGCAGATTTTTCAATCACTTGGACTGTGATTCAAAATGTTGTTTACTGATAATTAATCTATATTAACCAATATGGAATAACATGCAGAGTCTTAAGTAAGAGGTCAAGAAAACCTCTTTCAATGTCTCAGTTTGAGGTGAGGAGATAGGAGGGAATGCTCTCTTCTCCTCCTCCTCCTCCTCCTCCTCCTCCTTCCATGTCCTGATTAAACCCTGGACTGCCAAAATGAAGCCACTTTCTTGGCTTAGTCATTGGCCAAATTTAAGTCCTTATCTGAGCATGTTTCTAGAAGTAATCAGCAGACGAATAAATGACCCAGATTTCTGTATCTCTCCACAGTCACACAGTGTGTTGTTGTCTGGCAGCAACCCCCACTTGAGCATATTGGTCTTACATTTAGGGACCCCAACCCTCAGCCTATTCAGAGTCCTCCAAGTGATGTAGGGGAGGTTGAGTTCCTCAGCTATATCCTCCTTTAATGATGTTCCTTGTCCAGTGAGCTCATTCCTCCATCTTCTAATTTGGTTTTGCTCTTGTGTACCCTCAAGAATGTTTGTTCTTGCCATAAAGCTCTTTCTGTATCTGAGCCAACAGACTTGAGGCTCATATCCATTCAGAGGGTGTTGAGGGTCTTCTCTTGCTTTGTTCTCTCAACATCCCCTTCTACTACTCTCCTTATCTAAGTGGAGCAATACCAAAATGTGGGTATATTTTCTCAACTGGTGTAAATTTGAGGCATCCTATCATTATACACATGGCCTCATTAATAATGATGTCAACTTCTTTTGCATGTGTGGATATGCTCCATACTGGTGCTCCATACTCTGCTGTAGAGATGCTGAGGGCCAAAGCTGATGTACACAGTGTGATAGTTGAGTTTCCCATTTATAGTTTGTAAGTTTCCTGATGATATTGTTCTTGTATTAATTTTGGCTTTGGTATTCAGGCAGTGCTATTTAAAAGAGAGTGTTCTGTCAAGCATCACACTGAGGTATTTTGGTGCTGAACAATGCTGTAATTTGTTCCCTTGCCACATAACATCCAACTCAACACTTGCACCTCAGTTTTGAAGTTGGAAAGCACATACTTGAGTCTTGCTTGGATTAGGCTTCGAATTGTTGATGTAATACTGTGCTAATTCTTCAAGTGTTCCAGTAAGTTTTCCAGCTACATTATGAAAGCTTGATCCTTGAACATCCATTGCTGTGTTGTCTGCATAGATGAACAATGGAAATGCTCTATGAAAATATAGGGTAGGATGCACAAATATTTGGCCTACTGTGTGTTGGTGTTTTAAGAATTAACAATATTAGCACAAGTATGCTGAACCAAAACACTTTTCAGTCTCAGCCATAGGAGGGTCCAGTGCAATTATATATTTGATAAATCAGGAATAACTTTCATGGCATTCAAAAGGGTTGTTTCTAGGAAAGGAAATCTTGGAATACAATTTTAAATCAGTGGTTCCCAATGTGGGGCGCACGCCCCAGGAGGACTTCAATTTCCAGAAACCTAAGTACAGTAAGTACATTGGCTGATCAGTGACTTGGGGAATTGACTTAGGCTTCTGTGAATTCAAGTCCAAAAACCAAAGGTTGCAAAAGACTCTTCTAAATGCTTAACATGTTTAGATAGTGGCCAATTTTTGCCAAGACTGCTAGATGGACACTATAATGTTCAGTGAAAAGATTTTCAAAAAGTATGTTACAGACATGTTATTGTAGATCTTCACTGATGTCTTTTCACATACATTATGATCCTGGTTTCTAGGGATTATAATATTCATTCGGTGAACTTGACCTATAGATAGAATCTCAATCACCATTCATAAATATAATGCAACAATATAAACAGATTTTCTATATTCTTTTAATTTAGGATGCTATTCAGAAGGTTAAATTTGCAAATAAAAGCAAACTTGTTTAAAAACTGTGATTTAACAATGTGATTTACATCCACATCTGAATGCTTACAGTTTAGCTGTATTCATATTGACAAAAAGAAATCTCTCTGAGTTCATTGGGATCATTTCCCAAGTAATGAGTGTGATGAAGAAGCTTGAAAATGTAAGCATAAATGGGATAAAGTATCATTTAATGTATGTGTGGACTTCAGATCACCAGTTGATACCTACTAAACCATGCCATCCTATTTTATGTTAAATACAGTTTTAGATCTGCACATTTCCACAAAATTATTTGTTATCCTTTTTTTTTTTTTGGTATAATCTGGCTATACATAAAGCGTAAGCACTTTTTAAAGCAAAGGAAATAGATGAGCTTTTTTTTAACCTTCCCAAGTTCAAATTACTAGTGATAAATGAAACCGTTCCAACTTTATAGCTTTCTCCACATAGGAAACTCTTCTGAAACAGAATTCTGAAATTGTATTTAAGGAATATTTAATACCACATAGGCAGATCAGTGTTGCCAAAAATGTGAGAAATGGCCAAAAATGTAAGAAGCAACCAAGTGTGTATCAAGACAGAATAAATATGGAGAAAGGTGAACTTCTAATATGAATAAATGCTGGAAACCAGAATAGATGGAAAGTACCTTGAAGCAAGATGCATGCTGAGTGCAGAGCAATGGAAGCCTTATGAATCATTTTAATTTAAAGATGTGCAGCCAATACATGAACTAGTATAAAATACCTACATCTGACAGGGATTTTTTCTAGAAACCAGGCAGTGAAATCATTCTTATGGATACTTCAACTTACTCATAGCTTGAACTTTTGAGACTAGTAAAATAGTCTACTCTTCAACAATTAAAGAACACTCTCTGTTAGGTACTGTTAATGTTCCATTTCATACTATTTTAAAGCATTTCTAAAAATTAAAACACAAAGTGCTGGGCAAGGTGCATAATCTTTTTTAAAATAAATTTCAATATTTTGATTTTCCAATAAAAATACAGAGGGAAAACAAAGGGGGAAACACAAATCAAAGAGAGGTACTGATGGCTTAGCTGGACAAAACATCATGTCAAAATCTCCCCATCAGCTGACCAGACAGGTTAGTAGGAACAATGCACATGATTTCAATTACAGTACTGGAAAAATGGAAATCACACAGTAAAAAAAAAACTTTTGCTGGACTTCTTCATACTGCAGCTGTTAGTTTTCTCCATTTGTGTTAGACCATATCTTCATCTGCCATAAATTTAACAATGACTTCCCAGCCTTTCTATTATTATTATTATTATTATTATTATTATTATTATTATTATTATTATTATTATTATTATTATTATTATTATTATTATTATTATTAAATTCCATTTATATGGCACCTCCTCACACAAAACACAACTCCGGGCGGCTTACAACTATAAACAACAAAAAATACACGATCTACAATTACAATAAAAACATCCAGTCCATTTATTTGCTCTCATTAAACTTGCTGCAACACACCAGCAAAAATCCTTTCAACCCAGAAAGCACCTTTGTGTGCATCTAACAGGATTAAAAAAAACCACACACAGAGAAAATACACAAGAACTTCATGACAATAGGCTTCATTACACTGCATCACAAAAAAAAATGTCTGCTACTTGGTCTAATCCATGTGTCCTATACTAAATCAAGTGTGCTGGATCCAAATCTGAAGTCCAATTCTGCCTAAGATGTCAGGATCTTAAATTAGCACATCTCACCCTCTTGGTTAGGTTCTTGTGTTGATTATGCGGGTATATTTGCTACAAATGTTGTAAAAATGGCTGGTTTATTAATACAGCTGCACCTACTCATCTTTAGTTCATTACAGACTCACTATGGCATAGCTATGGCATATCCAATATGATGGTTTAGCACTAGAGACAAACCCTTGGTCCATTTTGCCTTATATACTTATTTCTGACATCAACTCACTGACTTGCCCAGACATGTCCGGCCACTGCTGGAACATGCATGCCACCAGGGGACATGATTCAGCTGAGGAGATGGCAGGCTTAGTGGCAGCTGCAACTATTATAATGTTCCCATGTAAAAACACATTTCCCAATTACCGACTATTTGAACATCTGTAGCACACCTTAAAATCTGTACGTGTTAGGCAAATTCTGAGTTCAGATTTGGAATCAGCACACTCAATATCATGTAAATCACATGTGTTGTTCTCAGTAGCAAAATCATCATTGTGCAGTGATCTTCTGAGTAAACAGATCCAAGCTTGCTTTCCAAGCTTTTTTTTAAATGTAACAGTATCACATACTGCCCATAATTGAATAATTATGCTGGTATATGTCTATTATTGTAAATTTCAGCAGGGAATTGCTGTCAGGGAGTTCTGGGGGTCCTAAGAGGCTTTGGTGGTGACAGAGTGCTGTATATGATGCAGTCCACCACAACTCCCTCCTTTCAGCAACTGTCAGCCTCTGCCAAGGACCCAAACACTCTGATCTTACCCAGTCACAGGGAGTGTGGTTTTTCCATAGTAGCATAGATATAGCAGTCGCAGTGTGTGGTAGAAGCAGAGAGCTAGGTGCCAATGCTATGCCAAAGTGGAAGCCAACAAAGTAAAGTCCCAAAACAGAACTTTATTTTCTATTCCATAAGATAAATAAGCAAAGCTATAAAGAATAAACAATCCATGTACCTGTAGAGAACGAAATCCCCAAATCCCAAAGTCCATAGGGCTGTTTTTAAATCCAGAAATGTCCATGAAATGTTTCAAAGAACCAATGAGTCCATTAGAATGTCACTTCGTGACATTTGCTGTGGAGCAAAAGAACCCCCCAAAGTCATTCAGTCCATGAAATAGCCAAATATCAGCAAAGTCCAATATCCATATGATGGTAACATCTTAGGTTAATCCAGCAAAGTCCAAGTCTCTCAGCCATCCATAAAATGCATTGGGCAGGGTACATCTCCAAGATAGAATCCAGTCCAATCCAATTCAAGCTCCGTTGGGCTCATCCCACCATGGGTCTTTGTTCCCCTCAGGGAATAGAGTTCAGCCAAAAAGACAGCCTTTTCAGGAGTCCATTAGATCATCCCCATGTTTTACAGAAGAGCTGAGGGAGCTCAAATGGGCAAAGAGACACCGTGAGCACCACTGGGTGAAGACCCAGAGTGAGCTTGCTAGAGCTGCTATCAAAGCCTATCTAGTGGTGATTGGGGTGGTGAAACGTCAATATTTCACCACCCTTATTGCCTCTGCAGATAATCGCCCAGTGACCCTGTTCTGGGTGACCAGGTCCCTCCTTGGTAGAGGCGGTGTGTGTCAGGCCCTGGTTGGCAGGCATCTTCTGAGGCTTTTGCTGATTATCTTATGGAGAAAATCACTTGGATTCACTCGAAGTTTAATCCCGGTGTGGAAAATTAAGAGCTGGGGTTGACCAGAGTGCAGTCTGGCCATGTTATCTGGGATCAGTTTGATCCAGTTGTCCGTGATGAAGTGGACAGGCTCCTGGGAGCTGTTCATGCCACTGCCTGCACATTAGATCCTTGCCCCGGCTGGTTAGTTAAAACTACCAGGTCGGTTACAGGCGGTTGGGTCGGAGCAATTATAAATTCATTACTACAGGAGGGGGTCTTTCCAGTAACCTGAAAACATGTTCTGGTGTGCCCTTCCTAAAAAAAGTCATCTCTTGACCCCACAGTGCTTACCACCTACCAGCATGTATCAAACCTGCCCTTTTTGGGTAAGGTTTTGGAGAAGGTAGTGGCTCAGAAGTTACAGGAGATCCTGGATGAAGCGGATAATCTGGACACTTTTCACTCAGGATTCAGGCCCAACTATGGTACTGAGACTGCTTTGGTCATGCAGGTGGATTATCTCTGGTGTGAGCAGGATGGTGGTCTCCCAACCATCCTGGCTCTTTTTGACCTCTCATGACTTTCAATACCATCGACCACAGTATTCTTCTGGGGCGGCTCCAAGGAATAGGGATCCAGGGCACAATTTGGTCCTAGTTTTCCTCATTTCAGAAGGGCTGAATCCAGTCAGTGTGGTTGGAGGGAGAGAGGTCCAGTCTGAGGCCCCTCCAACAGGTGGTGTCTCAGGGCTCGGTGGTCTCACCTCTCCTATTTAATATCTGCCAGAAGGCTCTCAGTGAGATCATCCATTCCCATGGGGTGAGGTATCATCAATATGCTGATGACACCCAGTTGTACATCTATCCATGTGAAGATCCTAGTGATGCAGTTGAAGTCCTATCCAGGTGTCTGGAGGCTGTGGGGGTCTGGATGGGGGACAACGGGCTACAACTGAATCCTGGCAAGACTGGGTAGTTGTGAGTTAGGGGCCCTGCGTTATCTCGGGAGCTACCATCTTTTGTTCTGGATGGGGCTATGTTGCCCCAAACAGATCCGGTGTGTAATCTGGGGGTTGTCCTGAACTCACAACTCCTCCTTGAAGAGCAGGTGGCAGATGTGGACAGGAGGGCTTTTGCACAGTTTCATGTAATACGCCAATTACGCCCACTCCTTGATCAGGACTCCTTGCTCATTATTACACATGCTCTGGTCACCTCCAGACTTGACTATTGTAATGCACGCTACATGGGGCTGCCCCTGATGACCATCCGGAGGTGGCAACTGGTCCAGAATGAGGCTGCTCAGGTGGTGTTGGGGTGTGGGTACTATGCCCATGCCTCGTCACTGCTCCAGGAGCTGCAGTGGTTGCCAGTGTGCTTCCAGGTGCAACTTAAGGTGCTGGTAATTACCTTTAAAGCCCTATATGGTAGTGGGCCAGGATACTTAAGAGACCATGTCACCCCATGAATATCTGTCCGTCCCACCAGAGCAGACATCTACTAGAGAGGTACATCTCTCTAGCACCAGAAGGAGGGCCTTCTTTGTGTCCACTCCAACCCTATGGAGCTGCCTGTCAACCAAGCTGCACCTCCAGACAGAGTTGCTGCCCTTTAGGAAGGTTGTAAAGACATGGCTGGCGGGGCTGGTATGGGGTACTGGCCATAAGGGCAGCCCAACCTGCTGGCTCATCTGTTTGGATTTTATAGACAAATTTTATTGGGATTGTGTTTTTACTGCTGTGTTAGCTGCCCTGAGTCACTTCGTGAATAGGGCGGCATATAAATATGACTAATAAATAAATAAATTAGACAAATAATAAGCTACTGTTGGGAATCTCTCAGTAAGTGTAGCAGATCCAGGCGAGATTCAGGTCTTCTGACTGGAAAAAACCAATAAAAACTAAACTTATTCACAGATATGTTCCACTCAGCTTATTTGGACATGCTCTAAATAATTATGTATGGAGCCCTGGCCTAACATCAAAGCTGAAATAGTAGAGTGAAAAAAGAGATGAAAAGCAAAGGTACTATGGAGAACAAAGTTTCTCCTTTATTTATCATCAACAAATGCTTCAGAAATCACCAGTCATTAAATTATGCATCAATGATATTATTTAAAAAGAGGAAACATGAGCAGCGAATGCACAATCTTTGATGTTGAAAAAAATGAGGTGATGAAATGAAAAAAGAAAAGGCAATCATAGCTCCATAAATTTGCCAAGATAGCTATCTGAAAATCTGATCAAGTTATTCAGTGTTATTGCACCAACATTGTGTGTTGGGACATTCTCATTTCCCCCTTTACCCCCACACCCCAAAATAATAAGCCAGACTCAGTAATGGGGTAAACTAGGGCTGCAACTTTATTAACTATTTAAACTGTTAACTTCTAACCCAGATTTGCAGAGAGCCTAAAGAGTGCAGATGATCCCTGTTCCAGCTCATTCAGGGCAAGTCCAAAGCTCTGGGGAATGCTGCCATAATGCAGCCAATCCTGGTGAGCTGCCTAACCTGTGACATTCTCTGTGCTCAGACACCCACACCACAGATCCAGGTGTCTGAAAGTAATGGATGCCACCAGTGCTTTCACTCTACCACCCTGCCAGCTAAATATTCTGCTCCTGGCAAACAAAATAAATACTAGATCTTGCACCCAACTATTGGATTTACCAGGACACTACCAGTGGTGGGATGTCAAAAATTTTACTACCCCACCATGACGTCATCAAAGCATGGGCGGAGCTAACATCATGATGTCATGATGTCATGGACGGGGCCAAATAAAAATAATAAAATAAAAATAACCACACACACACCTCAACCCACCAAGAACACAAACCAGTAAATAAATAAATAAATAAATAAATAAATGAATGAATAAATATACATTAAAATACTATTCTTTTGCTGCTTGGTGCGCATGCACAGTGGGGGAACCAGTGAAAGGTAAGTCACGAAGGTGGTTCCCCCCAAAAGGTGCTACCGGTTCTCTGTGACACTGGGAAAAGTTACTACTGGTTCTGGTGAACTGGTGAGAACCTGTTACATCCCATCACTGGACACTACTCAATTCCATACTACCCACTAGTTGTAATCTGTTTAAAAATGACTACAGCCCTTGATCTGCCCTAAGCTCCTAGGCAATCATTGCAGGATAGATGGGAAATTATCACTACCTTTTGACGTGAATTTGATGAATGTGTTACGTTTCAGTTGGGTGGTCTGACAGCTTTTGCAATGTAACAAAAAATTCAAAGCAATGACATCATCGCTTTTGGAAGTAGCATCGGAAAAGTGACAGTTTTGCGGGGGGGGGGGGTCGGTTGTAGGGGGAGCAGCAAAAAAACCACCCAACCAATTCAGATGATGCAAAGTGTGTTTGAAAGCGGAAAGATTAACCTTTGTGGGGACACTTTAAGATTTGGAATTGGACTTCAGAAAAATAATGTATGAAGTGTTTTTTTTAAAAAAAAAAAACCATTCAAATGATGTCACAAAAATGCAAGAAAAAGAGGGGAAACCAATTTAGAAAATGAATATGACAACTTCCTGAGGTGGATACAGTTTGCATACAACATGTGGAGAAAAATTACGCCAAAGCAGGAATCCACAAAAAAATAAATAAAAAAATTTGAGGAAAAATGTGACTCATTCAAATTACATTTTTGTGTGTGTGTGTGGGGTGGTGGTGGCAATGAGCCAACAAAAAACCAATTGACCTATTGAAGTGAGCCAAAGTGCAATTGATAGAGGACATAATAACCTTTCTTGTGATACTTATACAATTGGGATCGGACTTCAGAAACATTTTCTGTGGAGGTTTAAAACAAAAAACACACACTTTCTCTAACCTTCTTTCCTTAAAAAAAAGGCAGGTAGAGTCTAAGGACACTACCTTCAGGGATTTAGTTTGTGAATTCGATGTCTTGAATTATGCTCATTATTTCATTTATTTCTTTTATTTCATTCAGATCAGAAGAAATAATTAGTATAATTCAACACATCAAATTCACAAACTAAATCCCTGATGGTAGTGTCCTTAGATTCTACCTGCTGCTTTTTTTTTCATGTCAATCAGGTAAATTAGTTGAAAATTCCTATCCAGCCCCTAAGCAACTAGCTAGTCTCACACTGGATCTAAGGGAGGGTGGGCAAGTAGATCATTTATGTTAACTGGCCCAGAATGGAGAGAGGTGGGGAGAGACCCTTAAAAGGAGAAACTTCTCACACCATCCTCCCCACATCATGGAGAGCCACTTTTGCCTTAACTCACATTGTCTGAATCAAAGAATCCCTTGAGCTGAGCAGTAACACTCACCTGAAGGCAAACCTTGAGGACTAGTTATAACATTTAAGGTGCTTTAGCTTGAAAAAACAGTCAGTAAGAGGCATGAAGTTATGTTCGGTGTTGATAAATTGATCCAGTGCAGTTTTGCTACAATCTTCATAATACAGTATTAGAATAAAAGTTCATCTAAAATTTCTGAAGAGGCAAATACATAGGACCAAAGAAAACCTGTCCTCTATCTCAGGAAGTACTTCTCAACATAATGCATATTTAAAGCATCAAAATCCACTATCACAAGATCAGTGGTGGGCATCAGCAGGTCCGCACCAGTTCACCAGAACTGGTAGCAGAAATTCTGGCTGGCCCCGTCCATCCAAGTTTTGAAATTAAGCAGTCCTAATTTGGTGCAAAGCAGGGCTTCCCCTCTAGCCACACCCATCATACCATGTCCACAGTGTGGAAGTAAAAAAATTGAGTCCACAACTGCACAAGACACAATAATAGACCATAGCTTGAAGGCATTCCATAGTTTCATTGGGGATAGCCTGATGGCAAATTGTCTCGATAAATTTCTCCATTCCTCAATCTACTTCTTTTCAAATACAGTCAAACCTCACATAAAGAGCGCCTCGTTTAAAGTGTAACTCACTTAAAGAGCAGAATTTTCTCTGAATGTTCGCTTCGCTTAACAAATAAAACCAACCAAAAACTTGCTTAACAAATAAATCGGGGTTCGCAATCCCCCCCCACCAGAAGTCACAATTAGTCACTTACAATGGTGTTTCGCTTAAAGAGCAAACTCACTTAAAGAGCAATCCTGTGGGACGCATTATGCTCTTTAAGCGAGGTACAACTGTATAGGACAAACTTTGAACAGCAGAGGCTTTTTTATTCAGTTTGTCTCCCTCATTCCAGCTCTAGCTAATTGCCATTCTGCATATTTTTAACAAGTACATCTTGGCTTCTTTGGACTGATACCTTAACCTCTGAAAAACAATTCTTGAACTAATAGGTAATTCTCATTCTATTAGGGATGACTGGACTTGACTTTCTAACCTCTCAATTGAAGTCCAATCACTCGAGTAAAACTTAATGGCACTCAGAGTTGGAAATATATGCTAAGATTTTCATGGCCGTTACTTTTTCAATTTTGAAATGTGTGAAATAATTAAACTAATTTAAAATGCAGTCTTTGTTTCATTGAACAGTTCAGTCCAGAGCGAAAACTCATTTGACTACAAGCAAAGGCATTTAGTAATGTTGCAGAGGCTACAAGGTTTTGTGTTTAGTACATTGTCATTTTTTGTGATCACCCACAATCCTATCTTTGCTTCTCCAAAACATCTAAAATATTAAATTCAAATAAATCATAACAAACAAAAGAAAAGATTGTAAAGATGTAAATTTCCTTCTCTGTAAAAATAAGATTTTTGCTTCAGTCATGGTGGTACATTGGTTTCAATGTACCACCTGGTACAATGTACCCCCAGTGGCTTAGTGGTTAAGATGCTGGCATGGAGACTGGAAGGTTGGGTTTTGATACCCAAGGGTTGCACTTGGGGACATGAAAGGAGCCTCATTTGGGCATCCCCTGAGTGGAGTTTCTCCAGAAAAAAAACCATTTCAATGCAGAGTAATCTCTGACACAAAATTATTATAATAAAAGTGGGTAGTAGGACATAAGATGTGAAATGGTAAAAACTGATACTTTAGCAAAAGATGCAAATCATGGAACAAGTGGCATCTTATTTCATACTATCTTCGCTTCTTAGTAGAGAGGTGAACCTCACAGCCTTAGAAGAGTAAAAGAGGAAAAAATACTTCATTTCTCCTTAATAATGAATTTTTTCCATTTTCCCCACTGAGAAATTTTGGTGGGAAATCTCACAGGATTTCTCAATGCTTCGTTGTCATTTCCCCCCAGAATAAATATTGATCTGCACAAAAACATTGCAGTTCCTATGCAAAGACGACATCTTTCTTATGTAAGATTTCCTAAACGGGCATTGATGTGCACAATTTAGCAATTTCTTGCACCAAAACAACAGGCAAAAAACAGGTGAGAATGAGAAAATCTAAATATGTTTCTTCATTATCCCTGTTTATTATGGAGGTGAAGAAGTCTTGCCATTGTCTCTGTTTTGATAAGGAAAAGTCTACTTTAAAACATCAAGACAGCCTGTTTAGAATCCGCCATAAGAATGCTTGTTTCCAAAAGCAATAAAATAGGTGCCACATTTTCTTCCCCTCAGTGTTGAACCTTTATTTATTTATTATGTGTTCACAGACCTAAATTAAAACACTACAAACAGTAGAAATTGTAAAATTTTGCAAGAGAAAACAAAAAATTAACATAGACACTATGATTGTTTGGTTTATACCTGCCAAAAGATATTCCAAATGTCACGTGACTGGCCTTCCAGGGCATTTCCTGAAAAACAGACAGAGATGTCTGTTATTTGTGGAAACTACATTCAAACAAAATGTGGGTCAAAGACTCAACTATTTCATCTCCACGGACACAAAGCTGATCTTCATATGAAATGGTGCAATAGCACTCTTCCACTACTGCTAAAATGAGACAGTTGAATCTAGTCCTGGGGAAAGCATGCCAATATTTGGGGACCTGGATTTTATCCAGATTATCAAGGAAACTTGAAATTTAAACCAAAATGCTTTGGCAAAAAAGATCTGTAGGCATCTGATAGACAATATTGCAAATTCATGTCATTGATTTGTTGTTCCAAGATGGTTTTTATAGTATAATGATCTTGGGTGTGAAGAAAAACATAATAAGAGTAATTTAGCTATAAATCCCTTGAACTAAGAACTGATAAAAACATATTTTTCCCGAAATAAATAAATAAAGGTAACCTAAGGATAGATCAACAACCTTTAACCAATATTAAAAAGCAAGAAAGTAAACTGTACACTATACAGATACAAGGCCAGACTCTAGTCTTGTACCTGTAGATGAAACGCACCTAAATACAGTATTCCAAAAACAAGCATAACAGGTTTCAGAGCACACTTTAAACAGCTGAATTAAAATTTTGAATCCATACTGTAAAACTGTATAACAAATGAGAATTTTTATCTAAAGTTTCTGCAATGCAGCAGGTACACAGAAAGAGCCTCCTTGAAGATTGTGGTATTTTTGAACCTCAATCAGGCATACCCTGGGCAACGACCACCTTGTGCCAGTTAATCTTTGTCACACTAGATCAGGTGAAAGGAACTGCAGAATGAACTCACCAAAAGGTGTCTTCATTTTAGCAGTTTCACATCTGGCCTAGACACATAAGAAAAAGAAAATCCATGTCAGGAAAAGCTGGTCATTGTTGCTGATATGTGTAAATATGTGTGCTAAGAATCTATATTAACCTTCAAAAATTTGTAAGGGATTATATCTGATCCTGGGTCCTTTCCAGTTTTCAGACAAGAATTTGGGATATAAAGTAATACCTCGGATAAAGTTTGCATCAGATAACGCTAAAACCGCATTACATTAAGCAATCTGGGGGGGGGATTGCATTGAATAATGTTAAACCCTATGGGATGGATCGGATAACATTCATTAAAGCCTGTGTGGTTACAATGTATCTCTATGGAGCTTTAACATTCTCCGATCCATCCCATAGGATTTTAACATGCATCAGATAACACTAAAAATCAGATAACACTAAGACTTGTGGAACCAAGTTTTAGCGTTGTCCGAGGTTTTACTATATTGTCATGGATTTTAATTACTGGCTTATTTGAGACATCTGGTGGCACAGTGAACTTTTAATCTTTTTAACTTTTAATTTTTTAAAACTTTTAATGTGTTTTAATGTGTTCTAATTGTGTTTTTTAAATTTTGTAAGCTGCCCTAAGTCTTTGGATGAGAGTGGGATATAAATGCGATTAATAAATAATAAATAATAAATAAACTATGGGTTGTTGAAAACTGTGGGACTGACATGATCAAGCTCTAGTAGGTCACATTTAGAGCATTTCTTCTTCATCACATTTTGATGAAATTTGTGCACGGTCATCCAGCAATCTAAAGACCCTTTGATCATTAACTTTCTTGTCTTCTCAGATTGATGAACCCTGTTTGATATTTTTCTTCTTGCTTATTACCTGTGGATACTTATCATTCTTTCCCTTTCCATTAGTATACATTTTGCGTTCATAGTCTTCTGATGACCTACTTTAACATGATTCTCACTTTCCATTCTTATTTAGGCAGAGTGGTCTCCCAGTTGTCATGGATATATCTTCATGGCATTTAGCAATTCATGACACCCTGACAGGAATTGTTTTTTGGGTTTTGTTTTGCCTCCAATTTCTTTGATATTAAGCTATTGCTTTTCTTAAGCATCAATTATTTTTAGCTGCACAGCTCTTGTATAAAAATCTCAACTTCCTTATCTAGGATGGTGCCCTCTGTAGAATTTGTAATATATTTATCTCCCAAAGCCCTAGGGCTGATCCCTGCATCTTGTTCCACGCTAGAGGCCATCTATTTAGTATGGGTCATTCCAGTTCTAATTCCTGTTTTGATTCCCCTTCTTTGGTTGCTGGATTAAATCTTTCCTCTGTGCTAGAGACTGAATATCCCAAACTTTCATATTGAGCATTTTGGTCTCCAGGTTTAAATCTCCCTCACTAGTTTTCATTTCAAGTTTGTTCCAAAAATAATCCACTGTCCAATCTAAAATACTGGTATTAGTGATAGGTATACCAATTTTATCTATAGTGTAGAAGTATGAAGCTGGCTGATAAAAAAGAAAGAATGCCACTATGTTTGCTACCTCTTACAATATTGCAACCCCCCTCCCACTGTCATATTATGACAGGAACAACATATTTATGTATTTATTTATTTTTCAGTGTTTTCTCATTTATTACAAAAGCAAGAACTCAGACAAGATTTACATTCTGTACTGTTTTATAAATATAGAGCATACTGAATTTTTGTATTGAATTTGCTGCTTGAATTTTTGTATTGTATTTTTCTGATTGTATTATTTATATTATGTCATATTTATCTTTGTGATTATAATATTGTTAGCCACTCTGAGTTGCTTTGGCAAGGAGAGCGGCATATATATTTAACAAACATACAAACAAATACTGAACAAAAATTAAATTCCAAGTATATCTTTAAAATAAAAGCCCTAGATTTAGGGCTAGGAAAGATTAGGACTGTAGTTCTGATCACAATGAAGAAACAGTATGTATCATTAAATTTAATAAGATTTATTTCTCAGTAAACACACTATCACTGTTTCAAATCCAAATTTCCTGGATTAATTTTTTGGGCAACTTTCCCCCACTTCCATTTAATACGATAATCTTCTTCTGTCCATACCAACTCATTACAAAGAACACATTAGTCTACAAAAACTTGTTTCACACTAATTACAGATAACTTACTTTCCTTTTCTAACCGTTTAAAAACAAAATGCCACCGTACAAAAAGACCAGTTGCAATTTCTCACATTCAGTTGCACTAAAACTACTTATTTAACCTTACATGCTTTAAAAGGTTATTACAGTAATTTATGCTGTCAACCCTAATTCTCTGGATATGGATTTTGAACACAAAAGACATCTTTCTGAAGGGAAGTGTTTCTCAGGTGCATTCTAGACTCTCAGAATAATTTCTAACTGTTTCCATTCACATAGACTTAACACATTTTACCTCACCTGGCATTAGCTAGATGAGATGGACCACAACTGCCAAGTGTTCCTGACCATTGGCTAGGCTAGCTAAGTTTGATTGGTCAAATTTGTTATACTGGTTGCAAAAGAGCAAAGATTATTGTGCTGATTGGAGCTATAGCTTGCCAAATGTGGATAGAAATGGCACGTCATAAGAGATCATACAAATAGTTCTATGCTGAATAAACATAACAGAGATTTAATTTCAATGACCTTTCCAATTATTCATTTTTTCCATTAATGATTTAGGGTCCATACAAAAATAAAAACAAACAAAATGACAGCTAACAGACCAAGTAGAATGTCAGTACCTACCATCTTGGCTCAAGGGCTAAATACAGTGTTAGCCCCAGTATAACAATAATTTTGTGTCAGAAATTATTCTGGGTTGAAAGGATTTTTGCTGGAGAAATTCTGCTCAGGTGATACGCAAATGTGGTTCCTTTATTGTCCCCAAGATCTTTTCCCACCAAAGTGGTCCCTGTTTATTTACTTGTAATTTCTTGCTTCTGAACTGCTAGGTTGGCAGGAACTGGGACAGAGACCCATCGTGTCAAACCATTGTGTAATACCTGGGTCTCAAACTGCCGACTTGCAGGCCTTCCACTTACAAGGTGAGCTTCTTAACCAATGAGCCACCGCAGCCCCATTTAGGATTATGGACACTGGTCCCAGGGCACTGGCTAAAGTCTCTGTGCAGTATCAATGGAAAAATTGCTTGCAAGGGAGCTGCTTTGCACAGGATAAATGGAGAAGATACCTTGCTCCAGGATATCCAGGACCTGGCTGGCAGGACATGTGTGGGGTTCCAGGGATGTGGGATCCCATGTGGGGTGGTTAGTCTAAGGATTTTACCCTTCTGACGACACCCCCAGATACTGTTTTAGTCTATGAATTTTTAAATTTTTTATTGATGTGTTTTAACTTGGGTTGTAAGCCGCCCAGAGTCGGGCTTGCCCGATTGGGGCGGGTTAGCAAGTGTGAAATATAAATAAATAAATAAATAAATAAATAAATAAATAAATAAATAAATATCTTGCTCCTGAACTGTTCTACAACAATATTTGTTTTTGATCTGGATGATATGCTTCTAAAGTGGGAGAGGTGTAAAGCTGACAGCTCTGTGTCACATTAAAGATAAAGTATTGTTAACCAAACAGCCTTCTATTATTCCTGTCTTGGTGACGTTCTCAAAACCCTGAGTTCCAAGGAGAGACAAGATTGTTGTGTAGAAACCTTTTCCATTGAGATATTGCTTTGGTAGCAAAAAACAAACTCTACTAAATGTGCAGAAAAAGGTTCTATGGTACATTTCTGATTGCTTGGTTGAAGAAGCGTACAAGATCAATCAACACTATGAACCAAGGAACAAAGAGATTTTATTGACATATAACTATGAACAAATGCAAAGTCTTCAGTACTGACTGGCATTGCTACAGCTATTGTGATGTTCCAATTACCCCTGGATGGACATATGATTGCACCACCTTCATGCTGCTATTTAGTCAATTTTGAAGCAGAGTTTTATGTGATACTATACCATCACTATAGTGCCATATGGTTTGTTTGTTTGTTTGTTCATTTGTTCGTTTGTTCATTTGTACTTCTCCTTTCTTCTCAAGAGAGGCATCTTACAATTTGTAAACAAAAATATTAAAAACATTTTTTAAAAGTGCACACATCAGTCCTGTTTTTAGGAACCCCTAAACTTTTTGGGTAGTCTTTCTGAAGAAAAAGGCCCCCTGCTTGTAGAAGAACAGGAAGGAGGATACCAGCCTGTTTGTCTTTGGGAAGGTCTCCAAGTCTTGGGATCAGTGACAGAGAAGATCTTTTCTCATTTCCTCACCAGACATGTATGGTGAATAACAGGACGGCGAGAAAAATTTCTCCTGATATTTTAAAAATTTCTCCAGGCTTATAAAAGAAGATGCTGCATTTCAGGTAGAAAGCTATGGTCTCCACTAAGGTCTCCACTAAGGGTACATATATGATGTCTGGGTATGAAGAAAAGGATATGTTTTTGAATGCATGGATTAAATGATGTATATGTGGTGCAGGGTATATGGGATACATATATGTAGAAGATAAAGTAGAAGAGTCATATATGTATGCATTTATTTATTTAATACACTGCCCATTTAATGATAAACTATTATCCTGGTGGTAATAAAATGGCATGCTATCTCCTGTTCCACAGTAACCATTCAGACAATAATAACTGTCATAGAAATTATTAAATACTAAAAGGATCAAAATTCATGCCATCTTTAATGGGAAAGTAGGTGGTTGGATCATTCAGTAGTTTAGATATCTGGATGTGAAGCCAGAGGTTGGGAGATTCATTCCCCACTGAGCCTCCAGCTTGTGTTTTTATGGGGAAGCTGCCTGTCTTGATAGCACACATTATTATTATATGGGAAAGTATACTATGTTGATTCTTGTGATGACATATGTAGTCACTAGCATGAAAGTGTTTCCAAGGATATTGCTTAAAGTATGTTTTGTATTAGACAAATGTTTTGCTCATTGGTTTAATTTAATTATATGATTAAAATGTTAGATATTAGGTCCTCAATTCCTTGATCTGTATCTCAGAAGATTTACCGTAGTCTGTTTGGCCTTCGGCAAAATAAACAGTCCCTGAATGCCCCCAGAAGAAGAAAATGGTAAAGCAATTCTGAGTTTTTTCTATGTGGAACACCCTGAAAAGTGCTGCCATAAGTCAGAATGGGCTTGACAGCACATGATTACTATTTAAATAAATGAAGAATAAATCTAAAGACAATACACCTGAAACTGTTCCTATATTTGATCCTGGAATTCTGCCTGCCATATTCAAGTGGAAGCTAAACTCCAGGGGGATGTAGATAGGGTTTCATATCTTGGGTTTTGGTTACTGAATAAAGAAAGGTATGTAAATACAGTTGTATTCAAAATGAAAGGATTATTCAAATTCAGCTTTTTGGATACAATTGACACATCCCAATGTAGCTCTGCCACAGACAAAGTTTTCCTAGCTGTTCCTGTTTTGACACATAACTATTGTTACTGTTGTGTCTTCACACTCTGCGAAAAGTGATGCAAAAAGGAATGTGGGAATGGGTTTAGGTTTTGTCTTTTTGGGTACACTTCTTTAATCTTTATGCAAATAATATGTCTTCTAAATCACAAGGAATTGTGACTTTACCTCAGAAGGGGAGCTCTATCCTTCTCCTCAGAGATCACATGTACATTAGTGTCATCCCAAGTTATACAACACCATCATGATAGTCCCAGAAAGAATTAGCCATATATTGTGAATGTTCCATATTGTACACTTCCTCGAATGCAGAAGAACAAATATGTTAATGTACAAAATACCCTAGGAGATTTAAGCTTGAGCTCTTCTCAAGTAGCTCTAGCAATAGAGCCTTCAGGATATCAAATGGAATCGTTCCTCATAAAAAATTACTGTAATGTGTCAGCCTCATACTATCAACTTTTCAGAAAGAATTTCAAAAATTGTGCTGACAATAATGATTTCCATGAATATAAACATTAATGATAACTTCAGCCTCATTTTAATTCTTCAGAGATACTTTAATGATTTCACCATCATATTTATTTTTTTCAAATACTTTAATAGACGACACTCCTAGAAGGAGAAAAATGGATTTTGGCAAGTTGATTAATACTTATGAATATACAGGTTATGAATATGCAGCAAACCTGGCTCCTCTCAAAGCTACTCATAATGCATACTTCTGTAAATATTTATTACAGCTTTATTCCTGACAGTACTAGCAGGCTACATGAAAGTGCAATATCTTCTCCCCCCCCTTCTCATTTTACATTTTCATTTGTGTCAATCTCCTTTTTCCCTATGATGGGAAAGCTGGACATTTTTTAAACTCCTGAAGCAACTTATGATGACCCTTTGCAGGATTTTCTAGGCATAAAATGCTTTGAAATAGTTTACTCATCCCTCCTTTTGCAATCACTGTAGAGCCATTCAGATTATCTCTTTTCCCAAGAAGCATAGTGTAGAATCAAAGTCTTAAGCCTATCTCCACAGTTAGGCCCAACCCAATGGAGTTTCCAGCCTGTTCTGGATATTTTACATCATACCGCTTTCACTGTGGGTGTTTGGAGCTCACAATGACTTAGATGTGTTTCCCAATCAACACATCACAGGTTCTCATTTTTCTCATTATTCATTTTTTAATTTTGTTTTGAAACTTGTTAAAAAAATATTTTTATGCAGGGATGACACCAAAAAACTACTTCAAATGAAATGTTACCTTTAGCCTTTGCTTCAGCATCCATATATTACTTATATTTTGTTTTAGATTGCTGACATTTAAGTGATTTGTGGCTTTCAAATATTGGCATGTATGAACACCAACAACATGTCATATATAAACATTTTGTTATTATAGTGATCTTAGCATTATTCTCTGTTAGGAATCTACCTGATTTGACAAGCTGCGGTCACTAGTCTAAAAGAAAACATCTTCAAAGAATTGGATCCAGACTTATTCATACTTAGAGTTGAAGTTGGAATCATGATATTGTCCATATCAACATAAAATATTTTTAAGTTCTCAAGACTCACTTAAATCCTATTTATTTTAGTATATCTAACCATCTGAGTTCAACTGTGTGTGACATCCACTGAATCCCTAAGTTGATGGAAAGCCTACCAACAGAAGGGAGTGCAGAATTCTTCTTTGCAGCCCTTCCATGCAACTTAAAAATAACGTCTAGAAGATTACTAACACCTTCATAACCTCTTCTAGGGCAGATAGAACAGTAATAAGAAGGTGAGGAAGGGGTGATCCTATTATGGAAGCCAGGCATGGCTTTCAACCTAAGTACAGTGCCAAAACTAAGCTTGCATAAAATAACACTAAAGTGACATTTAACTTACACCAAATTGTTAGGTGTATTCAGTGATGGGATATTAGTCTAACATGCAGTTTTACAATAAAATAAAATACAAACCATGAGAAGACACACCATAAGAGTACTCATAATCCACTTAATTTCTCCACATTTGTTAATGATCCTTGTAAAGGATGAATAAGAATCTAATTTGTACCTTCTTTCATGCAAATAGTTTTATTAATGATGCAAATAATAATGAAAGTGTAAAAAGGTGCACAAAAACTAACTGATGTACCTATGGGCAGAAAAAAATGTATTTCTGCAAAAATTATTCAAAGGAAACAGAAGACTCATATATGCTATTAAATATTATAACTTTTCTCAACCAATTTAACTACCTACACAGGGACTAAGGCAATTGGAAAAATGTGCATATACAGCAATCTGAATCTAGTCACATATTTTGCACAGTGATTTGTAGTAATTGCATTAATAGAATAGCAAAAGTGCTTATACACATTACTTAGGGTCATGAATTTAAGGCTAGCAACATAAGTATTCATTCTTTATTCAGGCACCTCTGAGCACAGCATGTCTAACACTGAACAGGCAAAGCTCATTTTTTAAAAAACAATCACACATTTTTTCAGAAAGGGTTTGGACCACTACATAGTGAGCATTTCTAGGTATGGAAGCGACCCATTTACAAACCTGCTGAATAAAACACTGTGCATTTTTAACTGTGCATTTTTTCAATAAAAATACAAATTTATATCTGGGGTGGATTAATAAAGATTGATTGTTTTCATATAAGGAGGCATGTTTGAGAAGGGCTCTGAATTCTCCTTTTTACCTGGATTATGTGTAAAGTCATCCATCCAACATCTGATATTTTCTCTATATATTAAACAGTATTAAGTGTTATGCTTTTATGAAAAGAGTTATGGTTTTATTTAAAAAGTGCACCGGTGGTTAGAAGAAATACCTGTCCTATATAAGCTATCAGCCCTATCAGTCACTGGAAAATAGATGGGGAAGAAGTAGAAGCAGTGACAGATTTTACTTTCTTGGAATCAAAACTCACTGCAGATGGTGATTGCAGTCATGAAATAAAAAGGCGACTGATTCTTGGGAGGCAAGCAATGAGAAACCTGGGGAGCATAATGAAAAGTAGAGACATCATTTTGAAAACAAAAATTTGTATTGTCAAAGCAATGGTATTCCCTGTGGCAATGTATGGTTGCGAGAGCTGGACCATAAGGAAAGCTGAGTGCAGAAGAATAGATGGCTTTGAAATGTGGTGTTGGAGGAGAGTCCCCTGGACAGCAAGGAGAACAAATGGGTCAATCTTAGAAGAAATCAACCCTGACTGCTCCTTAGAAGATCAAATAGAAAAGATGAAGCTAAGGTACTTTGGACATCAAATGAGAAGAGAGGATTCGCTTGAGAAAGCCTTGATGCTGGGAAAGGTGGAGGGCAAAAGAAAAAGGGGGTGGCCAAAAATGAGATGGTTAGATGGTATTATGGAGACAATGGGCACAGAACTGAGGAAGTTGAGGGGGATGGTGGAGGACAGAAGTGCCTGGCGGACAATGGTCCATGGGGTCGCAGAGGGTCGGAATCGACTGTGCGACTGAACAACAAAATCCTCCACTGTAGCTGATGTCCAGTTATATATTCTTATTCTTCTGATAAAGTATTGTTAGCATTTTAATTATGAGGTTTTAGAATGTTTTAATCTTAATTGTATTTTAACAGTATAATGAGTTTAATTCTATTTTGACATTTATAGCATGCTGCATTTTAACTATTGTTTTAACTGTATTGGACGGGATACACAGAAAGAGCCTCCTCGAAGATTGTGGCATTTTTGAGCCACAGTAGGGTGTAGCCTGGTAACATCAATCTTGTGTTGCCAGCTGATCTTTCTCACACTATGTTAGATGAAAGGAACTGCAGAATGAAGTCACCAAACGATACCTTCATTTTGGCTGTTTCACATCAGGC
The DNA here is from genome assembly GCA_030440675.1 of Furcifer pardalis. NCBI lineage: Eukaryota > Metazoa > Chordata > Lepidosauria > Squamata > Chamaeleonidae > Furcifer > Furcifer pardalis. Next base: position 130,412,992 of record CP126894.1, read on the forward strand.
CTAGACATAGAAGAAGAACTGTATTGGACCCCAGTTTTGGAATAAACAAGCTAACTAAACATTAGATAAAATTGTGCTGTTTCAAAATTTATTGATTTTGGCTCTCAACCTTGGATCCTAACATGTTATTGAAGTACAACTTTCAAAATCTCTAATGATAGTTGAGATTTCTGAGAGATGAAATCTAACAACTGGGGACTCAAACTTGGAAAACATCCTATTTCCAGAAGAGACAGATGACGTTGGAGGATTTCATCTTCTACTGCTGTCCTGACAACCATCTCCACAATATTCCAGAGAGGAACTCTCAGGGCATCTGTTCAGAGACTTCAGAAGTCTACAAAAAGTGGATGAAATATAAAAAATACCTCCCACCCACATACACACTCCTTCTGCCAGCTGTTGATGGAGAAAATGGACCTGAACTGCAGTGTTTTCTTTTCTTTAAGTAGGTTCCAACCTTTGACAACTAAAGGATACCATTGCTGACTTTTTCAAAATGAACCACAATCAACAATTCCATTGTTACTTTGTATTGCTGGTGGAACTTAAATGTAATCAGTAGCTCCAAAGGTGGTTTAAGAATATTAATATTAAATATTTTAGGAATACTTTAAAAATGGATAACCTATTGAATGTATATAGATTGGACACACAAAAAGAACAAACCAACCAAAGTCTACAATACATTTATTATTATTATTCTTTATTTATATCTAGTATTTCCATTGTACAGTACATTTGAAGACAAAGCAGTCCCATGGCAGCTTATAGAAACAATTAAAACTATAAAAATTCAACAAAAGCAATCTCATTACAATTCCAAAACTAAAAATAGCTATCTAAAAATATTATATAGAGCAGCATAATTATAATTACAATAAAACTATAATTATATGGGTAACCTATTTTTATGATCATTTGTCACATGAAAGTACATTGCAAGATTATTATAAAGCCTAATTGCAGAAAAAAAAGTTACACTTGGGTCAGTCCTAAAGTGTCATATCAGATGAAATAAAAAGATAGTAGTGCATATTTCCAACAACCAGTTGACTCAGCCTGAGGAAGCATCCATACAGTTTCATAAGGCCTAATTTTAGTTTTTTCTAAATCTAGTATACCTCCCTATGGTTTTTTTAGATACCACATGAACAATTCAAATAACATAATGATCAGCCAATCATTCATCATGAAGCTCAACCATTTCAGGGAGGACCCTGTATAGGCTGAGGATCAGAGCCCCCAATATGCTCAATATGAGCCCAATATGTTCAAATGGGGGCTGCTGGTGGACAGCAACCCACTGTGTTGGGGACAGCTCATTTGATGATCTGCCAGTTACTACCAAAGGATTTAAATTTGGCCAATGACAAAGCCAAGAAGGTGGTTGGCAGTTTAAAGTCTGACCTGGCTGCATAAGAAAAACCATTACAGAAAAAAAAATCATGGTCTTCAGTTCTGCTTTTTCAGTTCTCTGGTGCTTTCTCTGTCTGCATTCCAAACACATTGGATGCTGAAACCATACTTCACAATTTCATGTATATTTTCTCCTTTCAAAATAGTAGCCAAATAGCATATGAAAGTTAAAAAGTGACTTTTCTGATGAAAATTAAAATGCTTACTTAATTAGAGGTATACAGAAATAGACTGCTAATACTGTATGACCAGTCAAAACAGCATTCTGTAGGCCATTTCTGGTAAAAGGGGAGGTCCAAACAAATTATCATATCTTTTGAAAAGGTTCCTGACGCAAGACTATATTTGGCAAAGTGACTGTATATAGTATGAACCTGCTGTAGCCTAAATTTAGAGAAATTTAGAGAATACCTCTGCTTCAAAAAAAAAAAGCACCATTCATACATCCTCAGATTTTGTTTTGCAACCATTTGTCCTAGGCTTGTAGTGGATTTAGCAGTTGTTTTTCAAATGTTAAATGCAGCTTCCTCAAAAGGAAATTATTCCTCCAACATGCTTTTTGAAATCTTGAACATAATCCATCCTGTCATTTAGAAGGTGTGGGACCTTAAAAATCCTTATTTTACCTAGGAAATTCTTCATAAAGTCCAGTTGTGCATGCTTATTACAGTGTTCCATAACCACTGTACAAACTTCTTGCTGATACTTCACGAAAATAACAAGTCTCATTGAAGTGAATGAGACTTTCAAGAAGGTAGATTGGGACTTCATCCTTAAAACTAATAAACAAAACCAGAAAACTGCCAAGTGGGGGGAGAGGCAAAGGGAGGAGAGAGGGAGAGAGGAGGGAGAAAAAGACAGAAGGAGAAGAACTATGGAGATAGATAAGAGCCATAGGGAGGGAGGGAGTGAGTGAGTGAGTGAGTGAGTGAGTTAGTTAGTTAGTTTTGACTGATATCCTGCCCAATTGGTGCAAGCACCACTCTATAACAAGAAACATAAGACAGGTTACAATAATAAATCAACACCAATCAACACATATCATATCTTAACACTTGCAACATAAAAATTAAAATGCCTACCTAGATGGCACCTGTAACTCAATTAAACAAATACACCATACATCACAGCTTGCTGAATTTAAAAGTCACTTCTACATTTGTTAAAGTCAGTTCATAGCAAGGGAAAAGCTTGTTGAAATGTGGTTCTTAAGTTAGTAAATCATGGAGCAGGTTGAACCCTGACCTGGATTTGGAGTTTAAGAACAACAGTCCCCAGTGCCCTAAAGTAATAAATAGCATGTTGGGTAAAACTCTGTGGGCCAAAAAGCCATGGCACTAAGAAAAGCCACCATCCAAAAACTATGGCTAAAACATGAGACCTCCTAAGGATCACCTTCAAAGTTCACTCCTTCAGAAAAGACCAAAACCAGTGCAAGACAGTGCCTCTGAGTTCAATCCTGGTTCAGAGGGATACGGTAGGTCCCCTTTATCCATCAGTTCAGTATCCACAATTTTCCAAGGTCTGAACATATTCACTAAAAAGGAGGAATATAACATATTTCCAGATACATTACAACAAAGTGCAGTAAGAGGCCACTATATATGATATAATCTATAGGGATTGTTATTTTCTGTGGTTTCAGGCAATCACAGTAAGTCTATGAACCTGTCTCTCACCTATGGCACTATGATTGATGATACTGAAAGCTAAGGAAAGGACCAGCAGAACCAACAAGAACACACTTTTCCTGTTCAGTTCCCAATGCAGGCCCTTCATAAAGGTGAGAAAAACCATCTCAGTCCCAAAACCAGGCTTGAAGCCAAATTAAAAAGAAACTCAATAAACTTTAGAGTTGAGAAGCTGATACTCTCTCTGAAATATTGCTCAGGAAGAGAACACTGGATAGCGGTCAGTAATTATGCAATACAGTAGAGTTCAAGAAAAATTTTTGAACATAATTTTTACATCTCCTTTCTTTAATGATCCTGTCAAGCTATTTTGCTACAAGGAGGCATTTAGCACTCTTTTTACCAACTCAGCCCCAGCGATGGGATGTAACAGGTTCTCACCAGTTCACCAGAACTGGTAGTAACTTTTCCCAGTGTCCCGGAGAACCGGTAGCAGCTTTTGGGGGAAAACCACCTTTGGGGCTTACCTTTTCACTGGGTGGGTGGGTGTATTATAATATATTTTTATTTATTTATTTAATTTATTTACAGGTTTGTGTTGTGGGGTGGGTGGGTGAGTTGAGGGGTGTGTGCGCGCGTGCTTATTTTTATTTATTTAGTTATCATTTTGTAATGTTTATTTTTTTCTTTGGCCCTGCCCATGACACCATGGCATCATGATGTTAGCTCCGCCCACACTGTGATGACGTCACGGTGGGGTAGTAAAATTTTTGACATCCCACCACTGCTCAGCCTGTCCCCTTCTGGCTGCTTTTATAAGCAAGGAAGGGCAAATATGTGATTGCTTTCATCTCTCCAAGGATCCTGACTACACCATTACACTGCAGAGACTAAAACATATCCATTATAATGGGAGAATCAGGGACCACAGACACTACAGCATCCAAATCAAGGTAAACTCAAAAACCTTGTCTCTAAAATGCAATGGATATTCTTTAGAGAAGGTTGTTGAATATTAGCAATAGTAATTACACTGATATACCGTCCCATAGCACTTAATGCACTCTCTCAGTGGTTCACAAGTTAATTAGCATGGAAGGATGGAAGGTTGAGCCCACCTTGTACCCTGGTCAGGACTGAACTCAGAATCTTTTGGCTGCAGTACAACAGTTTAACCACTGTGCCAGCAGGGCTCTTACTCACAACTTTCAGACATTCAGCTTCTTGTTCTCATGTGTGAATATCTAAAAGGCCTCCCATCCCAAAATAGCTCCACTAGTCAGCTCTGTGCATATACAACTGTCAAGGTATGATATGTTGTATATATGATATCTTGTATGTGTTAAAATAATTAAGGAGGTATAGACTAAGTAGCCCTGAAAATGACAGTGCTTGAATGATAGTTTACTATTGCCATTTCAAAACCGTTACCTAGCTCCAGCTAATCTGAGCCATAATATTTTGACAGTTGAACATGTTTAATTTGTGAAGTGTAAATATGGAGATGACATTAGCAAATAGCACGCTTTTATGGTACTTACAATATGCTTCAGTATTCTGCTATTACAATGATTTGGTGTCTCAGAATCTAGTTATTCTAATCTCTTGGTGTGGCAAGCGTTTGTAGAATACAGTTAGTCCTCTAAGCACTGCAAAATTATAATCATAACAAATAACATTATTGCCATTTCTCATTTCAAGCCATGGTACTAACAGGAGGTACAGATGCAATGGAGATTCTATTGAAAAATATCCCTGGTGCTCCAAGCTGCCAGAACTCTTGGCCCTGCAGAAAGGATTGTCTATAGTTAACGAAGAGCAAACAAGGGTATAAATAATTGCCAGAAAAGATACCTGGTCATGATTTCACCATCCAGCATATTATCACTGCATGTAGCAGAGCTCTAACAGAAAATTGTCATGGATTTTCCTCCATAGATTCATGCTAGCTGGATGAGCAATTAAAATAATATTTTGTGTATTTATTTAATTATGCTTAAGGCTAAAAATGGCTAAAAGTTATAATGCTTTTACTTTTAACATGATGTGTTTTAGAGATGCATTCTCTGCTCTTTCAATATGCTTTTTAGGCCATAAGCTGTTGCATTTTTAGAATGTAATTGAAACATTAATTTTGTTATTTTAATTGCATTTTTATGCCCTTATATTTTGGACTGGATTCTGACAAGTATTTGCCTACAACTTAGTTTCATTTTCCATATATTTGTAAGTATCTGTGTCCACATTTTTTCATACCTATAAAATGTTTGGCTGTTTTCACAAATTTGAAATATTTTTATGCTTATATATTTTTATTTACATACTGTAAATCTAAAGAACTCTGAGAACTAATGGAGAAAGGCTGTTATAATATACTGGAAGATTACTTCAGAAAACTTTAGAATAATCTCCCCAAAAGAGTTGTGCTTAGAGCCAAGATGTGCTTAGAGCCAAGGGAGTTCACATTAAATACTGACTTATACCTGAAGAAGCCATTTTGTTCCCAAAATTGTGTTTCTTTGAATTTTGTGTACATATTTCCTATATTTTGTGTAATTATGGATAGCCATTAAAACTTTGCTTAAAAAATCAAAGCTAGTGGTGGGTTAAGACTTTTGCACTGTATTGTATATGCAATGTAGAAAAATAAAGTTTGTAGCCTGGAATTGTTGTATGGACTTTTGAAAGAACTTTTACCTCAATATGCAGATGAATCATGATGTGAACAGAATAATTGTCTGATTTTATTCTATATCTAATCCTTTGCTGGAATAAACTCCAGCTGTGATGAACACAGTCTTCTGACTTTTTGCTAGTGGTTGATAAATGTATATATGGCTCTTGGGACATTGATCTGGTGTCATACTCACTGACCTGACACAATGGCAGCAGTGAACAATTGTTTCTTTGATGCATACATCGGCATCGAGTAGACCTTCAGATGTTCTCTAGCCTATGTCTGGTTGGGTTTGTTCTAAATTTTCTACTGTTATTGCTCTAGTCTCCCTCTCACTCATTTCATCACCATGAGTTCCTTAGTAAATTAAGGGGCTAACTAGGCTTCATTCCATGGGAGGTGACAACTAGGAGCAATAGAGTCCATAGCCCTGGCCATTTCCGTGTTTCAAAGATCAATCAGAATGTCAACAGGATCAGTTGCAAGGCAACAGGAAGTTTTCCAAGAACTATCAAAACATTATTTGGTTCCTTTAGGCTCTGGGGTGGACTATCTTAATTGTTTCCCCCATGCCTGTAGGGACTTTGAGCTCTAGGAAGTCTAAACTCCACAATGTGATGACCTGGCAGTGAGAACAGAAGTACAGAATCTCAATACCTAGATCATTATAATCAAACTCAGTGGTTCCCAAAGTGCGGCCCATGCCCCACAGTGGGACTTCAATTCCCAGAAACCAAAGTCAGTACATTGGCTGACCAGTGCTTTAGGGAACTGACTTAGGATTCTGGGAATTGAAGCCCCAAAACCAATGGTTGGGAAACACTTATCAAACTCTACAGTTACTCTGGGCAGCTACAGATACATATATAAAAATACATAGCAAAATAAAAAACACTCTTTTCTAGCAGACACTGACCCTGTATCAAGCAAATAAATTGGGACAAGCAAATGAACAATATAAGCTAGGTCACTATGTGTTCTTTCTCTTGAGCCATTTCTCTGGCCCTCACCCGCATGTCCTTCTGAGGTGACTTTCACTGAAAGAGTGAGCCTCTCATGGGGGATGAGCCTAACAGTGGTGAGCACATCTTCACAAAAGCTCAATTTTATACCCTGTCTCTCCTGACAGACTGGTGTTACTATTGGGGATAGAGAGCGAGAGACAGTATTTGAAGGTAACAGACACTCCCAGCTTAGAAAGGACATATTGTCCTTGTGATTCTCACATGAATTAAAGGTAAAGACTTTTTCAGAGAAAAGAGGTGCCAATCTTAATTCAAGGCCACAGGAATACAACTCCAGTCAGTGAAGAACCAAACATTTAAAGCCATGTGTGTTTCTGCAACTCCTTGCTTGCTTGTCTGCATGCCTACATGGTTTTCTTTTATTTCCTTGATTTCAAATACATTCTATTATGAAAATAAAGAACTGTGTGGGTTTTAAGGAATTCTCTCTTTTAAAAAATGCAATGAGATTCTCCCCATCCCTAATTTAGATACATGCCAATCCTGTTTTTCTTACTTTACTTGTCTATAGTTTTGAAAGATAATTTATTGTTTTAGGTTGTCTGCCTACTTATGAAGAAGCTGAGGCTGTCCAGCTTTGGGTACATCATGAGAAAGCAATTTTCTTTGTAAAAGATCATAATGCTGGGAAAGATTGAAGGCATCAGGAAAAGGTAAGATCACTCTTGCTCAAAAGCCAGTCATATCATGTCTGCAAACATTTCTATGGACATGTGGCAGGCATGCCTAAACACTGGAGTGCACAGAATACTGTTGACTTTCCCACCCAAGTGGTATCTATTTATCTACTTGCAATTTCTTACTTTTGAACTGCTAGGTTGGCAGGAGCTGGGACAGAGACAGGAACTTACTTCATCGTGCAGTACTTGGGTCTTGAACTGTTGACCTGCACACTTTCCAGTCATCACGTTCAGCATCTTAACCACTAAGCCACCACACTCAAGAATAGAGGAAGACCAAATTATGAAATAACTTGATTCTGTGAAGGAAGCTACAGACTTAAATTTGCAAAAGGTGAGCTGCGCTCTTGAGGACATAACATTTCGGAGATCTCACATTCATAGAGTTGCTGTAGGTCAGAAGCTACTTGACTGCATCTATCTATCTATCTCATTGTATTTACTATGGCTAGGCAGGAAAAATGGGAATGAACCAAGAATTTTAATATGGTAAGTTATACAACTGTTGCTTTTTTGTCAGTATTGTATGTTTGATTCTTTAAAGAAAATGGGTCCAGAACAATCTCTTACTCTAAACTATACATTTCAATTGAATGTTTATCATCTTGGTGGAAAAGGTGTGTAATTCCTTTTAATCAGTACCTTTATTTACAAGGAGTGATGACATTTTCTGAAACAAGGAGAGACAGAAAAAGAGGGTGAGATATGGAGAGTGAGATTCATTTATGTGTACAACAAATGTCTATGCAACTGCTTTGCACTTATGGAAGTAATTGTACAAGTTAAATATGTTACCATTGATTGTTCTGCTTTTGCTCATAGAACTAATTATTCTTATTCACAAAAACCATAATTTCAGACTGGTAAAGCATATCCTCTGAGATCAATGTTATTTACAGGAAGGATTGGTATGCCTTGCAAGATCTACCCAATTGCAAATATGCACATTTATATAACAGTTCTGGTTTGGCATAGCGGTTGCACTCATGAATGATTTATGGACTTACTTTCACTCCTCTTAATACCAAAAGATAAATTCCAGCAGAATTCAAGAAGCAATAGGATGGCCTCTCTGTTCAGTATGAGCTGAAATTTCAAGAATTTCTTAGAGGACAAAGTATGTTCCCCTTTACCACCCTTCATGATTATGTAGTCCACCCCCCCTTGCATTCCATTCATGCTGAATTCAGTTTTAATTTTTTTAAAAGGAATTTCAGAGTCTGACTGTTATACAGAACAAAGATGGCAAAGAAGAAGAACTGGTAAAGGGACAACATCAGAGACAACAAGGATGGAACTAACTTTCACACAATGACTACTGTAGGGACTCACTCTGACTAAACATGGCCTTTAGGTACAACTGCAAGAAAATTACTTTGCTGTGGTCATTTTCTGACTCTGCAGGTGTTCTGGCATTGGAGTAACACCATACACACACACAAATCTGATACAACTAATCACACAGATTTGCCACAGAAAACCCCTTTTTTCCAGAGTATTTCCTATGCCTGCAGCTGCATTTCTAATATAGTAAAGGTAAAGGTTTCCCTTGCTCGAAAGCCAGTCGTATCCGACTCTAGGGTCAGTGCTCATCTCTGTTTCTAAGCCGAAGAGCCAGCGCTGTCTGCTTCTGCAGACGTTTCCATGGTCATGTGGCAGGCATCACTAGACACCGGAGCGCATGGAACACTGTTACCTTCCCACCAAAGTGGTCCCTATTTATCTACTTGCAATTTCTTGCTTTCGAACTGCTAGGTTGGCATTGCTTTTACTATACGAATTTTTGTTTGCAATTTGATGTCTCTGCTTTTCACTATGCTCCCCAGGTTTCTCATAGCTTGTCTCCCAAGAATCAGTCGCCTTTTTATTTCATGGCTGCAATCACCATCTGCAGTGAGCTTTGATCCTAAGAAAGTAAAATCTGCCACTGCTTCTACTTCTTCCCCATCTATTTTCCAGGGACTGATAGGGCTGTTGCCATGATCTTGGTTTTCTTTATATTGAGTCTCAAACCAGCTTTTGCACTTTCTTCTTTCAACTTAATCAGGAGCTTCTTTAAGTCCTCCTCACTTTCTGCCATCAGGGTCGTATCATCTGCATATCTCAAATTATTGATGTTTCTCCCAGCAATTTTGATATAGATGGGGGAAATAGGAATGAATCAAGAGCTTCAATAAGTGACACATTCACAGCTCTCTCTCCAAAATCTGGAAATGAGAGAGAGAGGGAGAGAGAGAGATGAAAAGATAATTTCTAATGTATTAGTTCCACTTCAGGTAGTTCAGAAATTCAGTTCTGAGGGAACAATCAGATAGGGACCATTTCTGATGTATCTCTAGTTTGAAGCTAGTTCTATTGTCATACAGTATTTTTGAAAATAGCTTAACAAAATACTTGAGTACCAAGAATCCACCTAGAGACAGAGGTTATGAAAAATCAGATTTAGGAAAGCCAATTGGGTTTCAAACTTGAGCCATGACTGTATGGTGGCAGCAAAGTGAAGAGACTGATGTTGAGGCATAGCTTGCCTTTATGGTCTGCCCCGTATACTCTGATTGAATCCCCCGCCCCCCCAAAGCTGCAAGTAGTGGAAATCCTGAGGCAGCATTGTCCGTCCCAACCAACAGGAAATGGATTTCACATTTGGGCCACAATTCTGTTTACTATTTAATCTCCCTATTGTAGGGCTTAAAGTAGAACATAAAACCTTGAAACAGGAGTAGGTGGGCCAACCAGGCCCCTCCCCAAGTTTAACTGATTGAGTTCCTTTCTCCAGGGCTATGCTGTACATTCCCAGCCTTGCCCCAGTGGCTCAATTGGAAAGACATCCTTGGGTCTGTCTCCATCTTAATTCTCATGGTTTGAGGTTGCCTCAGAAGGCCATTTCTGCTTATGTACCTGAATCTCATAATTCATGGTACCAATTTGAAGAACCATTCACCAAATGAGGCCCACAGCTACCATCCTTCACCCCACAATACTTCCTACAGGAACTTCTAGCTCATGCTTAGCTCCCTTCTCCCAGTAAGCTATCAAACGTAGCTAAAAGGCCCCATTGTAGCTATAGTTTGAAAGCATTTTATTACATATTGCATTGTTCATGGCATTTTTGCGTATTTGGAATCAATGAGTTGGTGACTTAATTCCATGCGGATAAAGTCAACTGGGCTTTGCAGTTCAGGGATGTTACATTGGCAGAGGACTGTGTCATGTTTCAGCAGCACTGGTCCAAGATGGATCAAAGGAGCAAGAGGACCTTCATGAAGATAGACAGAGTAACAGATGCTAAGCTGTATCTAATCTGCATGATGCAATGGTACCTGGCATTTTAGTGATGCAAGAATGGATGGCTCTTTAGAATCTGGATCTTGACTAGATTCAGTTCTTTCAAAGACATCTTGTTTATGAATGTGGGATATTGTGCTTATGGTTCCATGATTCAAAACACCATGAAATGGTCCACTATGTTGTACAATATTATGCCTGTGCTGCCAACATGAAAAAAAATATGCCAGCTTTACATAGAAAAGGGCAGCCTGAATGTTGGCAGGACCAACAGCACCAGTCAATACAGGATACCCTCTTGTGCTCAGGACCATTCATACTTGTTGAAAAACAACCATGACAGTTGCTTCTTGTTTGGGTGAGGACTATTCTAAGTGTAACGCCAAGCAAGGAAAATACCAAAACTTGACTCCTTTTTCTCATTAGTTAATCTAGCAGAACTGATAGCTGACTCCTTACTACCAGACTTACCTAAACTATTTTTTGGGGCCCATGCAATTTAGTGATAGGAAAAAGGAGTCTGCTGTGCTACAATCATCCTTTCTTCTGCAGTACACTCAACACCACCTTCACACAAGCTCTGGACCTCTTTCAAACTTTGTATTTTGGTCAATAGAGCTAGTACCTTTAGCTGATGCACCCAGTTAGAAATCCATACTGCTGCTATTCTTGGCCCTCTCTCTGGCTGGCAGCAGAAAAGAAAAGAGACCAGCATTGGGACAACACTCATTTTCAAGGCCTCTTGTCTTGTTCTCAGCATTAGCAAGGCAGGAATGCTCTTGTGTCAGTCAGCCTGCCCTGCCTCTTCATTGCGTAATAATAGGCATTTGGAGGCAGCAAAATCCTTGGAGGGAAAGGCCACTGCTTGGTTCTTTCAAAGTTGGTTTTCATGGACTTTAAATGTTCTGCTGACTACCACCAGTGGGGGGGGGGGGAATCAACACTTTTACAGACACATTGCATGGATGATAGCAAGTTCTGAGGCAACATACTACATTTAAAAGCTGTTAATTGCTTGTGGGTTTTTTTCACACTATGAGGGATATGCTTCAAAGCTTTTTGTTTCCTCTAGATGTGGGTTAATTAAGTGCTTTTAAGGTGTATCCTTTTCCTGTCTCTACAATTTAAACAGCTGCTTTTAGATGCTGCCTGTTATACTATGTGTTAATTACAATTGGGATTCAACACTCAGCTTGTTAAATTGTCAGTCAGCTTATCAGACAAGATTTCCTAATTTAACTCCTGCCTTCCCTTACTCCATCAACATTTCCATTCCAGCTTGACTCACTTGTTAATTCATGGTTTAATTCTTTTTTTAATTGACTTTTAAGTAATTTTGAACCTCAAGGTTTTAATTTATGAATTTTCTGTAAGCCGCCTAGAGTCAGGTTTGCCTGATTGGGGCGGGATAATAAGTATAAATAAATAAATAAATAAATAGACAGTAAAATTATTTTTAAATAGCCATTAAAATAAGTGCTTCTACGGATGGGCAAGGGAAAAGGGTTCACAAGTTGAAATCAAAATTGCTGGGAGAAACATCAACAATTTGAGATATGCAGATGATACTACCCTAATGGCAGAAAGTGAGGAAGACCTAAAGAAGCTTCTGGTTAGGTTGAAAGAAAAGAATGCAAAAGCTGGCTTGAGACTCAACATCAAGAAAACCAAGATAATGGCAACAGGCCCTATCAGTTCCTGGAAAATAGATGGAGAAGAAGTAGAAGCAATGAAAGACTTTACATTCTTAGGATCAAAGCTCACTGCAGATGGTGATTGCAGCCATGAAATAAAAAGGCGACTGATTCTCGGGAGATAAGCAATGAGAAACCTGGGGAACATAGTGAAAAGTAGAGACATCACCTTACAAACAAAAATACGCATAGTCAAAGCAATGGTATTCCCAGTGGTAATGTATGGTTGTGAGAGCTGGACCATTAGGAAAGTTGAGCGCAGAAGAATAGATGTCTTTGAGATGTGGTGTTGGAAGAGAGTTTTGAGAATACCCTGGGCAGCAAGGAGAACAAATAGGCCGATCTTAGAAGAAATCAACCCTGACTGCTCCTTAGAAGGTCAAATAGTAAAGATGAAGCTTAAGTACTTTGGACATTAAATGAGAAGAGAGGATTCACTTGAGAAAGCACTGATGCTGGGAAAGGTGGAGGGAAAAAGAAGAAGGGTGCAGCCAAAAATGAGATGGCTAGATGGTATTGCAGAAGCAATGGGTACAGAGCTGGGCAGGTTGAGGAGTATGGTGGAGGACAGAGGTGCCTGGCAGGCAATAGTCCATAGGATCACAAAGGGTTGCAATTGACTGTGCGACTGAACAACAACAAACAATTGGAAAGTTTTGAAAGAGGAACTATTTGATCATAAAAGCGCAATCACAATACCAAATAATTAAAACACAGATCACCTCCCCCATATCAGCAAGAGATATATTCCAAGACCAACCATAAAAACCTGAAACTGTGAATAACAGCAAACCCTGTTTTACCTATATTTTTTCATTGCAGACAGTGACCTCTAGTGGACAGCTCTTGTAATGCACTATATAAATACATATACAGTAATACCTCATATAACATTAGTATCGAATAACACGAAAATCGCATAACATCAAGGAATCTGGGGGGAAGAATTGCATCAGATAACATTAAGATCCTATGGGATGCTTCAGATAACAACCGCGAAAGCCTGTGTGGTTACAATGTATCTCTATGGATCCCATAGAGGATCAGATAACATGAAAAATCATATAACACGAAGACTTGTGGAACCAGGTTTTAGTGTTATATGAGGTTTTACTGTACTATACATTATGTATTTCAGGATTTTTTATTGAAACGTTTTAGACCCTCAAATATGTGAAACCATACATATTGAACCCATGGATATTGGGAAACAAGGTTCTGTTAAGGTTATTATTTGTGTGGGTTAGCAGAGTGCATATAAGCCTTATGCAAACGGAGCATTGTGCCAATGGACTGCCCACACACAAGGATGACAGCAGTGTTGTGCAATAGAAAAACAGTTTTGCTCTTTTTTGCTAGTATATTTACAGTGGTCAATGTAAATATAGATATAGTCTCTGCAAAACATATATACACGAAATAAACAGTCTCTTTGCCACAGCAGTAAAGGATGTTGGAAACTTTCAAGGTCCTTTGAGAGGCTAACTAGAAACAGTTCAGATAGATGCTTGTAGATTGCTTACATTTCCTCGGTAGATAGTCCAACAGCAAAACATTTCCTTCACAGCAGTTCAGAAGGATAGAAACTAAGAACCTTCCAGGCTTCAAATACATTGGCAAAGCAGTTTAGCATTCAGCTTACTCAGAATGCTTCCTCTAGTACTGTCCAGTGCAGGTTTAGTTCAGTTCAGTTTCAGATGAGCTTCACCTGAGCTCCTCTTCAGTGTTCCAGCAACTCCAGCATCAGTTCCAGATTTAGTCTTCCTCCAAACAAGTGCTTTGCAGGCACTCTTTTATAGAACATTACATGATTGCTACATACATCAGTGAGATCAGCTGTGCTAGTCAAACACAAGCCCATAAAGCTATAGACACATACAATCACATACATACATCCTATACAATACCTAGTGATAATACTTTAGCCCTTACAATAGCTGTAATTCAAAATTTTCTTTAGATATGATTCAATCAATGTACACAAATAAAAGACATTTTCACAGACTGACTGACCATTTTATTTGGTTGTTGAGAAGTTCTAGGGGTTTCTTTGCCATTGACAGTAGTAGCTTCCTGCTTATGTTATTATCTATGCTTGCTTGGTATTAGGTGAATAGTCCAAATAGCTGGGCCAATGCTCATTCTAAGTTCCTTTTTTTTAGCACAAATCCCAGCCAGCACAACCAAGGTTGGAATGGATAATACTTTTGATACTTCTGTGCCTATTATGTAAATGGGCATCATGTACAGAAAAGGGATGCAACTCTGATTGCATCTGAAGCACCATCAGTTAATGTAGCTCCATGGCTCCTACTCTGACATCTATTGTAGACTGTCATAGGAGAAATTGTACTTGAATAGACATCAAAATTTCCAAAATTTCATTTGTTCTCAATTTATAGATGATTGAGGTTCCATATAGAAAACATACATGCTTATCTTCATTTTCCTCTTCAGCTACCCATGTCTAATGGATGGAGGGACAAATGGAGAAAGGACCTGTGCAAACTAAAGGAAGACCCAGAAAAACAGACACATGGCCCGTGGTTTTTTTTTTTTTTTTTTTTAGAAACCTCTGTGTATGATTTTGTTGTCGTGTAATCCTTCAAGCATCATGACTTAACATCTATGCAGTCTAAATGACAAGAAGGGGAATTTGAAGGTAGATGTCAGGGAACTTTTAAAATTTTATAATTGTAATTTTGAAGTTTTTTTAACAATGGGTTTGGGTTGGGTTTTATTATGCTTTTATGATGTTGTACACCGCCCTGGGTCGCCCCAATGAGAAGGGTGGTATAGAAATGTAACTAAATAAAATAAACTTAGTCTATTCCCTATGACACTCTGCTTCCTCCTGATGATTTTCTTAGATCTATCAATCTCTTGTCCTTGTCCTGTTTCTTTAAGGCACACTGTTTCTCCTCTCTCCTGTCCCTTCAAAGGCCCTTGTTTGTCTAGTTAGGATAAGGCTTTAGACCAGGGGTTCTCAATCTTTTGAAGTTGGTGGCCAGGTCACACCCCATCAGATAGTTTGTGGGCTGGACTGGTGGTCCAGCCAACACCAGCGGTGGTGGTGGAATTGACAGCGGACTCATTGACAGCTATTGTAAATGCGTTTACAACAGCCATAAATGAGTCTGTAGCTGTTGTAAATGCATTTACAACAGCCATAAATGAGTCTGCAGCTAATTCCAGTGGCGGAATTGCAGAGCAAGATTGCAGAGCAAGATTGCAGGCCAGTTGATTTGGTGTCATAGGCCAGATCCAGCCCTTGGGCTGTAGGTTGAGAACCCTTGCTTTAGACTTTTCTCTCTTGAACGTACATGTCTTTTAAAAAAAAATTAGTTTCTTCTAACTACTTTTCCTGCTTTCTTTTAAGTCTGTTATGGGAATGACCACCAACATACCTATATAGCACCTCCTCTGCTACACACAAAGAGAAACATTTACATGTTCTCCCCTGTCACCTTATGAACCTTCACAACAGATTCAAGGGGTTATCAAAGATTTGGTATGGTATTGAACTTAGACCAAGGAATGTAAAGTTCAAATTAGGGATGTGCATTTGGATTCAAAAATATTCAAAAAATGGCATATTTAAATAGTTCCAATTATATCTGAATCCAAATTTGATGGTTCTGAATATTTATAATAATAATCCTTAATCTTTGGATCTTATTTACTCTTTCAGATTAGATAGAAAAAGGCTAGATTTCTGTTTGCTACAGGAAGAAATGAAAGTGAAACCTATTTCTCGGGAATTCTGGGTGATCTCTTGAGATATAAAACTTAAATGCCTCAGATACTTGCATCAAGGGTAGTAAGGTCAGAGAACTTAGTGCCCCTGACAGAGGTTGCCATGGGTTTCCTAAGACAGGAGATCTGGGGTGAGAGCAAAAGCTGTAAAAAAGTTGTCCCTTCGGCAAGAAAGGCGCATCTTGCCTGCACTAGGAGGAGGGCCTTCTCTGTGTCCGCCCCGGCCCTTTGGAACCTCCTGCCCACCGAACTGCGCCTTCAGACAGAGCTCCTGCCCTTCCGGAAGGGCTTGAAAACCTGGCTGGCAGGACAAGTGTGGGGACCTGGGAATGCGAGTTCACTTACCAGGTGGCTTATCTGATGGACTGCCACCCTGGGTCTGTAAGTGGGACTGTGTATTGTTTTAATTTTTGTGATCAAGTTTTGATGACTTTTTAACTTGATGTTTTTATTGATGTTGATTGTCTTATGTTTTTATTCTTATTTTTAGTCTCATGTAAGCCGCTCAGAGTCGGGTCCTCCCGATTGGGGCGGGGTATCAAGTGTAATAAATAATAATAATAATAATAATAATAATAATAATAATAATAATAATAATAATAATAATAATAATAATAATAATAATAATAATAATAATAATAAATGATGTCTGTCTGCACCAATGAAACCTAGACATATACACAAAACACCAAAATATATTTTTGCCCATATTGGTTCTTTGTCCGCCCCTTTTTTTAAATACAAAAACACCAATAATTACACAGTACAATAAACCAATAAAACAAACAACAAAAATACATTATTATAATATACAAAAGTATAGTGTGGTCCCTTCACCGGTTCTACAGCTGTTTATACATTTCCTGAGCATTTGTTGTTAGGATGTGCTCTCATGCAAACCTGCACTTTAGCTATTTTTCCTGTGTCTTTTTCTGATCCGTCAACTTACATTGACATTCTCTACATCTCATCTCATATTATTTACTTAATATAGTTAGGAATAAGAGTTAGGATGAATAGATTCATATATCAATCTGTTATAAATCAACAGGGAAACAGTATATTTGGTTTAGGCCCCTTTGGGTATATCAGGCAGGGGAATAAGATTTTGTTATATCTAGACAGATATATTAAGTTAACAGAATTTGTCTCTCTCTGTATGAGAGAGAGATTTTCAATGGAAGTGTTTGTGTTCTGCTCTAGCAGAATCAGATGCCAGAGAGAGAAACAGAGAGAGAAAGTCTGTGGAGAGCATGAAATGTGAGTGTGATAGAAAAAATAGGCACCTAAGGAAGACTAAAGGAGTGCTACCCAATCCTTCTACAGAGAGGAATGGGAGAGGAAGAATAATGATAATCTACAACTGCGATTATGAGTCCCCTAACAATATATGTCACCCAGCTGCCTTTCTTAGCACTGACACTCTGAAAGAGCAGCAGACAGAAGTACAGGGAGTCCATGTCTTTGTCAGGGAGGTGGCAGAGAAGACTCTGATTCAGTGTGGTACAGATATGAGTGAAGAATCTGGGGCAGAGAGAGCCAACATGGACTGTACCTCCTCCCCAAAATGTAATCCAAATAAAAATAGAAAATTGACTTTATACCACCTAATCAAGGATGTGGCAACTTGATGGAACACTACTTTTAACTGATTGAAAGAGCTCTGGAGCAGCAAATGACACTCTATGATTTGGCACTGTAGCCTTCCATTGATATGGCTCCTCCTCTGAGCAGAATAAAACATTATGGATCAAGTGGTGTATGACCTCTGAATCTTTGAGGGTGAAACACATTGTTAATCCACATTGCTTGCATTGCTGGAACCTAGATCTGTATAAAAACTTGTTTTGCTTAAAGTCTATGTTACCATTGCTGACCTTCCTGGAAGCCCGCCTCTAAATGAGAGAGAAGGCCAGGCTCTGCTCACAATAATAGTTATGCCTTGATTCAATCTGCCTCCACCTTCTTCTGCCTCTTTCATTCTTCCAACTGCTAGTCCAAGGTTGTGCTCACTCACTCAACTGTGTTGTGCCCAAAGCTGTTGGCATATCTCCCACTCACCACAGGCTACTTGCTGCTCCAGGTTTCCTGCCAATGCTGCCCTGGCTATTTTCCCACTCCCCAGTGCAACCTATCCCTCTGCTTCTCCAGTTTTCGTGTTGGCATTCCCACACTTCCATCTCTAAGCCCGTTACAATCATTTCCTAATATCTAGGCGCTGTTGGCTGTTGCTATGTATTCTTTTTGTTTGACACAATGACTGGTAAGTTGTCAGACAGCACAGAAAAAAAACATTTACAAATGTTTCACCTATTTGACTTTTTTAAAGGCAAAAATAATAACCTTATAGTATTCATATTGACTGTAAAAGAGTCCAAGATACCCTGAAATTCTGAATTTTTAAAAATTCCAAATTCACATACTGTAGCTGTAAGTCTGAATTCCAAATCTGAATTTTGGTGATTGTATCCATCTCTAGTTCATATCTTCCCTTGACCATGAAGCACATTGTGTGATATGGGACCAGTCATACAGCCTTAGCAGGACCTATTTCCCTGAGTTGTGGGAAAGACAATGTAGGGAGGAAAATAGTCTCCTACACTGCTTTTCGAAGAGCTGTTTGGAGAAAAGGTGGAATACAAAACATAAAATAAATAAATAAATATCTTATAAGCAAAGCACACTTTTAAAACTTAATTCCTTAAAATAAACCAGCTATAGGAATCCCAGCCTACCTGATCCCAAAGTCCTGCATGCTCTGCCGCACTTTCTAACAACAATTTCCCATCTCAAAGATTGACACTCTGTACTTATTCAGGTAAGGGGTGCTTTTTCATTTAATCTTCCTCCACAGATATCATCCTTCACTTGCTGAATGCTAGAAAGCTTCCTGGACCCCTGGACTTTCATTGAGGTTCTTTCTCATCCTCTGATCAAATTCAGACTGCTAAATGGTTTAACCCTGATTCAGACAGGCAAGGTATACGGTACATTCCAGTTATTCAGTTTCTTCATCTGCCATCCAAGGTCATTAAGCAAGCACCTCTAGTGATGAAAACTTAAGGAGAGGTCATTCTTTGCTCTGGATGACAGAACAGTCTGTCCTATCACACCATTATTGAGCCTATATTTCATTGGCCAATAGGAAATAATTGTTTCTGCAAGTTTCTGCTGGTAAAGCAAATGCAGGGAAGATAGTTTTGAACTTATTTTCCTTCCTGGGGAAATGATGGGTTAAAGAACAGCCAAAGTGAAAAAGAGGCCATTAACAAGGTGACCTCATTTGTCCTAGACAGAAAGTATTTACCCTTTGATGCATGTAATTCCATTCTTCCTTCATAAGTGGACATATTTTATCTTCTGCTTCCTGGTTAGGAAGGCATCATCATAGTGTTCAATGGGCAGAGCAGTCAGAAATAATATACCAGAGATGAATTAAACAAGGAGATGTAATGATGGGATGAAAAAAGAGACACTTACCCTGACATATACATTATATTCTATGAAGAATGGTTCCAAAACACATTTTTGTGCTTTTGAGCGCTTTGTACTTATTATATAGCCTGCCTGAAATAAGGCCACTTTAACTTAAGTATCTAATAAAGACAGCAATCTGCTGTTCTTACCATAGAGCAAGGCCCACTGAACTCAACAAGCCTTAGTCTATGGTAGACTCTGCATAGTAAAAGCATAATCACACTCATCATAATTACATTGTAGTGAATTAAATGGGTGTCAATCCTGACTGCTCATTAGAAGGTCAAATAATAAAGATGAAGCTAAAGTACTTTGGACATCAGACGAGAAGAGAGGATTCACTTGAGAAAGCCTTGATGCTTGGAAAGGTTGAGGGCAAAAGAGGAAGGGGCCGGCCCAAGATGAGATGGCTAGATGGTATTGTGGAGACAATGGGCACAGAGCTCAGTGAGTTGAGGGGGATGGTGGAGGACAGGAGTGCCTGGCGGACAGTGGTCCCTGGGGTCGCAGAGGGTCGGAAACAACTGTGCGACTGAACAACAAAAAGGGGTGGGGTGACAAGAAAAATGCCTAGAGAACCATACTTTAATTCAGTTCAAAGAAAGAATATAGCCTTAGGAACTTTTCCCACTTACCCTTTTGAATTTTGCAAACAAATAATAATTTTGTCACGGTTTTTACATCTATAACAATTCTTCTTCTTCTCCTCCTCCTCCTCTTCCAGATGCTCTAGCTAGTCATAAGCATATAGAAGAACTCCAATAAATAATACATCTTGCTGAAGTTGCTCTTTTTAAGTGGGTTAAATGTGATGAATAAATGGTGACACAGACAAGGAGCCTTTCAAAATGAAGACAAAAATGTAAGGCACTATTGATGATGAATTGCCTAAGGTTTCTTTAGTGCCAATAAGCTACACTTGATATATCAATAAAATAAAATAAAAATATATCTTGAAATTGCAGTGCAGGAATTGTTTTAAATGAATTTGTCATCTGCGGCAGCGGCACTGGCGTCGTCATCGGCAGCATTGGTGGTGTCATTGTTGATCATCAAATAAAAATCTATCATTAGATTCACAATTGAAGACTGGTTTAAAATTAACAGTCCAAGATCTAACCAAGGACCTAAGAACTGTTAAGGTAACATCTGAGTATATAGTCAGTTCCTAGTAAAGTTGTATTATGTAGAGTTAGAAAGTTCAAGTCCAATAAATCCAAAATTTCCAAATATCTAGGAAGTTGTCATCATCACCATCATCATCAATTTACAGTAGGTTACATGTATTGATTTGTCATTTAATGAAAAAGCCAAACTGGATTAACTGAATAGGCATGATTAAACTGGGATGGGAGTTGGGATACCAACAGGATCCTTTGCTGATTTACTTCCCATTTTCAGATTCTCTCTCTTTACAGCTGCTTCATTAATTCTAGTATTCAAAGTTATAATTCTAAATTGCTTTTTACATTTCTGCAAGAAGATGCATAATTGAAAGAAGGTGAAGTTTGAGCAGTACAGCCTTCTTCTGTTTTATGAATTAATTGTGACCCCAAGCACTGGGTTACTATAGTCTGATTAGAATGCAACCCCCCTCCCAGTGTTACAGCTGAGATGCCTGTAAAGAAGCTATATTATTTAACCAGAGAAGCATATGATCTCTCAGAAAATTGTATAGTTTTAACAGTTGTTGCCAGCTCCAACTTTTCTTGTTCTTGGACAGCTCTTCATTCTTTCAAAAGACTGGGAAATTTGCTTCACCCATGTATATTGCCTATACACGCAAATGCAACTCCCTTTTCAATAAAAATAAAAATAAAAATATATAACCTGTACACATTAGTTATTGTACCAGAGAGAAGAGCTCTTGATGATATGCTGACTTTCCCATGGGATGTCTTTCACCAGGCAGCACTCAGACATGCATTTTCTCCTCTTCCATCTGAAATCTGAATTAAGATACCATCCAATAATGTCACAGAGAAATTCTATTTTTGTAATTTTGAATTTGCATTTGCAATCCTTAGTTTTTAAACCCCACAAATCCAAAAATATCTGTTATACACTCTTCTATTACCATGTGCTACCTAGTGCAATCCAGTCTGTCACATTATTTCAGGATTCTTCTGAGAGGTTCTTCTCCCCTTACAAATCTCTGTAGGCTTTTCAAAAACATATAAATAGTCTGGTTTTTAAAAGATACCCAAAGACATTTTATATCTTATAAAAATTTCCAGTACTTCATTGACAGCCTATGCACTTCAAGCTTGTTCTTGATCTGCCTGATTTATGTATTTACTGGGTTCTTTTATAGTCATATTTCTCTCCTGTGAGCTCCAAAGAGTCCATAGCTCACCTTCCTTCCTCTTCCTTCTCATAAAAACTGTTTGTCTTATGTCAATATCCAGGTTCTAATGTTGACAGATCAGGGAAACCTATCAGGTGATCTTAGCGCAATCACTCTTTCTCAGTCTTGAACTATCTCATGATTTTTTAAGGCTTCCCTGCTCAGTCAACATTAAAACTTGGATCTTAGTACTATGGGTGATTTCCAGTTTTTCTGCCTCTTGCTTTATACAAGTTTTTAGGATGTTTGAACATCCTATTTTAGTTTATTCATCAATATCCTGAAATAAAATATGGAATCCTCCACATTGGACTGTGGGTCATATTTTGGGAAGGTGAACTTGGTACTGAACTGAATTGGCCAATTATGATTGGAAGTCCAAGGTGAAGATGGTTTTACCTTTTGCTCCACCCAAGAAGAAAGTATATCACAATCAGTCTTTCAGCTGTGAAATTCTTGACCAAGAGTTGGTTGGAACCATACCGGTGAGGCGGAGCAACTGGCTGTGCATTCAGGAGTGGGGAACCTGATTTCCCAATATGCCTTATAGGAGAACAAGCAAACTGTGTGGCATTGGCAAGTGACATGGTTGAGACACCATCACAAGGAAAGGGTGGTAAACCACATATGAGTGCTCAAAGGAAGATTCAGTTGCCATACCTATTACTTCAGATCCTTAAATGTCATTTTTTTAAAAAAGCAATAGTAGTTTAGTTTTATGTGAATTGGGTTTTCCAAGCAATTTTGTGTGTGCCAAGAGGAACAAAATTAATACAAAATGGTCTCAGGGCAGCAAGGTCAGTGTAGATAATACTTGAAAAGACTTTACCTTTGTTGTGGTAGAGAAAAGCATGCCACAATCCTCATTCTCATTTGCAAGGATGAGATATGAGAAAAAGGGGGTGGTCAAAAATGAGATGGCTAGATGGTATTGTAGACACAATGGGCACAGAGCTGAGCAAGATGAGGAGGATGGTGGAGGACAGAAGTGCCTGGCAGGCAATGATCCATGGGGTCACAGAGGGTCAGAATCGACTGTGTGACTGAACAACAAAAATGATGAGGCAGGTTGCCTGTGGGAAATTCTGGTTCAGTTCTCTGCTGGACCATCCAGTTCAACTTGGTGGCCTTAGGCAAATATTTCTGAGCAGCTTTTAGAGGTTACAGTGAAATGCCACCAGCTCACTAACACAGCTGAGTTTCAAAGAAATCAATCCATTTGGCCAATGCTTTTTTTTAATATGAAACAATGGGGCAATATTCTAGCTGAATACATAAAAATACAGTTTGCTCATGTCCCATACATGGATTTTGTTTTGGGTATTATCCAGAACATTTGTGGGAGTCTTTTCTTGTAATACCTAAACCTATGGATATTAATGTCATTTGCTGTCACTATGTAATATTATTTATAGGGATGTTTTGGGAATAAATGAATCAAAGGGTTTTGAAATGCTCTAACAATAATAAAAATAGTACCCAAACCTAACTGTTGAAAATGCAGCTTACACTTATTCAGTGCTGCTTTATTGCAAGCTTTCTTAGAGGCAGTAAATCTTCTTTCTCCTTCTCCTCCTTCTCCTTTTCCTCCCTCCTTCATCATTATCATCTTTTCTATACACTGTAATGTTCACCTGCATTACAGAGTTGAGCATTGCCTCATGTCGCACTGTTACAATCTTATATACTCAACTTACTTTAAATGTTGTAGCTTTCAATTGTGTAGGCACTGAACTGTAGACTTCTGTGTTGCTCTGTTAAAACATAACAGACAGGAATTTTACACACTTTCTCATTATGGTATTGGACATCAGCATGTGTAATTCAGGCAAGAAAATATTACATGTGTTGCAAATGTCTTCCATTATAATTATGAGCAGAAATAGCGGAAAATGCTGTCCTCTATTATTCAGAATGCTGTTAATTACAAGGTAACTTATGTGTGAAACAGACATTTCTGTAAAGCTTCAGTCCCATTGTAATTCAGCACATTGATCAAGCATTAGAGGGAAGAAAATTGCTAAGCAAACCATATTGAACATCTGTCTCAAAAATGTTTAAATCAATAGCAAAAGCAAAGTTTATTTGACTTGTAGTTACAATCTAATTCCATTCACACATTTTCCACCGGCTAAGTAATGACAATTAACCACTGATTAATGTTTTAACTGATAACAAATTAAGACATTCTTCAATTTTCTGAGAGACTGGAATGTGGTATAATTTAACTAAGCATACTTTTTCTTTCTCTGTCTGACACACACTTGCAAATACACCATTACAGGATATGTTTGAAGGCAAATTTAAGGGCATCAACTAGCAGTTAATGGATGATTGCTTTGACCTCTTTCCAACATCCCTGAGTGCTTTGTTTTAAAGGATTTATTTCATATTCAATGTCAGCTGGTTTTAGCAAACAATTTGGAAACAGTTGCTTTCCAACATACTTACTTGTCCCTAATTTAAAACCTTTTTCTCTTGTTTGTTGTTTAGTCTGATCCTTTGAGATAGGGCAAAAGACATCTGAAGGATGCTGCTACTGCACCTCTTTCTGTACCACATATAGCCTGAAGGCTCCCTTGTGCATAATGAACTCAGAAACAAAGGATTGCAATTATCCAAGTTGCCATGCCCCAGAGATTCAAAGGAATCAGTAAATTCAGCAAAACATATTGGTGTCTCCTTCACACTTTCGCCCCTCAGGAAATGATCAAATATCAGAAAAAAATATACTGGAAGGGAGATTCCTAATGTATGAAGGACCAAGATGATTTTGTTTTTACTGTAATTACAATAGTTTCACTCTGATAATTTACCTGGCAGAATCAGGATTGAATTCATCCACTTAGTGCTGTCTCAGTGCTATTGTGGCCTTCTTTCCAGGACCAAGCAGTAAATGCTAGAAATTACACTTACTGTAAGATTACAATAAAACATTTAAGTATATCATTTATATTTAGAACCAGCAAATGTATCTGGTTTACATGAATTACAGACTCATTATTTCCCCCATATCCTAATATTGTGTTTCATGCTAATATTTTTTTTATCCCTCACCCATTAAAAATCATTCATTTTAGGACACACTCTCCCTTCCACACATCAGAAGTAGAGCCCCCTATTCAGGAATTCAGGAGTTTTGCATATTGATTTCTCAATTACATCCACCCAATTACTACAGTTAAAAGAGCAGTATTGTATCCTCATATCTGTTTACATCATAGTATAGCACTACCTGTGCCAATACTGAAAAATAATGATTATGACACATAACTACTATTTGGATTTTTTTTTTTAAAAAAAAAATGACAAAATGTGGGAGGAAAAGAACTCCAGATTGCAGTACATATGGCAAGCTTAACAAAAGAATCTACAGAGTGGTAGTCTATTAAAAGGTACTATTAAAAACCCATTGTAAGTGGGGCTAATTTGAGATTTAGAAGCCCATATAACCTATTAGAAATGTTCAAAAAGTCCTAGATCAGCTCTGTAACTGAGTACTGAGCATACAAATCAGAACTGATTTGTGCCCTTTAAGAGTCACCTCCAGCTCTTTCTGTCCAGACTCCTTGGCATTATTCATTATTAGATTTATATTTATTTATTTATTGGAGTTAGTTATTTATCTATTTACTTTTGTCTTTGAATTTAAAAAATGTAAAGGTAAAAAGTAAAGGTTGCCCTTGCTTGAAAGCCAGTCATATCTGACTCTAGGTTTCAGTGCTTATCTCAGTTTGTAGCCAAAGAGCCAGCACTGTCTGTATCTGCAGATGTTTCCGTGGATGTGTGGCAGGCATGACTAAACAATGGAGTGCAAGGAACACTGTTTACCTTCCAACCAAAGTGGTCCCTATTTATCTACTTGCAATTTCTTACTTTCAAACTTCTAGGTTGGCAGAAGCTGGGACAGAGACAGGAGCTCACTCCCTTGTGCAGCAGTTGGGTCTCGAACTGCTGATCTGCTAACCATCCAGTCATCAAGTTCAGTGACTTAACCACTAAGTCATCACAGTCCCCTAGAAGCAATGTAAATGGATATAATGTAGGCATCATGTAGCATCATCCTTTTCAGGACTGTGATAACCTTTTATACTGTGGTCAGAATCCCAGCAGGTATTTGTACTATAATACCCCCTACACACACACACACACACACACACACACACACACACACACACACACACACACACACACACACAAAGTAAAAGAAAAACACATGAGTGGAAGGAAAGACAGATGCTTCTTTCCTAATTGTGTGACCTATCCAATCAAAGCCTACATAGCAATTATCCTTCTAGAATCACTCATACTTTCAGTAATAAAATAACATAGCAGTAAGATTTCATGAACTGAAATGTGTGGGAAGAGAAAGAAAAAGACAAGCCTTTCCAAAGATAAAAATGCTATCTAAATAGTGACATACATCTTTACTTTTTCCTACAGCTTCATAAAATGGATAGTAGCATAAGGGTTGCAAATGGATAAATAGAGTATGGAGATCTCATTGGAGCCCTTTCTAGTGTCTCTGTGGTTGGAGTATTCAAGGAAGCTTTGGGGCTTTATTGGGGGATTATAGCTGTCACTCACCTTCTGCTTTGGCAACAGGAACTCTTTTAACTGATATGGATTTCCCCATTCCTCAATTCAAATAGCTCACCATATTCTGAACCTTTCAAATACTGAGTGGAACAAGAAGGTCTGCACAATGCAAGTAAACCATCATTCCCAGTTACTCCCAAATTGAACAAATATTCCTAATTCAATCAAGTCTTGCACAAAGACAGCACATATGATTATAATCTACCCACTTATTTAAGGTAAAACATCTGCATTTTGCATGCAAAGGATTCTGTTTTTTCATCTTTTTCCTGCTTCAAAGACTTTCGGGGAGGGGGGAGGAAATCAGACTTTCAAAACAATTAGACTGGGGATATTCAAGAAATCATCTTGGTGGGCTTTGCCCAGTCTGCACTTTCTGGACTGTCCATTATGTGGCTAGTGAGTTGGTAGTGAAGCCCTGGAGTTTTTAACATGTTAATTAGGCCACTCTCTTCTGAGATTCCGCATGTGTGCGTTCACTCACACACGCAGACATGCACACAAAGCTATCGAGAGCCTAGATAACCCAAAGAATGGGGATTACTGGCTGTGGTGCTAAAAGTGTTGACTTCAGACCCTGATTGTATTTATAGCTTGGGGGGGGCACAGATTGGGGTTTGAGTGGAGTCACTCTGCCCACACCTTCCTATCTTCCCTTCAGCACTCTTAGGGTTAACTGGTGGTACTGCAACTTTTCCCCCCATGGGCTTATTAGTTCATAGTTCTAGCTAATTGTTTGGCAGGGTTTGCTTACATTTGTTGGGTGGATTAAATCATGACCCCTAAAAATGGAGTGTGTGCTTTGAAAGGCAAACAGCTTGCCAAGTGTAAAGCACCTAGGAGGTTCCCGCTAGTTCTTTCATCCTCTGATGAGGATGATGCACCTGATTTTAATGATACTGTATTGTGGCTCACCTTCAAGCTTTGGAGAAGGAGAATTAGCACCAGATTTGAAGGGATGGATTCTGCCTCATAAAGAAAGATAAAAGGAACATGTCACACTTTGGATTCAGAAGTGGGAAAGAGGCAATAATTGTAAAGATGTGTCCATTTCTTTCTAGGGACCTATACAGTCCACTATAAGCTCATTTTTATTGAGAAAATGGATACTTAACAATTCACACTGAGCTGTACATATTTCTGAACTAATCTAATGGGGTTGTTTTGCAAGGTAAGTGTTGTAAATGCTGCTGTGCCCAGCTGTAAAACTTCCATGAGCCTTATCAAAAATTAAAGATAAGGTTGCCATGTCCTGTATATTTGGTAGCATCAAGGCACAGAACTGCTATCTTTCTTGTGTTAATTTTCATGTGGTTTTCTTGGCCAGCTTTTCCATGAGGCAGTTACAGATTCCTGCTGGCCATAGATAGTCATAAATTACCTATAGGCATGGTTGACTGATGTAGGAATGACACAGGAGACACAGGACTTCAGAGCAGAGACTAATTTATATTTTTAAGGTGAATCTACACTTGTGACTAGAGGACAACATCCTGTGTTCAGCTAACACAGATGGCAGTCTTCAATGTGAAATGATTGCACACCAACCCCTGTGGAAACTGTTTTCTTAAGTAGAACATCTCATAACTCTTATTTGGCCAATTATTGTCTTCTGTGGAAATAATTAATAAGCTCTTGCTTTGTCACAGAGGGGAACAATGTAAAATGACTAAGGTGTTTAATCATGTCCTAGTTTGTTGTTATGCATTAAGTAGAAAGCCATGCACTTTGTCTTCTTGCAGTGAAAGAATGAGGTTTTTTAACTCAGTCTCAGAGAAACTTATGGCCTGGCAAAGGAAGAGGGAGTTTTACCTTCTTTCAGCTAGAAAGAGGTGTTTAGAGCATTGATGACAGAGCTGTGACAGTGGGGACACAGAGGCGCCATGTGCCTAGTCTGTGCTGAGGGCTTTGCCGCCACGTCTGGGCCCCACCAACAGCTAGAGGGAGAAGGTACCGTAGCATGGCAGGTGGCTGAGGGCTTCACCGCCACCTCCAGGCCTCGACCAATGGCCAGAGGGAAAAGGTGCCTTTGGCTGGAAGGTGGCTGAGGACCTCACCACCACCTCCGGCCCCTCCCCAACAGCAGGAGGGAAAAGTTGCTGTGCCCTGGTGGGCAGCTGAAGGCTTCAACACCACCTCTGGGCCTCCACCAATGGCTGGAGGGAGAAGGCATCTTGGCCTGGCAGGTGGTTGAGGACCTTGCCACTATCTCTGGGGTCCTCCACCAATGGCAGAAGGGAGAAGTCACCGTAGCCTGGCAGACAGCTGAGGGCTTTGCCGCCACCTACGGGCCCCCCACCAACTGCCAGAGGGAGAAGACACCATGGCCAGGTGGGCAGCTGAGGGCTTCACCACCACCCCCGGCGTTCCACCAATGGCCAGAGGGAGAAGACGCCATGGCCTGGCAGGTGGCTGAGGACCTTGCAGCCACCTCCAGGCCCTCACCAATGTCTGGAGGGGAGATAGTCTTTGTTTTGTTTTGGTTGTTTTGTGGGGTTATATTTTATGATTGTTACTGTACTGTTGTAAGCCACCCTGAGTCACTACAGCGAGTGGGCGGCAATATAAATCTGAATAAATAAATAAATATTTGGCAGTGAAACAAATGGACAGTCCACCTGCCCTGTGGGCCAGAGCGCAGTGTGGATTTCCATCTGAGGCTGGATAAGAATATTGAGCTCAGACATCCTGATTAGCAAAGGAAGAAAAAAGGATCCCAGATGATTTTTGCCTACCCCTCTCTGATTCCAACATGTCATTATGGGCTGATTAGGAGGGAGAGTCAAGATATATACTATAAATCACAATTGATCTACCCACAAGTGGGTAGTGGGTAGTGGTAGGAGTAGTAGTGCTGAGTCCCTTAGTACATCATTTAATGAGGTGTCCCCTGAATATGCACCATGATAGATGTGAATCAGGTGGACGTGTGTGTGTGTGTGGGGGGTATCATGAAGTAGCTTTGTGATATGACCAACACCCATTCATATGAATTGAGTTGGAAATGGCCATGGGGATGCCTCTCCAACTGAGTTGGACAGGGCAAGGCTAGCAAGAGATTTCCCCCATCTAGGCTAGAGAGGAGATGACAGAGCACACTTGCTCTAGTACCAGGTTCCAGAAATCACCTTAGGCCCCAACACAGGTTATGAGATTCTTAGAAATCACTCGCTAAAGATATCTTGAACAGAATTCCAAATTATTTATACTGTAATTCCAAAGCATATACACCAATGTGCTGCTGCAATAAGAATTGGTACCATTAACTCATTTACTTATCATCTAAAAACTTCCCTAATGGAGGCTTGGATAATCAATTTCTGGATCCAACAGTAATGCCTTTTGAAGCCAACAGGAGTTTTATTTGAAAGCGAGTAAGGGCTACAGAGTCTTTTTATTGCTATCTAGAATTGGATGAATGTTTGACAAATTACCTAAAAGTTCTTATTTAGGAGAATTTGCCAACTTGTCTGGTTTATCTTAGCTGTTTGCCAGGGGAAAAATTATTCATGCAAATGTTACTTCCTAAACTTAGAAGAAATATCTCCTGAGAGGCAATGAAACATGTTTTCCCTGGCACAGATATCAAAAGAGAATAATTTGGATCACATATTACAGTGAAAGAAGGAGAGGTGGGAAAACAACATGTACAAAAGAAGTAAAATGGATTTGAGCCCAATAAGGCCACTGTGAAATCAAGACAGACTTGTGGTGCATTTAGATATATCTGTGGACCAGTGGTGGGATTCAACAGGTTCACCCCAGTTCACCATAACCGGTAGCAGAAATTCTGGCTGGCCCTGCCCATCCAAGTTTTGAAATAATGCAGGGCTTTCCCCCTGACAACGCCCATCATACCATGTCCACAGAGTGGGTAGTAATTTTTTTTTTGAAACCACTGCTATGGACTGATGTGTCCCTTTTGCTGGTGTTGATCACTTCACTATTTTATCCTTGTTGACACATTTGCCTGACTCCCTTGCAATCTATTGCTAGTTTTCCTCTTTATTTCAAGAGGGATACAGATATTCCCAGATATATTCCAAATGAATCACAGCGATTCTCAGTCTAAAAACTGAAAGCAAGCCCCAGTCCATGGAAATAGGGAAGAGATGAAGTACTCAGCAGGATTCTACAGATATCAGACTTACGACAGAGTTATCTACAAATCTGGATACGTGATTCCTTGCTAAATGCATTAACTGCTAGTCCTATACAGTTTAAGAACTGGACAATCTTCTTCATCAGGAATGAAAAAAATAAATATTAGCACTCTGCCCTGAGATCTATTGTGTTTTAATTTATCTCCTCTGTATTGAGGCTGCACATGTCAACTGATCTAGATATTAATAAGCTAAGGTGAGGATAAGAAACACATGACCTTCCAATGCAGTTCTCACTTTCTGCCCTTCCCACCTTACATCACAATTAGCTATGTGGCTAGGGTTCAACTAAAAGTTTAGGGTACTGTACTTATTTAAGCCATTATTCCATGTAAAGTGGTGTAAGCAACTTTTTACCCACTCATTACACTCATTAAAATGTCAACTGCAGAATTCTATGGGTATGCACTCAGAAATAAGTACTAATGGGATCCTCCCAGCTGAGTGAAGGATACTGCCTAAATTGCTGTCAGATTGCCTGCTGAGCTAATGTATTGTGTATCTGGGGGAGGGGCTACTTTAGTTAATTGAGCTAGTATTTAATTTCTGGGCATGTGGCTCCCTGATAAGTAATTGAGTGGGTGTATTGCTGGGAACAGCTGCTTGGTAAAGTGAGAAAAGAATTTCCATTCTCCATTGGAAGGAGAGATGCAGGTGTGGAGAATAAAGGTAGCAAAAGTATGGTTGCTGAGTACATCCTTTTGCAGTGGGCACCCTTGTCCAAAGCATAGTGACATAGAAACAATACAACTTGTTACTTTCTTTGGTTGTAATAATACAATGAAACTAAATTTCAAATGTCAAAGAAAGAGTACGGATGAAATTAACTTTTCTGGTCTAATGAGTAACATCTTCATAGAAGTAATTTTTAAAGGCATTTTAGAGGTGTTTTTTATAATTTTAATTTATGTTTGTATTCTGTAAACCATTTTGTAAAATGTACTCTGAAACCATTTTGATTCAGTACCAAGAGTGACCTTTCTTTTAACGATGTATGATAAATTTTGTTCTGCTAGTATTAGATTATCATAATATTCATATCAACATTCTCAAAAAATACATATACTGAAGACTTGGAAATAACATGATTTATTTACATGAAATCTGTTAAAAAGTATTCTGACTAGTGAAAGAGGCTTTAAGATATATGAATAGCCATGTAAAGATGGATCATACCATGGTTTGCTTTGATGCAATGACCTGTCAATAGGGACAAGCCTGTCTTGTAATACTCCCTGTCACATATAATTATATCCAGTTACTATGTTATATTTCTCTCTCTGCTAGACAGAAAACATCTATGTACCTAAATGACCCTAATGTCCTAACAGGGAGCTCTCTCAAAAGATAGGTTCCAAGCAGCTTATAGAGACACAGAGGGGAAAGAGCCAAGCAAAGCCTCTATTTATTTTTTAACATTTTAGGTATTGTAAGGTAAAGGTAAAGGTTTCCCTTGCTCGAAAGCCAGTAGTATCCGACTCTAGGGGTCAGTGCTCATCTCTGTTTCTAAGCCGAAGAGCCAGCGCTGTCTGCTTCTGCAGATGTTTCTATGGCCATGTGGCAGGCATGACTAGACACCGGAGCGCATGGAACGCTGTTACCTTCCCACCGAAGTGGTCCCTATTTATCTACTTGCAATTTCTTGCTTTCGAACTGCTAGGTTGGCAGGAGCTGGGACAGAGACGGGAGCTCATTCCGTCCTGCAGTACTCGGGAATCGAACTGCTGACCTTCCGCCTCCCAGTCAGCGTCTTAGTGACTTGTAATCATAAAAGAAATGGCCAATTTGCTCCACAGTAAACAAAGCTCCTGTCCCCATAACAGTTAAATCATCATCATGAGAGTTATATTTCGAGGCACCTCATCTATATCCTCCCCTCCTTAGTTTGAGAACCAACATACAGCATCTCTGGGAGAAAAGAGCAGCTGTGATACTGGTATTGATTGGATCATGGGGAGCAATCCTAAAAGGGCTGAGAAAACATCTGAATGAAATTGACATTTGTAAAATCAAGCTAGAGTAGTTGCAGAGAGTAGCATGGCTAGGTACCAGCCATATTAGCTCACTGACTCTTAGGTCCAGGGCTAGGACCTGAGCACCAGGGTTTCAAAACTCCAATTCAAACACCTGATGTGCACCTTTGATGAGAAGGAGAAGTAAATTCTTACTTATGGTGACCCTTTGCAAGGTTTTCTAGAAATGCTCAGAAGTGGTTTACCATTTCTTTCTTCTGGTGACATTCTGGGACTATGCAGTTTGCTCATGGCATCATAGCTGGCTCTTCTGGGATGCAGGGTGCAAAACTGGATTCCCACTCTATGACTCTACAGTCATAGAGCTATCCATCCAGCCCAACACATATGTACATGAATTATTCAAATCACATCTTTCTGCCTTTCAATATAAAATTTTAAATGTTGGTTACAGAATCATTTCAAAACAATGTAAGTACAGTTGTTGTTGTTTTTTTACCTCAGAAGAACTTCTACTATAACATGAAGAATGTAACTTCAGATAAAAGTTGTAATGAAAACATAAGGACAATAAATACACTAGCTGTTATTGAACCAACAAAGAGAATGATAGGAGAACAAAATGGTTTTAAATTGCCACCTACAAGATAACAAGCTTGGCATTGTGTATGGATACAGTAAAGTAATTCCACAGACAGTGTCTCAGTGTAAAAAAGACTAGATAAGAAAAGATGGACTTACACATTCCTTTATAGAAAAATAAGGTATGACTGCCCAAATTATAGTGGCCTTTTGAATAGCTCCAAGTGGAGACAGGGGTTCATAAGATTAACCTATTAGCCTACCTATACTGTGACTTCAACAAATGTCTCTTTATGAAATATGAGAGATAAATTACCTGTAAAGTAGTTATAAAACTTCAGTGCATCTTAATTTTGAGAATGGGGAAATTAGACCTCAGCTTTATTGCCTAAATGTAGAAACTGAAGAAGAATTTGAGTTGGAGCCTGAAGAATGATAATATAAGAAGGCTGCCATCAAAACAGTGAATACTTAACCTAAGTGCACTTGACAATTAACAAAAATTACAATAATATCAAGTAGAAATTGGAAAGTGATCCCACATAATTTGCCATAGTTTTCCAAGCATTATCTCTTGAACAAATACATTTGGTGCTTTAAGCTTCCTTGTTGCTCTATAAATATGTACATTTAAATATGGCTTCCATGCAAAAAGTTTAATTAGTTCTCTTCTTAAAAGTTTCCAGGTAACTCTGCCCCTCTACCTCGACTTCTACAAAGCAGTTCCAAATGGAGAAGATAAAAAAAGCTTTTGTAATTGCTATTAAACCCAAGAAGTTGATGGATCCTACATTTCACTTTGAAATTATGTTCTTCTTATGAACTGCTTATTAGGCAATTATATGTGCTGTTTAAGCTAGAAATGTCTGGGAAGGGAGAGAGCAAGTTTAAAAGAAACTCAGTGGTGGTACTGACTAAAAGGCAGTTTGTGCTGCAAGGTTGTCAGATGGGGTTTAGAATAATGGGACACACAAGCAATCAGCATGAGCTGCCAAGAACACTTTCCCCCATGTTTTATTCCAAGGAGACCTGATTAAGTAAAATATTGTGCTTATTACTTTTGAATGAATAATAACCTTGATCTGGTCAGGAAGAGAATTGCTTCTGCCACTGCAATTTCAATCATCTCATAAAGTGTAACATCTGCTCAAGATGTTTTAAAAAATGTGTTTCTGAGCTCTGGATAGGAATATGGTTGCTGTTATAGCAAACCAGCCAGCCAAATATTCTAGAGTCCTTCAGAGCAAGAAAAGAAAAAACACCCAAAACCAAAAAAAACCCCTGAACTGCAGAGAAGCAGCACCACAAATATGGCTAAAATGCAGGGATTTAAAAGCTGACATTTGAGAGCTAAGCACTCCAAAACTTGTGCACAAAACTGTAGAACAACAACAATATTGTGCAAGTCTGTTGGTTGTTTTGTCATCACATTTTGTCTGGCTGACTGGCTGGTTCAAAACTTTAACTTTTCAGTTGAGTTTACAATGGATATTTGTGGATTTCAGAAGCACATTTTTTAAAAAATCAACTAAGACAAAATTCTTACACAACCCAAGATGCTGTTTAGACTGTTGGCATTCAACTGTACCTTTGAAGCCCTGTCTTAGATTATTCCCTGCCTTTGGAGAGTATTTAACTGCAGGGGTTCTCCTGGAAGGGAAAAGAGTCATTGTCAAATTGACAGAAGCACAGCAAGAATGCTATGCAGTCCTTCTATGAGCAGCATTCACAGGTAAATGATAGCTGTAAAATCCAGACACACCAAGATACAACAACTTTCTCCTCAAAAATGGAAAGAAAAGGGAAATATCCAATCAAAATTGTCCTTCAAGAACAACAACAACAAAAATTAAGTTTCACATGACATTTCTCACTTTGGACTACACTTTAGTTGCCATTAGCTACTTTTACTCTGTGAGTGATCATAAATTAATGAAGCAATGATAGAAATAAACTTAGGCCCAACCAAATGAGCAAACCCATGAGCACCAAGCGAGGAGAATGCAGGTTGCCTCCAGCATCATATGCTTGATGGATCCTGGAATGACAGCCAACGGATAACACCTTGCTGCTGTTGCACATTTTGTCTGCATGAATTAGTAATCATGTGAGGAACAAACAGGTGTCCTTGGCCTGGTTTGGGCATAGTTTACAGTACCTAGGGCCAGGTTGTCAGAAGGTGCAAATCAACATTGCTTGATAAATCAAGGCACATTTGAGGTGGAAGAGACAGAGAGAAGCACAGCATATAGTCTGCCTTTTTATCTTTACACATGACAGTGTTGTGGAAGCAGGTGCCAGGCAAAAGTTGGCAAGTGTAGCTGGTCTTTTGGGCCAAAGTGGAAGAAAAACACAGAAGGACAAGTGCCTCATTAGCAAAACAAGGGAGCTGCTTTGTCTCTAGAGCCTTGGTTCCCAGTGTTGGACACACGCCCCATGATGGGTGGGTTGATTTTTAAGGAGGGCAATTCAAAGCTTGTTTAGACCAAGTTAATGGGCTTTTAGGCTTCCTCCACATGAATAGAGTTCACTGTTTTGAATAATAAGAATTATATGTGGGGGTGGGGGAAAATGAGGATTTTAAACATGCTTAGGTGGAGCATTGGCCCAAAAAAGGTTGGGAACCACTGGTCTAGAGCTTTTTGAGAAGTGCCTCTAAAAATGGATATATTTGTTCCTTAATCTGGAGCACTGGGGATAGAAGGAAAGGTTTGTTTTGCAAAGAACTGGGAATATCAACCACCACCACACTGAAACCTTGAAACTTTTCCTTGAGATTTTCTTCTCCACTGCAGTGATAAATGACAGTCATTTTTAGAAATGTTTGGCATCACGTCCATCAGCAGGAATTCACAAATGTGTTCAAGCATCGTAATTTGTTTTCTTCTTTAGCAGGAAAACATGAAGGCAGATCTACTTTCAAAAGTTTTTGGAACAGTAGCCATGTTAGTCTGTGGTTCAGGCATATCAGAAAACAAAACAAAATAAACAAAACAAAATAAAAAACACTGTAGCACTTTAAAGACTAACTGCTATATTTTTATTGTTAGCTTTCGTGGATCAAGTCCACTTCTTCAGACAAAGAGTGAAACTTACAGGCATGGTTTTTATACATCAAATTCAGGGGTCAAAGGGAGAAGGGTGTGCTCAAGCAAAATGACAGACAAGCAAGCACAACAATACAGCTTCCCACAGTCATCAGCAACAATAGATTATTCAGATTAGCTCTAAATGTCTCCCTTTCAATTTCAAAGGTGCTGAGAGAAAGCCTATTCTGGTCTCCGATCAACCTTTGACCTGCATGTCAGAAAACAAACAAAAATACAGGAAGTAACCTGTTACTTCATGTTTTGCTAAAGAGAATTGGCAGGAAGGTTGTAATATAATATATAAAATATCTAGCAGCATATAGAAATCTGTGTATCAAATTGGATAATGTCCCAGAAACCCTTCACTAATATTTAATCCCCTGTGATGGGTGTCTAACAGATGGATGTATTTAATTTCTGCTGTCTCCCTTTCAATCCTAGTTTTGTAATTTCTCTGTTCCAGAATTGTAACTTTCAGGTCTTGGATAGAGTGTCCAGTTAGATTGAAGTGGTTTGAGACAGGTTTCTCTGTGTTGCCATTCCAGATGACTTATTTGTGTCCATTAATTCTTTTGCATAAAGATTGTCCTATATAAAGCACAGATGGATCTTGTAGTAGATCACTCCTGGGTATTCATCTAGCAAATGGTACAGTGTTTTTTATTTTGTTTTGTTTATTTTATTTTGTTTTCTGATATGCCTGAACCACAGACTAACATGGTTACTATTCCAAAAAATTCAAGTGGCTAAGACACTGACTGGAAGGCAGCAGGTCAGCAATTCAATACGCGAATACTGCAGGATGGAATGAGTTCCCGTCATTGTCTCAGCTCCTGCCAACCTAGCAGTTTGAAAGTGGTGGGAAGATAAACAGTGTTCTGTGTGCTCCAGTGTCTAGTCATGCCTGCCACATGACCACGGAAACATCTGCAAACGCAGACAGCACTGGCTCTTCAGCTATGAAACAGAAATGAGCACTGAACCCTAGAGCCAGATATGACTGGCTTTCGAGCAAGGGTGACCTTTACCTTAACTTTACTAGTTGAGAAATAACCACATAAATATTGCCTGTTACATCTCTGATTGTCAGAATCTGTCCCATTAAACAAACTCTGTTTTCCTGAAACAGTTGCATTGTATAAAATGTTTTGTCTCTATACACAAGCTGAGTTCACTTTATTCTGTCAGTTTACAGGTTGTACATGCTATCTGATTATGTTAGAACTGTCATTCAGGGCTGTCATTATAATCTGGATTGTTTTGTTAGTTCAGTTGCTGTTAGACACATTATTTTCAGTATGCTAAGTGGCCTGACCTAGATTTGATTGCCTACC
Organism: Furcifer pardalis; assembly: GCA_030440675.1. Taxonomy (NCBI): domain Eukaryota; kingdom Metazoa; phylum Chordata; class Lepidosauria; order Squamata; family Chamaeleonidae; genus Furcifer; species Furcifer pardalis. The sequence continues at coordinate 130,450,723 of CP126894.1, forward strand.
TGTGACTCATTATTTAAATTAACTGAAAGATCTGCATCAGGCATTCCAGTCTTCTTTCTTTGAATTAAATGGCCCACTCAGCCCTCCACTCCAAATGACAGATAGTTTCAATGGCTGATGCCTGTCAAAGAGGTAAAAAACCAACAACTTAAATCTTTGTGTTTAAATCTTGTTTTTCATTTGCCAGTTTTCATGTTTACCCTCTCATTCTGACTCCTTTTAGCTTCTTCTGTAATACAGTACTTCTTCAGCTGCTATATCCATTCTGGATATTGGCTATCATCATGACAATACTCTTCCTGTTCTTAACTCCTCGGAAGAGTTCTTCCATCTACGTCCAGGGCCTCTCTTCCCAGGGATCATTCCTTACAGAGCAAGTATTATTTATTTATTTATTTATTTATTTATTTATTTATTTAGATTTAATATCCCGCCCCAATCAGGCGAACCCGACTCTGGGCGGCTTACAAACATCGGAGTTAAAAGCACAATCAGGAATACAGAATCCTATAATTATAAAACAAACTGAGCAATCCCCTCCTACCTAGGCACATTACACTTTAGTTTAAAACTAACTTTAAAATTCCATCTGTAATCTATAAAATACTAAAAAGAATTTAAAACTTTAAGATTTTAAGAGTTAAAGGGATTAAAACAGCGAGGAGCAAGGAGGGTGGCTGTCTGATCAGATCAGCCACCTAACATGGGATCCCACATTCCTGGATCCCCAAACTTGCTCTGCCAGCCATGTTTTTAGGCCCTTCCGGAAGGGCAGGAGCTCTGTCTGTAAGCGTAGTTCTGTTGGCAGGAGGTTCCAAAGGGCCGGGGCAGACACAGATAAGGCCCTCCTCCTAGTGTTAGAGAGATGCACCTCTCTAGCCGATGGAATGACAAGAGAGCCTCTCCAGTCCACTCTGGTGGGACGGACCGATGTTCTTGGGGTGACACGGTCTCTTAAGTATCCTGGCCCACTACCATATAGGGCTTTAAAGGTAATAACCAGTACCTTGAATTGCACCCGGAGACATACTGGTAACCAGTGCAGCTGCCGGAGCAGAGGTGAGGCGCGAGCATAACGCCCGCACCCCATCACCACCCGAGCTGCTGCATTCTGGACCAGCTGTAACCTCCGAATGGTCATCAAGGGCAGCCCCATGTAGAGCGCATTACAGTAATCAAGTCTGGAGGTGACCAAAGCATGTGTGATCATGAGCAAGTCATCCCGATCTAGGAGTGGGCGTAACTGGCGTATTACATGAAGTTGTGCAAAAGCCCTCCTGGCCACGACTGCCACCTGCTCTTCGAACAGTAGTTGTGAGTCCAGGAGGACCCCCAGATTACGCACCGGGTCTGAGGTACCCCGTATTGGAGCAACCTAGGACTAGACTTCTCATTCTCCAACCACACCGACTGGGTCCTGCCCTTCAGAAATTAGGAAAACCAAGCCAGTACAGTGCCCTGGATCCCCATCCTTGGAGCCTACCCAGAAGGATACCATGATCAATGGTATCGAAGGCCGCTGAGAGATTGAGAAGTGCCAAGACAGACAGGTGACCTCCATCCTGCTCTCTCCAGAGGTCATCCACCAATGCAACCAGTGCAGTTTCGGTACCATATCCGGGCTTGAATCCTGACTGAAAAGGGTCCAGATAATCCGGTTCATCCAGGGCTTCCTGTAGCTGCTGCGCCACTGCCTTCTCCACGACCTTACCCAAAAAGGGTAGGTTGGATACTGGTCGGTAGTTAGCAAGTACCGTAGGGCCGAGGGACAGCTTTTTCAGGAGGGGACGCACCAAAGCATGTTTTAAGGGTGCTGGAAAACACCCCTCCCTCAAAGATGAATTTATGATCGCCTCGACCCAACCGCCTGACACCGCCACAGATGCTTTGACTAGCCAGGCAGGGCATGGATCTAATTCACAGGCAGTGGCACGAACAGATCCAAGTAGCCTGTCCACTTCCTCAGGGCCAACTGGATTAAACTGATCCCAGATAACATGGCCAGACTGTGCTCCGGTCAACCCCAGCTCTATGCATTCCACGCCGGGATTAAACTTTGAGCGGATCTGAGTGATTTTCTCCACCAGATAATCAGAAAAAGCCTCAGCCGATTCCTGCCAACTAGGGCCCGGCCCCCCTCTACCAAGGAGGGACCTGGTCACCCGGAACAAGGTCGCTGGGCGATTATCAGCAGAGGCAATGAGGGTGGTGAAATATTGTCATTTCACCACCCCATCGCCGCTAGGTAGGCTTTAATAGCTGCTCTAACCAGTGTTCGATCAGACTCACTCCGGATCTTCACCCAGCGGCGCTCTAGACGTCTCTTTGCCGCTTGAGCTCCCTTAGTTCTTCAGTAAACCAGGGGGCAGATCGATGCCCGCAGGCATCGATACCCCAGGAGTATTCAATACTTTCTGTTGTTCCTCATAATATGATCAAGGTAGTCTGTAATACTAGTCACAGGCAATTGCAGGAGTTGTCAACCTTTTAAAGCCAGGGGCCAGGTCACACTCCCTCAGATAGCTTTGGGGGCTGGACAGCCATTTTGCCCTTTCTCAACCACATGGCACTTTCCGGCAGGTAGAAGCAGTGAGGGGCAACATAAAATGGTGCTGCAGGCCATATCCGGCCTGCAGACCATAGATTGAGAATACCTGGACAATTGTGTCTCACTTTATAATGTTTCTGTTTTAATAGAGAGTTTATATATTAGGTACCTGGAGATGTCAAAGGATGTGAACACCTAATGCAGAATTTATGGCCACAACCCTCACCTCTTAAGGTTGATGGTTGGGAATTATTCAGGTGCAGGTCTGCAATTATTCTGGCCACACCCAGCTAGGCAGAAAACTGCCACTGCACACCAAGAGTCCACTGATGGACCCAACAGTAATATCAGCTCTGCAGCTTTTGTAGCAACTTGCAGCTTTCAGTGGTAGGTGGGGAATGATTACAAAGCTTGGTCTGGCTGGAAAAAATGCCACAAATCTCCCCTTCAATACTATCATACCTTTACCATTAAGTTAGTTGATTAGATTTGAGTTTGCTTGCCTTCAGACATTATCAGGCATTTATTTTGTTGCTTGGATGTACAATGCCCAGAGTGGGAAATATCTCAGATTTTAGGTTGGTAAGCATGAGATATCTATTTAACATACACATGGCTTTGTAAAGTATTCTGGATTCAATGTACATGGTTGATGTAAAGCTTATCAGGATAACAAGTAAGATCTGCCATAAAATGTAGCAGTACAGAGTGTTCTGTTCAAGGTTCTAACCATTTACTTTCCTTCTTCCTCCATCATTTTTTTTATCTCCTCCAAGTTAACAGTGATTCAGTACAGCATGGCCAATGAGCAGACTCAATATTTTTGGGTTATTCCTTGGTCAAACAGATCTACATATCACCTTCTGAAAACTTTGGGCTATTTTTATGGTAGCCTGGGGACACATATCTGGAGAAAGAGTTTGTCCTTTTGTTGTTGTTGTTCAGTCGCACAGTCGATTCCGACCCTCTGCGACCCCATGGACCATTGCCCGCCAGGCACTCCTGTTCTCCACCATCCCCCTCAACTCGCTGAGCTCTGTGCCCATTGTCTCCACAATACCATCTAACCATCTCATTTTTGGCCGCCCCCTTTTTCTTTTGCCCTCCACCTTTCCCAGCATCAAGGCCTTCTCAAGCGAATCCTCTCTTCTCATTTGATGTCCAAAGTACCTTAGTTTCATCTTTACAATTTAACTTTCTAAGGAGCATTCTGGGTTGATTTCTTCTAAGATTGACCTATTTGTTCTCCTTGCTGTCCAGGGGACTCTCAAAACTCTCCTCCAACACCACATCTCAAAGGCATCTATTCTTCTGCGCTCAGCTTTCCTAATGGTCCAGCTCTCACAACCATACATTGCCACAGGGAATACCATTGCTTTGACAATACGAATTTTTGTTTTCAATATGATGTCTCTACTTTTCATTATGCTCCCCAGGTTTCTCATTGCTTGCCTCCCACGAATCAAACACCTTTTTATTTCATGGCTGCAATCCCCATCTGAAGTGAGTTTTGATCCCAAGAAAGTAAAATCTGTCACTGCTTCTACTTCTTCCCCATCTATTTTCCATGGACTGATAGGGCCTGTTGCCATGTTCTTGGTTTTCTTGATATTGAGTCTCAAGCCAGCTTTTTCACTTTCTTCTTTCAACCTAATCAGGAGCTTCTTTAGATCCTCCTCACTTTCAGCCATTAGGATGGTATCATCTGCATATCTCAAATTGTTGATGTTTCTCCCAGCAATTTTTATCCCAAATTGTGATTCCTCCATCCCTGCATTGCGCATTATGTGCTCTGTGTATAAGTTGAATAAGCAAGGTGACAAAATGCAGCCTTGTCTTACTCCTTTTCCTATTCCAAACCACTCCGTCATTCCGTATTCTGTCCTAACTGTTGCTTCTTGCTTCATGTACAAGTTTCTCATGAGGCATATAAGGTGTTCTGGGATTCCCATCTCTTTAATTACTTGCCACATTTTGTTGTGGTCTACACAATCAAAGGCCTTATATGCCATATATGTAAAGTTTCAAAAAAACACAAAACACTTGAAATGCAGCATGTATGTTTAATAGTAAGCATAGTTATTTCACCAGACTGGCCAGGTTATCCTGCTATTGTAATAGAGTAGACCAGACTGCCAGTGACTCAACGCTGAGCATCAGGCAGCGGTTAACTTACCTGACCGCCCTGAGGACTAGCGGCCTTGGCGAAGTCTACAGGGAAGGGTGATGGTCCCCAAGTGATTAAATCCCACTTGAATTGATCTTGATGGAGGGCAGCAGCTTCAAAAGGACTCAGGACCAGAAAGTGACTCATGGAGCTAGACTCACGGGGAGCTGGATTACTGATACTGGTTTCATGCTGCGATGCAGAAGGCAGATGAAAAGCCATGGCATTATATTCACAGGACAGTCTTTATGGCTGATAACCATGATGATTGTCAATATTTGGAATTGGATATAGCACAGAAGAATAATAATTATCTCACACAGGTCATTCATATAACGAAAAGGATTGCTTTTCCCATTTTAGACAGCCTTTTTCCTCATTGTCAAACAGCAATAGCAATTACACTTATACACCACCCCATAGCACTTAGTGTAGTCTCTAGGGCCTAGGCAATTCACAAGGTAATTAGCATTTTGCCCCCAGATGCTGGGTACTCATTTTACCAAACTTGGAAGGATGGAAGGATGAGTATATCTTGTTCCCTGTCAGGATCAAACTCACAACATTTTGACTGCAGTATATCATTTTAACACAACCAGGGCTCAAAATGGTAACATGATATTATGTGCCAGTATCCATCACTCTCTGCCACACTTTCAGAGATACAGTAATACCTTGGATAATGTTTACCTCGGATAATGCTAAAATCACATAACATTATCTGGGGAGGAGAATTGGATCAAATAACGTTAAGGTCCTATGGGATGGATCGGATAAAAACCGCTAAAGTCTGTGCAGTTACAATGTATCTCTATGGAGCTTTAAGGTTATCCGATCCATCCCATAGGATTTTAACATGGATCGGATAACACTAAAAATCGGATAACACCAAGACTTGTGGAACCAAGTCTTAGCGTTATCCGAGGTATTACTGTATTCGTGTTCTGCTACTGAAAATACTGCCCAACATGAAAACAAGATAAACTGATAATGATGTGTGATCTGCATTCTGTCACAGTTGTGGGTGATTTCAAAATGGATGGATAGGGTTTATTTTTGTATTTATGAGGAGTACATCTTGCGACTAAAATGCTTTTTAAAAATGTGGCAAAGACCATCACACAAGGACACCACCTACTTAGAGCTGAGAAGACATTTCTTCATGGCATTAGGTTTAGAAAGAATGGAAACTATAGTGGTTGTGGTAAACATTACTGTGTTAACTCACTGAACCTTGAGAGACTGACCTTTATGCATTGATGTATAGGGTTGTACAACCAATGTTTATTAACAGCGTAATTTGTAACCCAAAATACAAACACTTGTTTGTTGCTATTACTAAGATGGCTAGCTGTAGTTAGAAGTGCTATACTTTTATTGTGGTTTTTTCTTAAAACAAATTCACTCATATGAATATGTGTCTATTTTTGGTAATCACTGGCAAAGACCTCTAGAACTGTATTACAATAGTATTGAAAGAAAGATATCAGTGCCCTTTAATTAACAGACTATGTTCTCATCTCAGGATCAAGTGAAATGCTAAAACAAATTAATATGTCCAATGACTGCTATGAGTTTCTGAAGGATTAGTAATCAGGCTTACATTTGGTCCCATTCTAGGGTCCAATCATAAAACAAAGTACAGTAATACCTCAGATAACGTTCACCTCAGATAACGCTAAAATCACATAACGTTAAGTAATCTGGGGAGGAGAATTGGATCGAATAACATTAAGGTCCTATGGGATGGATCGGATAACAACCGTTAAAGCCTGTGCGGTTACAATGTATCTCTATGGAGCTTTAACGTTATCCAATCCATCCCATAGGATTTTAACATGGATCAGATAACACTAAAAATCGGATAACACTGAGACTTGTGGAACCGAGTCTTAACGTTATCCGAGGTATTACTGTACAGTCAAACCTCGCATAAAGAGCGCCCCGCTTAAAGAGTAACTCACTTAAAGAGCAGAATTTCTCTGAATGTTTGCTTCGCTTAACAGAAAACCAACCAAAAACTCATTTAACAAATAAATTGGGGTTCACAACCCCCCCCCCGGCCAGAAGTCACAATTGGTCACTTACAATGGTGTTTCACTTAAAGAGCAAACTCACTTAAAGAGCAATCCTGTGGAACACATTATGCTCTTTAAGCGAGGTACAACTGTACAACAAATGCAAAATACATAGGTGAGGAAAATCACAGTTTTATGCAAAACAGATGCCATTGAAAAACTTGAGGGAACATGTCTGTAGAGAACATGGTGTTAAGAGTCTAATCTGACCTTCAGACTAATATATTCGTAATCAACCTCTACATATGAAATCAGCAAAGTTAGAAACTGAAATGAAGCTCCCTTCCATTGATTGTGTCTCAGAATCTTTCTTCTTGTCCTCATTTTGTTGCCAAGACAAAGTGCTCCACACATATTGCATTTAAGTAGTATATGATTTAAGAAGAGCTATAATCATTATGCTGTTAATGCATTGCCCTAGAATTGCCATCATTAACTTTGCATCTGGCTGACAGTTGTCTTGCCTCCACAAGGTCAGCTGTTAAAATGTGGCCACCACTCTAGTTTCTAGACATGTTTGTCTTGCGCTGGTTGGCAGCAACTTCTCTGGATTTTCTTTTTTTATGGCAATAACTACAGACCTTCTGTGACTGCCTAGAAGGTTGCTCATCTTCCTCCCCCCCCCCAACCCTTTACTCTCCTGGTTGTAGCTTGACAGGTTTTAGCAAGGTTGGAAGAGTTCATCTTGTTTACTGTGCCATAAAAATTATTTCATTTTTAATGTATTCAGACAGAACGTATGCTATAAAATTGTATGCACGGTTAGCTTGATAGCTCTCTCTCCTGCCTCTCCTCCCCCCATAACCACTCTTCTTCTGAACTTGTTAACAAGGTACTGGGGGGAAAATTAGCACTGATGTTTTGTCAGAAAGGATAGAATTAATGAAAAGTCTCCTTTATATCTGACACTTCAAAGGATGACATGGCATGAAGAATAATAATTTGGCACCTATAGATATCTTATTTGTCTTAGGTAAACAAAGCGGTACATTTGATTAAACTTCATGACTGCATTAATCTCAACATAACGCAAACAGACTTACTAAGGAAGACCAGAAACCCTTCCACAGCAAGGCTAGGCATCCTGAAATCAATGGTGATTCTTCACAGAATTTTGGGTGGAATGTATTTCACTGGAGATGTAGTACTGAGTTCAGATAAACCAAAATGTGGTAGGCAAGTGATTAGAACCACGATGCATGTTAATTCTGTAAAGCACTCAGGGATTCCATAGCACTTGGCCAGATAAATACAGTGGTCATTTTACAATACTTTACTGCTGACAATATTTCTTTTTCTTTTTTTAATGGAAAATGAGATTTAAAAGCCAACAAAATGATTTAACATGCCATTTATGTTTACAAAGCAATAGCTGCATATAATAAAAGCTACTGGGGTTTTTTGAGGGTAGTAATTTTTTCACTCAATCTTTTGGCAGTCAGTAAAATTTTGACATAAATGTCACATTTCAATACTAAGAAAAAGGTGAAACTGTTCTTTTTCTACTGGGAAAACATATTTCTCTTTGCTGTGTTGCAATGTATATACCACACAGATTCCCCCCCCCCCAAAAAAAAAAAACAACAACCCGCATCTCCCCTGGCTAGGAAGGAATTCTTCAAGTAGTTTACCATGATAACCACTATTTCCGAATGAATCATGGGTGCATACCCAGGCAGCAGAAACAGGAGGGGGGGGGAAGCTTTAGGGTAAAATTAGACATTATATCTAGCTTGTTATCAGAAATGGAAAATCCTTAGTGGCAGATTGTGTGTATCACAGAAGAAGCTTCTCTCATGTTTGAATATCTACAGCTTGGAATGCTTCAGCAATTTAAGCACAGGATTGTTTTAGTTGCTGATTTCTCAAGCACGTAAGATTTCCTCAGGGGTCTCCTACTTTTTCATGTCGGGAGGATTCAGTTGAAATTTCTTCTACATGGTAAGTTATGTTTCCTAGTTGTAAAGATGGAGTCATGTCTGTAGGTGGTGTTTTGGTGACTAGTTGGCCCATGATGTTCAAAACCTGGAGAACTAACACCCACCCACCATAGAAATACAGATGTTAAAATTGGGATTAAATGCATTATAATATAAAAATTAAAATTAAAACTCTTTAAAATATTTGATTAAACATACTAACTGTATCATCTTTACTCTTACAACAGGCTGACTATATGGACTGCTTCTGCCTTGACATGTTACCAAGTCTCCAAAGTTTAACTGAAATTCAGATCTCAGAAGATTAAGTTTTCTACATCTTGGGAAGTAGGAATGGTTTGTACTAATTATATTGCATTTCACTCTTTGATTAACTAGGGGAGAAGGGGTGTAAAAGATAACAATGGAGGTTCACTTTATTATGTGAATCTGTTGATTATCACATTAACCCTGTTTGAGTTCCCTTTTGCAGTGGGGAGAAGAGAGGGATGACTTCAGACATAACTGGTATCAATAGGGTTCTGCATACTAAATGTAGAGAACTTTGTGGATGCTGGAAACCATGCTGTTTTCAAAAGTTACCATTACTGCAGCTAGACAGAGAAGTACCATGGATCTGAGTGAAGGGTTTTGATCAGCTTAGTCAACTATCAAATAAATTCTACAGCATGGTTATTTTTTTTTCTTTTAAAACACCTGCATCACACACACACTCCCTCCAACAACTGCAGAATGAAACATTAATTCTAAGCTTCTTATGCCAAACTCTGTGACTCCAGACTGTGTTTACATTAGGAGGGCTGACAGACTCGAGGAGAAAATGCTTTAAAAATTAAGCACAGCCATCAATGAATCTGCCTAGGCTTAACTTTAAAAAGAGAATAGGAAAAGAAAAATAAGAGGTTTCTTGCTTTCTGGCATTTAATAAAATATGGGTATAAGAATAAAAGCTATACAAAACTCTCATCTAAAGCAGTCAACTTTTTTAATACTGTTGATTATTTCTTTATGATGTAGATTGTGATTAACGAAACGTAACCTACTGTGTACTTTGGAGGATTTGAATAACATTTCATGCTGTACTGGTACACACATAAAGAATATAATTCTTATATATAATTTAGGTCTTTATACATCTTCTGAATGTTTTACTGACTAATGAGCTCTCATGCATTTCTTTGAGATCCTTACTGCACTAAGGGTGATGGAAAGGCTGAGACAGAGAAGAGTAAGCAGAGATTGAACAAGGATTAGAATGAGAAGAGAACAGAATTAAAATTTAGCAAATGGAAATGAAAGAATGGTTAGTTTCTGGCTAGCTTTGTCAATAGACAAAGCTTTCCCTTTCTTATAAAAGTATCATATTTTAATCTGACTGAAAAACCTTGAAAGTCCTCCATTTTCAATCACAAAATACTGTAACATACTGGGGACCCAGTCTTGCCCTTTTCTAACATGTCACAGAGTACCTACAGCTGGGCCTGTTCTCATTAAAAAAAATCAGTGGGAGTTTTGACATCTTCTTCAGTGGGGTAGGGTTTTCACCTTACTGGAGAAGTTCAGTACTGTTGCTGCAGGTGTACCTTGACCCCTGATGTTAGCAGAATTATTTTTTTTCAAAGGCTGTTAGTCATGTGGTTAAAATTAACACATGTTCTGTGAATGTTCAGGTTGCTCTCATATGAATAGAACACTTCTTTTTTATTATTATTATAATATTTAGGGGTTCATAGAAGTCAATGGAATAAAAACCCTTGTCCAGACTGTATCCTTTATGGGGTATCTCATGTTGCATGAAGTCAGTGCGAAAAACAGGCAAATCCTGACACTTAATAACACACCCCGTCTGTAAGAAATGTCCTAGCCAAGTTGTCTCCTTCATCACCTTATTTTCTCTGTGTTGGAACCTTTCAGGCTGAGGCTCATACGCAGTGGTGGGATGTCAAAAATTTTACTACTCCACCGTGACATCATCAATGTGGGCGGAGCTAACATCATGATGTTATGATGTGGGTGGGGCCAAAGGAAAAAAATTAAAAATACAAAATAATAAAATAAAAATAAGCACACACACACACACCTCAACCCACCGACCCACCCACCCATAACACAAACCCGTAAATAAATTAAATAAATAAATAAAATTTTAACATACATTAAAATACACCCACCCAGTCAAAGACGTATAAAATTAACAGTTCAAATTCTAACCAAGAACCTAAGAACTGTTAAGGTAACGTCTAAGTATATATGCAGTTTCTAGTAGAGTTATTTTTGGAGAGTTAGGTTGTTTAAGTCTGAGAAGTCCAAATTCCCAAATATCTAGGGAGTCCTTTAGGTATTGTTTCTGCAGCAGTAGTAGTGATATTTGATGCTAGTGCAGAAGATTCACTGCCAGCCCACACTGTTTAATATTTTTAAAAATGTTTTTATAAATTATTGTTTCTTAGCTCATAATACTGTTCATTTTAATATTGTAAGCCACTCTGGGTATTTCTGAGAAGAAAGGCAGAATGCAAATACTTTAATCAAAAATGTGATAATGACTATTAATACTTTTCCCACCACACAAATATGCTCTTATACTGTTGCTAGGAAAGCACATAAGAAGCAGCACTGCTACTTTACTTCCTGACTTTCTCCAAGATGTACAATTTGCCCAAAGGAATGAAGCTTCCAGATGTATTGCCAGCTGCTTTCCTCTGCTCCTGGCTTTTTGGCATGCCAACACTGCACAGCTGGTGATAGTGGGAGTAAGAAATTTACAGGAATTTTACAGGAACTGTCCAGTGGGCTGAACCTGATTTAGGTGACTCCTGAAATATTAAGCATAAATCCCAGTTGAGTATCCTATTTCCGCTGGAGTTCTGGCACCCCCTAAAAATGAATGAAAACTGGTATCCAGATTTTAAGTAACAGACAAACATTTTCTTCCTCTCTAGTGTTGTTTGTGCTGAGATTTGTTTATACATCTCGGGACCTAGTGAAGCACAGCAATTTTTGAAGGCCCCAGAACAAATGAGTAATCAGAAGATGATGTCCAGATGAGATGGCAATCAAAGTAATCTTGGACTGTAAAGATGCTCAGACAGTCTTGTGGACATTCCTCTAAAGAGTAAACCTGTTACTGAACAAAACAAGAATCCTGGTGGCGCAGTGGTTAAACTGCTGTACTGCAGACAATATGTTGCGAATTCAATCCTGGTGGGGATCAAGGCTGACCCATCCTTTCATCCTTCCAAGGATGGTAAAATGAGTACCCAGAATGTTAAGGACAAAATGCTAATTAACTTGCAAACCACCCAGAGAGTGAACTAATTGCTAAGGGATGTAACTGCTATTGTTATTGATTATTGGGCAGACTAATACAGTGGATCCATCACCACCCAACCACTACTTTTGAGAATGAATGATCAGATGGGGGGGCAAGGAAATTTTACCTAAGGGAAGGGGAAAGAGTAATTCACTCTAGGTTAGAACTTTACAACAGGCTTTTGACTACTATCAGAAAATTCCTATGCAGTGTAAGAGACAAATAATTCCAATATCTTCTGCACACTCGATGTCTATGCCAGAGAAATCTTGGTAATAACATTGATGGACAGCAGAATACAATCAATAAGATACTTGTAATTAATTAATTTTTTCTCCAATAATCAATGTATAAATCAGGGGTTCCCAACCTGATTTATACATCCCATCCAGCCCATTGCCACCTCTGCTGCATGTGGAAGTGGGCACATTTACACTAGTCATAAAACGTACCCGTGTGTGTGCAAATGCACCCACGGCTGTCATAAACACAGAAGAGGGCACATTTATGACACCTGTAAATGCACACAGCCCACTCAGTTGTCCAGGGGCATGGTCAGACCCATGACGTAAAAAGGTTTGCCACCCCTGGTATACAGGGCCATTGCCAGGGGGCGGCCAGCTTGGCTTTGCCCACCCTGAGTTAGCAGTTTGCCCACCCTCAAAATATTGTCCTGTCCACATCTAGAATCCTGGCTACGACCCTGTCACGAAACCAGCCGGCCCCCTCTGCTCTGGACCTCCTAAACCAAAGCCCCCAGAGGGCAAGCTGGCCGGCAATGCAGCTAAATTGCTTCTCTTCTGCAAGGAGGTTTAATAGGTAGCTTATTCAGAGGCTTGTGTGTGAATGCATTGCTTCTCTTACACTTTAGTCCAATAAAGAGATGTTGTTGCAGCAAACGTAGGTTTATTGATCAGGTATATTGATCAGGTTCATAAAGCATAGGTCAGTAGCATAAGACAGTCCAGCAAACAGAACAATAGTCCTAGGTAATCTAGGTAACCATGATGAAAACAAAAAGGAATAGTCCCCCAGGCAAAGATGTTAACCCATAGACATCCAAAAGTGAACTCCTTCTGCTCTCCCCAAGATGGGTATTCTGCAGTCAGGTGGGATACCCCCAACCAATCAGAAAGAGCTTTTAGTGAAACAGCAAATTCCCAAAACATGGGAACATGTTTACACATGTGTAGAGACCTATAGTCATAACAGGAGAAAACTCTGCAAGCTTAGAGATAAAGGTTACACTGAACTGAAAACAAGCTGTCTCGTGACACCCAGTCTTGTGAGACAAAGAAGGGAAATGATTTTTGAGGCCTAGTTAAGACCAGGTCCTCTCCAAGCTTGTATGAGATTTATAATTTAACAAGAGAGAACATATCTGGTTTCTTTTCTGGAATTGTACTGATTTTTTAGTTACTTTTGTAACAACAGAAGTGTGATTCATGGTATTGTATTTCACTTTAGACTGTAAGTAAATAAAGTGAAATACACTCAAAACATGTTTATATGATTTGCCATAAGAAAGCAGTGCTGGAAGAGAAGCCTGGCACATATTGGAAGAATAAATCCAGCCTTTCTTATAGGCATATCATTGTATATGATCCTGAACTGTCTTCTATGGGGCTGTCTTGTCAGAAGGTCTGTGGTCTCAGCCTAACTCAGAATTGTAGTTTACAGGGTGATAAGGAATCCTTTTCTATCCAGCATATTCCTTTCCAGAACATTTCCTGTGTGTGTATAGCAGATACCAAGAGTAGTAACAACAGCTATTGGTACCCAAGTGGATATTGTTCCTGTTACTTCTTACGCCCACAAGTGGCTATTCGTGAGAGAGCATTTTATGAGAGAAGCAGTAAGAATGAAATCTCTCCCCATATCCTCTGGTCCCAATCTAGATCTAGATCAAGACAGACATGCAGAGTAGAAGAGAGAACCAAACAAAATTAATGTATTAGGTGTAATATTTGGTCCACATAAGCACAGCTTCCCCCTTGACAAAAAAACTGTGAGGTTAATACCCAAATTGAACCTATTTTGCAAATTTCAGGCCACCATCTCAGGTTCTACTGCACAAGTGTTTCTTTCTGTATCTACCCTGTATATCAGTGTGCCTTCTTCTATCTCACCTCCATGCTTTTTAGTTGCCAGTTTGAACAGACATTCAGAACAAAATGTTTACCTCTAGTGAAATACAAAAGATACAATTTCAGTCCAGATTTGTCTTGGTTTGGTCCTGCCAAACAGGGGGAGTTTGTGCTCTAGCTGCCTTTAAAATGTGCACATGGGAGCATAATGGAAACCTATTGTGTGCACATAACCTGATATCAATTGCATCTAACACGTTTGAATATTATGTACAATAGAGGGCCCCATCCTCTTACTTGGTCCTCATTTCAGTCCTTGGTAGTGAGAAAGGAACATGTAAGTTAAGGAATATGATGTAGTAGCTTATTGGTTCAGATACTGAAGTTGAAGACTGGAAGGTCAACAGGTCAGAAGTTCAGGACCCGGGTGCTGTGCAATGGAGTGAGCTCCCATTGTCTGTCCCAGCTCCTGCCAAACTAGCATTTTGAAAGCAAGAAACTTCAAGTAGATAAATAGGTACCACTTTGGCAGGGAAGGTAAACAACATTCTGTGCACTATGGCATCTAGTCATGCCTGCCACATGACCATGGATATGTCTGAAGACTCTTTGGCTGCAATCTGAGATGAGCACCACCTCCTAGAGTCAGACACAACTAGCTTTTGAGCAAGGGAGACCTTTACTAGCAAGTATGAGTAGCTAAATATTATTTAGAAATGCAGAAATACTAGGAATGCTGATTAACGATAATTGCTTTATCATTTTTCATTAAGCTGACTGGTATCCTCTATGTAGAAGAAAACATATATCAAAAAGGTATGAATGTCCTTGCTTATATTCATTGCAAGAACAGAAACTGACCATAAATAGATATCTTTCTCTCTTCTGACGGTTTGTTCTCCATGCCAATTTGCCTGTAGTTAAACAATGTTGGCTCTGGTCTAAGGTTCTAATCTAAAATACAGTCTAAAGGTGTTTTTATGTCCACAGTCTGCATACTTCAAATGCATACAAAACATTGTTTACATGTGATTTGGTCAATCAGGGAATGTATTCAGGAATGGTGTATTTTAAAAAATACATGTAGATGTATAAATACCCAAGTTGTCTCCTAATTTCTCCCTCCCCCCACACTAAAAAAACTTTTATAAATATAGGCATATATTGAACATGAAGAAAGATACTATGCAGTTTTTGACTAGACAGATGCATGTATCCCTAATCTTGATGTAAGCAAAAAGAAAGAAAGAAATCCATGAAAAATCCCAGTAAAACAGGATGCTTTCCAGAGAACAATTGGAAACAAAGTGCTGTTGTGGGAGGGAAATGTGTGGCTGAAAACTGATGTGAACTTTGACAGACAGAAAAGAAAACCTGACCCAGGTTATGTGTACCCATTGTGTAAGAGCTTAAGACGACAGGGTCATGTAGCAATTTAATATAAAGGTTAGAGATTGCTTGATTTCTTCAAACTGATCCAATCATATTAAAATGATTTCTTTTTGGTCGGGGCTTCTTCTTCTTCACCTCCATCAGTCCTGGATGAAATGTTACAGACACTAAAGCAACCTTTCAGCTGTGGATCTGTATTTTACATTTCAGCCATCTGTGCAACTAGTAAATATAGTAAATATCCCCTTGCTGATAACATTGGGGTAAGAGATATTTTATATAAAGGTCACCCCTCATATCTGCTGGTTCAGAGATCTGAAGTTATCTACTTTTTGTCATCTTCTGTCACTTAAATAGTGGGGAGGAGGGAGCGAGCAAGTGAGAAGAGGCTTATAGGTAGACATGCAGCATGTTTCTCAGACTTTGAACTTAGATAGCTTATAAATATATTGTGCCATCATCAACTTCACAACAGTTATCTTTTATCTAAATCTTAGAGAAAGAATTTTACCTTTCATAAATCCTTTACCAATTTTTCTTCATTTGGGCACAAAACAGTAGTTTGAGTGGTTAGCATTCCCAAAATGCCTTACAAAATTATGCATTCCCAGAGTCCAAACCCTTTAAACTCTATTTGCAGATAATCCAATTAAAACCACATAAACATGTTTCACACCTTTCATGGGTTCAAAACACTCTGATCAACTGTAATCACTACAACAATCTCTGTTATGCGCCCTAGTTGGTATTATTTTCATCTATCGGTATACTGGAGATGTAAAGGATTGTTGGGGTGGGGGAAAGCAAGCTCAGCAAAAGCTTGTCTATGACCACAAACTGCATTCAGAGGAGATTTGAGATCCAAACTAATTCATAATAGAGACTATGACTGCACTATTGAATACTACAGGTCAATTCGACATTGTTTTTTTCTGATCACATGACACAAAAACCTCTTTGAATTGGTCCAATCCTTTTTGCTCCCAATGTGGCTTTTTTCCCCTCTTCTGCTTTTTCAAGCTAGAACAATTCAAACAGGCTTTCTCCCATGTGATCATTTGATTCCTTCTTGTAGAGATAGGGGGCATGTCTATGGGTGGTAATTTCAGGGATAAAAAGTAGTTGGAGTGTGATATTCAGGACCATTGGAATACCTGCCTCCATGTTCTTTCCCATGATTGTTCTCCATTTAAAAAAAATTACATATACAAAATTAGTGCTAGATCACTTTCTCACATGGATTGGTATACAAGTTTAAAGCTAGATCACCTCCTGTTGAGAGAAAAAATGATGGAAAAAAAAATAGAAACAACCCAGATGAAATTAAAGATGTTGCTATGGTATGTGGTATTTCTTTACATGGTAAGAATAACTTTGGAACTCAGCCACCTTTTCAGGAACACTGTAAAGCTAAATGATATGACAGAGAACCACAAAACAATTGGAAGAGGTTGGACCAAAGGAAGAAAGCTGGGCTGTATTGCAAATCATATTGCATCGAGTGTAAACAGTAAACTCTTTTATAAGAGTTCTCCCATAGAAACTTTAATAAAATTAGAGAAGCAACAAAGCAAAGCTCCAGAGGTAATCCTGCACTCTTCCTAATATCTTCTGAACATTTCCATGACAAAGCTTAAGATATAGTGTTACCCAGTCAGCAGACAATCACAAATATTCCCACCACCAATGTATAATCTCCACATTCTTATGCACCTTCCACATCAGGGGACAAAGAGTATAACTGTATCACTGATAGACATTTTAGGGCTCCTAAACAGAGTTGGGGAGGGGTAGTATCCTGCTGAGAAGCTACAAAGGAAGTGTAATAGGTGCACAAAAACTGAACTTTGCACAATTGGACTGTGCTCAAAACACTGAGGGGGCTTTCCGCATTCATTTAATTTGAACTTTAAAGGGTACCTCACCATGATGATCCAAACACAAAATAAGTAAAATAAAAACAAAACCGCAACCAATTTAATGATCATTTTTCTGTCCTTTGTAAAGGTAAAGATCACCCTTGGTCAAAAGCCAGTCGTATTGTAGTTGAAGAGCCAACACTATCTGCATCTGCAGACATTTCCGTGGGCATGTGGCAAGCATGCCTAGACATCAGAGTGTATGAAATGCTGTTTACCTTCCCACCAAAGTGGTCCCTATTTATCTACTTGCAATTTCCTGCTTTCAAACTGCTGGGTTGCCTTTTTTACATACCTGCAAATCTGCAGTCATATAGCCAGGATGACCACACAATTGCTTCAAAATCTTGCACAGGGAATGCACACATTCCAAAATCAATGTAATCACACCCATCCCATTCCTTTAAACTGAGGGGCCTATGACAGATCACTCCTCAGAGGTAAGCCTGGAAACAGCTGTGATACAAAGCAACATACAAAGCAAGTTCATGACACAATGTTGCAGGTGAGCAGGTCATCATGTATAAATTGGATTAAGGAAACACTCTGGCCTCCCAGCATCAGGGATCAGTGTCCTCCTAACAAAGGAGAACCTCTGCCCTGCTCATGGAGCTCAATGAAGAAGGAAGTCCATCTATTCCAAGTACTTTCACTGCAGTTCAACATTTAACAGCACTTTTATGGTAAAAGTTTTATCTCATAAGATCACAGGTAAGACACAACTTCCATACAGTTCCAGTACACACACACACACACACACACACACACACACACACACACACACACACACACCACTTAGGGGATATGGGGGCACCCTTTCTCCCTCACAGAAAAACAACAGTAAGTCTTTGATTCACAAAACCAGCATTGTGTTTGTTTAAGAAGGAGCTCCAAGTACTATTAAGCAAATACAGAAGTCAGTCATCACTAACGCTGGCTTCAGTGAAAAGGAAGTTTTATTACAAACTGGAGGGAGACAGAAAGAGGAAAGATGAGGTCTGTTACATTTAGCACAGGGGTCAGCAAACTTGGCTCTCCAGACATTCTTGGGCTTCAATTTCCAGAAGCCCGGATCAGCAGGTGTACTGGCTTTGGCTTCTGGTAATCGAAGTCAAAGAACACCTGAAGAGCCATGTTTGCTTCTTCCTTGTCTAGCCCATACATGAAACTGCCAACCCGAAGGCACCTTTTGGCGAGTTCATTCTTCAGTTCCTTTCACCCAACCTAGTGTGAGAAAGATTAGCTAGCAACACAAGGTTGCTGTTACC
Source organism: Furcifer pardalis (assembly GCA_030440675.1). NCBI lineage: Eukaryota > Metazoa > Chordata > Lepidosauria > Squamata > Chamaeleonidae > Furcifer > Furcifer pardalis. The sequence goes on from CP126894.1 coordinate 130,469,435, forward strand.
AGGGTATCCCCAATTGTGGTTCAAAAATACCACAATCTTCAAGGAGGTTCTTTTTGTTTACCTCAGCCATGTTTGCTGACCCCTGAGCTAGCAGATAGTCTGGAAAAAAGCTGTGCAAGGAAGTGAGGTTACACTATAGATTATCAGTCTTTGAAAAAAAAAAATCAGAGCAAACAGAAGAGGTAAGAATACTCCAGGAAACTCTTAACTACTTGTCTTTACCTGTGTGGTCCCCTAGCAACTCGCCTGTAAACATGGCTACACCTTATTTCTTTCTTTCCTACCTTGGTAAATAACTTCCCTTCTTCACTAGCCTTTCTTCTAAATAAGTGGTGCTCAGAGTGGTAGATCTTGATTGCATCCCTCTGAATTTCTGTCCAGTTGTTGTTAGGTTAATAAGCATCAATAATGGGGAAACCAAATTATTGGTCTACTTAGCTGCTTAGCATTTACAGCATTATCACTGTAATTGCGCATGTGCTTCCACTTTTCAGTGGAAAAATGGTAGACTTGTCAGCCAGAGATGACCAATAGTAGAATATGGGAAAGGTATATGGACAGCAAAAGAAGATAAGCATTTTGTTGTTGTTGTTGTTGTTGCCGCCTGTGCTTCATTCAGAGGACTTTCCAATCTCTCTTTCCTGATGCTTCTATGCAACTGAGTCAATCTGCTCCTATCCACAGGCGGGTTGTAACTGGGAGGCAGATAATTTGTCTTTCATGCTTCTCCTTTGGACTGTGTCCCTACACATTAAAGATGCTTCTCAGGCTTCACAAATGTGTGTGAAATCTCTTGATTGCATTTGCCCCCTTGTGTACACACTGTCCTTGACTGGCTTTTGTTATGCCATTTCAGCTAAGCTGGAAATGTTTAGAGTGCAACTTCACAGTTACTCTAAAAAAAAATTTCTCTGCAAAGGATGTGGTCAGACCTTAGTGCCATCTGCCAAACTGAGTACAGTGCACAAACAACATTTGACCTACACACTCCAAGTATGGGCTACTATGTCTATTCATTCAAATACTAAGTATGCTTTCTTTGTTATTTGAAGGCTTTTGCATACAAAGAGAGATCAAACAATGAAGACAGATACTCATGCACAGAGGCAGCAAACAATCCCAAAGGGACTAGCTCTTCCATTGTCATGGCTACTAGATACACAATGTCCAACTCCAAGTGCTAATTTCTCCTTTTTTCAATAGCAAGAACAAACCTCTGTAGGATGAATAAAAAAGAATGGCAGATTTTCCACAGCCTTTGTGTCACAATAGCTAAGGGGTTTCTTTAAGAAGAACAGGCTTCTGCATTTTGACATTTTTTGGCTTGGTCCTGCTGTTGAAGGCTAAATACAGAGAGATCATTTGTACATATCGAGGAGAAAGAATTGCTGGCACTGTTACTCATCAGTTACATTCCATGGTTAAAGAAAATCAGTAAGAATGACCTAGAAATTTCAGAGCATGTTAACCACATAATAGGCACAGTTACTTAGTCATGCTACAGCCAGTTTGGTGTGTCCATGTGCAATGAAAGGGGCATTGTATTAGTGCCCTACATTTAAGGATTTTAAAAAGCTAAGTGGTGCAGACACCCTGAACAACCTAGCATGGTACTCAGTTATAGCAATAAACCTCCCTTTGATCCAGTTTCTTAGACTACTCTATGGAACATAGATGGAAAACTACCTCTCACTTCCTGCCCTGGATACACTGAGCCAAACCATCTATGGAAATGACTCCTCCATATACATAGACCATATACATAGGATTACTCTGTTAATATAAACCTCTGTGCACTTGTATCAGAAATAATTCTCTCCAACTATCCTAGAAGTTACTTACAAACAGTCATGCAAAGAAAGGAACTGTCCATGTGAAACATTTAAAAAATTATATATGGCTGCAGTCCTTTCAACAGAGGAAAAACGTGTCCTATGTAGTTTGAAATATGTAGCTAATGGAATAAGTGTTGGCACTTTGGAGCTGTAATTCAATGTTGTGATTTCCAATAGGAAATTAAGGCTGGAGACATATAATAGGCCGTAAGAGAGGAGAGGATGATTTGCCAAAGACATTTGACTCTGTGCTAAAATTATTTTTAAAATGGTAATGCAAACACACGTTTGCAACCAAGTTTGGTCATTGCCAAGGCATATTTAGGACTGGGCTCAAATGTTTATAAGCTAACATTTGGATTTAAAAAATTCTTTTGGAATGGCAACATATTTCTCAAAACTCTTTTCATCACAATGTTTGTGCTTAATCATAGGCCCATTCAGTAGCTTGTTTAGTATTATTTTTAAGAATAAGCAGCAGCACCTTCTTATGCTGTGTGGTGCCTGTCTCCACCACTACAGCATATCAGGCAATGAGGCTCCTCATTTTTTTTCTTCAGCAGTAAGGTTTTACGGGGGCCAAAGATGCTGAAATTGATGACTAGAAGGTTAGCAGTTGAACAGTTCAAGAACTGAGTGCTGCATGATGGAGTGAGCTCCCGTCTGTCCCAGCTCCTGCCAACCTAGCAGTTCAAAAGCAAGAAATTGCAAGTAGATAAATAGGGACCACTTCAGAGGGAAGGTAAACAGCATTCCGTGCACTCTGGTGTTGAGGCATGTTTGCCACATGTCCACGGCAATGTCTGCAAATGCCGACAGTGCTGGCTCTTTGGCTATAAATAGAATTGAGCACTTAACCCTAGAGTTGGATATGAGTGGCTTTCAAGCAAGGGAGACCTTTACCTAAGGCTCTCCTCCTTTCTCATCCAGGCTTGGGAACAACAACGGCAGAGTTCTCTGAGCGGTCTGCACAGATTAAAACATAAATATGCTAAAAAACAAACACCATAGTCAGAAAATTAGATTTTGTCACTGTTTCACTGGGGAAACAACTCTCATTCTTAATGTGACATTACACTGTTAACTGTTTGAGCTCCTGCATTTTATAGAAGCCTGAAGTAAAAGGTAGAGAGACGCATGCATCAGGATCAGAAGCAAGGATGTTAAGTGATTGGCCTTCTGAAAATACAGTACGAATAAAGGAAATGAAGTGGGGAAGGGGAAAGAGTGAAAGAGAATGGCTATATGCATATTTGCTGGTCAACAGATCAATGAGTCACAGCAATCATTTGAACTTGCAGGGACAATGGAACCTAATAAGTTCCATTGACATCAATGGAGCATGCCCTGAACATATGCCAGCAAACTGCAGCTCTTGAAGTATAAATGCTGCTGCAAGTGGCAGGCCTTTTCTATCAAATTAGCTGTTCAGTAATGAAATAAATCCAGAATTCCTAGGCTCTACATTAATATCAAGGCTGATTATCCTTTGAATGGCATCCAGAAGCCAAGTTTGGGGTTGGTGCTAGGCGGTGAGGGTAAGAAGCAGAAGTATGAGGTTGACACCTGTGGATAGGACACATTAAGTGTCAGAACATACCAAGAGAAAGATTTAAGGAAGACTTTTCCTATATAGCCCTTCCTGTTAGGCACTGGGAGGCTTTTCTTGCCTAGAGCACAGATCCTCAAACTTGGCTCTCCAGGTGTTCTTTGACTTCAGTTACCAGAAGCCCAAGTCAGCACACCTGCTGATCAGGGTTACTGGGAATTTAAGTTCAAAAACAGCTGGAGTGCCAAGGTTCACCATCACTGGCGTAGAGGTATTATCCAGCCTCTCCCTTATGTGGCTTCTTGTTCACATGGAAGTTTGGATGTTTTTTTATGTGATTTTCCCAGTGTTTTTCGGGCATGTGTGCCTTTGTGTTTTATTTTTTAAAAAACAAACAAAACAAAAACCAGACTTTACTGCAAACACTTTCTCTTAATTTATATCTTCTTCTATGTACTTTTTCCTAATGTATATTTTCTGTATTCATTTTTCCCCAAGTATGCTCATTTTGAGTGCACTTTTTTATCTGAGCAGCAATATTCAGAAATGTGCAACAACCAAAGGACCGTGACAATTTAGTATGTTGAGAATATGTTGCTTTTTTAGTTTGGATTAAAAAGTGAACCACACAAATTTGAATCTTGGAGACCTATGTTGGCTGAACTTATCCTTGAGTTGTGCCATGAAGTGTATGTGCTGATGACATAGTTCTGTTTCCTGTTGCCACCTAAATTAAATGAGACTGTGGAAGAGTTGAACCACTATAGGAAGGTAGTAATAGTCTGAATTCTTCCATGTCTAGGCCAGACCTGAAACTGCCAAAATGAAGGCACCTTTTGTTTGAAACATTATTGAAGTGATAATCACCAGAGGGAGCACTTTCTAAGCAGATTAGCTGTAAAGCATACAGTGTTACCTCGCTTAAAGAGCATAATGCTGAGAACATCGCCCCCTCCTTTGGGCCCACACCAACAGCCTGAGGGAGAAGACGCCATGACCTGGCAGGCTTCTGAGGATCTCGCCCCTACCACCAGGCCCCCATCAATGGCCAGAGGGGAGTTAGTCTGTGTTCTGCTTTGGTTGTTTTGTGAGGTTGCATTTTATGATTGTTACTGTATTGTTGCTGTTTTGACTGTAAGCCGCCCTGAGTTGCCTCGGCGAGTGGGCGGCAATATAAATCTGAACAAATAAATAAATAAATAAAATTCCTCTGCTGTTTTGACTCAGGATGCTTCATTCCACAATGCTGCTGCATTTCTCTATGTGAGTCTTATGTCCAACACCGACTTTGCACAAAGAATGATTTGGCATCTGTGTAATTAGAAATATATTCAAGGGGGTAAAAACACATTTGTATGCAGTATGGTTTTGGAATTTTCAGTGAAGATTTATCAAAAGTATCAGGCTGGGTATTATGGATTTAATCCTCACACAGCCTAGGAGAGCGAGCAAGAGCGAAAGCTATGAGCCCATTTGTATTTTATAGCTGTAATCAACACAGTCCTATACCGATATATGCTAAAATATCAGGAGAATAAAGAAACACCCTGGCAGGTTTTCAGAATCTAAAGTAGTAGATACTAAGGATGAATACTTCAACCTCATATTCAAAATTCTACCAATATTAATTCTTGCTGTGGGGGCAATCCTACAAAAATGTTAATATTTCATGATTTGTAGTGTTTGTGACAGTGATAGTCACCAAGTACTTTAAACCATACCCATAAAGAAGGCAGTTGATCTGCTCACTGCTATTGTTTTCTCAATGCTAGCTTCAAATTCTATTTCTACACAGCCTCAAATGCATATGTATGGGTGGCCCATAGCCAGAAATATTGAGTTTGGCATGTTTTGAGTACAGGAAAGGAAAAGCTGAAGTGTGAATAGGCTCTAAATCATCCTCCATCCCAAAAATTAAGAATGAGGGTATGCAAGGCAATGACATCCAGGTGAGAGCAACTGCCTATCTTCCCTTGATCTGGAAGAAGAAACTACATAACAGATCAGAAAGCAAAACTGATACTCAGTTTCTTTACACCTTGAAAACTATGTAAATGTCACCATAAGTTGGAGGAACTTAATGACATATGACAACCATAATAAGCTCCAATTTAATTTGAAACCCCCCAATACCCATTAAATATGATAAATAACCTAATACAACAATACAGGTAGAAGCTATATTATTGTATTAGTTTATTTATTATATATGGCTAGCTGACTTATTGACCTGAAATCCTTAGAAGGTGGAGTATGTCCAGTACTGCCAGTCAAAAGGAGAGTGTAGCAGCTAGATATCACCTAATATTGGTGGAGGTTGCCCAAAACACAGATGGAAACCTGAACTGATGGAGATATTAACCTATGTTCTATACGTGTAATGGGAAATGAAGCACAGATATGTCACTTTCAAAGCTGTTTTGTTACTCAAGCAGGCTCACACAACCAGTGACATTCTTAACACTAACAAACACACTGAAACACAATCCCCACAGAACCCTAACATTAAATTCTTCATGAAATTGAGTCATGTTCCAGCCGTGTCTTCTATACACTTCTATTAGTTAGAATAATGGAAAAAGTAAAGACCTTGAAGTGACTTTGAAAGGTTTGATTAGTGGTTTCTCCTGCCATATTCCGTTTTCCACCCCAGCCCTAGTTTGCTTCTCCTTCAAAAGGCTGTGGCTCAAACTACAAGTTTATTTCCCAGAAGCCGCAAATTTATAATTTTTATTGGTCCCCTCAGGTCAAACTGAAGTTTGCACTCTGAATGTCTGAGCATATGTTCCTGACATTTCACTTCATTATTTTTAAAGAAGCCTCCAGTCCAGCCCAGCCCTGGAATCAAAAGAAAATCCAAGGACTCGATGAAATGCTTCTGAAGTGGGTTATTTAAAAATGAACACTCAGAAACACTATGAACCAACCACCAAGCATACTGAAATAGTAGCAGGTCCTCTAAAGCTCCAGCTTATTGCATTGATATGTCCATCCAACTAAAAGCTACATCTTCCAATAAAGCTGTACATCCCCCACCTTTTGATCAATGCTATCACAGATGGAGGAATAGCAGAGTGATCCTGCCATGGTTCCAGGGAGTCTAATTGTTTCAGGCATGATGCCTGATGCCTAGAATGCAAAGCCAGCCCTTGAGGTCAAGGACGGTTGTAAAATATGAAAGTTGCTGCATCTTCCCTCACTGAAGGAGCTGAGCCATTATCCCCCCCACCCCCAACTCTTTTGGTCATACTAGTAACTAGCAGTACTTCTGTGTGGTTGTACAAGCTTCTGTCCTTTAACAACAAGGCTTCAAGTTATGAGCTATATCTAATGCAGTTGTCTTTTGAGTAGCAGACACTACACTACACTACACTACACTACACTACACTACACTACACTACACTACACTACACTACACTACACTACACTACACTACACTACACTACACTTGAAAGTGGCAGGCTGGGTGGATGAAAAAGGATGTTTGTTTTGCTTTCAGGAAGACAGTACAAAATGCTGTCCTTTCAGAGTGTAGCCTGACACTCCTGAACAGCTTTGCATGTTCTGACTTAAAGACAGAGATGACAGCCTGAAAGTCCAGAAATATAGCCATCCTTCCTGCTCTCCACTCTGCAAATTGCACTGTTTTGTTAATTAAAGTAGAAGCATGCTTATCACATTTTTAAACATGCCATATCCATTTGACTTGTTATTGTTTTTGTGCTTTCATAATTTGACGGGTTACTTTTTCAGGCATCACAGGAAGAAATTTTTGCACTGTTGTTATTTATTCATGCAGTGCCTCAAGCATACTACAACAAGGATAAGGCCTTAAACCTATGAGCAACTGCACTGCAAGAGAAATGTATACCATGCATGAATTGTATCACTGGCTCAAGGGGTCCCCATTCTCCAGTAGTGAGGCTGTTCAGTGTTTGACCAAACTTTCTATTGCCCAAGAGAGATTGTGTGCACAAATTCATCAGGCCAAACCACTCCCAACATTTTGAGACCTCATCAGTGCTCAACTAAATTGGCTTGATATATTTTATCCTATTCCCAGGGTATGTGCACACTGGGAATTGGATAAAATAGAGGCAAGTTTAAACACCATCAGGATAGCTAAAGATACTCCCAAGCTGATGAGGGGAGCACACCCACTGATCAGATGTGGAAGTGGCTCCTACAGCAACACTGCCAGAGTGCAGCAGCTCCATCTTGCTTCTTGGAGGAGCAAAATGCAGTTTGAATGCAGTAACACCTACTGCAAGGGGAGGAAGAAGCCAGGGCAGGTTGAGGACTTTGCAGCCCCTCCCCCTGAGCCCACACCAACATATTGTATTGTAATGTCATGTATTGTTTGTAAGCCGCCCTGAGTTGCCACGGCAAGTGGGTGGCAATATAAATTTGAACTAATAAATAATAAATAAGTAATTTGTTCCTCCCTTCAACCTCAGATGGCTTTAAAAAGTGTAGACAAGCCCTCTGTTGCTCAACTTTTGCTCCACTGCATTATAGCAATTTTGTTGAAAACTAATTGAATACTAGAGAACAAGAAGATAATGTGTTTTGTGTGCAATTGTTCAGATGAATTGTGCCTTTGAAAGCAATCCTATTTTTCTCCACTTTTCAGACTTAATGCTGCCCAGTTTTTTAGTGGGGGAATTTCCCTCCCTCACGGCATCTAGAGTTTTTCTTCTTTCATGATCTGTATCATCAGTGTAATCGTCAGAAAGACTGAAATGGATGTTTTACATTTGCTTGTCACCCCATGTAGCAGTTCAATTCAACTGACTTCTCTAACTCCTAAGACTTATAACTCAGCTTGAATTGGATAAAATCCAGAATAACAATGCTTGATATTCAAGAAAATGTCACTCCAACAGAGACTGTCACCGGGGGAAGTTCTGCATGAATGAGGTGACAGCATTTGCTTCTCAGCAATCCATACTTGTTATGCAATTCATCTCTACCTATAAATGTGTACAGAATAGATGGACAATCCCTCACAAAGGAAGGAAGGAAGGAAGGGTGGGGTTAAAAGCATTCCTTGCAAATACACCTTCAGGGATTTTGTGAGGACTTGCAAGAATTGCTTACAAACCCCCTGAAGGGTACAGATTTCCTTCCTCTCCAAGGAAAGCAAAAGCCTTAGCTTTGCAAAAAGGATGGGGTGTAATTGATGGCAGAATTGAGTCTTGCTGACTACTCAGCAGGCAGGTGAGCGGGCCAGGTGGTCTTCAACCTAGCTAAGTTGTGACGTGTAGAAATGATACTTCTGTGTGTTTATAACAACCCCTGCTCTGTTCTGGCACAGATTGTCTTTCTCCATTTCACAAGTGTAAGAGTGTAGGAACTAGGTATAAGGGTGAGGAGAGAGTGCTGGAGGGAAAGGGGTAATCAGAGAAAAGCTAAGAGGGCAGAAAGGGAGAACTAACTCCAAATGGGATATAGCCTTTTCAAATACCTCCTTTCATCCTCTCTCAGCTATAGCTCTTCCCATTGCTATCAACACACTTAGACCAGAGTGACTAGTCCCTCTGTCTCCTTCATGGTTCATCTCTGTACAACAACATGCTCAGAGTAGAGAAGGTTCTTTTCTATGGTATCGACTCTACATGCAAGCAGGACTATCTCCACTTCAGTCACATCTCTTTCCACATGAAGACAGTAATGACAGAGAAAGATGGGGCTAGTTTATCCTCTCAAAGTGTGTTAATTACAGCTGGAGAGGTAATAATTCTTAGTGCTGGAGAAGGAGGAAATTGGTGTGTGTGTGAGAGAGAGAGAGGGAACTCTGTAGCCCAGGAAACAATCTCTGCACATTCACAATCATGTCATTTACAGTGGAACCCCATATAACGAACTCCTCATATAACAGAAAATTCGTACAATGAAGAGGATTTGTGCTAACCACTATACCCTGTATAATGATTTTTATGGTTATATGAAACAATGCATCTCTATGGGAAAAATCGTACAAGGAAAATCCCTGTGGGATGCATCATACAATTGAAAGTTTTCATTCTATGATATTTCCCATCGCTATTTTTGTTGTACAATGCATCCTATAGGGATTTTCATTATTATTATTATATTTAGATTTGTATGCCGCTCTATTCGCCAAGAAGATTCAGAGCGGCTAACAGCATCGAACACAAAATATCACATATTAAACATATCAAAGTAACATATCACATAGCAATGACATATCATACATTTCAAAAATCCCCCATCACAGTTAGAAGTTAATACATCTTAAAAACATTTCAGAAAACACTTTCAGGTGAATCTTAAACAAAACAAAATATTAAAGTATCAACTCCAAATTTCAGTTATAAAATAATAATAGTAATAACTATATATATATCTCAGAACAATACAATGTCAACACAATATAACATAATATAATAATTCTTACTGCCAGGCTCTACATCATGCAGCTATATTTTATTCTCTCGAGAGCAGAGCCAGCCAAGAGAAGAGGCCAAGAGAAGCAATCCAAGTGCTCCCAACCAAAGTCCTCCTTCCCAGATGGTCCGGAGTCTGTAGGCAGTGAGGAAACCTCCCGCCGAGCAGTCTTTTAAGCCCGGCGTGGGGGAAGGACTTGAGAGTGCCGGCAGGTGTGAGAGTCCAGGCGCTCCAGCCAGAGTCTTTCTCCCCCACTGGTCCAGTGTCCGCAGGCAGCAAGGAAACCTCCCACTGAGCATGTACGAGGCATGCTTCTTCCAAGGAAAAAATCCATATAACAAAGTGCCTCTCAGAACGGACTTTTTTCGTTATGCGGGGTTCTACCATCTGTACTTGTTCCAATAGCTCAGTGGGCAGGTGTTTGTATATATGTAATGCTTCCACAACACTCATATATAGAGAGGTAGGAGTGAGGGCATAAGATTGGGAACTTCAGATGCCATTTCAGTATCATCATATTCCCTGGAATTCCATGGTGAAAACCTGAGCCCAAAAGATAGACTACTATCACAGGGTAGGCTTTCATGATATCAAAAGTAACCTGAGCAAATATGTTTGGAATGTACCAGATAATACTGGGGTACATATAAAGAGCCTCCATGAAGATTGTGGTAGTTGTGAACTACAATGAGGCATACCCTGGTAACAGCAACCTTTTGTTGCTGGGTAATCTTTCTCACACTGGGTCAGGCGAAAGGAACTGCAGAATAAACTCATCAAAAGGTGCCTTCATTTTGGCAGTTTCACGTCTGGCCTGGACATGGAAAATGAAGGCATTGTTACAAAATGGCAATGAGGAGGTTGTGGGGATTTACAGCTCAGACCTTTAAAGTCGTTTACCCCAGATTTTGGTGGCTGTTTTTAAAGATATTTTGGTGGTTGCTTTTAAATATTTTTATATTCACCTACTGTGAAGGACTGCAGAGTGCTTTTGCTCACTTTTGGGCACTTTGGTTTTCTCTTTTGCTCTTGTGTTTCACAAATGAAGGTCTTGAGAAGGCAAGCCTGATGGGGTATGTGAGCCCACACAGGCAAGGCAGCAGCAGATGAGGAGAGGGGTTTCCATGGAAATGCTGGGCCCCATTGCATTCCCATCCATGGGAAGCTTTGGACTGATTTTTCTGCAGAGCAAATCTTGGAGGAAACCTCTAGTATTTCAAGGCTATGTGTACGTGAATGTTTTGGACTAAGCCTGCTAGCTGCTGTTATGGAGGCAGTGAAGCCCAGGGCTCCCCCCATTGTAATTTTACTTTGAGTCAACTCCCTGCAGGTGGCACACAAGGTTTTATGGAAATGAGGTGACTGTAGAACAGCTTGAAAGATCAGCAAAAGTATGCCTCCCTCATTAAGAAAGGGAACTTTATTTACATTTACACTCATACATGGGTGAGTGAATGCTTCTGGAAGGTTACTTGAAGATGTCAGAGCAATCCTGAGGACTATTTATTTGGGAATTTATTTGCCTAAATAGTGCCTAAATAGTAAACTTCAGTGAGATTCAAAGTCTGAAGAGTTTTGGAAGTTGCTGAAAGTATGTGGAAATGTAGGTAAGAAAGTTTGGAGATGGTGCTCTATACCCTGCCATAATTTTCACCTGGAGAGTCCCTCCTTGAAGCTGTGACCTGGACCATTGAAGACAGAAGAGGCAACCCCCAAATTCCTCTGGAAATTATTTCCCAATTGGCAAAACTGTTGGGTCTGCAATGGTTTAAAATGGAAGGTTGCAGGTGTAAAATATCTGTCAATGGTAATAAATTATTTCTGTTCAGTCTGAGCTATGGTATTAGGTGGATAATGTTTGGGTTGGCCTTTGGCAATCCCCTGGCAAAAGGCTTGGATTTGGTTGAGTTGGTGAATTTAGCTTGGTATATAATTTAGATTTAAGTCATAAATTCTTGGAAAATAGGTTTTTTAGCCTTAGTGTTTTTATGTACAGTGGAACCTCAGTTAACGTAATTAATGCATTCTCTGGGACATTTCATACAATGAATATTACTTAAGGCTGAATTTCCCATAGGAATGCATTGAATGCAGTTTCCAATGGGAATACATTGAAAACCAAAATACATTAACCAAAATGTGGTTTCCCATAGGAATGCATTGAAAGCCAATTAATCCATAAACTGAGCCACTATTTTCTATGGATTTTTCTTTGTTATGCATTTTTTACATTACACCAAGCCATTCGTTAACCGAGGTTCTACTGTGTGTGTGTGTGTGTGTGTGTGTGTGTGTGTGTGTGTGTGTTCTTCTGTATAGATTTAATTTCTATGATTTTGATATATTTTTCTGTTGATTATTTATAGTTTAGGATTCTAACTTGCTTATGTTATACAGTAAAACCTTGGATAACGCTAAGACTTGGTTCCACAAGTCTTGGTGTTATCCGATTTTTAGTGTTATCCGATGCATGTTAAAATCCTATGGGATGTATCGGATAATGTTAAAGCTCCATAGAGATACATTGTAACAGCACCAGCTTTAGCAGTTGTTATCCGATACATCCCATAGGACCTTAAAGTTATTCGATCCAATTCTCCTCCCCAGATTACTTAACGTTATGCGATTTTAGCGTTATCCGAGGTAAACATTATCCGAGGTATTACTGTAGTTAATTTTATGTTATTTGTGATTTTGGATTATGTAATTTTGTTGTTATTTCATTTTTTTTGTCTCTAGGGATATCTCTTTAAGAGATTGTTTCATAGAATGGGGGTTAGTGATGTTGGGGAGAGGACATTATGACATTCGCAGGGCAGCTGGCCATTAGAGGATACCTTGCTGTAAATGCCTGAAATCTCTTTTAAGTTCTAACTGCCCTCTGAACCACCAGGTGGAAGGTGACCAGCTCAGTCAATCTTCAGAACTGTCCTGTCTGCTCTTGAAGGCCAGGTCAGTGAAAAATAAATCTCAACTGATTTGTGACTTACTAGTAGAATAACAGCCTGACCTGGTATGTATAATGGAAACCTGGATGGGAGAAGGGGAGGAGTCACCTTATCCTTAATTTGACCACCTGGGTATTCTGTGCAATACCATGACAGAGCTGAGGGAAGGGGGTGGGGTTGCTGTCATCTATAGGAAGAACATCATTCTCAGCAGGGTCTCCACCACCTACAGAGCAGGATGGGAGGCCCTTCCCCTGTTGGTGGGAGACAGGGAGAGATGGTGGCTGGGGCTCATCTACCGAGCTCCTTGTGAACTGTCCAACTTCATCTCCTTGGTGGTGGTGTAGGCACTCAAGGCATTTTTGAGGCAGCCTCATAATTTATGGATTGCCACACATGTGCAGGACATACCCTGCTTTTGATCTTTTCTGGGATGTGTGGTGACAGTGATCTGAGGGCTGAGGGTATTGTTGCCTCCACCCTATCATAGTCAGATCACCACCTACTGAAATATAAGGTCATGACACAAACCTCCACGCCTCAAAAGTTAGGACCAATTAAGATGGTCCACCCACGGAGACTGCTAGATCCAGTAGGTTTCCAAGCTGCCTTGGGTGGGTTTCTGACTGACATGGTTGGTGCTCCTGTCCAAGCTCAGGTTGCCAGATCGTACTCTGAGGCAACCCAGGCAGTGGAAACCATCACTCCTAAGTGCCCTCTCCTCTGCAGAACTTATCTGCTCCCATGGTTCACAGAGGAGCTAAGAATGCTGAAACAATGAAAAAGAAGGCTACAGAGGAGTTGATAGGTCCCATCAGATGAAACCCTTAGGCTGTTAAGACAGGCCACTGTCATCTATCTGCGCCATGTAAGGAGGGCTATAATGCCCTCTTTATCAAAAAGGCAGCTAACCAACAGGTGGAACTTCATAAAATCATCCACAGCCTCACCACAGATGGATATTCTTTGGGCCCTCACCAAAACCAACATAGTTGTGAGGAATTTGCAATTCATTTTAGAACAAAGGTTGAGATCATCCATTGGGACCTTGACTCCACAGCTGATACAGTAAATCATGATGAGATGTCCAATGAGACTTCCTGCCAGGTTTTATGGGATCAGTTCCAGCTTGTGTCATCTGAGGAGGTGGACAAGATACTTGTATGTTGTAAACCCACAACCTCTTGCTTTGACCCTTGCCCATCATGGCTATTAAAATCTGTAAAGGACATGGGGTTGTGGCTGAGGAATATTATTAATACTTCTCTGACCGAAGGTGTTATGCCCTCTGTTATATGTTCTCTCCTGGAAAAAAAAATCAAATTTAGCTACAGATGTCTTTGATAATTATAGACCTGTACCTAATCTTCCTTTCTTGGACAAGGTCATTGAGAGGTTAGCGGCAGGTGTTCTTGGATGAAACCAACTGCTTAGATCCATTTCAGTCAGGCTTTAGGCCTCACCATGGCATTGAAACTGCTCTGGTTGTGCTGCATGATGACCTTCTCCGGGAAGCTGACAGCGGGGCTTCATCTTTCCTGGTGCTCCTGGATCACTCAGCAGCTTTTGATACCATCAACCACACTATCTTACTGGGATGACTGACAGGAATAGGGGTTCAAGGCACTGTTTTACTGTGTTTTCTCTCTTTCTTTGGTGGTCACACCTAGAGAGTCCAGCTTGGGGAGTTTACATCAGCTCCATGGACCCTTCAATGGGGCATTCCTCAGGGGTCAATTATCTCCCCATTATTATTCAATATTTATGTTAAGTTGCTGGAAGGTGTCATCCAGAGGTTTGGAGTGCAGTGTCAGCAATATGTGGATGACACCCAACTCTATCTCTCCTTTTCATCTTCTGCATTGAATGCAGTCCTGGTGTCTTGATGATTGTGATAACTTTAATAAACACTAAAAATGATGCAGAAAATATCAGTGTATGGCCTGAGGAAATGGACATCAACTACAAAAGTTCACTGATTGTTTGATTGTTTTAATTGTCTAATAAAAGTATTAAACCTTCTATAATTGTATTGTGTAAGGACCACATGATATTCTTCATTTTTAAAAAATATGTAAGAAACCAGAAAAGGCTTCTACTCTCCTCCCCACAGGAGATTACATGGACTCTTTAATATTAGACAAGCAGGGCAAGAATAGACTTGACCCACCCTTTTTTGTATGGTCCAATAAAGACACCATCTCTATTGCAACTGTATTCTCCAAGTGTTGACTTATGTCCTCTTAGTGGCATACTTTTGTAACCTCATTTTCTGGAGTTTAATTCTAAAATGTTCCAAAATAGCATGCATCAACAAATGGGTAACTGTGGGGAGAATTGTTCTGACAGGAGATTAGCAAAGGACATAGTTGGATCCTGAATGAATATTATCCTCTTTGTATCCCTACAAAAACTGACAACTGATCAAAGCCCTGCATGCTTACACCAGCTTGTTGCCACGATTTGTCACTACACAGATTGTTTGTGTTTAACGATCGGGTAGATCTGAGTTACAGTTAAAAGTTACTGAACTGAATTTCGATGGTTGGAAAATGGGTGCACAAGCTGTGACAGGAGCAACTTGGCAATGGCTGACATCTAGAATCCCACTTCAAAGAGACTGCAGAGCTGCCAGTATTTAATAAGAGGTGGCTGGCTATGGCATTGTTCTTCTAAAAGTCTGTGATCAAGCCTCTGCTTCCTGAGCTAGTCTGTGACACCATTTTCTTAAAAGCAAGGGAAACTAATTGAAGTACAGCAGAGGAACTCTTTTATGTACAGTACATGTGATTATATTTTTATTCCTATGCTTACAAGCCAGACAAGCGTGGACTGTTTTTCTGCTTGATATTTTTAACGTATATTTTTATACCTGGTGAAATTGTTGCACAAGTGTGGAACAAACTGTGATCTGCTCCTTCCCATACTCCCAGGTTCACTTACAAGGGGCCTACACTGACCTGCTCCTTCCCTCCTGCAACTCAAGCAAAGTGTGAGGTAGCGTGACAAAGGGAGATGGCAATTAAGCTTAACTTTACCATTGACAAGAATGTTAGTAATCACCAAGTCCTAAAGTTAAAAAGGAAACAGAAACAGCTGTAAATATCCTTTTTATCTCTACTTTCTCTTTCTTCCTGATGGGCCCTTTGTTGTTGACTTTGTGCATCACTGTAGGAAACATGTGGCTCTCCAGATGTTGCTGGGCTGTCAGCTTCCATCTTTTATAACTAAGGGGTGATAGAAGATGGGATCTGGAGTTGAATAACATTTGGAATCCCCCATCCTCTCCACCATAAGATATATGTAGTAATATATTATTTGTAGCAAGATATTCTACAATTTAAAAAGGTTACTGTGGGAAGGGGAAGATATCTAGCTTAGAGATAGAGTACTATGAAATAGAACAGGTTTCTCTACCATTTCACGCCAAGGGCTGGACCACACCTTCTCAGACAGCTGAGTGGGCTGGATACATGGTTTCACACTGCCATAAAAACTGCTGTAAACCGCGGTAGACCCATTTGTGCATGCATGGGTGTGTTTGCAGATGCATAGGTGCATTTATGGCTGTCATAAATGTGTCCATGCCCACTTCTGGGGTCATCACTGCAGGTCAGACAATTTGCTGTATGTTGCAAACCCCTGAATTAGGATGACTCAATCTAAGAAGCCATTGCCTTGCATTTGTAAGACCTTAACCAGGATTTTTAATGACAGATCCTTTCAGAGACCATTCATTCATAGTGATTTCTATAAGTAAGATGAAACCTGAGAGCACATAACAGGAAAGTTTGTTTCACGATGGCTTTCTATTTTCTTTGACAACAATTAGAGTTTTGCCTCTGCCTATGTTTACCACATTTATCCAGTGGTGGGCATCAGCAGGTTTGCACCAGTTTGCCAGAAAAAGTAGCAGATGGCCACACCCATCCAAGTTTTGAAATAAAGTAGTCCTAGTTTGGGAGCAACACAGGGCTTCCCCTTGGCCACACCCACCATACCACACCCACAGTGTGGCAGTAAAAAAAAATTGAGCTCACCACTGCATGTATCTATCTGTGTACAAAGATACACAGGGACACACACAATGAATTTTCTGTATCATCCCAAGAAATAGTAATATACAAAAGTAAGAAGAGTGAACATTATTATCCCTTGAGACTGTATTCAATAACATTAAAGGGTGAAATTAAAAGGGGATGGTACCGAGGAGTGAAATTACAAGCCACACTATTATTTATGTACCATAGAATCAATGTGGAGCAGTCACCAGTGTAGAAATTTGAGGTTTATATTACTGGGTGGATTTCAACAAAAGGCAGGATCATTTAATGTTCAGATAATATTATGTGTTGCCATGAAACCCCAGACAACTAAGCTATGACAAGGGTGATCAAGCTTTACCATAAGGCTATAAAACAAAGATGGAATACATAGACATAGAATGTTGTCTCTGTTCTTCCCCCAACAAAAATAATATTATTCTTAATTTTAATTTTGCCATGATGGATTTCTTAATGCTATTTTAATCTCATGTAACCTAAGCATGGTCTACACACTGTAGATTGTTCACCAATTTGAAAAGAAATCTAATTTAATATCAAGACAGCTCCTCATTGGGTTCTCAGTTTTGTTTTGGACAGTGAAGTATTCCGATCCATTGTACATCCTAACTCTTTCCTTCTTCACAGAGAATGCCAAACTCTGATTATATTTACTGGAAACTAATGCTACTAAAAATGTCCAATTAGCTTAAAAGGTTGCCATTTAGTGAGCAAAATGAATGGTCTTCTGTTCTCATCCCACTTAGACACTCTAATTATGCTTTAATTATGGTGTGCCATTACATGTTTGACTCGTCTACAACCTTTGCTTTCCTTCCGTCCCCCTTGAAGTTCTGATATAGCTACTTTCAGTGTTTATCCATTCATTTTATTCTATATTAATATATAACATCCTATTTCTTATCAATTTCTGCCCTCTTTATTTACATCATATTTGCCATTCATTATGATAAATATCTTGGAAGCAGTGCTTATAGTCCATGGAGCTCTTATTGAAAGAATCTGGTTATGACTTCTGGCAGGATTTTTCTTTCATAACTTAAAGGAGTACATTATCCCTACAGGGTGTTAACCTGTCTGGTCCAATGAATTTTTCATTCATGAGATATCTCTGCAATACACTCTGAAGTGTCAGGTCACAAATACATTGCATCCAACAATCCCATGTGACAAGATCTGGGTATTGAACATTTGAAGCCCCACTTATGAATATTACATGCTAATGAAAGTGGGTCCATTGTTGGATACTGTCTTGAATTCTTTGACAGCTGGCTAATGATTCCTATTGCAATAGCATCTATAGGCTATCCTATCTCAGGAAATGCAGAAAGATATGCACACACAACTGCATCCATAGCAGATTGATTCTTACAATACTTTACATATAGGTGCTGGTCATTACCTTTAAAGCCCTATATGGTAGTGGGCCAGGATACCTAAGAGACCGCGTCACCCTAAGAACATCTGTCCGTCCCACCAGGGCGGATCGGAGGGGCTCTCTTGTTGTGCCATCGGCTAGGGAGGCTCGCCTCGCTAGTACCAGGAAGAGGGCCTTCTCTGTGTTCGCCCCGGCCCTCTGGAACCTCCTTCCAACTGAGCTGCGCATACAGACATAGCTCCTGTCCTTCCGGAAGAGCTTAAAGACCTGGCTGGCAGGACATGTGTGGGGTTCCAGGGATGTGGGATCCCATGTGGGGTGGTTAGTCTAGGGATATTACCCCTCTGACGACACCCCCAGATACTGTTTTAGTTTATAAATTTTAAATTTTTTATTGATGTGTTTTAATTTGGGCTGTAAGCCGCCCAGAGTCGGGCTTGCCCGATTGGGGCGGGTTAGCAAGTGTGAGATATGAATAAAATATAAATGAATAAATAGTACATTCTTCATTTAATTTCCCTTTGATCTCATTGTCTACAATCTGCCTCCATCCCCATGCACTACGTAAAAAGCCTGATACTCTTACCAACACTCCATGCATATAATTCCATGAAAGTTCATCATGTACTGGATGTGTTAGACTTTTGGGTGCCATGGGATTGTGGAGGATCAGCCGATTTAGTCTGTATCTCATATTCCAAGAAGAATGGGATAAAACACAGCTTAAATTGTATTACTGGCCAAGAGTCCCAGTGGCATTCATTTGAATTCTAAAGGTTCCAAGAAACAAGCTACACACACACCTACAAAATTAAACACTTCTCAGTCTCCAAGACTAGGACCAACACCAGAAGTGCACTAGGTAGATGCTCATAGAGACACAGTAGGGTATTTATTTATTATTATTTATTATTATTTATTAGTTCAAATTTATATTGCCGCCCACTCACTGTGGCGACTCAGGGCGGCTTACAGACAATACATTACATTACATTACAATATAATATGTTTGGGTGGGCACAGGGGGAGGGGCGGCAAGGTCCTCAACCTGCCCTGGCCTCTTCTTAAGATTGCACAGGCTTCTGGTGACCCCCTTATGCTTCACAATTTCTCAAACGACTAAATAAGGCCTGTGAGGGATAAAGAGAGCAAAATATAGAAAGCTAAAAAGCCTTGGGTTTAAAAATTTGTCCAGGGTGTTGGTGGCTGGCAGGTGACACAAATGCCAAGACCCAGGGCAATCAGGTAACAAGCCAAACAGAAACCATATCTTATTCCAGAGTTTAAATCCGAGTGAAATCAGAGATGATTTGTTGTTGTTGTTGTTACAATTGTATGCCACCCACTCAACAACACGTATCCGGGCGGCTCACAGAAACAGCAGAGCATCTCAAACACATATACATAGTACATGTTACATATTACAACACAGTAAAATACAATGGAATAACAGCAAATAAATCATGGTAGCATATAAATCATAAATCACACCATAATAAACTACAACCATCACAAAACATCATAAAATGTTGCAGAAAAGGAGAAAATCATATGAATAGAGGACACTTCCCATAACAGCCAAATAACAGTCACGGGGCAAGTTGCACCCTTGCACCACAACCAAAACCCTTGGTGGGGCCCAGAGGTCAGTGGCAGTGTTTACCAGCCATGGCCACAGCAGTTCTTCCCCATCTCCTGGTGTTGATGGGGCCCAGAGGTCGACAGCAGACAATGAAAATGTAGTCCAAATGAGCCAGAAGTCAGGTGACTGGGAGAACTGACACAGCAGAGCACCCTCTGGAGCTGGAGCAAGCAGAGAATTTCAGGATCAAGGAACCATGCAAGGCACAACAACAGTCCACAGGAACTAGGCAGAAATCTTCAGAAACAGGAATCAAGAGCAAGGCAGAAATCTTCAACACCAGGAACAGAAACAAGGCAAGAGATCCAGCAGTCAAGCATCTGAAAATCTGCTGATTTTCTTCGCTGAAGCTGAATATCTTCAAGGGCTGTAATAAGAGAAGGCTAGAGTTCAAGGACCAATCTTACCAGCAAGGCACAACATTCCACAGGAACCAGGAACTGGACAGAAGTCTTCAGAAGTAGGAAACAGGAAAAAGGAGGAGATCTCCTAAAAACCAGGAACAAGGTATGAGATCCAAGAGCCAAGTAACTTCAGGTCTGCTGACCCTCATTGCTGAAGGCAGCTTCTAGGAGGACGGGTCAGTTCATAAATAGCTAAACTGCTTAGGATCTATGTGTGAAGCCTATGAAGATCCAGAACCATCCAGTCCTGCAGGATTTAGAGCAGCTGTTTCAAGACTGAGAGCTTCAAACCTGCAGGACTGAGAGGAGCAACTGCAAATCCTGACCAAACTCCACAGGAGCAAGTTGCTCTATTAGTGTTCTGCCTGTACAAGCCTTGTGCCCCACTGTCCTTTCCCCTGAGTTTTTAGACCTTTCTTACTCTCTGTATGTTTCTGAAGCAGATGGAGAAACTTGCCCTTGAGAATCAGGGATACCATGCCAACAATTTGGCTATTTCAATTCTGGTTAAGTTCAGGGGAACGGGATACAGGAGGTCTGGTCTTCTGAGCATGCTTCCTGGATCCTAGCTTGTTTGTGGAGTTCTGCCTTTCCCAATGGAGGACACTTCATTGGAGTAATAGTATGTATAGTAGTGTCAAACATGCAGAAAAAAGGAATAAAACAGAGAAAAGGGGAAATAGCTGGATTATTTATATCTGTATTACAGTATGAATCTTTTGGGCAAAAGCTAACAACTTTCTTAAGTCAATAAAGTGGTTGTGTGAAATTGAGGGACAAAGGGTGTGTTTGTATTACAGATTTATTATCGCTTTCTTTCGCTTTGTGATTATCTCATGGTATACTACAGATAATGGTATAATTGATAGTATATGCATAACGGATGGTGATAAATGATGGCTAGCTGATGATATACTGTGATTATAGCTAGCTGATTGATAGTTATTACCACTTACGGGTAATATTCACTGGATGATTTACATGACTAATTTGCATGGTGATATAGCTTAACTTGGTTCTTGCTGACAGGATGAAGTCAATTTGCCTTGTACACCGTCAGAACTCTTGCAGCACTACATTCATCTGGCAGTTTTGGAGCTATATGATAGTTTTGCCAAAATATATTATAGTTTTGCCAAAATATTACCAAGTAGCTGAAAGTAGCAATAGTAATTCTGCGTATATACCACTCATAGCACTTAGAACACTCTCTGGGCAATTTACTAAGGTAATTAACATTTTTTGCCCCTTACATGGGAGGGAAAGCTGAGTCAACCTTAAGTGCTTCGGGGTCAAACTCAGAACATGAACAGTTTGGGCTGCAGTACCAGAACATAACCACTGCACCACAAGGGCTCTTAGAGTAGCATGCATTTGGTTATTCTGCCCTTCTTCTAATAAGCTTGTGAAAAATACCACAGGGGATATGCATGTGTCTCCGTCCAAGATTTTAAGTAAATATGCTCTTGTACTTGAGCTCCTATGTCATCAAAATGTTGTTTGTACTGTCAATTTGCCAGGATGAGTTCTGGACTTCTCAGGTACCATCAGTGATGGGATGTAACAGGCTCTCACCAGCTCGCCAGAACTGGTAGTAACTTTTCCAAGTGTCCCAGAGAACCGGTAGCAGCATTTGGGGGGAACCACCTTTGGGGCTTACCTTTTCACTGGTTCCCCCATTACACACACGCGCCAAGCACTTGGTGTGCATGCATGCCTACAGTGCTTGGTGCATATGCATGGCTCCTTGCTGTCCTCCCAAGTGAGAAGGAGGAAGAGAAGCTGCTAACCTGAAGCTCCCTATAGCCTGTTCCCCAGGGTAAGTGATTCACCTTTGGATGTGGTGTGTCTGTGTGTATTTTAATGTGTATTTAATACCTTTACCTATATTGACGTACTACCACAGTTCCTAAAAAGGTGTGTCCGGATGAGGCCTCCTCCGGGCGAGGTGGTGGGGCCCAGAGGGAGGGCAGGAGAGTTCTCTGCTTGTCCGCAGCTGAAAGTTCCTTTTAACGCCTCCGACCAGGATGTCGGGGCTCGGAGGGTGGGTGGGAGGTTCCTCTGACCGCCCACAGCTGGCGGAGATTTTCTTCTCCTCCGGGCGAGGTGGCGGGGCCCTGTGGGAGGGCGGGAGAGTTCTCTGCCCTTCCGCAACTGAAAGTTCCTTTTAACGCCTCCGACCAGAATGTCGAGGCTCAGAGGGCGGGCGTGTATACATATGCAAACATGCAGCACTGGCTCTTTGGCTGTAAATGGAGATGAGCACTGCGCCCTAGAGTCGGATATGACTGGCTTTTGAGCAAGGGAGACCTTGAACCACTTGCAGGGACAAAACCTGATAGGGCAGGGCAGGGAGGTGGGCGTGGCCACCCAATTTTACTACCCCCGCTGCCCGAAGGCCACCCAATTTTCCTACCCCTTCTCCCAGGGGGTGCAAACCTGTTGCTGCCCACCACTGATGCCAATCCACAGAGCTCTGTGGTATAGGAAGTCACATTGCTCTCCTCCTGTGCCCTTGGCAACTATATCACAGACCGAATCTGAATATCTGCATCAACTTGATACCTGAAATTTTGAATAAAGCATCACAATTAATCACAGCATTTATTAAACGCCACATATCACAACACTCACACACACATGGAAAAAAGGTAGAAGCCAAAAGTTTAAAATCCTTGCCAGAGGGAGGGGAAAATTAAAATCCACTAGACATGTCCCTGATTGCCTCCATTGTCTCGGTGCACTGGGTCAAAGGGTGTGAAAACCGGTTTGTTGGGTTTTCTGATAAGCAGAAATTCCTTTTCATTCCTTCACAAAGGAAGCTGAATGACTCATATCTCTGGTTTGATCAAAGTTCAATTCAACATTTTTAGAACACTGATCCAAGCACAAACATAGCGAAAGAGGGAAATCAACATAAAAACAAAATTCTGTGGGGAACAACCATACAACCCCAAAGTTGATCAGGAAAGGGGGGGAAGCAAGCGAAGTAAACTGACAAGCACAGGGACAAGCAGATATCCCGTCGCTCACTTATGCAGCAAACAGATTAAAAAGGACAAACAAAGGCTAAAATGTTGATTTCCCTTCTTCCAAGATCTCCCATTAACTAAACAATTAAGACATATTGACTCTAACATCTCTCTTTGTTTCTTTGCTCACACGCTAGACGCTAAACCAATTGCGTCCGGAGGCTCCATTCATGCCGGAATCCACTGTTTCCCCGCCGCTACATGCCATTGGCTGCCTGTTCTGCTTGCCCGTCTCCCATTGGAGGAGACGCGATGGTTGCTCCCGCCTCTTGCCCCTTTGACTCAGCCAGCAGAAGATACATCGTTTCCTTTGTAAATAGCTGTGAAACCACAGGAATTTTTACGACCCTAGCTTGCAACAATGTTGCCTCTCTGCTGAACCGGTTTCTCCGCTTTTGATTTAATCTGCCGCTTTTGTGTAACTAAAGTTTCTGACCTCATGGCTGCTTTGTATTTTGTGTTTGCATGTAAT
Organism: Furcifer pardalis; assembly: GCA_030440675.1. NCBI lineage: Eukaryota > Metazoa > Chordata > Lepidosauria > Squamata > Chamaeleonidae > Furcifer > Furcifer pardalis. Next base: position 130,493,170 of record CP126894.1, read on the forward strand.
TAAAACATGTTAATTGCTCTTCTTGCTCCCCAATCTCAGTCCCCTCCCCTTGACACGTAGAAGCTAGTTTAGGAAAGTAGATATATGGCCTTAGAGGTGGGTGGGGGTTATCTTCGATTCACCAAATTTTGTGAGCGGGGATCACGAGAGGGTTTTTCATTAAAACGATTGCGGGATGGTAGCTATTTAGATTGTAGGCCTGGCCAGACTATAATTTTGAATAGCTTTCCTTTGCTTTTGCTCCCAATAAATCACCTTGTTTTAATTGAATTGCCTGTCTCGTTGTAAGTTCTTGGGATTTTCTATCACCTCTGCCAGAGAACGAACCTGATCACACAAAATTTGGGTAACAAACTGTTGCAGATCCAACCCACAGGCCAGATTGCCGGCAACACTGGAAGTGATCTGCCACTACCAGAAGTCACAAAATCGTGCTAAAAATGCACTGAAGCACTGTGAAAAATGTAGCAAAAAAATCCAAAAATGTGCCGCCCTCACTTCCACCATGGGAATCGGTGGAGGCAACAAAAATGCCAAGAAATGTGTGGTGAATTCACACACCACCACTGCCACCGCCACTGCCAGGCACCATCGGGAGGAACCACTTGACTGGCCCACTGCCAGGAGGAACCATGTAATTATAATATGCCTCATATGTTACTGACTAATATCTGAGACTTCATCCTAACTATGCTTGTGGCATCTCTGAGTCTTCTGGGTATTCCACCTGTTTTGCCCTCATACTTGAGGAGCATTGTGCCCCAATGCTCCACAGCTGATATTTATTTATTTATTTATTTGAATTTGTATTGCTGCCCACTCGCCAAGGCAACTCTGGGCAGCTCACAAATATAAAACATACACAGCATAGAATTACAAAAACCTTAAAAATTAAAAACCACTATAAATACCCTCCCAACCCCCAAACATTAAAATTATAACTAAGAGCATGAACAGGCCTTATTCTATAAGCCAGCAAGAAGGGGCTACCTCATGACCAGTGCTCCACACCTGCTTTGCTAGCCAGGTTTTAAGATCTTTTCTGAAGGGCAATAGATCTGCCTGGAGACACAGCTGGGTTGGCATGAGGTTCCACAGGGCCTGAGCAGATACAGAAAAGGCCTTCCTTCTCATGCGACAGAGGAGAGCATCTCTAGCTGATGGCACCTTTATGGAGCCCCTCCGGTCTGCTCTGGTGGGACGGGCATATGTGCTTGGGGTAATGCAGTCTCTTAAGTATCCTTGCCCATTATCATTTGGGCTTTAAAGGTCATTACAAGTAATACCTCAGATAACGTTTACCTTGGATAACGCTAAAATTGTATAACGTTAAGTAATCTGGGGAGGAGAATTGGATCGAATAACGTTAAGGTCCTATGGGATGGATCAGATAACAGCTGCTAAAGCCTGTGCGGTTACAATGTATCTCTATGGAGCTTTAACATTATCCGATCCATCCCATAGGATTTTAACATGCATTGGATAACACTAAAAATCGGGTAACACCAAGACTTGTGGAACCAAGTCTTAGCATTATCCGAGGTATTACTGTAACTTGAATTACACCTGGAGGCACACCAGCAGCCAATGCAGCTCCCGCAGCAGGAATGAGGCATGGGCATAATGTCCATACCCCATCACCATGCGGGCAGTTGCATTTGAATGGTCAACAAGTGCAGCTCCATGTAGAGCACATTACAGTAATCTAGGCTAGAGGTGACCAGAGCATATGTGACCATAAGCAAGGAGTCCCGGTCCAGGAGTGGGTGCAATTGGCAGATAACACAAAGTTGTATGAAAACGCTCCTGGCCATGACTGCCACCTGCTGATTGAGCAGGAGTTGTGAGTCCAGAAGGACCCCCAAATTGCACACCGAGTCTGTATGAGGCAAATGAGCCCCATCCAGTACCAAAGATGGTCACTCCTGGGATAACACAGGGACCCATGCTATTCTTCTGTGCAATTATGAGACATTTCAAGCTGAATCCCCACATGACAAATGCACCACTGTTGTTCAATGCTTTTCTTTAAGATTGCTATAAAATTAACTAACATGCCTTCTACTATAATATGATCAACACTCATAGGACTTCACAATTGTTTTACTTTGTCAAACCACTCTGTCTTATTCTTAAACTGATCCCATTCTTTTCTAGACATTCTCTTATCTGTATCAATTTTAATTTTTAAAGAAAATTAAGATTGATGCCAAATTAGTAGTATCTATTTTATTTCTTTTATTGGACATTTCATTTCCCTTGTCTACTGTGATTCAATTATAAGAGGATTCTCTGGCCATCTGTTTATTGTTAAATTAATTAACAATTAATTGCATGTAATTGAAGCATTTGTTTCTAATTTTCAAAGATTAACAGGGTATTAAACTAGGGAGGTCAATGACACTGCTCGGAGGAGTGTGTTGAATTTTCCTCCTTGATGCTACAAACATCAATCTAGAAGAATTTATCATTAAATGTGGTAATTTTAGCCAATTACTACAGCTGTTGTGGTTTTATTTGTTTGAATCACTCCAGAGACAAAGAATTGAGGGGACAGACTCTTTGACTGCTTTGAGGTTGTTGATAATTTTTTGTTAAATAAAGTTATATTTATCTAATGGCCTTAAAAACCCCTGTTTTCCCTTGGTAGTAAATTTAATTGTCTTAATATAATACATGGGTAGATGCAGACTTAACAGTCTTGACTTGATAGGGGAAGAAATTAAGGAGAACACCTGCCTGATAATGCTCATTTCACACTCACTTTTCTTGTGAATGGATCAATAGTAATAGAGGCGAATGAGTTGATACATATGTTCAGTTCAGAAGGGCCTACTGCATAGTGAGTTAGGCCCAGGTCTGACTAAATCATATTATGATTTGTAGTGGTATTTGGTCCTCCCATTTTCGCAAGCTAACTGCTACCTGACCCTCCCATACAAGCAACTACCTTAGCTGAGAAATGGGGATAGATTGTGATTTGTGTAGAAGTATAAGTGTGTAGAAGAGTGTTGAGAAGAGGTATAGTAGTAAATCTAGAAGAATGGATAGCTCATCATGACAGTCTCTATGAAGAAACAAAATCTAAGGGATATGGGACAGGGAATCTTCATCTAAAAACTTTGGAATTCCTTCCTACATGCCTAGGAGAAGCTAGCTGTCTGCATCAGCTAATTACTAAAGGCAAATGACACCTTCAATTGATCTCCTATCTATAAAGGTCATCCAAGAAGTAATTAAACCTACTTTATCTCTTGCTCACAAAGACAGTTTGCCTCCTACCTGCGAGTCTACTTGCATGTAGATGGTAGTGATGAATTCCTCAGGGTGCCGTTGGACGAGGTGGAACCTGGATGACTGACACAATTCAGGCAAAACAGTTGGGCACTTAGGAGACACTATGAGTCATCACCGTGGTGTGTCCAACATCCATTCATGCAAATAGAGTAGGAAATAGCTACGGGGATACCTCCCTTACTTAGCTGGCCTGGAGAAGGGGCAAGGAGTTCTGGTATCAAGAAGGTAATGGGTTTTAATTTATTTAATAAATATGGCTCAAGCCTTATACCACAAATCTTTGTCCTGCATCTTTATTTGACAGGTAGGGGATACAATAAGCTACCAATTTATTAAAATTATCCACATGTGGAAGTAAAGATTATTTCTGTCCAGAAGAAATATGGCCATGGACTATATGGACAACTCCATCTATTGGTTAGAAGCCATTTCAATTAATTGGACATTGTGGCTTCTTTTAGCCACAGTATCTTAAGGTACAACTTCTTTCTTCAGATACTGTACATTTATTATTCTCCTGGGTACATTTGACTTAACGTGCCATCATAGTACTTTTGACAGTCTGGCAAGCCAACTGTACCTGGGAGGATAATTCACAAATGCTATTCTAGCCCAAGCAGATAGAAGTGAGAGATGAAAATGAGATACATGGGGTGAGACTGGAAGAAATCACTCTGTCACCATTAGGCAAAAATCATTAAGAAGAATCCTTGATTTAGCTATCTATGAGATGTCTGAGATAAATGACAGGAAGAGGGTTCTGTAAAGAAAAATATATTCCCTTTACTGGAAGATTGTTGCTGTTGGTCTTTTTAAAAAGAAGAAGAAGGAAAACATCTTTTTCCTCAAGCCTTTTCACCAGCAAAAGTTGTCTTTACAAATGTATTATTTCCTGATCAAGATTGTGACGCCCATTGCTTCTTTTACCTCCTGAACTGAATTAGGAGGAAGAGGAAAGAATTACAGTGGAACCTTGGTTAACATAATTAATGAGTTCCACGGAACATTTCTTACAGTGAAAATTACTTTAACCGAAATGTGGTTTCCCATAGGAGTGCATTGAAAACCAATTAATTCATTCCAGGCATCAGAAAAAACCCAAAAAACCCTATTTTTTCGTATTCAAAACAATTTATAAAGTGGTGAAAAATTCCAAAGTGCATTTTATGAAGAGTTTTGAACAGAAAAAATGGGGTTCTTTCTTTCTTTCTTTTCCTTTTTTCCTTTTTGCTTTTTCCTGACCTTTGGAACAGATGGAATTGGTGGAAATGGTAATTTGCGCTCTCTAGTGGCCAGCTCTGGCAATGACCCAACAGTCAGCTGTTCATTACCCACCACCCCAGAAGTGCTGAACACTGCTTTTAAGCTGCCAAAATGAACCAAAAATGTGACTCTCTCTCTCTCTCTCTCTCTCTCTCTCTCTCTCTCTCTATATATATATATATATATATATATATATATATATATATATATATATATATATATATATATATATATATATATATATATATATATATATATATATATATATATATGCGCTTCAAATACCCCTCCGAGCCACCATGAAAAGTGGCAGGGGGTGCCCAAGCAGTCCAAAAAAGCTTTGTTATCAGCTGCTTCCATTATTACCACCTACCTTAAAGATGTTCTCTGACCATTACATTGATTTCCTCTTCAGTAGTCTGCTTTGGTCCAGTTTCTGAAGCAAAGTGTATCAGTAACCCAATGAAAAATGTTTCCTTTTTAAAGATATAAATAAGGTTAGCAGAATCTTTATTCTCTTAAGTGTTGTATTTTCTGGAGAATAATTACAGTTCAAACCCAGGCTACAATCAGAGACCCACATATTGCAGTTAGTGCCATGGAGCTCAGACACACTTAACTGCTGAATCTGCTTTTATAAGATTGTATTGTAATTCTATTGTAATTATCTCGATAAGCTGATATCTATACTGTTCACTGTCACTAGTATTTTATGTTTAGGGCAATGTTTCCCAACCTTTTTTGCATCACAACCCCCTTTTATAATACCCAAGTAACCTGTGGCCCTCCCCAGCTGTATTTACACAAAAATGCATTTTAATGGGGTAAGGAAAACAGATTAAAATAGATTTTTAGAGCTTCTGGCACTTTAAAGGCTACAACATTTTATATGCCATGGCCTTCATGAGGTAAGCCCTTTCCTTCCTTCTTTCCATCCATCCAAGAACAGCTTGTATGTTCATTAAAAAGATTTTCTTCAAACATATAAATAATGGACATGTATTTCTGGAATGGTCCCACATCCTCTTGAAATAGAGGAATGAGAACATTCCAGAATGGAAGTTACAAACTGATTATATTCTGATTGAGAGGCAATTTTAAGCACAGCTGTTGTTATAAACTTCTCCCAGTTGAAAAACACATTGGATTGACGTTATGATAAATATATCTAAATCCTAAACATCAGGGTTTATCAACTTTGGGCCATGAGGTGTTCTTGGACTTCAATTCACAGAAGCCCATATCAGCAGGTGTTCTGGCTTCGGCTTCTGTTAACATCTGGAGGGCCAAGGTTGAGAGACCCTGCTCTATATCATTTTTTATATTTTTACATGTAAACACATGAGACATATATTGAATACCTTTTATGAATATCTTTCAGTGTGATAAAAAGACATTAAAAGTGTATAACAAGTTATTGATATGTATCAAATAAGATGACTATTTTTAGCAATTAGCAATAGCAATTACACTTATATACCACCCCACAGCACTTAGTGCACTCTCTGAGCAGTTTATAAGTAAATTAGAATTTTGCCCCAACATGCTGGGTACTCATTTTACTGACTTCAGAAGGATGGAAGGCTAAATCAACCTTGATCACTCCATCAGGATCATAACCTTAAACCAAAATCATGGCATCCAGCTCCATCACTCCCTGGCAAATAGAAGGGGAAGAAATGGAAGAAGTAACAGACTTTACCTTCTTAGGATCCAAGATCACTGCAGATGGTGACTGCAATCATGAAATAAAAGGACACTTACTTCTTGGGAGGCGAGGTATGACAAACCTAGGCAGCATAATAAAAAGTTGAGACATCACCCCGCCAACAAAAGTCCGCATACTCAAAGCAGTTGTAACAGAGGACTCTTTGGTGTTGTTTTAATTGCAGTAAGCTTACACAATGATGTAATTTGAAACTGGATTTTCTTGACCTTTAGGAGATTGTCAATAGCTACTGGACTTTTAGCTCTTTCTCACATCCATTCTATTTGTGTTAAAATGGTCACCAAGAACTCCTCATTACCTGTCTCTAAATGAGATATAAAAGACCACAGCTAGCAGAAGGGTTTCTCCATCTCAGTTAACACATCCACATGATCCTTTTCATCTTAGCTTAGTAAGAATGCTGGCCACCAGGTAGTAGGGGTTCTAGGTTCATTTTGCAATTAATTTAGGTTTCTGTAAATAAAATAAATGTGCAGATTTCCCAGAGTTAGCTCCTGCTTTTATCCTTTGAGATAAGCTGTTTCTGCTGCATTTACTTGCTTTATTCAAGTACTTCCACTGCTACGAATTAGTTGACAGATCAAAGATTTATGGTGCCCTGTTAGCAAAGGATGGATTCCTTTCCCTTTTAAGCAGTAACCTAGTTTTTTGCAACTGCCAATGAGATGATAAACCTGTTTCTTGATTGCATCATTACAGACTGCAGGTGGGAGGTCACCTGATCAAATTCTTTTCCTTGAGAAATGGTTCCTTTGCAGAGAAAACTAGTAGGGGGTGGGTAAGGCTGGAATAAATCTCATGCTCACAAGGATATAGGAAAGATGTGTGTTTTTGTGTGTACAGTATATGCATAAATAGAAACATTTAGTCATCTGGGTCTCCCACCTGCAGTCTCTGAGATGGTACAATAGTAGTTTGCTGGACCTACTTGCTCTCAAAATGGGACCACACCAGTGGTGGGATGTCAAAATTTTTACTACCCCACCATGACATCATCACAGTGTGGGTGGAGCTAACATCATGGGCGGAGCCAATGTCATGACATCATGATGTGGGTGGGGCCAAAGAAAACAAATTAAAATATAATAAAAATAAAATAAAAATAAGCACACACACACACCTCAACCCACCTACCCACCCACCCACAACACAAACCTGTAAATAAATTAAATAAATAAATAAATAATACATTAAAATACACCCACCCACCCAAACACCCACCCACCCACAACACAAATCAACCAGAGCTTTTAAACAAGAGCTTAAAGCTTATCCTGGCTAATCTTTCTCACACTAGGTCAGATGGAAGGAACTACAGAATGAACTCACCACAAGATGGCATCATTTTGGCACTTTTCAACTTTTCAACAGTTAAAGAAGTTAGCTACTAAGTCTTTGCCTAACCAGTTCCCTAGGATATCTAGGGGAGCAGGCTACAGGGAGCTTCAGGTTAGCAGCTTCTCTTCCTCCTCCCCGCTTGGGAGGACAGCAAGGAGGCCATGCATACACGCCAAGCACTATAGGTGTGTATGCACACCAAGTGCTTGGCACGCATGCGCAGTAGGGAAACCAGTGAAAAGGTAAGCCCCGAAGGTGGTTCCCCCCAAAAGCTGCAACCGGTTCTCCAGGACACTGGGAAAAGTTACTACCGGTTCTGGAGAACTGGTGAGAACCTGTTACATCCCATCACTAGACCACACACATTTCAAGGTATACCAGAGGATGGCAAATTCCACTTCTTGGTTACATTTTCTGCCATTTGGCACCAATTATCCCCCCCTTCCAGTCATGGAGACTAACAAGACATGCCATTTCCAGTCATGTATGTATGTAAACAAATGCATGCAGCCCTGCTTTGACATCAAGTGGGGCCAGTAAAGTATTTACAATAAAAAAAAATCTACTGCATCATCTGCTGTTTCTGAAAGGTAAGCAGCAGAGTACTTACTCAAAAATAAATTAAAACAAAAATACAGCTGCACTGTCAGAAATAGCATCCAAAAGAACAGGTTCTTAACACCTTTAATAAATACCTCAGTGAGCTGTAGTATCTGCCATGGAGCTAAAGGGCAAGAGTTTGATTCCTCATTGTATCTTGTAAGAGAAAAGCTAGACCTGTGTGGCCTTGGCCAAGCTGCACATTTCCAGGATATCCTCAGAGAAAGTGAATGTTAAACTGTTTCTGGGTATTCTATACCTGGTAAGTCCTACAAAGGGTCACCATAGGTCAGAAGTGACTTAATGGCTCATACATTTTAAATATCTTTATTGAGCCAATAAAATATGAAAATCACAAGCTTTCAAATACTCTAGGACTTTCAGCAGGTCAGGATTCTAGACCCTAGGATTATGACATATTCATACATTATCTCAGCTTGTCGAATTTTTGGATTCTGGAGTTGAGCCAAAGGATCCAAGATGGAGACTGTAAGTGAAGAGTCAATTTGAGGTGTGGTGCTATCATGATTTTTCCCCTTAGAAGACATACAATCACTTGTTTCTTTCCATCTCCAGAGACCAAGTCATGCCACCCACCCAATGAACTCTCCATTGCCTTCTGTGCTTGCCAGAAATTAATGGTTTGCTTTTCAAATGGAAGGGACAATAATTTAGCACAGAGGCATTTAGTACAAATCATAGAGACCTTGGTTTTACTGTCAGGAAGCAAGGAATCTGATGGGGTCTGAAAACGCCTGGTGGAGTAGGTCTCATCGGGTTGAGACTCTCTAAGTTAATATGTATGAAGGATTCAACATACAACATGGTTTCTCAACTTTGGGCACCCAGATATTTTTGGACTTCAATTACCAGAAGCCCAGGTGATCAAGGCTTCTGGTAATTGAAGTTCAGGAACATCTGGGGGCCAAAGGTTGATAAACTCTGTCCTAGAGGGTCTTACTGAAGTAGATGAACTCTTCTACTAGGAAAATGGATATATATTTATAAGGAGGACTTCTGGGGGAGAAGGGTCCTCATGCAGTTTAAAGTCCACAACAGTGGATAAACACCCGCACCTCTTATTGAGGGAATGACAGCAGAGGGAGAGGAGATGGTGAAGGGAAGAAGAGACATCACCAGGGGCAGAGCAGCCTGGACTGACCAATAGAGGGAAGTTGCTGCTGTCAGGGCCTACAGCACACTACTGTTAGTGCACTCAGGATTCTCTCTCCTCAGTGAGGTTATCCTGAAGATAGCAGACATGACGCCCAGGAGGACATGGACTTTGTATCTCAGACAGGGAGGAGAACTTCCCCAGGATTATTTCTGGTTTGAATCTTGTCTAGATTTGCCAAAAATGTCCTTCTGAGCTTTATGTATGACAAACAGGACAATTAATGGACACAAATCAGACATCCAGAATGGCAACACAGAGAAACCTGTCTCAAACCACTTCAATCTACCTGTATCCAAGACCTGAAAGTTACAATTCTGGTACAGATAAATTACAAGACTAGGATCGAAAAAGAGACAGCAGAAATAAAAGACATCCATCTGTTGGACACCCATCACTGGGGCTTAAATATTAGCCAAGGGTTTCTGTGACATTATCAAATTTGATACACAGATTGCTATATTCTGCTAGATATTTTATATATTATATGTTGGTGTATTATACAACCTTCCTGCCAATTCTCTTTTACAACATGAGAATAACAGGAAATTGCCAGGTACAGTAAACAAGTGAGGTTAAATCAGAAACCAGAAAGGGCTTTACGTCACATCTTTGAGATTGAAAGGGAGATATTTAAAACTAATCTGAATAATCTATTGTTACTAATAGCTGTAGGAAGCTGTATTGTTATGCTTGCTTGTCTGTCATTCTGCTTGAGCACCCTTCTCCCTTTAACCCCTGCATTTGGTGTATATAAATCATGCCTGTAAGTTTTACTGCTTGTCTGAAGAAGTGGACTTGATTCATGAAAGCTAACAATAAAAACATATCAGTTAGTCTTTAAAGTGCTACAGTATTTTTGTTTTATTACTTTTTTTCTTTTTGTTATCTGATATGTCTAGATTTGAGTTATTAAAGGCTATTCAGTTGCTCACCGGTGTTTCTTTTGCTGGATCAGAGAATGAAAGAGGGAGTGGTGGCCAAGCCAAGCCTTTAGTGACTTTTTGTGTTTCTTCTGCTCTGTGATTGTATCTTCTTCTTCTGTGTCTAGGCCAGATGTGAAACTGCCAAAATGAAGGCACCTTTTGGTGAGTTCATTCTGCAGTTCCTGACCTAAGTGTGAGAAAGATTGGCTGACAACACATGTTGAACCTTTAAGGCAGCTTTATTTGGTATGGCAGGGTTCTTTAAGCTTCAATTAAAAGTTGCCGATCAGGGGTTAATTTATTTATTTATTTACTGTATTTATATTGCTGCCTCTCTCACCAAAGGGACTCTGGGCAGCTCACAGTTGACATCAAAAATTCAAAATATAAAACATCCCCATCATACAAAAAGTTAAAGGAATACTTAAAATGTTAAAAACCATTTACAATACCTTCCCTATACAATTAAAACCTGAAGAGCCTTTATATAAGCTGGGGGGGGGGGAATGCTGGCAGCACACCACACCTTCCGTGGTAACCATGTTTTAGGCCCTTTCTGAAGGTTGGCAACTCTGCCTGGAGGTGCAACTCGGTTGGCAGGAGGTGCCACAGGGCCGGAGGAGATACCAAGAAGGCCCTCCTTCTAGTGGAATCACTAGGGAGCCCCTCCAGTCTGCTCTGGTGGGACGAGCAGATGACCTTGGGGTAACATGGTCTCTTAAGTAAGGGTTTCTGGGAACTGAAGTCCAAAAACATCGGGGGGGGGGGGCAAGTTTGAGAAACCCTGACATACAGTATTACAGCAAGCTTTGGGTGAATTCCAACAGGAGTGAATGAGGGCTAGTTCTGACATATAGCCTTGCCTCTTAAGAGATGAAAAGCTTGCAGTGATGCATCCTGGGAGTGGAGCTTAATAATTGAATGTGCTCCTGACTTGTAAACTGATAAGAAGTGAACACTGGTGAAAAATCTCCCTTGCAGATGATAAATCTCCATTCCCAGTGGATGCCTGATTGCTGAAGTAGCAATCTTCAGGGAGGCTTCTTTCATTTCCCCTAACTTCTAACTTCTGTGTCAGCTTTATGTTACTCTGAAGTAGCAATCTTCAGAGAGGCTCCTTTCATTTCCCCAACTTCTGTTACTCTGCAGGAAAGTATACCAGTCCAGTGAGGTGCCGATCAACACATGCAAAGCAGGTGGATATGGCCCTAAATTAAACAGCAAAATTGGTCACAGGATACCTAAAACCAACCCCAATACAAAAAAATGCATTACTTAGCTGGCATCCCTCCATCAAAATTCCATCGAGAAAGTGCTGCTCAGAAAGAATGGATCAAAGCAAGATCCTTGGAAACACACCTCCTATTTGATCACCAACTACCAAAGCAGAGACTGAAATCAAGGCACAGTTTCCTCATAACTTCTGACACACACACACACACACACACACACACACACACACACACACACACACACACACACACACACACACACACACACACACACACACACACACACACCGATCAACCAGCCCCCCCAGACTGCCCTAGTACTTTGGAAGGCAAGCAAGAAGTTACCAGACAACTGAGCAGAATCACATGATTCTCTACCACCTGACTATGAACAACCATGGTCTGTGTGGAAAGCTTTAAACAGACTGCGGGGTAGGAAAATTAAGGGCTAATCTGAGAAAGTGGGGTTTCCCTGCAGATGACAGCCTGTGTGAATGCAGAGAAGCAAACTACTATATCTCCCATTTGATACAATGCACACAATGCCCCTCAACATGCATTGAGGACCTTATGTTGGCAAGAGGAAATGCTGTTGATGTGGCCCGATATTGGGTAGATGTGATATAATTCCTGTTTGTTTTATATATGTATGTTAATTTTTGCTTTGTATGTTATATGCTGGTGGTGCCTCTTACACCAGTAAAGAAAGAATGTTAAGTTTTCAAAGGGCAGAAAGCAAGACAAGGCTAGAGCAAACAAAGGCCTTAAGACATGCAAATAGGGTCAGGTGATCTCTGAGGCAGGAAAGAATCTTTCTAATTATGATTACAGATTAACAATGGAAAACAACTATTCTTTCCTGTCTCACTGGTCAGTGCATGCTTGGGTTGCATTAGAATACTCAACAATGTTAAATTGTTTGCAAGCTTCTGGATGATATAACTGCTTTTGAATTGATGAAGCATAAAAATGCTCAACAGACTGACTTTGTGTGTGGATGGCAGGTTATTTAAACTTTCCTTTGCTGTATTGACTTTGGTGATATAAGGTGACTGCAGAATCATGAGATGTGATTTGTTGAGTGAAACACTTGTTTGCATGAGAAAATTGAAAAGATATTGTCCCAAAAAGAATAAACAGAGAATAATATACATTTGTTCATTGCTTTTGCAGTTATGCTTTACATTTCAGTCCCAACTTTTTGGGATTTATTAGAACTGTGGTCACTCTAATGTACCTGGCCTATTTACGGGAACACAAACTGATCCATTCAAAGCAGGCATTCTTCAGTCACTTTTTAGGATGGAGTTCATAATTTACAGTGTCAGTATCAAACTATTTTTTCCCCAAGCATCTTTTAATTTTGTTGCTATCAAATATTCTGGGGAGTCTCCCTTCTCAGTCCTGCTTTCCTTGAAAGTATGTTTGATAGAAACCAAAAAAGGCTTTCAAGATGGTTGTATTCAGATTTAAAAAAATCCTCCCTCATGTGGCAAGGGTGGCCCCCTACCGTGTAGTCCTTCAGAAACCAGTAAAAACTTTTCTTTTCAGAAAGGCTTTTAATATCTAATTTTAACAACTATCTAATTTTAATTTTAAAGCTATAACTTTCTTAACCATGAGTAGTCAGGATGAAATGTATGCAGAATGAAGTAAGGGAAGATAGTCACACAGTCATTTATTACATGGTTTAAGTTTTAACATAATTAGATGTCATATAGTTGCTGTTTTTATATCCTTTTTAAAGTCTTCTTAATGTTTTTATAACTGGTAAATTATTTTTAGATAAGTGTTTAGTACTTTTTAAGGGTTTTTAAAAGTCCTATTTGAATGAATGAACAAACGATCGAGCGAACAAGAAACAACTCCCACCTGACAAACCTAGGTAGAATAATAAAAAAGTAGAAACATCAACCTAGCAACAAAAGTCCACATAGCTAAAGTGATGGTTTTCCCAGTAGTAATGTACGGTGGTGAGAGCTGGACCATAAAGAAGGATCAGAAGAATAGCCACCTTTGAACTGTGGTGCTGGAGGAAAGTTTTGAGTATGCCCTGGACTGCAAGGAGATCAAATCAGTCAATCCTCAAGGAAATCAACCCTGACTGCTCCTTGCAGGGACAAACACTGAAGCTGAAGCTCAAGTACTTTGGCCACCAAATGAGAAAAGGGGACTCACTGGAGAAGGCCCTAATGTTAGGAAAGATCACAGGCAAAAGGAGAAGGTATGACTGAGGGTTAGTTGGTTAAACAGAATCATTGACGCAGTGGGCATAGATCTGGGCAGACTCTGGAGGGTGGCAGATGCCAGAGGAGCCTGATGTGTTGTGGTCCATGGGATCACAAAGAGTCAGACTTGACTGTGCAACTGAACAACTAAAGGATATCTGTGGGCAAGAAAGATTTCTGGCTATTTTAACCCAACACACACAGTTTTTGTGTGTGTCAATTTTGCTGCATAACAATGGATTTGGAATCCAGATCTCCAGAATTATTGATACTCTTAATGTTTCTGCCTTGCTAGGGATGTAGATCCTGACAACATTGGTCTTCACAAGGTAAATTTAAAAGTTCTATAAGTGAGCCATCTTAAGGTAGAAGCCTCTTCTGTTGCTGTTGTTGTTCTCAGAGAAAATGTGTACATTTCTGTGCAGGGTGAGTGTTTCTGCTAAACACACAATATTGTAAAATGCAATAACTGTTGTTTGGAAGAACTGGTAGCATTTGATAGGTTCTTTGAGGGGTTTTTGATCAGCCAGCCTATACCATTGTGTTGTACATATTTGGCCGTCACACCCCGAACAATCAGAGAAAATTCTGCTCTTTAAGTGAGTTACTCTTTAAGCGAGGCCCTCTTTATGCGAGGTTTGACTGTACTTACAGTTCTTGTAAGAAGGTTTTTATCCCTAGTCAGTATCTAAATACACTAGGAAGGTTTTTTTTTATTCCTCTTCATCTTTGATCATTGCACACAGTGTACTGTTCTATTGATTATAGCATTCCTTCACCGCCAAGGTATGAAAGAACTCTTCAGCCATGGACTTAGTGAGTCATGGTTAAATATCTTATGCTGTTCTACAAAGTTGCTGATTATAATTTATTTATTTATTTACTTATTTATTTATTTATTTAAATTTGTTTATCCCCCTCCTCCCGGAAGGGACCCAGGGTGATTCACCACACATCAACATATAGACAACAATTTAAAACCAGTTCAAAGATTAAAAGTTTTTTAAAAAGCTTAAAAACTTAACATTAAAAACTAGGCGTTGTAGCTAGGAGGCACTGGAGGTCAAACCATCCAGCTGGCTGGGGAAATTGATCCATCCATTCCCCAGACCTGACTTGCCAGCCAGGTTTTCACTCCTTTCCTGAAGGACAGCAGTTCCGTCTGCAGGTGTAGTTCTATTGGGACGAGGTTCCATAGGGCCGGAGCAGACACAGAGAAGGCCCTCCTTCTAGTGCCAGAGAGGTTAGCCTCTCTGGCCGATGGCACAACCAGAGAGCCTCTCCGGTCTGCTCTGGTGGAATGGACAGATGTCCTTGGGACAATGTGGTCTCTTAAGTATCCTAGTCCACTACCATGTAGGGTTTTAAAAGTAATAACCAGCAGCTTAAATTGCATAGATTAAAAAAAATTGTACCAATTCAGTCAATTTCTTTTTTAAAAAAAAAACAAGCACATTCACCATACAATATTAACATTTTATAAGAACATGATTGAGAAAAAATATACTGTATTTGCTGGCGTATAAGACTACTTTTTCACCCTGAAAAACATGCCTCCAAGGGGGGGGGGGTCGTCTTATACGCCGGATGTACTTCAGTTGGGATAGACATAGCTGCCCATAGTGGCCTCCCGATGCCCACCCACCTCATTCTACATACCATCCAGTATCGCGCAGTATCCAGCGTGGCTGCAGCGAGCATCAGCAACGAGACAGGGGTGCCAGCCTTTTCGGCATGACCGGCCCGTTCTGCTCGGTGGGAAGCAGCGGCGTTCTGGCCCACCCCTTGTCTATGCATATGTGCACTAGTGCCAGCCACAGGGAGATGTTGAAATCAAATCTGATGTTCTTTTATGTTTTATTTGGTGTGTGGAAGGTATGTGGAAGAGGGGGTAGTCTTATACGGCGAGTATATAACAAACTATATTTTGAGTGGAAATGTTGGGGGGTCGTCTTATACGCCCAGTTGTCTTATACACCGGCAAATACGGTATATATCCTGGTGTTTACCGGGGGGGGGGGCAAAGCAAAGGGGAGACTTGCTTAAAAATAAAATTGTTTGATCCTTGCTTCTGCAGTTACTAAATATTTCAAAGGGTCACTTCAACTGTATAATATGACCCTTTGAAATATTTAGCCAATCGCAGAAACAAGGATCAAACAATTTTATTTTTAAGTTATTTTTTCCCTTTGATTTGCCCCCCCCTCCCCCGCAAACACTAAATGTAGAAATAGGTGGTACTCATTAAAATGTTACTGGAAGCTGGTAAAAGTTTAATTTTCAAACTCTTTATATAGTTTTAATGCTGAAGAGTTGTTGTTGGCATTATTACAGCTTCATACATTTACTGCTTAATTAGTCTGCCCATAGAAAATGTTAGCTGAGACATTTGAAGATCATGGTATATAAAGGTTAAGTACCATTTCCAGTAATTTCTTTGTAGGGAATTTTAAAGTTTCAGTGAGGGTGGGGGAAAATTAAGTGTTTTTAATGCTCTTGCTGACTAGGGACTTCTAACTCTAGATTTCATGATAAATGAGATGAAAAATTCCTCATCCCATCTTTCTCTATAAAATACAACAAACATGCATTCATGTTTTGCTATAAATTTGACTATTTTGTTTCTTGAATTTTTGCTGGGATAGGCTTACTATGGCTAAATAAGCAAGAGCCTAACTTGAACACAGACTTAGGAATCAGTACCATCTGTAACATAGAACTAGATGGAGTGGAGAGATTTCTGTCCTCTGGCAGTACATTCGCCTTGAAAAGATATTGAGCATTTCCTGGATGATTTTTTAAAATTTGTTTGCTTTCTTGATTATCTGTAAAATATTTTGTGTTGGAAAATGTGATGTTGCCTTGTTGCATGAGCTCATAGAGTAGGAGAGTTTAATAGGTTGTTTGTGTCTTTGAAAACAATTAGTCTGTTCTAGTGGGGTACTTAGCGTCATAAAGGGAAAAACACTAGCTTTAATGGACATTGGAAGCTTGTGAAGAGGGATAGACAAGTGGATTTCCAACATTATTGTTTATATCCATTTGTTGAAAGTGCTTATAGTTACACATAAAATCTACATGAATTACTTCCATATAGACTACCAAGCTTATAACTCTATCTTGGTCTGCATAGATAGCTAGATACATTTTGTTGCTTAAGGTGCACAACAAGAAATTTTCGAAGCAAAAGATCTGAGTAGGATGGTAATTAAATGGAACCCAGTTTCAATGTTGACAACACTACTGCATATCCCACTGCAGCTGAGACTAGCTTAGGAGAAACATAGCAGGTTCCATGGGATACATAGTTCTGTTTATTCCTTTCTCTCAGCATCACTGCCTGCGGTAGTAGCCTCAACCAGCAAGGCCAGACTTGTTCACCCATATTGCTGCCTGTTGGATGTGATGAATTGCCATGGGTACAGTTGAAAAGAAGCATCATGGACAATTGCTCTGAGGACTCACCTGCCATATCTATCAGCTTAAACACTTGCTCAGTACAGATAATTTTAAAAAGATACTTCAAAACTGATCTCAAAAAAGAAAATTCTGAAAATGTTCCAGGACACAATTGCATCTAGTGGTCATCATACTGTCATCTAAAAGGTACACCATAACTGGTATAGCAACTCAGATTATTTCATTGATTGGTATCAAACACAGAAGTTAGGGTGTGACCAACAATAATGTCAGCGTCGGCGTCGGTGTCGGCGTTGTTCAGTCACATAGTCAAATCTGATCCTTTGTGATCCAATGGACCACTACGCACCAGGCACCCTTATCATCCACCATCATCCTCAGCTCTATGGCCATTGTCTCAACAATGACATCTAGCCATCTCATCTTCTGCCACCCCCTTTTCCTTTTGCCTTCGATCTTTCCCAGCATCAAGGCCTTCTCGAGTATTTTCTTCTCATTTGGTGTCCAAAATACTTTAGCTTCATCTTCAATATTTGTCCTTCTAAGGAGCAGTCAGGGTTCATTTCTTTCAGGATTGACTGATTTGATCTACTTGCAGTCCAGGGGACTCTCAATAGTCTTCTCCTGCACCACAGTTGGAAGGTGTCTATTCTTTTGCACTCAGACTTTCTTTTGATCCAGCTCTCACAACCATACATTACTACTGGAATGCAATTGCTTTGACTATGCGTACTTTTGTTGCCAAGGTGATAGCTCTACTTTTTATTATGTTCCCTATGTTTCTTATAACTTGCCTCCCAAGAATTAATGGTCTTTTTATTTCATGGCTGCAGTCACCATCTGCAGTGATCTTGGATCCTAAGAAGGAAAATCTGTCACTGCTTCCATTTCTTCCCCCTTCTATTTGCCAGGAAGTGATAGGGCTGGTTGCCATTATCTTGGTTTTTTTGATGTAGCTTCTCAGGTCAGCTTTCACCCTAATCACCAGGTTATTTGGGTCTTCTTCACTTTCTGCCATTAGGACCATCTGCACATTTCAGGTTGTTGATGTTTCTCCTAGCAATTTTAATTCCAGCTTGTGATTTATCCAGCCCTGCATTGTGCATGATGTACTCTGCATATAAGTTAAATAAACAGGGTGACAAAATGCAACCTTGTTGTACTCCTTGTCCTATTCTAAACCAATCATTGTTCTGTATCCTGTCCTAACTGTTGCTTCTTGACACATGTACAGATTTCTCATGAAACAGATGAGGTGGTCTGGTATTCCCATCTCTGTAATTACTTGCCACAGTTTATTGTAGTCCACATAATCAAAGGCCTTGGTGTAATCAATGAAACAGAAGTAGACTTGTTTCTGGTATTACTTTGTTTTCTCCATGATCAAGCAAATATTGGCAATTTGGTCTCTAGTTCCCATACCTCTTCAGAACCCAGCCTGTACTTCTGGAAGTTCTCAATCCGCATATTGTTGAAGCTTAGCCTTTACTATCTTGAGCATGACCTTGCTAGCATGTTAAATGAGTGCAATTGTTCGACAGTTTGAACATTCTTTAGCATTGCCCTTCTTAGGGATTGGAATGCATACTGACCTTTTCCATTGCTGTGGCCACTGCTGTGGCCACAGGATTGTGGCCACAACACAATCAAGGTTAGCATGCCAACCTTGAGATTAACTCTAGGTCAATCTCAAGGTTGACATGGTTAAAATTGAAGTATTAAATGACAAATGCACAATGTAAAGCTAAGTTTAGGAAAGTTGTCTTTTCCTATGGATATTCATTTTTTGTTTAACCAGCAGGGGGAAGTTAAATTTGTATCAACAAAGAGCACCACTTTTCTCTGTTTTCTGATGTGCATGATCACCTATCTCAATCCAAAAATGCAGTCACAGGCCAAGCATGTCTTTGTAAGGCTGATGGTAACATAATCAATGGAACTTGGTGTTATAGCAAGATAATTCTACTCAACTGAGAACCTGTTGTCTCCTCTCCTTGGAAAAATGTATGTCTATTTTGCTCGTCAAATTTAGCACTGTGTTAGATAAGAACTATGTCACGATAGATAGATAGATAGATAGATAGATAGATAGATAGATAGATAGATAGATAGATAGATAGATAGATAGATAGATAGGCAGACAGGCAGACAGGCAGGTTAGGGAACAGGGCAGCATTCCTGAAGGAAGTTAAATGTCTGGGAAGTGCAGTGTGGAATCTTGCAATGGAATAATGAATCATATTTGTGTAGATGACTACAGCAATTTCTGCAGTGGAAACCAACAAAAGCCATTTAAAAAACTTCACAGCAAACTAGGTGTTCTCATTCTGCATTCACATTCTTGCATTCTAAAAGTTTTTGCTTCCTCAGATGTGGGACTGCATGGAGAAATTGCAAAACTCTTGAGACACACATGCATAATTACAATGGCACTTTCTGAAGTGTCTGTGAACACAAAAATTACAGTGAAGCACATGTGTCCGTGTCCGTGTGTGTGTGTGTGTGTGTGTGTGTGTGTGTGTGTGTGTGTCCATGTGTCTGTGTCCGTGTGTGTTTGTGTGTGTGTGTCCATGTGTGTCCCCGTGTCTCCGTGTCTCTCTCTCTCTCTCTCTCTCTCTCTCTCTCTCTCTCTCTCTCTCTCTCTCTCTCTCTGTGTGTGTGTGTGTGTGTGTGTGTGTGTGTGTGTGTGTGTGTGTGTGTGTGTGTGTGTGTGTGTGTGTGTGTGTGTGTGTGTGTGTGTGTGTGTGTGTGTGTGTGAGTTAGGGAGTCTCATATTACCATGAAATGTATTTTTGTGGACCAAGATCTATATGGTTAGATGTCATCATTGGTTCATGTAGGACTTCTCCTCATACAGGGTTGTGCACAGTTCATCATGAAGAGGGACTGAACGAATAGTCAAGCAACAGCCTTTGGGAACTGGACTTTAGTCCTTTCTAGCTCTGCACATTTACAAATTAGTAAAGCGATGCCAGAGAGCAAAGTTCTCAAGAGCAGAATATATTGCTTGTCAGGCCAGAAGAATCTGCACAACAAATACTGTTGTGTGACAAGTGAAACAAGAAAAGCATATGTCTTCATAATAACATTACATCTTAATGGCTACATTGTGTGCTATAAATCTTATTGATGGGCTTCAAGAATAAACACTTAGTATAAGAGTATTAGCTCTCAGTTGGAGGTAAGATTGATATCTGGTATAGTAGCTAAATTTTAACAGAAAACTAATGTTGCATTTTCTCTGTGTGCCAGAGAAGGCACTGAATTGCATGAGCCACCCAAAGGAGCTACATTTAAAGCTGTATCAGATTTCCATTAAAATTCCAAAATATCCTAGCACTTAAAAAGAAGCCATAAAAATGTCTAGTATATGGCAATGCATGATCCCCCTCTTCATTCGATGGATTTTTCAAAACGGTATTTTCTCCACATATATTAGATTCTGTCACAAGTCATTTTACCCTTTAAAAACAAACAGCAATGTGGCAAAGGGTCAGAAAAGCAAGCACACCAACAAAATGAAAGCTGTGTTTGTGGGACAATGCCTTTAGAGTTGGAAATGACGAAGGATGAGAGGATTCCATTTAAGGCCTCAGTTCCATTCCACAATTATTTGGCAATTTTGATCTGCTCTTTGCTCCACTCTACATACCACCAGTTTACAATGAAGAATTTATCAAAGCTTCTGAAGCAGTGTGAGTTTAGGTTTTGCCTCTTTCCTCTCCATGACAGGGAGCTCCAGCTAAATGTACCCTTATTAAGTTATGAGGGAGGTGAGAGAAGTGTGATTATATGAACACATCTGGTTTCTATTTTGCACTGTGAATTAGTCAAAGTGCATATGAGCACATTGTGTCTGACCAGACATCCAGCTATGATAATGGAGTAGACCATACAGCCAGTGACTCAATGCCTAGTTTTGGGCAATGGTAAATAACCTGACTCCCTAAAGGAGCCAATGGCTATGGGGGAATGAGCCCTTTTAGGTGGGGTGATGGTCACCTTAGTGGAGGAAATTCCACTGAAAACCATCATAATTGGCCCAACCGCAAAATGAGTGGATGAGGAACCACTTCACTATTCTGATAATAATTTAATGTTAGAAATTATTCTGAGTTGAAAGGATTTCTGTGGAAGAAACTGTGCGCTCAGGGAATGCTCAAATGAGGCTCATTTCACCTCCGCAAGAGCTGGGATGGAGACGAGTGCTCAATCCATCATGCAGTACCCGGGTCTTCAACTTCTGACTTGCCAGCCTTCCAGCTAACAAGGCGAGCTTCTTAACCAGTGAGCCACTGCAGCCCCTTACTATTATGATTCCCAATGGTCATGGAGGCAGAAGAGGCCATTCCAGATGGAGTGGCTGTGAAGGAGCACCTTGTTAATATCCTTAAGGCTGTGGCAGTCCATTGCAGTCCCAGTATTAAATCCTGCATGTCTCATTTCATATCTGCCACAGGAGATGGTGCCATTATCTCAGTGTGTGAATCACTTCATGGCAAACTGGGATCCACCTTAAACAAATTCACACCAATGGCATTTTTTCCAAACAGGAAAAAAAATGTATACTCAGATATGAGTAGCAGCCACCACTGCCAATGATATGAGCACATCAGTACAGATTAAGCCACAGCAAAAGAAGGAGTCTGGTGTGAGCACATCAAGATTCCTCCTTTCTCTGTGTATTATTATTATTATTATTATTATTATTATTATTATTATTATTATTATTATTATTATTATTATTATTATTATTATTATTATTATTATTATTATTATTATTATTATTATTATTATTATTATTATACCCTGCCCTTTTCCGAGGACTCATGGCATCTGGAGATGCAATTCACTTGCCAAAGGCATGACCAGAGAGCCTCTCTGGTCTGCTCCGGTGGGATGGACAGATGTCCTTGGGGTGATCCGGTCTCTTAAGTATCCTGGCCCACTACCATGTAGGGCTTTAAAGGTGATAACCAGCACCTTGAATTGCACTCGGAGGTATACTGGGAGCCAGTTCAACTCTCAGAGTATGTGTTACATATTTGTGTTACATATTTGTAACACACATATATGTGTTACATGTTTGTGCTAGAGTGCATTCATAACCTGTAAATTGCATAAACATACATACTGTATATTTACTTTACTTTGCATTTTCAATACTTTACGCTTTTCTTAGCTATCAGTAATGTAATGATCTCCTTCAAGATGTTGAAGATCCTCTCCTATAATTGTTTTAATTAATTTAATTCAATTATATTTAAAATGAGTGGTTGTTTATAGCCTGGAATATGTTGCATGGATCTGAGTTCTAATTTACAGCCCAGCAAGACATTACACTGGTGTTTACTCTGAGGAGACATTCATTTGGTTGGGGATGCTAATCAGAGTGGTCACAGGGAATTGAAACATGAAAATACAAGCATGGATCACTAACCTAACAAAGTTCATTAACACATGTTGGATGATGCAGACATCCTGGCATTGATATACTGATTAACACATGCAATCAAAAAATGTCTTGCATAGCTATGCAAACAGATTAACTTTTGTAGATTAATTATCCCAAATTAATAAATCATTCTTGACATTGCCAGTTGCATGCTGAGTCACACAACTTGGTATGCAACAGATAATGTTTAAGGCAAATTCTTCACTTAAGACAATTCACCTCCAAAGTCTAGGCAAGACAATATGGACTGCAGCAAACTAAAAATTCACTTATAAGAGGGAACTGTTGACATTCAGCTTTATCTTCTGTGGCTTGAATATGGACAATAGTTTGTCATCATAATGGTGACTGCTATGGTAATGATCCATATTCATACTTCTTTGCATTTCAGTTCACTTTTGGCCCACTCCTTAGAAACCAACCAAGTACTCACCCATTCATGCAAGCAAGCAAATGAATTTTGTTCAGTTGCACAGTCGAGTCGGACTATTTGTGACCTCATAGACAACATGCCAGGCTCTTCTGTTATCTGCCATCCCCCATAGTCTGCCCAGATCTGTGCCCACTGTGTCAATGATGCCAGCTAGCCATCTCATCCTCTCCCACCCCCTTCTCTTGCCTTCAAACTTTCCAAGCATCAGGGCCTTCTCCAGTGAGTCCTCTCTTAAAATTTGGTGGCCAAAGTACTTCAGCTTACCGTTTATCCTTCCAAGGAGCAGTCAGGGTTAATTTCCTTTAAGATTGACTGATTTGATCTACTTGCCATCCTAGGGGACTCTCAAAAGTCTTCTCCAGCATGACAGTTCAAAGGTGTCTATTCTTCTGCACTCAGCCTTCCTTATAGTCCAGCTCTCACAGCCATACATTATTACTTGGAAGTTGTTGTTGCTCAGTTGCCTAGTTGAGTCCGACCCTTTGTGACTCCATGGACTTGGAAGACCATTGCTTTAACTATGCAGACTTTTGTTGTCAGGGTGATGTCTATTTTTTATTATGTTACCAATGTGCTAATATTGCATGCATCTGATAAAGTGAACTGTAGCCCACTAAAACATATGCCAGACAAGACTGTCAGTCTTTAAGGTGTTAGCACTTTTGCATACTTGCTAATATTCTGGAATAGCAAGGCAAACTACTACTTCTCCTTCTCCTTCTCCTTCTCCTTCTCCTTCTCCCTCTCCCTCTCCCTCTCCCTCTCCCTCTCCCTCTCCCTCTCCCTCTCCCTCTCCCTCTCCCTCTCCCTCTCCCTCTCCCTCTCCCTCTCCCTCTCCCTCTCCCTCTCCCTCTCCCTCTCCCTCTCCTTCTCCTTCTCCTTCTCCTTCTCCTTCTCCTTCTCCTTCAGGTGCCATATCCATTGGCCATCATCATGGCAACAGTATTCCTGTTCTTAACTCCTTGGAACAGTTCTTCCAAGGACATGCCACACCAGTCTCTCAGTTTCTTCAGCCACAAAGTCCATCTATGTCTAGGGCCTTTTCTTCCTTGAAGAAAGTACTGCATTCTATATTTTAAGTTGTTCCTCATGATATGGCCAAGGTATTGAAGCTTTCTTTGCTTAATGTCTTAAAGAATTCTTGTTCTTTATCGATTCAGTGCAATACTATCTTAGTCACATGGTGAACCCATGATATCCTTAGTAGTCACCTGTACATTTCAAAAGCTTCAATTCATTTTTCAGATTATTTAGTCAGTGTTCATGCTTTGACTCGATATAGCAACACTGGGAATATATAACATTTCACTATTCAGATCTTTGTAGTGAAAGTTAGATCTCAACTGCATAACAAATGTCACATTTTTATGAAGGTGTCTCTTGCTTTTTCTATTCATATTTTAATCTCTACCTCAATATCTCAGTTTTCATTTAAAGTACTCCCCAAATGGAAAGCCCACTATTTTGATTTTTTGTGTTCCTGCCATTAGCTTGCCATGAGTTGGTGTTTGGCTTATAACCATATATTTTGTCTTCTTGGAGTTGAGATCCAAACCATATTCTGCCCTTGAAGCTCTTAATCGATCCAGCATCAACTGAAGATGTGCAAGGTTTGTGGCCAACAATACTGTGTCATCAGCATATCAGTTGTTATTCAGGTATTCCCCATTAATTTTAATGCCCATGTTTAAATCTGATAGTGCTTCTGAAAAAATAATCTCCGAATATATATTAAACAGTTTTGGGGACAACGCGCAGCCTTGTCGCACACCTCTGCGAATATGAACCTGCTCTGTCATCTGCTCTTCCACTCTGACTTGAGCTGTCTGATTCCAGTAAATGTTGATGATGATTCTGAAATCTTTATCATCTACACCTATATTCTTCAGTGTTGTGGTCATCTTCTCATGCTGGCATCTGTCAAAGGTTTCTGCATAATCTATATAACATACATGCACATTACAGTAATACCCCGGATAATGATTGCACCGGATAATGCTAAAACCGCATAACGACGACAAATTTGGGGGGAAGATTTGCACCAGATAACGTTCATTTTAGCGTTATCCGATCCATCATCATAAAGAAGTAAAGGAGGCCAAAGCTCCTCTCCCTGACACTTCCCTCCCCCCCCCAGCAGTTTGGGGACTTCCCACCACCACCCCACTGCTTGCTCAGCCGAGAGAATCCAGCCTCACCCTGCTTACCTTGCTGCACACCGACAGCCAGCTGGAGATTTTTCTCTTTCACTTCCTGTAAACAGGGAAGGGGGAAATAGTGAGAGATATGATTGGTTCTCTAGAGAACCAATTGTATCTCTCTCTATTTCCCCCTTCCCTGTTTACAGGAAGTGAAAGAGAAAAATCTCCAGCTGGTTGTCGGCGTGCAGCAAGGTAAGCAGGGCGAGGCTGGATGAGGCTGGATTCTCTCATGGCCGAGCTGCACGTGGGGGTGGCTTTAAAGGCAGGGAGGTCTCTTTTTCCCCTGCCTGCCTTTAAAGTGGTTTGTCCCTGAAGTCAGGGCTTTTTTTCTTAGTGTTGTTCGATACATGCATCGGACAACGCTAAAAATTGGATAACATCATGACTTGTGGAACCAAGTCATAACGTTATCTGGGGTATTACTGTACATCTCATGTCTCTACGTCTTTGTATGAGGACCTGCATTGAAAACAGTGCCTCTCTGGTACCCATAGAAATCCAGAAGCCAAATACTTGCACTATAGCACTAAATGTGTATTTATCCTCAGCAATATCAGACTGTAGCTGAGCAGATGTGCTGTGACATCATTATGTAAACTGCAAGATCCCAGACTGGCTAACATCCACAAAAGAAGCTTTCACATTCACTGCATACTAGTTATCACAATGGTTTTGAGAGGAAACAATGCCAGCCAAATACATTCTACTGCCTTGCTTTTAAAGCAGCCCTAAAGCGTTTCTGATGACCAGAATCAATATGTAAAGCTTCTTTTACAGTTCTGCCATAAGCAATATATTCATATGGTGAGTCCATGTGTAACTGATGCCGCATACACAAGTAATTTTTCCAGTAGTACTGAATAACTTTAATAGCCTGGGACGAAAAGACTTTTTAAAAGAAGCAAATGTAATCATGTCATGTAGATAAGTAATTGTTGTGCATAAATCCCTTATGTATTTCTGCCTGAGAAAAAAGTGGGTTTTTCTCAGAGCTATTACTTGGATTCAGAAACAAGGAGAGGGAGATAGTTCACATTTAATCTTTAAGTTGTCATATATCCCAATCGTGATTGTTCCCAATTATTTTATTCAGTGCTGCTTGGCTGAAAATGGAAAGTGGCCAGCAATCAATTTATTGTTGCCAGATTACATAGATTTTATGCACATTTAGAATGTGTAAAATTAGAATTTAGAATTAGTTTGGTAAACAACACAATATTATATTTAGAAGCAGCTACCTTGACCTATGAAAAATTCCAAAATCCATGAAGTCCATGAAATTCAAATTCTCTGTTTATTTAGTGTAATGCACATTTTATTTGAAAAGGGTTTATACCGAAAGGCTTCTTTTAAAAATATGTTTCTTCATGTGTTAACTGCTGTAGTTTGAAACTGGTTTCTAGAATATAGCTCAAGTGATACAGCAAATGTGAAATTTTCCAAAGGTCCATTAATTATACTATCTCCGTTTTCAAGAATCAATAAGCAATTTCCTCACCAAATGGGTGGTACAGTCAATAGTGTTTTTGTCAATCTACAGCTATTTTCCTATGCCTGTGATGCCTGCATCAACTATGTAGATATTTACAGTATAATGTTACTCCCAGTTGCTATTGACAGATGTTTTACTGAGATTAGCCCTGCTTGTGTATTTTCTTATGTAAGGAGAAGGAGCTAATGATATGCCTTCCCACCTCAGCTCATTGTTTCTGTAGACTAATAGGTAGCTGTTCATGTTATTTCTTTAATGAAAAGTTGTGCCAAATGTCATTAGATTGTGGATTATTGACAAACTGTAGTTTGGGAGGATAAGAATGTGTGTACATAAGAATATACCTCTGCATGTACTCCCTTGACAATCATATCATCTTGAACAGACTAGTATAATAGTTTTCAGAATGGAAAGGGTGTAGAGAACTCAGATATATAAAAAGTGAGTCAAAAGATTAATGGAACATCTGTAGAAATCTGTGCCAGCAAGAAGCTACCAGGAAAGAAGCAGGAAACCTTGGTCCATATCTATGACTTGCCAAGGCAGAAGCCAAGTTCTTCAAAAAGCTCTGCCATATCAGAGAACCTTTGGGTTGTGTAACCTACTGTGATGTGATAATTTGAATGAGACCTGGCATATAGCCTCAGAAGTAAACTGATCAAAGAACAATGGCCATTTCAAAGGATTAAATAGTATAAAGGGAATTATAGTAGCTGATTCAGAGAGCTGAGCTTCTCTATAGCAAACTCCAAAGAAAGGAAGGGGCAGGGGAATTTTGCAACAAGGGCAGTGCATGCGTATGTGATCTATTAAGGGACATTTAGTTAATAGAATAGATTGTTGTTGTTCAGTCACATAGTCAAGTCTGATCCTTTGTGACCCCATGGACCACCGTATGCCAGGCTCCTCAGTCCTCCACCATCCTCCACAGCCTACTCAGATCTATGCCCATTGTGTCAACAATGCCATCTAGCCACTGGCACTCCCTTCTCCTTTTGTCTTTGATCTTTCCCAGCATCATGTCCTTCTCAAGTGAGTCCTCTATTCTCCTCTTTTTGGTGACCAAAGTTCTTGAGGTTCGGCTTTATTATTTATCCTTCCAATGAGCAGTCAAGGTTGATTTCCTTCAGGATTGACTGATTTGATCTCCTTGTAGTCCAGGATACTCTCCAAAGTCTCCTCCAACACCACAGTTCAAAGGCATCTATTCTTCTGTGCTCAGCCTTCCTTATGGTTCAGCTCTTGCAGCCATACATTACTGCTTGGAATACCATTGTTTTAACTATGTGGACTTTTGTTGGCAGGGTGATGTCTTCACTTTTTATTATGCTGCCTAGGTTTGACATAGCTTGCCTCCCAAGGAGTAATTGTCTTTTTATTTCATGGCTGCAGTCACTGTCTGCAGTGATCTTAGATCCCAAGAAGGTAAAGTCTGTCACTGCTTCCATTTCTTCCCCTTCAATTTGCTAGGGAGTGATGGGGTTGGATGCCCTGATCAATAAAGCAGAAGTAGATATTTTTCTGGTATTCCTTTGCTTTCTCCATGACCCAGAAAATGTTGGTGATTTGGTTTCTAGTTCACCTGCCTCTTTGGAACACAGCTTGTATTTCTGGAAGATCTCGAATCATGTATTGCTGAAGGCTTGCTTGTAAGATTTTGAGCATGAACTTGCTAGCATGTAAGATGAGCTAGCATGTGAGTTTGAATATCCTTTGGCATTGCCCTTCTTTGGCAGGATTGGAAAATGTAAACTGACCTTTTCCAATCCTGTGGCAATGGCTGCATTTCCCAAAATTTCTGGCAAAATTAGTGCAAGAGCTGGGACAGAGACAGGTGCTCAATCCATCTTGCAGTACCCAGGTACTGAACTGCTGAATTGCCAGCCTTCCAGCTAACAAGGCAAGCTTCTTAACTGCTGAACCATCACAGCCCCAGCACAGGTAACTGTAACCTGCTTTATTTCAAGGGGGGGCAGATGTACCAAACAGTTTGTTTGTTCTTTATGTAAACAAACACCTTGTATTTCATGCTTGTTTTGTAAACTTTCATAAAGGGAAAAGTTGTGATAACTATTTTGTACATTTGTCAAAAATCACAATGAGTTGGGGGGAGCTATTTGTTTTGTCCTGCTCTTACAATGGATACAAGAGTTCACACAAATACCTCACTAAGCTGAGGGAGCCTGTCTTGACAAAAAACAAACCAACAAGATATTACTTTTTCTTCACATCCATGGTTCAGCAACCATCCAATCAAACACACAGCATTATCTAACATTTCACCTGAGACTGATAAAAACTTTCCTAGCCAAAGGGAGATCAGTCACTGAAGAAGGAGAGATGGTGCATGCTGTTTTCTTACCTTTTGAAAGTCTTTCACATAATTTATATATTTTCTTAATAAACTCTATTTTGCATTCCAGAAAAAATCAGGTGTGAAATAACCCATGGAATAATAAGAACATCATAGAAGCCACATTGGATCAGACAAATGACCCGTCTGATCCACTTTTTCTGTTCCAACTGTGGCCAGGTTGGTGCCTAAGGGAAACCTAGAAGCCAGATGTAGATGGAACAACACCCTCCTATTAAGGCTCCCCAGCACAGAGATATATCCTATTTGATTCTTGAGATAATATACAACCATTGTAACTAGCCATCCATTGAGAGCCTTGTCTTATAGATTTGTGTAATACCTTTTTAAAAACAGTTCAGGTCAGTGGCCCTCGTTAGAACGTGTGGCACCAAATTCCAAAGCTATAATTACGTAGTATGAGAAGATGTGCTGTAGGTCCTCTTAATCTGTCTTGAAACTCTCTCTGCTTAGCTGCATGAATTCATCTTGAATTTCACTGTTATGAAATAGGAAACAAAACTATCCCTCTTTCACTTTCTCCACATCATGCTCACCTTGTGGTGCCTAGTGTGATATGCAGAAATAATGATTTCATTATTTCACTAAGCACAGGGAACAGGCTTGCCAGCAAGAAATTTGCAAGGTAGATGCATTGTTGTAATCTCTTGGGCAGAGAAGGAATTTTGAGAACTGTGAAGGGT
The DNA here is from genome assembly GCA_030440675.1 of Furcifer pardalis. Classification (NCBI taxonomy): domain Eukaryota; kingdom Metazoa; phylum Chordata; class Lepidosauria; order Squamata; family Chamaeleonidae; genus Furcifer; species Furcifer pardalis. The sequence goes on from CP126894.1 coordinate 130,523,015, forward strand.
TGCAGAAACAGAGTCAAAAGGCAGGTTTTCTTTAAAGGGACAAAAATATCAGGGTTGTTTTAAATAAAGTAATGGAGTGACAGGTATTTTGTCTGAACCTGTAATATCTCACTCCTCTTCATAACATTTGGCAACTCTAATGCAAAGACCTATTTTGGACATCTCTACACTAATAGCATGTTGAGTGTTCACTTTATTTTGTGGTTGGCAAAACAGAGAAGTCACAGGAAAAGCTGCTTAGAACTAGATGGGCATAATAACGTAAGATCAACCCTGCAATTCTGAAATTGTGCACTTGATCTTGAAGGTGGCTGTTGTATTAATGGTATCGAAAGTGTTTTCCTATTAGTATGGTGATCCTACTGAAGCTTCTTGTGCTGCCAGCTGCCTCTCCATGATATAATTTGATGAATAACCAGAATTCAAAAGCAACCTTTTCAAATGATGCTATCAGCTGAAACATTTAAATAATTCTAAGCAGCATCTCCTTCCCTCCCATAGGGAATGGATTGAAAGGTTTAAGCAAACTATGGAAAATATGAAAAGGGCTTTCCCCCTCAAGCGTAATAGAAAGAAATGGGCTGAGATGATTCAAGAATTGACCTTAACGACAATAAACTGCTCACAGCATGGTTTGCTATCCATCATTTTCCTCCATGCCTGGCCGAATGCCAAACTGGAAAGCTGTAATAATGTTGAAAAAGACCATAAGAAAAAAAGGCAATAATTGCAACACTATCAAAACTATTAAAAGATCATTTTCTGCTGAGGTTTGCCCTGAGACTGGTGACACCCCTACCCCTTTCATGGGGAGTATGGATCAATTAGGATGGCTGCCCTTATAGACTCATGGATTCTATTGGTTTCCAGATGGCAGTGAGAGGGTTTCCAAGCTGAGTTGGATGGCACTCCTGTTGTGGCTCTGGTCAACAAATCATATGCAGTGGTGACCAAGCTAGTGACAAGTGCAGTGATGGGATGTCACCGGTTCCAGACGGATCTCTGGAACCGGTAAGACCAATCCCGGAGGGTTCTCCGTGAGGGGAAGTCCACTTTTGGGGCGTCCGGTTCCAGACGCCTGACCGAAAGAAAAAAAAATTAAAATCGGAGCGAAAATGGCTCCAATTGACTGCGCATGCGCAGAAACTCAATCTGACGCATTGCACATGCGTCAGATTGAGTTTCTGCGCATGCGCAGTCAATTAGAGCCATTTTCGCTCCGATTTTCAAAACATTTAGAACTTTCAGGGCAGCGGCAGCGGCAGCAGCCCTCTGAGGGGGGCGCCTCCCCGCGGCACGTTGAGGGCTGCCTCGGCCGTCCGCTGCTGACAAGCCCCATGCCCTGGGGACGCCCGGCGGGGTACACCACTGCCGCCGCCTCCGCCGGGCGCCAGTGGGCCGGGTGCCTGCACCCGCCGTCCACAGCCGCCGCCCGCCGCCGCCGGAGCTGCCGCTGCCTGAATCCCTGTGGACTCCTTCTTGGGTCGGTCCCTTTTGAGCTCAGCTGCCGCGCGCTGCGGAGGAGGAAGCTGTAGGCGGCGGCGGTGCGGCATGGGGACGGCCCAGGGAGGCGCGGCAGCCGCGGCTGCCCGTCGCCCCTCGCCATGGCCGGAGCCGGGCTAAAAAGGTACCGGCCCAAGGAGGACGCCACAGGGGTGCAGGCAGCTCTGGCGGCGGCTGTGGACAGCAATCGGGGTGCCGGGTCCCAAGAAAGGTAAGCGAGGGGTTTTTATTTGGGGTGGGTGGGTAATTTATTTGTGTTTTGGGTGGGTGGTTGTTTTTATTTTATTTATTTATTTGTGTCTGGGTGGGTGGGCTGAGAGGGAGGGGGGGTGTATGTTTATTTTTATTTTTTATTTATTTTTATTTTGGCCCCGCCCACAACGTCATGACGTCATGACGTCGGCCGTGACGTCATGACGTCATGCCATTGGCCACGCCCATGACGTCCGTGACATCATGGCGTGGTAGTAGATTTTTTGTCATCCCATCACTGGACAAGTGTCTCTTAATGCTCTGTCCTCCTCAGAGTCTGGCTCTTTCCCTGGTTCATGGATAAATTTTGGGTCATGAAGCAAGAAAGAAAGAAAAACCTAGAGAGCAAGTTGAGAAAAACTCCCATGGATGGCAATCTGGCTGCTGTAAAGAAATGCTCTGGTAGATATACTGAGAAGAAAGCATTCTCAGGTAATCTTGGACTCATCCAACCATGAAGCAGAGCTATTCCACTTTTTCTGTGGCGTCATGTGAATTAATCAGCCAGTTACTTCGTTAGATAGGAGTGCTTGTTGCAGAACTGTAGGAACTGTAGTCTTTAAAAGTAGCTTTTCCAAGCTATGCTTCTTATACAGTTTCTGTTGAGTATTTTAGAGCAACCCCAGGTTATTGATGTTAAGTCATCCCTGATAAACCAATAGAAAAGTCTTCTGTCTTCCTGCCTCTAAGGTCACCTGGCATGGTTTTTATGTTTATAAGCCTTGTTGTTTGGGGTTTTTTTTGTCTCTTCTTCTTCCTATTTTTGCCTCACTAACAAAAGCATGTATGTTTAAGATCACCATTTTGTCTGAACACATGGAGAACTTTATGAAAAGAACTTTTAAAAAACAGAGCACATATTTATCTCTTTAAATCTACTGTAAGTAAAAATAATAATTTCATTATGTTTCTAAAACATCATGTGGAGTGTTTAATTGCTGGACTAGAGTGGGAAATATAAGCCTTTGGAGAACATGCAACTCAAACTAAAGCTATTTGTAAATCTGTGCCACTTAATTGCTGCATAAAACTGTAACAGTTGTCTCTTTGCTTTAAGGGTTTCTGTAGTCAGAAATCTTATCCTTACCTTTACCTTGATTTAGGAAAACATCATCTGCTTTTAGATTACAGTAGTTTAAAACAGACAAGAGCAGAGGATCTTGTTAGTTTCAGCAAACAAGATAACACCAACTAACACAACCCAACACTTTATTGGTATAGTCCTTAGGCTCTGCTATTGTCAGAAGAACAGCTGAGGTTGATCTATAGAGACCATAATTGTTCAAAATAACCTTCAGAGATATTGAACTGTGTTAAATTTGAAAAAATGTGTTTTTCTTCATTTCAGAGTAAATACAATTAAAGGTCATTCAAAGGACCTCTTCATGGTCCCTTACAACAATGAGACAAAAACAAACAAACTGATTTATTTAAGGAGGAAATGAAAATTCAACATGTATGTTGTGTGTCCTCAAATTGTTTCTGAATTATGGTTACTCTTGCATGCTTCTTGTGGTATGTGAGATGCTCATGAAGTGGTTGACCACTGTCACCCCTCAGTGAGACTAAGTATAGCAGAGCTTAGATTTGAACCCCAGACTCCTGATTGACAGTCCATCCACTACACCACAGTGAGTTTCAGAATGCTTATTAATTTGGGTGTTGTTGTTTTTTTAGAACCAACATGTTACTCTATAGTAATGTCAAAGAGACCTCCTGGCAAGATTTATAGGAGTGCTACATATTTTCAGAATCTTTTTAAGGAACAAAAGTCAAATTCTGTCTGTAAATGAGGGAAATCCCTGTGTGAAAGATTTAAATCTAGAATAGAATAGCCATTACATTTGCGTTGGTTTCACATACTCCATTCATTCATTAGGTTTATTCTAGCTTGGACGACTTCTTCCATGTCTAGGCCAGATGTGAAATTGCCAAAATGAAGCCACCTTTTGGTGAGTTAATTCTGCAGTTTCTTTCATCTGACCTAGTGTGAGAAAAATTAGCCAGCAACACAAGGTTGCTGTTACCAGGCTATGCCTGATTGTGGTTAAAAAATACCACAATCTTTGAGGAGGCTCTTTCTGTGTACCCCACTAGTTTGAACTAATAATTGTATTTAGATCACTATTTTAAAGTAGAGACCATAGCCAACCAGTTCTATGAAGACCTGCAGCACCTTCTAGAACTGACAACAAAAACTGATGTCCTTATCTTCATAGGAGATTGGAATGCCAAAGTAGGAAGTCAAAAGGTAACTGGAACAACAAGCAAGTTTGGCCTTGGAACACAGAAAGAAGCAGGGCAAATGCTAATAGAGTTTTGCCAAGAGAATGCACTGGTCATAGCAAACACTGTCTTCCAACAACCAAAGAGGCAACTCTACACATGGACATCACCAGATGGCCATTGAAATCAGATTGATTACATTCTCTGCAGCCAGAGTTGCATAAGCTCTATACAGTCAGCAAAGAAGAGACCTGGAGCAGACTGTGGCTCAGATCATGAGCTACTGATTACAAAATTCAGGCTATGAATGAAGCAAGTAGGGAAAACAATTAGGCCACACAGGTATGACCTAGGTAACGTCCCTCATGATTATATGAAGGAGGTGAAGAATAGATTTAAGGGTTTAGACTTGACAGACAGAGTGCAAGAAGAATTATGGATGGAGGTTCATAACATCATACAAGAAGCAGCTATTGGAACTATATGGTATGTAATTGTAATATGGTATGTAATTGTAACTGTTTCTTCTGTAAGCCGCCCAGAGTCGCTCTGCGAGTGGGGTGGCATATAAGTCGAAAATACAAATACAAATCCCACGGGGGGGTGGTGGTGTAAAAAAGCAAAGTGGTTTTCTAATGAGGTTCTTCAAATAGCTGAAGAAGGATAGGAAACAAAAAGCAAAGGTGAAAGAGAAAGTTTCACTCAATTGAATACAGAATTCCAAAGAAAAACAAGGAGAGATAAGGAGGCCTTCTTAAATGAACAGTGCAAACTAATAGAGGAAAACAACAGAAGGGGAAGGACTAGGGGTCTTTTCATAAAAAATTGGGGAAATTAAGGGAACATTTCGAGCAAAAATGACCATGATAAAGGACAAAAATGGTAGGGACCTAACAATGCAGAAAAGATGAGGAAAAGATGGCAAGAATACACAGAAGGACACTACAAAAAAGGACCTTAATGTTCCTGACGAGATCATTGACCTTGAGCCAGACATTCTGGAGTGTGAAATCAAGGAGGCCCTAGAAAGCGTTACTAACAACAAATCCAGGGGAGATGATGGTATTCCAGTTGAATTATTCAAAGCCCTAAAAGAAGATGAAATTAAAGTGTTCTACTCAATATGCCAGCAGATTTGGAAAACCCAGCAGTGGCACAGGATTGAAAAAGGCCAGTCTATGTTCCAATTCCAAAGAAGGGGAATGCCAAAGAATGTTCAAATCATTGTACAATTGCACTCATCTCACATGCTAGCAAAGTGATATTCAAGATATTACAGGCTAGGCTTCAGCAGTATGTGGATCGAGAACTTCCAGAAGTACAGGTTGGGTTTTGAAGAGGCAGGGGAACTAGAGATCAAATTGCCAACATCATAGAGAAAACAAGGGAGTACCAGGAAAACATCTACTTCTGTTTCATTCACTACACCAAAGTCTTTAATTGTGTGGGCCACAATAAACTGTAGCAAGTACTTAAAGAGATGGGAGTACCAGATCACCTCATCTGTTTTCTGAGTAATCTGTATGTGAGTCAAGGTGCAACAGTTAGTACAGGATACAGAACAACAGATTGGTTTAGAATAGGAAAACAAGTACTCAAGGCTGCATCCTGTGACCCTGCTTATTTAATTTATATGCAGAGTATATCATGTATAATGCAGGGCTGGATGAATCACAAGCTAGAATTAAAATTGCTGGGAGAAAGATAAACAACCTGAGATATGCAGATGATACTACCCGAATGGCAGAAAGTGAAGAAGACCTAAAGAGCTTCTTGATAAGAGGAGAGTGCAAAAGCTGGCCTGAAACTCAACATCAAAAAACCTGACATCATGGCATCTGGACCCATCACTCCCTGGCAAATAGATGGGAAAGAAATGGAAGCAGTTACAGACTTTACCTTCTTGGGATCTAAGATCACTGCAGATGGTGACTGCAGCAATGAAATAAAAAAGATGCTTACTTCTTGGGAGTCAATGTATGAGGTACCTGGGCAACATAATAAAAAGTAGAGACATCACTCTGCCAACAAAAGTCCACATAGTCAAAGTAATGGCATTCCCGGTAGTAATGTATGGTTGTGAAAGCTGGACCATAAGGAAGGCTGAGCACAGAAGAATACACACCTTTGAACTGTGGTGCTGGAGGAGACTTTTGAGAGTATCCTGGACTGCAAGGAGATCAAACCAGTCACTACAGAAGGAAATCAACCTTGACTGCTCATTGGAAGGACACATACTGAACTTGCAGCTCAAGTACTTTGGCCACCACATGGGAAGATAGGGCTCACTTGAGAAGGAGATGATGCTGGGAAAGATCGAAGGTAAAAGGAGAAGGGAGTGCCAGTAGTGATGGCATAGATCTGAGTGGGTTGCAGAGGATGACAGTGGACAGAGGAGCCTGGTGTGCGGTGGTCCATGGGGTTGCAAAGGGTCTGGCTTGACTGTACAACTGAACAACAACATTATTTTGAACACTGAATGTAATTCTATTTCTTAATTTGAAGGTAGAGGTGATAGACAACCGGAACAATCTGATAACTATTAGCCCTCTGGTCTTGAAGTATAGTTACTGTCTAGGTCAACGTATAATGTCATATTGGTAGCCATGATACAAACAGAGAAAATAATATTCTATTGTAATGCACTGTAGGGTTAAAGAACAACAGATTAAGGAAGAGGATATGCTTAATTTTATTTTAGCATGGTTATTAAAACTTATAAATAGAATGGCTGTGATGAGTCTAACAGAAGTCTAACATTCAGACTAGAAACAAGGCATTACAATGTCATTTACAGATCCATTTTTCAGGAGCAAACTATATAATTATCATTGTCAGACAGTGTACTACATACTGGGACCTCATATTTTTCCTCCCACACTTGGAGAGAAGTCAAAGACAGCAGTGGGTAGAAAGAAAACAAGCAGATCATGGGAGCAAAAAACTACAAGACATGTCTTGTTACAGTCTTGAGGGTGGCCTGAAGCATCAGTGGTAGGGTGTTTTTTGTTTTTTTAGCATCATTGATTCTTTTTAAGTTTTCAGAAACTGAAATGTCTCCTTGAACCTCTTTTCTATCATCCCAACCCGTTTTAACCTAAAATATAATTTTTAATTTTAAATAAAAATAAATAGAGAAACACAAATTAAAGTAAACATTAATAGTTTTTCTTGAGAAACCCTAAAGGCGAGTTCTAATACTCTTTCAAAAGCTTGCAGTTAAGCAGAAATATTTCCTTTTTTTTTTTGAAAATTTTGCAGTTCTAGAGGTCCCTTTGGAATGCCATCACACTGCTGTAAAGGTGTATATACATACTCATGTGGTAAATTAAGTTTTTAATAATAAGTTCTCACATTTCCAAAACTCTAAAATTTAAAAATATTGTCAGCTGTAAAATGCTTTAATTTCTACAACAGTTTGCTACTTAGATTATTGCTATTCTGTGAAGAATTTGTGCACATTATACCATGCCATGCAAACGATGTCATGTAAAGCCAACTTCTGGAAGCTTCCATACATTGGCTGTAACTTATACCCAGACCACTCTATCATGATGGGATGTTGAGAAAGATAAGTCCTACACCTGAGAAAGCTATGCCACTCTAGCCTAGAGAAGTGAAGATTAAGAGGAAGTGAAGATTAAGAGGAAGCCCACTAGCGTTCCAGAAACATATGAATGCTATTGTGCATTCAGTGACGAGAAAGACTTATTCTGTGATGCTCTGGAAAGCAAGAATCAGCAGGACCAACAAGTGAAAAAGTAGATTTAGAGGCATAAAACATTAAAAGAAAATCTTCAGAAGATATAGATCTTTCCTTTGCATCCTTTGGTCGGGATATTTTTTGTTTTTTAGGTCAAATTCCCATTCTGGAAAATTGATGGACTACAACATGGAAATACTCTGGTTGTCAGTAGGTTGTTTCAAAGAATGGGAAAACAGTGGAATCCTCACTGCAGTCAAGCAATACAAAATGTATACTTGAACCTCTAAAATTCACCTGCTCTGACCATACCCCATACTTTAACCTTCAGCACTCTAGAATTTTCTCTGGGAACAGGAATCTCCTAACCTTCAGTATGAGAACAACAATCCCACCTCCATGTGTTTAATGATAATTAATCAGGGGCTTCTATGAAAGGAGATCATCATTTTGTGTCCAGTTCATGAAAATCAAAAATCTTTCATTTTATGTGGATTACAGACAAAAATATTTTCTGTAGGCATGCTAAAAACCACATTTTGCATTTCAGAAAGATATGAATATATTTTAAAATGAAATTGCACTGTAATGTAAGTTAAATGAGACATGCAACTTCAGAGCATTCAATAGGCTGAGTGACATTTAGCAATTCTCCTGAGTGTTTATGACATGCTTGAGGGAAGTATACTTTCCAAAGATCACAGTCAACCCCTATGGAGACCTGTAACCTTCCATGAAGCAACTCACTAGAAACTGATAGGTTTGTTGCCTCACCAGTGAAACCACTGCAATTGGTTGTAAAATATTCTAACCATGACCTGGATAATACTGTACAAATAAAGGTCCCTTTCAAAGTGGAGTCATCTGCAGTTCAAATTGAGATAGTAGTGGGACACTTATAGCTAGCACAATATAGTCAAATGCTGAGCATAGTTCACCTAGTTTGTGTTTCTGTTTTAATATTAATTTTAAAATGACTTAAGCTAGAATGCATGTATGGTTTCAGCTAGAATGCATGTATGTTTTCAATTTCTTCAATGATCATAAGTGACACACATTGGGAAATCTCCCACAAAAATGTCCTGGGTATCATTTCCCAAGAATAAATTTATCTTTCTAAACATGAAATGTATGAGTCCATCCACTCTGGGTAGGGTCTAGCAGTCCACCTTCCTCCATGGTGAGAGCAGGGATGACCGAACAATCTCAGCTGTGCTCCAATAACTTTTATCAACAAACTACACAAAAAGATTAAAGGTAAACAGTCTTCCCTTCCCAACCCTCAAAGCTGGTTTTGCTAAGGCTAGCAAGGGTTATCTCCACCAAGTCAATTTGTTAGTTCCTAAACAAATCTAACAATTCCTTTATAGAACAAAAACTGTGCCCTGGTGCAGGCCTGGCCCCTTCTTCTCTTGTGATGGCCCTTGGTGGCCCCACATTATGTCCACTTCCTTTGTCATTTCTCTTGTCACCCCCCCCCCTAGCCATTGTTTGTGATCATTGCCATCCCTACTCCCAATGCTTCACCCTGGTATGAGTACTTCAGGGACTCTGGGGGCTCCAGATGTTGCCAGATGGATCATTCAAGAGGGCTGTCAGACACCATGTCTACCCCAAGGTCCACCAGGGATCTGACTCTGTGGAACTCCAAAGCTCCTGGGCTTGGGGGCCACAGTCCACTCAGCAATTCCTTATACAGTGTTTCATGAAGTTAGTTACGTTTACCTTGGATAACGCTACAATTGCATAATGTTATGTAATCTAGGGAGGAGAATTGGATTGAATAACGTTAAGGTCCTATGGGATAGATCGGATAACAACCGCTAAAGCCTGTGCGGTTACAATGGATCTCTATGGAGCTTTAAAGTTATCCGATCCATCCCATAGGATTTTAACATGGATCGGATAACACTAAAAATAGGATAACACCCAGACTTGTGGAACCAAGTCTTAGCGTTATCCGAAGTATTACTGTAATAGGTATAATAATGACAGTGTTAATTTGCAAAATTATGAACATTTCTTCAGTTGACTCTTCTGAAAAAGTGCATACATGCTCTTGGATGCCCCGGCTGCTGGCAAAACTATCTTTATTTAAACTGGCATTCAGCTTTTGATGAGCACATTTTAATTAACTGTATAAAACGGTTTTGCAACATTTACCCTCACCTTCACATCTGTCTTTGATTGGAGAAGAGATCTGTGGACACATAGTTTGTGCTTGTTCTTTTATTTCCTCACTGTTGGCATGAATGGTTGGTCAACTACTTTGGAGGCTGATTTTTAATGTGACTTGCACAACTGCACAGATGATCCTTTAATCTGAAACCTATTGCATATCTTAACATAGCTGCGCAGATGCCTGTGCCTCCACCAGTTTTAAATATGCAAAAATTAATTTTTTTAAAAAAAACTGGCTGTGTGACCTCCTGACTTTCATTCAATGGCAATTAGCACTTTCATTTGTGACATGGGTTCTCATTATTAGTCAAAATGATGTGGGAGATTCAATCCTTCACATTTTTCTTCCTTCTCCTCTAATTACAACATTGTGCACTGCTGAGTGGCACTTGCTCAGATAATAAAGACCAAAGATACTGTGTTGTATTAATTAATGTACACCTGCAGAACAGCAGTGTGGAGAGAGAAAATCTGGAACAGAAAAATCCCAGAAATTAATGAGACTCATGTGTAGCCTCAACTCTAGTCAGTTAAAGGAACCAGTGATTTGAAAAACCTGTCTCTACATTTCCACCCTAACCTTTTTTTAAATATCAAATTTCATATATATTTCATATATATTTTTACTCATTTTGTAAAGTGTGTTTGCACATATTTTTCATTTGTTTGGACTTTCAGTCTGTGAATACCTCTTGCTTATCATAGTAAGTCACAACTAAAATTGAATCAAGTAAGTTTACAAAGGATTTGACTCCCCAGTGATTCAATGAGACAACTCTAGTTTAATCTAATTACACTGTGCAACAAGATGTCAGTTATATATGGGCTTTGTCTTAAAATGATTCTAAGTTCCTACAAAATAGGAGATTGCATTGAATGGGTTACAATTGTTTTCCATCCCTGTAGGGAGCTGAGTAGATGACTGGATAGTTCAGGGGCTTAGTTACCTGACTGAGGAACTAGAGATTAAAAGTCCAGTTCTTACTGTTCTCCTGGGAGAAGAGTGAGCCTGTGTTACCATGAGCAAGCTGCACAGTCACAGGCCACACCCCCACTACTGAGTCCTAGCTACCTAAAACCTTGAAAAAGATCTTCATAAGTCATAATTGACAGCACACAACTATTGTACTGAGGAAACACAAAGCAATGTCAAAATAAGTACATTCAGTGTGTGTGGGAGGGAGCAGAGGCAACATAGAGATAAACTTCAAAAGGGAAGGTGGTGGTGATATGTGATGATGTTCAAGTAAGTAGGGAATGTGTCTCTTTTCAGATATCATCACAATAGCTGACATTATAAACCATGATGACAAGGGGTGGTAGTAGAAAACATCCTGTGGCAGCTGAGTCAGATTCAGCATAAATTTCTATTAAATTCATTTCCATGAAATTCAGCTTCTAAAAGATATGAGGGTACATGTTAAGATATACTTATTTCTGCCACTGCTGACTTGCTGTATCAGGAGATCATAGTTTAGCGTAACTTAAAAGGCTGAACTGCATCAGTTGGGATGGAAGCATTAAGACAGAGAGAAAAGGCCAGCAAAATGGCATATGCTAGAGAGCAACCCCATATAGCAAAGGAGGTGCAACCCAAAGGTTAGCTGAGTTTTTTAAAGCAGGAAAGAAAAGGAGATGTTGACTAGAAAGACAATTCCAAAACTCAGCATTGTTATGAAAGATGACCTTGTGGTTTCTCAGAGGCTGATGTTACACAAATGTAGAAGGAAGGAACCTAAATTGGTAAGGAAGTGAGTAACTATCTCTGTAGCAGAAAATAACGAACAAGGAAGCTGGATAAAGTTGCAGTATGGTTTCACTGGTGCCAAAATTTGACTAAACCAGGCCAATATGCAGAGCTGGGCAGAAAAAGGAAAAAAAAAACACTATTACAAATTAAATGGATTTTATTAATATTTGACAAATCTCTTGTTTCTTCCTGGGAATTATATGTAAATCAAGAAAATAAGGCATGGATTAATCAGAGATGGAGAAATGAATTACTGAAGACTTTGGCCTGAAAGTAGCCTTGTATCTAAAATTTAATATGCTGTATCTCTGTATTTGTGGATTCTTCTTCTTCTTCTGTGTCTACGTCAGATGTGAAACTGCCAAAATGAACTGAAGAAGTGAACTTGATCCACAAAAGCTAACAATAAAAATATAGCAGTTAGTCTTTAAAGTGCTACAGTCTTTTTTTATTTTGTTTTATTTATTTTGTTTTGTATTCTGATAGGCCTGAACCACAGACTAACATGGCTACTATTCCAAAAATTGCAAAAAGGAAGCCACCATTAACTGATGACAAAAAGAGTCAGTTTCTGGGATTTTCCCTTGCTGGTGCCTCTTTGTGTATGGTAATGAGTACAGGAAGGTATCCAGTAGACCATCTTGTCAGTGCCATTAGTATTTTCAACATTCATCCTGGGCTTTGGTATGTAAAGCTTGGCTTCCTTTTTCCTACTGGTAAAGCAGAAAATATTGTGTAGCAATATCGGGCCATTTCCTGGCATTTTGAATTATGATTACAGAAGGACAATATCCCACATTCATAAATTAGAGAATTTTAAAACATTGAATTATTTTCATTTCGAATTTCAGCTAGCAACATAATGGCGACCAGCATGATTATTTTAGAAAAAGTGTCATATTGACAGCAGTCAGCCATTGTATGTTGCTTTAGCTGTAGCCTCCATGTTATCTTATAAGACAGCCCCTCATACACACTCCAGTAGGGTAAATGGAAAACTCTGTTGTGGTTATCACTGTCCTGGAAAAGTATCATCTGTTAAACTAACCAAAGTTGGCTCTGAACCTTCCAGCCTATGGACTCCACTTGACTCTTCTGTAACTTTGATATTTATTTACCTGTATGAAAGATCACTATAAACAGTTTGGCCACCAGAGTTTTGGAGCTGAGGATCATCAGACTCCAGTATTTTTGTTTTGCCAGGAATTACCTCAGTCCATTATTCCATCAAGAAACTGGTTCAGTTATATGCCATCAACATACTCGTGGTTTCCAGCCTCAAAATTCTGGGTGGCTCCACTCGTCTGCTTCAAATAGATATCAAACAGTATGAGAGTGAGAATGAACTCATGTGTCACCCCACAGCTGAATAGCTAAGGTCAGTGGTGGGGTGTCAAAAAATTTACTACCCACTGTGATGTCATCACAGTGTGGGCGGAGCTATGATGTTGTGGGTGGGGCCAAAAATAAAAAAATAAAAAGATAAAATAAAAATAAACACACACACACCTCAACCCCCCCACAACACAAACCCATTAAATAAATAAATAAATAAATAATACATTAAAGTACATGCACCCACCCACCCACCCCACCCCAAACACAAACCCATCACTTACCTGTTACTATAAGTGCCTGGGCAGCACCATGTTGCAAGATGGATATGGTCATCATACCAATTCTCTAGGATAATATGCCTTAATGTAAATGTAAAACAACTGTAGCTCCTTAAGGGTTTTCCAATTGGAATTGATGAGGTAACTCCAAGACTTTGCTTAAAAACCCTAAGCCAGGCTGCCAGGCCTACCGGACGCCAGGCCATTTTAGGTAAAGGTATTAAATACACATTAAAATACACACAGACACACCACATCCAAAGGTGAGTCACTTACCCTGGGGAGCAGGCTATAGGGAGCTTCAGACTAGCAGCTCCTCTTTCTCCTCCCCACTTGGGAGGACAGCAAAGAGGCCATGCATATGCGCAAAGCACTGTAGGTGTGCATGCACACCAAGTGCTTGGCGCACATGCGCAGTGGGGGAACTAGTGAAAAGGTAAGCCCCAAATGTGGTTCCCCTAAAAAACTGCTACTGGTTCTCCGGGACACTGGGAAAAGTTACTACCGGATCTGGTGAACTGGTGAGAACCTGTTACATCCCATCACTGGCTAAGGTGCTGAACAGTTATGCTAGTTGGTCTAGTAGGATATCTAGTTGCCCCATTAAATAACCTATATAGATTTACAACCTTATTTTTGGAGTCTTATAAAATGGATATGTGGAAATATTTGGGTACTTTTAAATAATTCAGTTTTGGATTTCAAGGGTACAAAGTGTGTAATGCATTGAAGGGCCATATATAAAAGCTACACTGGCATGTATATTAAAATGAGGCAAATACAAAGGTCTAATTTGCTTAGACACCCTTGCTTTCTGCAGATGAAAGGTTTGTATCTGTTAGGGCATTTTGTGTGGTATTGTACAAAGATTTCTGCCCAGTGAGTTAGTACAGCTTTAAGGCCCTCCAAGAGCCTTAAACACAGGTGTTTAGGATTGAGGCACAGACTGATTGCACGGCTGTGTCTACCTGGTGTACGTGCCTCAGCAACAGCACAGCTGTGGCTGATTAGATGAATAGCCTACCAACACCACAGTATAACTGTGGCCTACTGGGAAGGTTATGCTGAGGAGGTTAGAGACTCCTGAAGGAGGTTGTGCTGCTGAGGAGAGTATTCTATTGAGAAGGAAGAACTGCTGACAGACTGACCACTGACTTGAGAGGGAGAAGATGTGCTGTGTGAAGCTCTGTTTCTCTGAGAACTGACAGGTACCTTATACCACTGAGAAGTAGCACACTGACTTTGCCAGCCTGAAGTCAGTGCTTTGCTACCAGGACTCTGTACATGCTCTTGGGACTGGAGCCATCAGAGGACTCTAAGCTCTGTTGTAACTGTGGGGCTTGGAGAGAGACTGGTACCATTGTATATAGTTCTGTGTATGTTGTCTTCCCCTCACTCACAAGTAAACTGCACTATCCACTGAAGCTATATGTGTGTGTGTGTGTCATTGCACCTGAAGCTTTTGCTGCGCAACAGCTTAAAGTGCTACTCTGCTACCCTGACACACATATCACTAGGGGAAATCCCTGACAGTATCCTTTGACTTTATGGCTGTTTTGGTCACCAACTCCCAGCCAGTGTGGATAATGGGCAAGAAATATGGCTATAGGAGTAAACAACATCTGGATATCCCAGAGTAGAGATATTGAGAATCTACTCCAAATTTCTGTCATTTAGGCCTGACAAACATTAATGTTTCTTGGCATCCAACCCCTTTCTTTTTCTTTTACAATGAGGCAATATAAACTAATACTGTAATTGTTCAAAACGTGTTAGATAGTAGTACTGATGGCACTCTAGTTGCAAGGATTGCTATATTAATACTGGAGAGCTACAGCACTCAGCTCACAAATATCTGTTAAGGTAAATAAAGCAGGTTCTTTAATGGGGCAACTCTCAACCTACACTGCACCACTTCAGACCACAGGTAGGAAATTGCAGTTCTGAACTTTATTCCACTTCTCCCTGCAGGTAAGAAACTAAGATAACAGGGAGAATGGGTTTATCTGGAACCCATGCTATGGCAAAGCTGTAGGCTATAACCATTAAAATTCATGGTTGGGTTCATTGTCTATCCGGACCTACTTTTCTCCATGTCACAGGGACAAATTCATTTTTTACAATTGATGAAAAATACATCACTTCAATCACAACAGATTATTTTATATCTAAATAGCATGGGTATTTACTGGAACACAAGCACCATTGATGTCAGCTAGCTTTCAATGTAAGTAAACTTGGAAATGTAGGTTTTATCTCAAATATGCTTGCAGGGATTATGTATTATCACTCCAACTGAATGTACTGCAGTTTACTGTGTTGTCAGAACCTTTGGTAATTGTTTTATTCTTGTCATATAAACAGGCAATGTTTATCATTCTAGAGGAGATAAATCACATGCTAAGGCAAATATACATTAGCTAAAGTCCTTTTGATTATTGTAGTAATTTGTAACTGGAATAAGCCACTGAATCAGTGGGGATTTGTTGTCAACTCATCTGTAAGTTCCATTATAATAATTCTAACAATTTATTATGTGGAAATCTGAGTCCATGGAACTTGTGGAGATTAAGACACACCACATCCCACTGATTCAGTGGACACACTTTTGTGCATCACACTAAGCAACAAGACTACAGATATTTCCTTCTTCTACAACTAGTATCCTGCAAATCTTTTGGTTTGCCTGCTCACCTAACTTGACCAGAAAACTTGTTTAATTCCATTGGGGGGGGGGGAATGCAGACAATGCGCTGCCATTTCCCAACTAACTTATTCCAACATAAAAGCAAGTATATTTGTTCAAATGCTTGTTTTGGCAATCCTCTACTAGAATGAACAAACTTCTGCTTTGCACTGGTTCTGGATATGGAATCGTCTCTCATTTAGCGTTCCCATCAACTGAAGCACGATTTTATTTGGAATTTGAAAGATTCATTTCAAGTGCCATTTAGAACAGGAATACTGATAGTGTCTTAAAGTTGGCAGCTTCAGTTAAGAGGTTAACTTTTGAATTGTGAAGTCTAGTTTAAACTTCAAAATCAATGTGATAATTGTCAGTTTTTGTTTAACTTCTTCTAACAAATTTGGAGACAGGATTTCTTTGTGTATGGAATTTTCAACTTTTTATATAATAGTTTTTTTCCCCTGGCTTGTTTAAGTTAGATTGCATTTCTTCTTCTAAAAAACAGAGAATGCAAAATTGAAGTTGATGATTTTGTGAAATCATTATCTAAATAGGAAGGAGAAGTAAGAACCAAAAAAGAAGCAAACCAAGATAAAGAGAAAGCTTAGCATGACTTTTGGAAACAGAGAAGGAAGACATCTGTTTCATTTTAAACATGTAGATGTTACGGTAGCCAGAGTTCTTTATCTGGTATACACAATCACGGCCAGTCTTTCCTTTTAAGTGGAGCTACCTCATTCTAGATGGGACATTTAGGGAGGGGGGATGTGTGTGCAACAATCGTTTCCATCACCCTGCTGGGGAATGAGACCATGGACAGAGAAAGCAGTCGTCTCCAAGCTCAGAACCTCTTGGCTTGCATTTCCACATCATCCCTTCTCCACTTTTTTTTTTAGCTTTTCTGTCAGCAGGCAATTCCCAAGCAGAGTAACAATATCAAACCTCTGTGTAGACAGATGTTTGTGATCAGCCAGCAAAAGTGGGACCAAAAAGGCATTTTTGCCAGCAGAAATTTTAACTTTCTGCCCCCAGGACATTTTTCAGTTAGAATAAGGCTGCCTGCCTCCAGGCTTTGGACAGCAAGAGAGAGAGAACAATGCATTAAAGAATAAATGAAATGGGTGGGCTGAAACATTAATTCAAGGACAACATGGATAAGAGACCTTTGGGGATAAAACTGTCCACTCTGGTTATACATGTGAATCAGAGAGAGAGATACCAGCAAATGGATTGCAAGATTGTTGGACAAAGACATTCAGGGTTGGGGAAGGTCAGAGTCCAAAGATTGTAAGGTTAAAGCAAACAGAAGAGTTTATAAAAGGGAGGGGGAAAGTTGGACTTTGGTGGAAAGGCAAACTGAATTAGTATTTCAGAAAGTACAAGCAGTGTTCGTAGAAGGTAAGCAAAAATGATTACTCACAACATTGATTCTTCATTCTTAAAAAGACAACTGTACAGAGGATATAAGTGTAGTGGGGGAAGCAGAAACAAGTGTAGATGTAAAGCAGCAAAGTAGGGTAGAATATTTACTTCATTTTTTGGATAACTTATTTTCTCCAAATTATTAACTAAGCTCCTTATATGAGCCATATAGAATGAGATCTGCTTACAGTATATGTATTGCAGTCTCAGTGTCAGACAGGCAACACAGACTACTTTCCCATGAAATAAAGATTACTGAAAGATCTAATGTTTAGGGAAGCTATATTTTATTTGTTATGACAATTGCACATTTCCAATTCAGTAACAGAAAATTTATGAGGGAGTTGAATTTATTTGTTTGTTAGAAGTCTTATGCAATATACAACCAATTGCAGTTAAAGCACAGTTAAAAATTAATAGCAGAGAAAACACTTAAATCCCCCATTGAAATTAAATGCCAAAATCTAACACAAGTGAGAATATAGATTTAATAAAATTTGTTACCAAATGTAAGGATGATAGACAACAGAGAAACAGGGCTGTGGTTCTACACAATTATAACTTGGGGAAAACCAATATACAATCATTTGGTCTTGATAAAAGAACAAGAGATCTACAAGGACCAGCAGCATCCAGTAATATTTCAAAAGGGCAAATATGCTATTAATAAAATAATTGGTCATCTTGCTATAATTTTTGTACGCAATTTAAATAAAACCATGAATAGGACAAAACAACACCTCCACAGAAGAACAATATGTAGAGCAATCAACAGACCTAATGGTGATATTTAAATACTGGCCAATCACATCTAATTAAATGCCTTGTGGATGAGGTGTCCTAACTTGGCACCAACAAAATAATAATGTTGGACCAGGTGGTTATTGGTTTGAGGAACACTTCACCAGGTAACAAAGGTGAAAAGTCTTTCACTGGAAGAAAGGACTCAGGGATTAATTTTAGGTACAAGAAATAGGAGAGAGATTTCCTCATGTTTTTGCTCCCCAAGCCATCCCAGATTGAAATATTAATTTATAGATATTGGGGACATGAAAGGAGCCACATTTGCTGCATCCCCTGAGCGGAGTTCCTCCAGCAAAACCAAAACCAAAACCAAAAAAAAAAAAACCCCCAACATTTCAACCCAGATTGTGCTTCTGACACAATTAAAAAAACTTGGACTTTCCTAGAAGAATCTAAGAGAGAGACAGTGAGACTGAGAGGCAGAAGCAATCTTCATATTAGACTTGATTTGTTTCTGCTATTGCTTACTGTAAATTATATTTCTTGTGTGTGACAAGAAACACTTTTGTGCTCATTTTAATTAAATGTTTATAATAAATTGTTGTGCTTATTTTTTATCTTAAATTATGAATTAAATTGTTTGTAACATTGGTTGATGTTGAAGGAGATGTGGAGAGGCATTAAGGATTTCTCATAAATCAAAAAGAGACTGTGATGCTGAAATATTTTGAAATCTTTGTTTTGTCCTTCAGGATATTCCATTCCACTCTACTTCCCTCTCAGTGGTCAGTCAGTGGCCACTGTGTATACTCATCTCTCAGTGGGTATTTTGGCCATTCCTGTAAAATGGGGCTTGCCAGCTCTTACCTGTGAGATTTTATTTGGCTACATAACAAACCATACTCAGAGAAATGTTGAGCAAACCTTTCACTTGAGAGAGCCTCATTCAGTGATTGGCAGTGGGTGAGGAGATGCACATATACAAATACTCATACTTTTCACAACAATGTTTATATTTTTATTCACATTTAGGACAGAACCTGGGATCTTATTTTTTAAAAGGATCTCATTTCTTTACTCATTTCTTGGTTACATTCAGGGAAAAGTAAAGCAAAACAATCACACTTATATGGTGCAGTAGCCCCATAGCACTTTACTGCAATCTATGGGTGGTTCACAAGTTAATTAGCATTTTGCTCCCAACATGCTGGGTACTCACTTTACTGACCTCAACCATACCAGTTACTCTTTCCTCTACAGATTTCAGGTACAGGATGATGAGGAAGGGAAAGAAGGAGTTCCACTATCCCAAACTCAAGTTCTATAGCACAAACCCAAAGGATAAACCTAAAACTGCTGAATTCTTCAAACTGCCAAAATGAAGCTACTTTCTTGGTTTTGTCTTTGGCCAAAATTAAATCCATGTTTCCAGTAGTAATTGGCAGACCAGGAAATGAGCCAGATTTTGCATCTCTCTAGATTCACACAGCATTGTCTGCCAGCAGCCTCTAATTGAGCATGTTGGTCTTATTTATTTTATTTATTTCCTTCGACTTATTATCCCACCCAATCGGGTCAAAAACCCAACTCTGGGCGGCCTACATACACAATTTAAAAATACATAGCTAAACCACAACTCAGTATAAAACCACAAATCAATATACGATAGTCCACCCACAGTTAAGATATAAACCAATACAATAATTAAAAGTCAAGCTAAAAGAAATTAAATATTTCCAAGTTATAAAATTATGCAATTATTAAAAAAACAGAACCAGGGTAGGAAGGTAAGAACAGCGGGTGGCTGACTCATCTGATAAGCCACCCAACATGAGATCCGGTATTTCCGGATCCCCAAACTTGTCCTGCCAGCCAGGTTTTAAGACCTTTCCGGAAGGGCAGGAGCTCTGTTTGTTGACGTAGATCGATAGGCAGGAGGTTCCACAGGGCTGGGGCGATCACGGAGAAGGCCCTCCTTCTGGTGCTAGAGAGGCGAGCCTCCCTAGCTGATGGAATTGCAAGGGAGCCTCTCCGATCCGCCCTGGTGGGACGGACAGACGTTCTTGGGGTGACGCGGTCTCTGAGGTATCCTGGCCCACTACCATATAGGGCTTTAAAGGTAATGACCAGCACCTTGAATTGCACACGGAGACATACTGGCAACCAGTGCAGCCGTCGAAGCAGTGGTGAGGCACGAGCGTAACGCCCGCACCCCATCACTACCCGAGCAGCCGCATTCTGGGCCAGCTGGAGTCTCCGAATGGTCACCAAGGGCAGCCCCATGTAGAGCGCATTACAATAATCAAGTCTGGAGGTGACCAGTGCATGTGTGACCCTGAGCAAGGAGTCCCGATCCAGGAGTGGGCGTAACTGGTATATTACACGAAGTTGTGCAAAAACCCTCCTGGCCACGCCTGCCACCTGTTCTTCGAACAGTAGTCGTGAGTCCAGGAGGACCCCCAGATTACGCACCGGATCTGTCTGGGGCAAAACTGCCCCATCCAGAACCAAAGCTGGAAGCTCCCGGGATAACACAGGGCCCCTCACCCATAGCCACTCAGTCTTGCCGGGATTCAGCTGTAGCCCGTTTTCCCCCATCCAGACCCTGACAGCCTCCAGGCACCTGGAGAGGACTTCTACTGCACCGCTTGGGTCCCCACGGGCTGAGATGTACAGTTGGGTATCATCAGCATATTGATGGTACCTTACCCCGTGGGAACGGATGATCTCACCCAGCGGCTTCATATAGATGTTAAACAGGAGAGGTGAGAGTACCGAGCCCTGAGGCACCCCATATTGGAGGAGCCTAGGGCTGGACCTCTCATTCTCCAGACATACCGTCTGGGTCCTGCCCCTCAGAAATGAGGAAAACCAGGCCAACACAGTGCCCTGGATCCCCAATCCTTGGAGCCTTCCCAAGAGAATGTTGTGATCCACGGTATCGAAGGCCGCTGAGAGATCGAGAAGAGCAAGGATGGTCGGATGGCCTCCATCCCGCTCTCTCCAGAGATCATCCACCAAAGCGACCAGTGCAGTTTCCGTACCATATCCAGGCCTGAATCCTGACTGAAAAGGGTCCAGATAATCCGCTTCATCCAGAACTTCCTTTAACTGCTGTGCCACAGCCTTTTCCAGCACCTTAGCCAGAAAGGGTAGATTAGATACTGGGCGGTAGTTCGAAATTACCTTGGGGTCGAGAGATGGTTTTTTTAGGAGGGGGCGCACCAAAGCATGTTTTAATGGTGATGGGCAAGACCCCTCCTCCAATGATGAATTTATAATTTTCTCAACCCAACCACCTGCCACCACCTTTGATGCTTTAACTAGCCAGGCAGGGCATGGGTCCAAATCACAGGCTGTGGCACGAACAGATCCAAGAAGTCTGTCCACTTCCTCAGGGTCCACTGGCTCAAACCAATCCCAGATAACATGGCCAGACTGCGCACCGGTCAACCCCAGTTCCATACGTTCCACGCCGGGATTAAACTTCGAGCGAATCTGAGCGATTTTCTCCGCTAGATAATCAGCAAATGTCTCAGCCGAACCCTGCCAACCAGGGCCTGACCCCCCTCTTCCAAGGAGGGATCTGGTCACCCGGAACAAGGCAGCTGGACGATTATCCGCAGAGGCAATAAGGGCGGTGAAGTATTGACGTTTCACCGCCCTTATCGCCACTAGGTAGTCTTTAATGGCTGCTCTAACTAGTGTTCGGTCAGACTCACTCCGGGTCTTCACCCAGCGGCGCTCTCGGCGTCTCTTTGCCCGTTTAAGCTCCCTCAGCTCTTCAGTGTACCAAGGGGCAGATTGGTGCAAACGGGGGCGGAGAGGCCGTAGTGGAGTGATCCTGTCCAAGGCTGCCGTCACTCTCTCGTTCCATGAGTTGACGAGAGCCTCTGTCGAATCGCATTGCAGGTCAAGAGGAAAACACCCCAGTTCCCTTTGGAATCCTTCTGGATCCATTAGTCGCCGGGGGCGGGCCCATTTAACTGGCCCTGCCTCCCTGCGGTGGAGATTCGCCCCCACCCTCATTCTGTTCAGGGTCCTCTAAGTGACATAGGGAAGGTAGAGTTCCTCAGCCATATCCTCCTTTAATGTTAAACTGCAGAATGAAAATAAAAGAGAGAGAAAGGAAATACCGGTAGATGTGTTCCACTCAAGGAGTAAAAACAAACAGGTAACTAAAGAAATAAACAAAAAAAATCATCCATATGGCAACAAGATGCAATTGGCTTCCATTACTATTGATCTGAAGATAGGAAGATGTTCCTCACTGCCAATAATGAGGGAACAGAGATTTTTATTTTTATTTTAATCAAAGAAGACTATGAGGATGGCCTTTGGCACTGCTGGGAATTAGAGCTTCCAAATTCAGGGCCACTTCTGTGTGATATGAGTGGGGGTCATTTTCAAACAAAGAAGAGCAATAACATTTAAAGGCAATTACATTTTCCTTTAAAGTGGCTTGAAAACATTTCCTGTACCAGAGGAGTGATCTGTTTTGCCTACATTAACCAGCCTCCACTGGTGATGCTAGGTGTGGGGGCCTGTGCACTGATGCCTAGTTTTGAACCATTGAGCAGTGGAATCCCTTATGCCTCCCATGGGAATGGGGATTTCAGCCAGGGCCTGCTGACTAGGCTCTCAATGCCTATGCTGATTTCTGATTAAGGCTTCCCTCTCCCCCCACCTTTCAGTTACCGGTATATGGGACAGAGAAGCAAGGAGAGTACAAGTTGCAGCTCTGGGACACTGAACTCCAGGGCTAAGATTTCATTGAAACTCTTGTTATGGGTCATACCTCAGAGGGTGTTTCATACTTGTCATCAAGATTGTGGCAAGTGTAATTGGTGAATCCTGGCCACCATGTACAGACAAAGTGTTCTGTTGGTTTTCTTGAAGTAGTGCTATTCTGCCTAATTAGGTGCATCTGGCAGTATTTGAAAAGGTTTCATCAGGATTGTTGGCAATGGTTGCTAGTGGCATATCTGTTTAGATCACATCTGGGGCAGGTTGAACTTGGAAGATGGCTTCATGGTGCTCTTTTATTAATTAATAGGCATAATTACCAATTAGTTCTAATTTAATTAAAAAAGAGTAGGGGACTGCTGCTGAAACTGAATTCACAGTGAATGTCCCCTGACTACCTCTATTAATAAAGTTAATGGCTGAATGTTAATTCCTACATACATTGACTTGTGGAACTTGTTACATTTGGATTGAAATTTTATAAAGCCAATCTCTAGCCATATTAAATATTTGAATCACTGTGAAACAGATTCCCAAATGAGCACCACCTTGGTTTATAGATCTAGAAGTACAAAAAGGAGACTGAGAAATAGTCACTTAATGAGAAATAAATAGTGTGGATTGTTACAGATGGTCAATTCAGTATGAAATACATGGGGAAAGACATCCAGGAAGGAGATTCTGTTGCTTGATGAGCCTGCGGGACTGTCCTGGGTGCAAATTAGGATTGTTGTTGGAAGCGGTCACATTCATTCAGCTGTGATGATGCCCAACATCTGTTAGAACAAGAGCAAAAATAAAAAGATTTTTTAAAAGCCCCAAACCTTTTAACCTACAGCCTTGAATTTGCTTGATTTTTCTTATTGATCCATGCATGAGATGTCTCTTTGAAAATACAGATTGTTAGACTGTGCTTTTCTTTCAACCAGACTATAGAGTTACAGTTGAAGAATTCCAAATTAGAT
Organism: Furcifer pardalis; assembly: GCA_030440675.1. Taxonomy (NCBI): domain Eukaryota; kingdom Metazoa; phylum Chordata; class Lepidosauria; order Squamata; family Chamaeleonidae; genus Furcifer; species Furcifer pardalis. The sequence goes on from CP126894.1 coordinate 130,546,809, forward strand.
AGCACATGGAAAGAAGAAAAACAAAAGGTCATGATGATCCAGTTTGGAGAGATGGTGAATAGGAAAAATGGAGCATATACTTAAAACAACAACAACAAGAATCTGGATTACATGATCTTGTACAGTGGAACCTTGGTTAACATAATTAATGCATTCTCTGGGATTTTTCTTACAGTGAAAATTACTTTAACCAAATTTCCCATAGAAATGCATTGAAAACCAAAATACTTTAACTGAAATGTAGTTTCCCATAGGAATGCAATGAAAACCAATTAATCTGTTCTGGAGAAAAATCCATAAACTGAGCCAATATTTTCTATGGATTTCCTTTTGTTATGTGATTTTTATGTTAACTGAGCCATTTGTTAACCAAGGTTCTACTGTATTTTTTTCCCATTAGGCATCATATAGACTCTTTAAGTTATTCCCTCCTGTTTCTTAGCAAGAAATAATTTTCCAAAGTGTGATTTCCAGGGATCCAACAGGATCAGAAATGATACGATTGTAATTTTATTGTATTTTAATTTGCTGTGGTTTTAAACTGTCCTGTAAACTTCTTTGATTCTCAGTTCTGTTAGAAAGTTGGTATATAAAATGGAAATAAAATAGAATAAAATAAGTGCAGGCCTGAATAGCAGTCAAACTCTGGACTGAGTCTGTTCTGGGACCTATGTTCAAGTTTTATCTCCCCATATTCTTTGAGGGATGTACTCTCTCTACCCAGTATCTAACCATGGAAGTATTCCCTAGCAGTCTTTAAAAAAAGAAGAAGCTTGAGTCTACTCTTGTTTCAGTCACATGTCCCATCTAAAACTTCACCATCCTTTAAATAGCGTCTTTGTATCAAGAAGCTAAGGAACCTAAAGATTGCTCAGGCTTGAAAAATGCACATTTAAATGTGACAACACACCTGCTATTTTTCAGAAGCACAGATTGCAGAAACAATCAAGTTGCCTGCAGCTTTTTGATTCTGCAAGTGTGACTGATGCTATGGAGTTTGTTACTGCTGCTAGATCAGTGGTAAAACATAGAATTTGCTGATACAGCTTTATAGGGAAAGCATGGTATTTAAAACTAATGACTTCAGGACTATAGCAGTATGTTCCCCAGGAAAGAAAATGCTGGAATTAAAACATCTCACTTTTGCCTTACACTCCCAAACATTTCATTTTTAAGAGCTAGGAGTCTGAAACTCAGCAGATAAAACTGTAATCTCCCCATCAAATGCTAGCCAATATTCTTGGGCATAGGATCTTAATTGAGATTTCCCCCTTTTTCCACTTTCAGTTTCAGAGTGAGAAACGAATAGCTTCAAAATGGATCCCACTTCTCATGACTCTCCCGCTACCATTATAGAAACGGTTGCCACGCGGCTAGCTTGTAGACCAGTGGATAAGCAAGTTGCTTGGCACTTAGATGAAGAAGATGAGCTGAAACATCTCCGTGAATGCTTCCATATTCCCAAGGTGAAGGATCTGCCTCCAAGTAAGAGCTACCATTATTATATCTAAGGCGGCTTTGCATCTCCTTGCATGTGTTTACCATAAATCTGTGGGGAATCATTGTCACTTAAAGAATAAATGCAGCTCTTTGCAACCACATTTCTGAACACAGCAGACTCCTCCTGCCTTGCTAAATCAGCACCTCTAGTTGCACACTTTATGTTCTTGCTCCCGGGCTGAATAAAAAAATGGGAGAATACACTATCACACTTATGTGGTGCTTATGTTGTCACTCAGTCTCTTTGAACAATATGGGAACTGACTAAAGGTTATAGGCAGTAGTGTGTCATCTTTATGGATTTGAACTGCCTTATCTCTTCTGCCCCAAGAAGATGCTACTTGCAAATATTTCTTAACAATATTTTTTTTAATTGTAAACAAAAAAAAACCTACCAAGAAGATGTTCCCACAGATGCAAGAAAGGTATGTTTAGTCAAAATTCACTCAAATGAGTAGGAGTGGTACATGAGGAAATTAACTGTTCCCACCATGCCCCTATAAGTGTTGGAGTAAATGTTTATGGCAGTTATTCGAGCAACAATATTTAGTTGATTAGCACATTAAATCCATTGAGAAATTAATCTGACCAGTTAGTATTCACCTTCTTGGAAGCCACATTCTGACCTCTGTAATTAAAGAAAGGTCTGTTTTTCTTAGGATGGCAAGGATTTTATTTTTAATAAAAGCAAATTTCTCAGTGTGTTAGAACAAAGATTCCTTCCATATATAGGTCTTCTGAGATGCTGGGTGTTGGCAGTCCTTGCATATGTCATCTGAAAAACAAATGCCTTTTTAAAACTCAGAATGATTGTTTTATTCATATGCATGCATAAATAATGCATACATTGATGAGTCAATTGATAATCAATAATTGATAAAACTCTTCTAATTAATTGACCAAGATTATTTTAATTGGGGTAAAAGTCCTTTTTCCTTATAAAAGACATGTGGCTTAGAATAAATGTGGATTGAAATGTAATAGTCTGAGAAATACACCTGTCTTTGATTAACTTGGACATGATCTTGTATCCTAAGGGGAAAGGGAAAAGATCTTGAGTCATCAGCCAGAATCCTACAGGTGGTCCCATATATTTTGCAGCAGATATCTCAGTGAGCTGTGAATCCAGAAGTTATGAGTTCAGTTCCCAAAATAGCCAGTCTATGAAGCCTTGAGCAAGCTGCACAGTCCTGGGGCACCTCCAGAAGAAGGGAATGGTAAATCACTTCTGAGTAGTTTCTACATAGAAAATCCAGGGAAGAGTTGCTATAAGCCAGACCTAGCTTGGCAGCACATGATTAGTTGTCTGGATAACCCAGTAGTCTAGGTAGCTAGCTGTGGAGTCAGAGGTTGGAAGTTTGATTCCCTACTGTGCTTCTCAGGAGAAGAGCCAAATGAGTTCACCATGGACAACATGAAAATCCTATGCTGCCCTCAGAAGAAGGGAATGGTAAACCATTTCTCTATATTCTGTGCTGTAAAATCCTGGTAGGGGTTGCCATAAGCCAGAATTGACTTGACAGCACAAAATTATTATTTTTGCAGTCAACTAGTAAGATGCCTGATTGCATGTGTAAAATGTGCAGGTTGCTCATGTAGGTTGTCTCTGATAACAGGACTTGGGTGGATGTTCCATGGCAGCTCCTTTGGTGGCCATCATAAGCATTTGTAAGCCATAACAGTGAAGACATCGCCTTCATTTCATTTTTTAATCAGAGAAAAACTCAAGAGCTCATATATTTTCTCTACCTATGAGGATGCCTTAAATAAGTCTCAAGGTTTTCATTTTTGTTCCAGACCTGGCAAAAGAAAAAACACAACCTTCTGACGTTCTATTAATTGCTAAGGTACCAAAAGCTTTAAAAATGGCTTTCCTTTATCATCAGTGATGTCTTCATGTTTTAAAAGAATTGTTTCTATTCTCCATCAAAGAACTATTTTCAAAACATCATTTTCTCAGCTATATTTCAGAATTATTCACTAGCAGGTATGTAAATAGCAGTTGGAAGTTTTACCTCTGTTCTGGCTTTGAAATGCTGCTTAAATAATTCTTATTAATGATTCCGACAGCCTGTCTAGGTTGGGAAAAGGTAGCTGTTGAAAATATAAATGCATACATAATACAGAAATCATACCCCTGATTTCTTAACCAGAGATTCAAATATGGAATTTTTTTTCTTGTGAAAGCTGTAAAATATGCACGTATAATCCTTTCTCTATGAACATTCTACTATGTTGATTTCATAATTAAGCAAGCAGCTAGAAGCTCCTGCTTTTTGTCCTTCAATTTGTAATCAATACATGCTGAAGCAACTGTTTTGGTCAGAAGAACAGGTGTGACACATTGTGGATGAAGTGGATGAAAGACTGTAGAAAACATTGTCTTCCTCCTTGTCTGCAAACATTCAGAGCTCACATCACAAAGAGATCATAATTTCTCACTTGAAAGACTAATTAACATTGAGAGAAGTGAGGATTTTAAAACAACTTTCTGGTACATATAGACAACATGTTTCTAAGCTCTATGGGATAGGAGTTCATGGAATTTATTTCAAAGATACTTGGGGAAAGGGCAGATTTTTCCTGGGCCATAAGGAAATCTGAGCACACAAGAATAGATGCCTTTGAGATGTGGTGTTGGAGGAGAATTTTGAGGGTACCTTGGACAGCAAGGGGAACAAATAGGTCAAACTTAGAAGAAATCAACCCTGACTGTTCCTTAGAAGGTCAGATAGTACAGATAAAGCTAAACTACTTTGGACATCAAATGAGAAGAGATGATTCACTTGAGAAAGCCTTGATGCTGGGAAAGGTGGAGGGCAAAAGAAGAAGGGGGAGACCAAAAATGAGATGGCTAGATGGTATCATAGATACAATGGGCACAGAGCTGGGCAGTTTGAGGAGGATGGTGGAGGACAGAGGTGCCTGGTGGGCAGTGGTCCATAGGGTCGCAAAGGGTCAGAATCGACTGTGCGACAAACAACAACAATTTTTCTCCCACTGGAGTTATCATGGCAAAAGTGTCTTTTTAAAGCTACAGGTGAACTGTGGATTAAATCTCACCCAGGTCCAGATTGTCCGCAGGGAGCAAAATTGATTCCAACAGGCCTTTATTATTTGATACCAATCTACTATTTGATTCACAGGTGAGGATGGGAATAAAATTAAGATAATGTCTGAGTATATATGCAGTTCCTAGTAGAGCTGATTTTTGGAAAGTTAGGGTGTTCAAATCCAATAACTCCAAAATTTTCAGATAGCTAAGGAATCCTATAGGAATAGCTCCAAGGGCTCCAATCACTCTGGGTACAACAAGAAAATTCTTCCTCCATAGATACACAACTTCAATTTGCAAATCACAATATTTTGTGATTTTCTCCAGTTCTTTGTCTTCAATTCATGCATCTCCTGGTATACCAATGTCAACAAACCAGACCTCCTTCTTTTCCTCAACAGTTATATCAGGTGTATTGTAAGAATGTCTGTCTGTTTGAATTTTAAAGTCCCACAGGATCTTGACTCTCTCATTTACTACTAACAACAACAACAACAACAACAGCAGCAGCAGCAGCAGCAGCAGCAGCAACAGCAGCAACAACAGCAGCAACAGCAGCAACAGCAGCAACAGCAACAGCAACAACAGATATAACTGTTGTGGAGAAGACGAAAGTCTGGTTTATTGACATTGCTATACCAGGAGATGCATGAATTGAAGACAAACAAGTCCAGAAAATCACAAAATGTCATGATTTGTTAATTGAAGTTGAGTGCCTATGGCAGAAGAAAACTTTTGTTGTTCCCATAGTGATTGGAGCCCTTGGAGCAGTAACTAAAGGGCACCCTAGATATTTGGAAATTTTGGATTTATCTGATTTGAACATAACTCTAAAAAACAACAACCCCAACTCTACTGGGGACTGCATATATACTCAGACGTTACCTTAACAGCTCTTGGGGCCTTGGTTAGGGCTTGAAATTTTACTTTTATTCCAGTCCTCAACTGTGAACCAAATGGTTGATTTGTACAACCACCACCACCACCACTAGATGGACCCAGCCCTAGTTCTAACTTATCAAATTAGAGATGTCAGGGACCAGGTTGCCCCTTTCATCTATAGCAAGAGTCCTCAACCACTGGGCTGCGTACCAGCACTGGTCCCCTGGCTGTCCTGAATTGGCCCACAGGAGTGGATGGCACTGGAAGCCCCAAAGGCAGCCTTCTATCCTCAATGTGCTCCACTGGGTATGCCTGGCGAATGGAGAGAGAACATGGACTTCAGACACAGGAGATAGGTAGGTGGCCTTGCCCCTCCTCCATGTTGCTTAACTATGGTGTGCAGTGTAATACCTGTGTGCAGTGTAATACCTCACTGCCTGAGTTGAACAGTTTGTGGCATAAAAGCAGTCTGTGGTGCAAAAAAGGTTGGGGACACCTGATATATAGGGAACAAAGGTAAAGACAAGATGTCTTCAATTTGGATAGACAAAGGAGAGTATAAATGGGAAGCACGTAACATAAAAATCCTTAAGAATAGCTAACTAAGGTCAAAGGAAGGTCAACATAGGTGGAATCAGGTAAATAACAGTCTAGGACACCTGTGGAGACCTTCTATATTTCTGTGATGGTGAACCTTTTAGACACCGAGTGCCTAAAGTGCAACCCAAAACACTTATTTATTCCAAAGTGCCAACACAGCAACAGGGGAGGAAGGAAATGCTCCCATTAGGCTGCTGGACAGAGGGGCAGGATGAACTCTGTGCTGGAGAAGGGAGGAAGTGCTCCCATTGGACTGCTTGGCAGAGAGGTGGGGCAAACTCTATGCTGGGGTAAGTGCTTGGGTGCCAACAGAGAGGGCTCCAAGTGCCACCTCTGGCACGCAAGCCATAGGTTCACCACTACTGTTCTATATACAGTATATCTTTATTAGTACCATTACACATTATACAAAATGTAATTGGCTGCAGGCAACTATTATTACTTCCCAACAATATTGAGCATGGACTTGTTAGACACATTGATTTAGGAGAAGATACTTCATTATTTTCTGATGAAAAAATAGAGGAAATTAAAATTGAACTAAAAAATAAGTGAAGTAGATCATTACGTAATTTGAGAAATGCAGAAAATTTTAATTTAGAATTAAAAGAGAAATGCTTCTTTTGTGACTCAGGAAATTGCATATATTAATTGGGATCAAATTCTTTTCTTTCCACATATTACTGATTGAAACTGTGGCTGTGGAAGTTCTTGATTGGCAATACAGGGACAGAAAAAGAAAAAGAAATCTATTCTAAATGATGTATCACACAGCAATCATGTACAAAATATTTTTAAATGACTTTCCCTGCCAGGAGAAGTTCTTAATTTTTGATATCTTGAAGTTGCTGGGAAGCTGTTTCAGAATAAGAGATTGACCATAGAAACACCTTCAGCAGTTCCAAGATTCCTATATATCTTGTTCACAGCTTCCACAGGGTCTGGGAATCACATGTGTGGAAGCGCAATAAAATAGTAGGAGTCCCTGATAAGGGCTCAAAAGGCATGTGTTGTGGGGGAGGTTAACCTGGTCAAGCATCCAAATCAGCATTTATCCAACATGCATGAATGCCATAAAAAGTGCATCAGCCTGTCTCCAAAACATCCCGGAGAGTGGATTTAATACCTGTATGGATGACCCCTATGTTATTTTTGATTGCATAGTGATAGCTATGGTAGGTGAAAACCCACAACAGTATTATGTACAAAGCTGTCTGATGTTAACTACCATCTCCTCTTTCCTGTACAGCTATTTTGCTGATTTTCCCCTTTTATCCATTTGTGATATAGGATTGAGGTGGAAGGCTGGGAACTTGTTCTTGAGGAAAGAAATCACCAGTCTAGTGGGGAGCTGAACAACACGGGAAGAACCTAAAGTGTTAGATGTGGGTAGGTTAGCGGTACTGAATACAAAAATTATGCCTGATTTGCTTACAGATGCAAGGCTCTGGCCTCTGTTTTGAAGCATGTGTTTTTTAAAAATTTAAAATTTCATACCTCATCCTAATATCTTACTACAGTTGAAAGAAAATTGACATTTACAAAAACTAATCCTTCTATATAAGAGTTCCTGTTATTGTGTTATACCAGAAATTAGATAAGCAGGCAGTTTGATTGATTGGATGTCTTTAATGGCTTTCTGTTAGCTTAATGGTAGCACTTGACAAAACACCAGTCTAGGGTTTTCAGTAATTTATCAGTTAAATGAAAACCAGCTTAATAAAGAAAAACATATAATATAACAATAGAATCCCCCTAGACCTCAAATAGTTGTATTATCATAAAACTACTCTATAGGGCTGAGATGTATCAAAAATTTAAGGTGGTAGTAAGCACATTTAAGGTGGTATTAAGCACATTCATAATAAGACAATACTGTGTAATTTTATATAGTTAGTTGTTAACAAATGGCAAGCAACTGTCATGTTCCAGCTGGAGTAGTCCTTCTCAGAGATGATCCAGAGCAGCCAGAAAATAGCTTGATCTCACTTCCCAGGAATTTAGATCTTGAGGAGGGATGACCAAGAGCCCTCCTTCTTAAGATAAAGGTGATAGTGCCTCAAGTGGCAAAGCAAAACAGGGCTTCCTAGAAGAAGTGGGCATCTGCAGAAGAAGACTCCTCAGGAAGATAACTTCTAGAAGTCCCAGAGGTGCTGCAGCTGTGCCTTGAGTAGAGCTGACAACATCTGCATAAATTAGTTTGGGAGAGGCTTCAGATACCAGTTCAATTGATATGTTTGCTGGTGGTAATTCTTTACTCCCTGAGTTTCCAAAATACCTATATCCCTGCTATGTTTGCTCCACTAATTTTTGATCTTAGACTGATATATCATGTGACTTCAAAAGCATATATGTGTCTTATGGCACCTTCAGGTGTAAGAAATGTTCATTTGGCATTCATGGACTATAAACAGTTATTCAGACCAGCCTGAAGAAATGGCCTACAATTCATGACAGACTATACAAAAAAAAAACACCCTGTTAATCTCTAAACTACTATAAAACTTTTTGTTTTTGTTGCAATAGGCTAACACAATTACATCCTTTGGACTTGATTTCAGCACACGCACAAACATGCATAGTTGGATCGTAGGACTTTCTCTTTCTTGGATTTGAATCAACTGTGGATACTCCTCCTCTGACTTATTTATACCAATGTGACTTTCTTGAGCTGACAGAGGATTGAGTGCTTCTGAAGGTGGAACTGACTTACCTGGAAAAAAAGAGAGTGCTAACTGATTCCTATAGACTTGACTTATTATTTGTTCCCATTCCATGACTGCATTCAATTTAAATGCTATGCCTCTTGTGTTTGCTTTTCTTTTTTAGTGCTTCATTCCTGTCCTAAGCAATTACCCTTTTCATTTGGCCCCCACTATCAGCATAGTCAAAGCATAGTCAAAGCAATGGCATTCCCTGTGGCAATGTATGGTTGTGAGAGATGGACCATTAGGAAAGCTGAGCACAGAAGAATAGACGCCTTTGAGATGTGGTGTTGGATGAGAGTTTTGAGAGTCCCCTGGACAGCGAGGAGAACAAATAGGTCAATCTTAGAAGAAATCAACCCTGACTGTTCCTTAGAAGGTCAAATAATACAGATGAAGCTAAAGTACTTTGGACATCAAATGAGAAGAGAGGATTCACTTGAGAAAGCCTTGATGCTTGGAAGGGTCGAGGGCAAAAGAAGAAGGGGACGGCCCTAGATGAGATGGCTAGATGGTATTGTAGAGACAATGGGCACAGTGCTGAGCGAGTTGAGGGGGATGGTGGAGGACAGGAGTGCCTGGCGGATAGTGGTCCATGGGGTCGCAGAGGGTCGGAATCGACTGTGCGACTGAACAACAAAATCAGCTCCAAAAATACCTTACTCAGAGTTGCTACAGTGTAGTAGGATGAGGGTAGCTGTAAAGAATATCCTGTTCACCACTTTTCATACTGCGGAGATGGGGACTAGCACACTTTCCCACAGGGATAAAAGAACATATCCCATGCCAAGATGGCTCTCAAAAGCTTGAAGCACAGTTCTCAAAGTAGAATTCCTTATATAAACTGATCTGCTGTAGTGCTGTTATGTTTTCTTTTTAAAGAAAAGCTGTTGTAAAGAGGACGGCTTTTATATTAACTACATTGAATTCAAGGAAGCCAAATGTGTTACAAGCCTTCTACAAGCATGTTTGAGCACACCATACACCAATGTCCAAATTGATTTAATCCTGGATGCTGTAGTGGCATCACACTGTTTGCTTATATAGGCTACACACACAAGTACACACACAAAATTTGTTCATGCCTGCTGTTTCTTTCTGCAAGAAATGTTTAATCAATAATTCAAATAACTCAGAAGTCGAAACACAATAAACCTGTATGGGAAAATCTCTTTTTTTACACAACTTTAAATTTGTTTCTAGGATAGTTTTTCATTCTTCCAGTCACAGTAATATCCTTTCAGATGTTAAGGGGAAAATTCCCCAGCAACCCTTTCTGAAGTATGAAAAAAAAAAGACAGCAGTAGGTTGGGAGATTCTATCAGCATCTCTTAACCCAGTTCATTGTGTTAGCAATAAAACATTATTCAGAATGGTAAACATCAATCAATCAAAATTCAGGAAAGGAAGAAACTGCATACTTTATAGCAGTGATGCCCAAACTTTATGAGTCATGGGCTGGTCACGTGGTTCAGCAGGCCGGTCACATGGATCCTCCCACCAGAAGCGGAAGTAAAATGTGCCTGCACAAGCACTGCCATGAAACTCATCTGCGGCTGTTGTAAACACATTTATGACATCCGTGAGTGCATTTGTGGTAGTATTTGCATATGTGCATGAATGGTGCACATCTGCTTCCAGTAGTGGTTAGGGTGCTGTGGGCCAGATGATTTGGCACCATGGGCTGGATCTGGCCCATGGGCCATAATTTGGGCACCCCTGTTTTATAGCATAGGCAATAACCTCCTGCCAACACATACTGTAGATTTAATGTGCCACAAAACCAGTAATGTGGTGACAAGGTTGTATAATCTATATTCTATGTAGGCACATAACTGGAGCTAAAGGTTTCTTTACATTATAGGAATGAGATCCTTTATATTATCCCATGCAAATATACTCCCAGACAAAACTGAGGTAAAAATTCAAATTTAATATACTGAAGTCACAAGTGATTTTTTTTCTGTGCCTAGTGCTAAAAATATAATGACAAAATTTCCCCAGTAAAGCTGCAAAATAATGGAAATTATTTCTAACACACCTGGGATAGCTAAAAACCTTTTCAGTAACTTTAGCAGATATGAATAGTAATGGCAATTAGACTTACATACCATCCCATAGCGTTAAGTGCAGAGGTAATCAGAATTTTGCCCTCAACATGATACTCATTTTACTGAAAGTATGGATGGCTGAGTCAACCTTACAAACCATGCACATGTATTTTTACTCCTCTGCTATCAAATTCAGACTTGCTATCAACTGAAAACCCATTATATCTTCCATCCCATCTTAAGCTATACTAATTTGCTGACTCAGGTGGCAGCAGGAGTGAGGGCAACAGGCCACATGAAATGGCACCATGGGCCAGATCCGGCCCATTGGCCATAGGTTGAGAATCCCTGTTTTATACCATCTGAGTAGACTGAGATACCCTCAGAAACTAAGATCCAGATATTTCAGCTTCATAGGCAGAAACAATTTCTTTTCCTATATAGAGATGTTGTGGATCATCTCAAGTTGTGTAGAACTGTGTAAGGAATGTTATATCCTCTAGCCATGCACAGAGCTTGATCATTAGCAGAATATAATCTGTAGTAAGACCTTTTCTACTTCTCCTAAACAAGAAGTAACCATGGTCAAACACAGAATAAATTGTTGGAATATAACAATTCAGCAAACAAAAGATTAACAAATAATCCTTGGGAGGAGGAAGACTCTGTTATCAGGACTAACCTGTTTGCATGTTTTATTTATTATTTATTTATTATTTATTTATTTGTTTATTTGTTCAGATTTATATTGCTACCCACTCGCTGAGGCAACTCAGGGCAGCTTACAGCCAAAACAGCAACAGTACAGTAAAAATCATAAAATACAACCTCACAAAACAACCAAAGCAGAACACAGAATAACCAGTCAGTCCTTGAGTCCTCCAATGTGGTGTTTTGCAAGGTCTGATCTCCCCAATGCTTAACATCTACATGAAGCATGAGGCCAACCAGAGATTTGGGGTGCTCTGTCATCAGTGTGCTAATGATATGCAAATCTATTTCTCCTTCCTATCAGATGGCTGTCTTATTTATTTATTTTAATTTCAATTGCTGCCCAATCATCGTGGCAACTCAGGGTGGCTTATAACAATACAACAACAGTAACAAAATACTGTACAGTAAACATTTTATACCTTAAAAACCTTATACATTAGACCACAAATTGGCCATGATAGTAGGCTGAAACTGAATCCTTACAAGATAGAGATTCTTTAGTTAGGTGTTCCTGCTGATAAGTTGCGCATTCTCTTGGACTTGACTCACTTCTTGAGGCAGATATCTGCCATGGCCAAGTCTGCTCTCCCAACCCCTCTTAGACAGGTTGCCTAGTTGTGCTCATTTTTCAATGTGAGGTATTTGATGACATTGATGAACATCTCTGTAATCTTGAGAATTGATTACTGTAATGTAATTACTGCCTTTGAAGATGGTATGGAAGCTAGAGAATATGGCAGGAAATTTGGTGGCAGGAGATCAAAAGTTTGACCATATCTTCCCAATTTTTATTTGTTTGCATTGGTTATCTATTAGTTTCTAAGCCCAATTCAAGGTACCATTCTCACATATAGAGCCCTGCACATATTGGGACCTCAATATCTGATGAAGCATCTCCTACAATTATGCCTAGACCATCTGTTCTTCTCAGACATTGTGGCTATGGATTCCCACCCCAAGGGAGGCCCAGAAAGCCACGACAAGGAACTAGGACTTCTTCATGGTGATCCCAATAAGTTGGAATGTCCTTGCAAATGACACTCACCTGCCTCCCATCAGGATTTCCATTATATAGTGAAGCATTTCACCCACGCAAGTCTCAACACCCAGGATATTCTAGCTCAGTGTTTTCCAACCTTTGTTTTTGGAACTTCAATTCCCAGAGGCCTAAGTCAATTCCTTAAAACACTGATCAACCAATGTCCTAACTTAGGCTTCTGGGAATTGAAATCCCCTTGTGGGGCATGTGCCCCACATTGGGAACTCTGTTCTAACTGATTAGTTTGTTATTGCCCTGTCTTACTTTTTTTTTTACTATATTTATATTTTACATTGTATACTTTCATTTTAACTAGTTGTTATCCTTATATATCTTAACTCTTGATCTTGTCTGTATTATTATGTCTATTTTTTATTATGTTTACCCACATACCATATTGGAATTTTATTTACAGGAATACATGTTTACAAATCCAGGATGAAAGTAGTAGGGGCTGTTTCTAGACATGGGGTATCTAGTGCTTACTCTTTCACTGTAAACTACCAGTGGAGCCACTTACCCTTTTGCATGATTGGAGATCTTACAGTTTACCTCTGGATAGATCTTTCCACATTTGGTCCACAGCACTAGCTATAATACAGCTTTGTGTTCAAGGAGGTTCTGACTGACTTCAGTGGAAAATATTTTAGCTATCTCCCTTCCCCCTGTTTTATTTGTAAACCAATTATTGCCTATTTAGTAGTATTAAGATCCTAGGCAAATGTGATACTAGGGCTCTTTCAAATACCACATGACCTAAAATAGGCCACTTTTTTACACAGACCCCGTGACTTTCCGTGACCTTTGAGCGACCCCCCCCCAAATCACGTGGCTTGAAGATAGATCTCTGGCCAGCTGAATGCCAAAAGCAAATGATAATTTTGGAGTCATGTGACTTCACGCCAAACCCCCCTCCCCCTGTGACTTTCTGTGACTTTTGGTCAACTCCCTCCCCCCCTAAAATGGTTACGTATTATTTGAACAACCCCTTAACTGCTGGCTCAGAAAGCTTCTACAATGGTAAGAATTGGGGTGGTCTTACAGGAGTTATGGTTTACAGAGAGAAGCTGGTCCAACCCATTTCCTTGATCATGAAAGTTAAAGGTCACCCTTGCTCAAAAGCCAGTCGTATCCAACTCTAGGGTTCAGTGCTCATCTCTGTTTATAGCCAAAGAGCCAGCACTGTTTGCATTTGCATGCGTTTCCATGGACATGAGGCACTTCATCGTGCAGTACTCAGGAATTGAACTCCAACCTTCCAGTCATAATCTAGTTCAGCGTCTTAACCACTTGAGTCACCACACTACCTTGTTCATGAAAGCAGTAATGCAACTGGAAAAGAGAAGAGTCCTGCTCATATTCACACTTTATGAGCAAGGAAAAATACAGATTTTTCCAGAGTATTGTACTTGCCTCCATGTAGAACCTACACATAAGCAGGAACCTCTTATGAATTGTCACTGATTGTATGAGCAGAGCAATGAAAGAAGTGGGCAGCCTAACTTCTTCCCTGTAACCATGTAGGTGTTTCCAGATTACGGAATTACTGAATTGGGATTTGCGGGATATAGGAGCCATTGCAGCAGGGACCAGTTGGCACTTGGGATGAAATAATATATGCCTAGGCACCCTGAGACCTGTTTTGGTTTCAATTGTCATGACAGAAAGTTTCCCACTTGTTTTATAAAAAAAAGCTGGAAGGTTCAATTCACTCACATGGAAAATCTTTTTGATTGGGTATTTGAGGAATTGTGTAAGAAAATCTCTTCATGATGAAGGTTGGGGAGAAGGAAGAACAAATATGAAAATTACATCTTTCCTATTTCATTCTTGGGAAAGGAGGCTGCTTTAGGAGATTGGCACTGTCAATATGGAACTTCCAGTTGTACACTTGAGAGAGTAACAAAGGAAGAATGAATACCAGGCAGAAGCAGTGCTTCTGTTATTCAGTACTTCCCTAGCATCTTATGGTTGCAGAAGGACTTTTACCTCTTCTAATGCTTTGACTGGAATTTAAGGAGTTGTGATAAAATGCACAGTCTTGAGACCCAAGTACATGACTTCCTCTAATAATAATTTTCCATTATTGTCATTTAGAGTAACAAAGGCCTGTGAACAGAAGCAATCTGATGTGTGAATAATATTTACAGCTTAGTTATTGCTCATTTTAAAATGGGAGTTGATGAAATGCAGGAGAATCTTCAGTGATATAGATTAGATTGAAATGGCTGTTGTGGTTTAGGCTTTTTAAAAGTCTTTAAAGCTTTAATTAAGAAGTTATTTTAGTCATCGTTTACTCCTAGCAAATATATTCCTGGTTCAGTTCAAAACAGTATCACAAAAACCAAGTCTGAAGAGCTCTGCAGTTATTTAATCTGTTTTCCTGGAGCATTAAAATGAAATTGGCTCTGACAAATGTAAACTCATTATTATGTCTTATTCATATAATAAGTGTTTTATGCAAATGTTAACACATTTGCTCAAGCAGTCCCATTTTACACATTCTGGCACAGGATATCAATAGTTGATGTATGCAAAAAAGTTGCTCAGCCAATAGCTGGAACACCATTGCTTACAAACTACAGCAAAACAAAGCAGGCTATGGAATGAAAGGTCATGAGAGAGGCTAATCACTTCTCTTGACCTTTAATTTATGACATGCAGTCTTGCTTCTTTCTCTTGAATAGAAAGGATTTTCAGGAAATAGCTTCCTGCACACACGGCTTTGTTTTCTCCTCAGTTTTCAACATGGCAACACAATAGAAGAGTAAAAAAATTGCCTTGAATTTCCAATATACTCACTTCCAATTCAAATGGGTGAATCTTCTGTATTATTCATCTAAAAGAATGCACCAAATATATTCAGTAGTCAAATTTCTAGAACACTATTATTATAAACAGTAGAGCAGAAATGCACAAATTCCAAAACTCTGGAGATGGTGTGGTGGTGGTGGTGGTGGTGGTAGTGGTAGTGGTGTGTGTGTGTGTGTCACAAACCTGCACCCTTACTTTGGAGGGGTGCACTTATCCCCATGCCCCTATGATACAATATTCTTCATAAGTTTTAAACTAAAAAAAAAACACCCTATAGTGGACACAGTGAACAATTATCCCCACCCAAACATTTTTAAATAAAGAGCAGTTCTAAGTGGGAGGCTTTCCAGCCTAAAACATCTATGGGGCATCAGAGAATTACTGTACCATTGTAAAATCACTTGGTATTCAAAAACTGCAACAAGTCCATTGTTTCATGTCTCAGAAGGTTACTCTGTTGTGGTATTTTAGATGCAATGGGGACAGAGATCTGCGGGTTGAGGAGGATGGTGGAGGACAGAGGTACCTGGTGTGTAATGGTCCATAGGGTCACAAAGGATCAGAATTGACTGTGCAACTGAACAACAACAAAACATTTTTTTGATTTGGGAGAGCAGATGGTGCAATGGACAAGCTAGGTGTTATTTTAAAAGGAGCTAAGGATTATTAACCATTGTAAGAAAAAAAAATAATACATTGGGCAGAATCTTCTGTACCTAAGTACTAGACGTCTGGTACTAGAGGTACTGGATGTACAGAAAGGCTCTTAAGACTCCTAGGCATATATTCGTAAATTTGAACTTATGAGGCTGCATCATCTCTTTGTCTTGATTTTATTGCTGAGAGAGAAAGAGTAACTTGCTCTTAACATATTCACTCATATACATACTCAATTCCTGACCATCACAGAACTGAATCATGCTGAATGTTTTGAGTTCTATATGTAGTAAATAAACCACAAAGAGTTGACTATATGGTTCTTTTCCTTTCACATATGTGTTTTAATGAAGGGAATTTTATGTCTCACAAGTGCCATCTTGATTTACCTACCAAAGGCTGGTCTCAGATATATAAACTATGGAGAGTCATGTATTGAGCTCAACAGTTAAAACTGGATCCATTATTTTCCTTGTGGAATATTTTGTGTAGCTAGCAAGATAGTATTTTTAATAGCTTTCCTGGATTTTCCTCCTTTCAGCCAACCCAGCTTTAGTGAATGCTAATGAAAATTGCATCTACTTTGCTGGTAATT
Source organism: Furcifer pardalis (assembly GCA_030440675.1). Taxonomy (NCBI): domain Eukaryota; kingdom Metazoa; phylum Chordata; class Lepidosauria; order Squamata; family Chamaeleonidae; genus Furcifer; species Furcifer pardalis. The sequence continues at coordinate 130,563,421 of CP126894.1, forward strand.
CTCTTGGTCTCCAGCCGAAGAAAATTAAAACTTACTTGGATGAAGAACTTGAGAAGTGGGCTAAAACGTGAGTAGTCTGCAGTAACATACATGACTAAATATGCTTCTTTGAGGGGAATTTTTATTTAAAAATTATCATGAAGATACAGTAAAACGATTGGATCGGATAACGCTAAAATCGCATAACTTTGGGGAATAACATTATGTTAAATATTATGTTACCCATTATGTTAACCACATGACTGGCCTGTTAACAGTAGGGGTGCCCAAATGTTTCAGGCCACTGGCCAGTCATGTAGTTCCTGGGTGCCCCAACTACTCCCTATGAGCCAGATCCGGCCCTGACACCAATTCATCCAGCCTGCTTCACCCTCACTTACAGGAGTGATGAGGGTGGTGTGGGCCAGATGGATAGGTGTCATGTGCCAGATCTAGCCCAGAAGCCTTGCTAACAGTAGGGGTGCCTAAACTTTTCAGACCACGGGCAAGTCACATGGTTCATGTGTGCCCAAACTATAGCCTGTGTGCCAGATCTGGCCCTGACACCAATTCATCTGGCCCATTCCAACCTCGTTGCTCCCAGAAGCGGGAGTAAAACTCACCCAATCTCTGCTTCTGGGATCGACGAGCATGGGGTGGGCTGGATGAATTGGCATTGGAGGCCGGATCTGGCCCACAGGGAGTAGTTTGGGCACCCATGAACCACATGACTGGCCCATGGTCTGAAAAGTTTAGACATCCCTGCTGTTAGCAAGGCTTCTGGGCCGGATCTGGCCCATGACACCAATCCATCTGGGAGTGGCAATGGTGGAACTGGCCAGATGAATTGGTGTCAGGGCCAGATCTGGCACACAGGGTGTAGTTTGGGCACCCATGAACCATGTGACTGGCCTGTGGCCTGAAAAGTATGGGCACCCTTGCTGTTAGCTTTTAAAACTGATTCCTGTGCTCATGGTTCCATATGGAAACTCTACATGGTTTAAATTGGAGTCAGGACATAGTGAAAGAGTCCCCACCCCCACCCCCCATGTCTGCTTTTGCTTTGCTTTGCTTTGCTAAACTAGTCAGACTGGTTTTGCAAGCTTTTGTAATGTATTTACCCTTTAGACAAAGGTTCCAGCAGGTTTCCTTGGCTTTCCCTTGAAGCCTCTGTTGCTTATCTCTATGGAGTTAACGTTATCTGATCCATCTGAATAGGATTTTAACGTTATCTGGTGCATGAATCGGATAAGGCTAAAAATCGGATAACCTTAAGACTTGTGGAACCAAGTCTTAACATTATCTGAGGTATTACTGTATATCTGATGAAGAACTACAGTATTTTATGTTAAAATCCATTTCCTGGGCAATGCATATGTATTGTTTCCCCTGCAAAGTAATATATTTTTAAATAAATAAGAACCATTGAATAGGAAAGGAAAACCAGCTTACATGTTGGTACTATTATTTTACATGTATGTCTGATTATTTGTTAATTATGTTTTCAGTTTTAGGACTGTAAACTACCCAAAATGGGAACATCTCCCAAATAGGTGGTATAGAAATATATTAAATAAACAACAAAAAAATTTTTTTGCTCAGTTCCCATTTGCTCAGATAATTAAGGGATTAAGCCAACTTTATGCTGATAACATTTTGCTAATATCCTATATTCAAATATGTCTCAGAAGATTGCTGAAACAATTGAGCATTTATTTTGAGAAGAATCTTCTCAGTGTAAATTATGACAAGACCCAAATTATGCTTTTTAGAAGATGAACCCATCCTTTTAATGGCCAATGGATGGGAGTATATTACAACACGTCTCACTTCAAGTTTATAGGAATGATGTTTCACCAACATCTCAGATTGAACATCTGAGATTGAGTCTGTTAATCATAAAATTCAAAAGGCCTTATTTGGAATACTCAGATTTTGGTTCCTCCTAGTTTTGAAATTTTCATAAATAATTGTTATGTTATATACTGTGCAGACCTAAAATTTGGGGATTTGCAATCTATATCATTAGAAATTGATGGTAATTCTGGTAAATATGTATCATCCACAAATTTAATTACAATATTGTAGACCTGATGTCTGGATGCATTTAGAACTTTTATTGGAAAATCTGAAGATAAGGTTTCCTAATGCCATGCCTATATTGCTTGGTCCATTGTCTGGCCAGACATCCAGCTATGGTAATGGAGTAGACCATACAAGCAGTGACTCAATGCCATGAGTTGGGGCAGTAAATAACCTGACTCACTAAAGGGGCCAAAAGCTATGGGCAGATGAGCCCTTTTAAGTCGGGTGATAGTTCTCTCAGTGGAGGAAATGCCACTGGAAACCATCATATTGGGTCCAAAGGCAAAATGAACAGAGGAAGAACCACTATTCTGATTCCCAACAGTCATGGAGGTGGAAGAGGTCATGCTAGATAGACTGGCTATGAAAGTGCACTTTGTTAATACCCTCAAGGCTGCAGCAATCCATTGAGGTGAAAATGATTTCCAGGGGGAAAAAATGTATACTCAGATACAAGTAGCAGCCAACAATTGCTTGGTGATTTTAATGCCAGATTAAGGACTGTATTTATTAAAGTTGCAGAAAAAGTTTTAATTCCAGATGATAATTCTTTAGACCTGTGCTGACCTACTCCAGCGGGCACAGTCACTACACAGCAGCACTACACAGAGAGTCCCACCAGTAGTTTATTCAAGGAGAATCCAAAGAGCAATGTCCGAAAAGCAAGTTGAGGTCTGGTTACTGGTAGTTCAAGTGAGCATCTAGTCCAAAGGATTCCAGGGGCATCATTAGGGTTGGCAGAGAAGTCAGGGTCATGGCAGGCAGGTCAGAGTATAGGCAGGCAATCTCAAGAGGTATCTGAAGTCAAGCAGGGCATTAGTCTTTGCATAGAAGAATTATACCGATGCTTGAATGCTGGAACAAGCTTGCTTAAGAGCCTCCCAACTAATGGGTATCAGCTGGGAGCCTTCTCTGGTAAAAAGTTCTAGCTTCCTTGCATCACAGCTGCAGCTCCTTTCTGCACCTTTCCCTGGCTAAGGACTGATCACTGTCACAGTCAGACCTCTGATATGACAGGTCTGCCTGGGGAGGCAGTGTTGGGCCAGAAGCAGGGTGAGGTTCTTGGTTCAAGCCCAAAACTGGGCTGGGCATAAGAAGTGCCTCCTGATACAGGTCATCAGAGTCTGACAAGGGCTGGATCACAACACAACCAGAATTATTGGAAATAAATTGAGCTCTTCTGTTGCATTGTGTTGTGTCTTTGTATGTTTTCACTACCGTGTTTCCCAGAAAATAAGAACGTCGTCTTATATTTAATTTTCCTCAAGAAGACACACTATGGCTTATTTTCAGGAGATGTCTTATTTTTATTATGCCACTGGCTGCCCGTCTTCTTTACCGCTCCACGCTGGCATGCTGTATAGCCATGCCTATCACTATGTCTTATTTTCAGGGTGTGGTTTATATCGCACAACTGCTGAGAAATCCTGCTACAGCTTATTTTATGGGTATGTCTTATTTTTGAGGAAACACGGTATTATGTAATCTGCAAAAGCTTGTGTGTGAAAAAAATAAAATAAATTCAATTTGATTTGATAACTTTCTAGGTATGTTTCATTATCCACAGACTTGTTAACAGACAACACAGCTGAGAACACAAATTAGACTAAGAGTGTTCTGAACACTTGCCCTGAAATAACCTTTGCTGAATGCCATGGGACTTGCTTGTGAATAGACATGTACTGAATTGTCCTCAAAGTATGAAAGTATATTCCTCACCTGCTATGTCTTTAGAAAAGGAGAATCACAGTTAATGAAGTGTCAAGATGTTGTTTAGGTTACTGTAAGGGAGTGACGGCTAATATTTGAACTCTAGTTAGCACCCATCTTTCATTTGTACATTTAGCACAGGTCTGGTGTTTTGTTAGCCATTGAAAAGAATTGCAAGTCTCTCCATTTTTCTGTGATTATTGTACTAGATCAATCCAATTGCTGACCTCATTCAATAGGTTAAAGTTAAATAGCTCTCTTTCCCATTTAAATGAGGGAGAAGTAATATTTCATCTCCTATAGCTTGCTTTTTCATTGGTTCATTTTTCCTAAGATGGGTTGATGATGATGATGATGATGATGATGATGATGATGATGATGATAGAATTTTAAAGTGTAGACTCTTTATCTCACTCAACACCTGAAGGGGTAAAAGAGGAAGTGAAGAAGAAAAAGAAGACAGTCATTTTGAAGTAGAGTAACAGGCATTTTCCCCCAGCAGAAAATGCTCTGTGCCGAGTCATATATTCAGAATAGAATAGAGCAGGAGTTCTCAATCTTTCAAAGCCAGGGGCCAGGTCATGCTCCCTCAGACAGCTTCAGGAGCCGGATGGCCATTTTACCCTTCCTCCGCCACATGACACTTCCTGATCAGGTGGTGGCTGTGGGGAGCCATATGAAATGGTGCTGTGCACCACATCCATCCCATGGGCTGCAGGTTTAGAATCCCTGTGATAGAGCATCATGGAACCTCCCAAGACACTGTATACTCCCCCTCAAGATGCCTCTTCAGTGTTTTTTTTAAATATATAATATGGTACCTAAACACATAAGCGAACCCCAGCTCTGTGGTTGTCTGATTCCTAAACAGTCTGAAACCATCAGAACAAGCAATGCAAAATAACAAACAATCACAAATTAAAACTGGAGGAAATACTTTGACTGAAACCTTCTCATGTAGTAAAGATCATGATAGCCAAATCATGTATTTTCAGAAGCAATATTTCTTCATTTGACACTTATAATAAGCTTTGAAAATAAAGAGCAATGGCAAACCCTGGAAAACAAAGAGGTTTCTTTTGGAGGGCATTCTGTCCCTGGCAAAATGGAAAAGAGTCCCTCAGCCACTGATATATTTTACTTTTGATTTAGAGGCAGCATATCTGTCTGAGCTGCATCAGAATAGGTTTGTGAACAACTACCAGATAACTATACAGTAATACCTCGGATAACTCTAAAATAGCATAACGTTAAGTAATCTGGGGAGGAGAATTGGATCGGATAACAGATCGGATAACAACTGCTAAAGCCTGTGCGGTTACAATGTACCTCTATGGAGCTTTAACGTTATCCGATCCATCCCATAGGATTTTAACATGGATCAGATAACACTAAAAATCGTATAACACCAAGACTTGTGGAACCAAGTCTTAGCGTTATCCGAGGTATTACTGCATGTGGTGTCTAACTCCAACTGGTAATGTAAGGATAAAAACACTGGATAATAAAAGTATTCTGGTAGAAGTTATTTTCTCAGCTTCAGTCCAATTACATCTGGATAATCCTTGAATAATAATAAATTTGTGTCAGAGATTAGTCTGGGTTGAAAGGATTTTTGCGGGAGAAACTCTGCTCAGGGGATGCCTGAATGAAGCTCCTTTCATGTCCCTAAGTACAGCCCTCAGGTATCAAAACCTGACCTTCCAGTTTCCAAGCTCAGCATTTTAACCACTTGAATCAGTTAGGGAGTAACTGAATTGGTCATTTATCTCACAATTCACATGGGATTGGGCACAAATAAATTCAAATAATACCTGGAAACTCTACAATATAAAGGTGAATGTGGGAAAACCCATTGTAAAATTGTCTCTTTTGAGTGGAAAATTTTCTTTTTTGGGGGAGAGGGCAGCCAGAAAGGATTGGCTAAAATATCTCCATTTTGGTTTTACATCACTTTCGTCCACATTCTGCCCCATGTGATCACCTGATCTGAAGCAAACAGGTGCTCCTCGGGGTGTCTGTTCTCTTCAACTGAGCACCCATACACTCCAAACAGTTTGTTTACTTACTTACTTATTTATTTAAAAAGTTCAGTTAAAACAATGGAGCATATTATCTCCATAGGTCTTAGGGGAACTAAATTTAAAAAGGCAGAAATTGCTAATGAGCATCTTGTTAGCACCTTAAGGTAGCTTCTGCTGTTGGAGCTCTGTGCCCAGTGGTGGGCAGCCAACATTTTTACTACCAATGTCATGGGTGGAGCCAACATTATGACATCATGGACGGAGCCCATGTCGTGGGCAGAGCCAAAGAAAAAACCCATAAAAATAAGTACACATAAAAATATAAATTAAATAGACATAACAATACACATAAAAATATAAATTACACATTAAAATAAATAAATATTAAATACACATTAAAATATACCCACTCACCCCACACCCAAAGGTGAGTCACCCTGGGGAGCAGGATGTAGGGAGCTTCAGGCTAGCAGCTGCTCTTCCTCCTCCCCACTTGGGAGGACAGCAAGGAGGCTGCCAAGGGTCTCAGTAGCAGCCACTGGTTCCTCCATGGATATGTGTGGCTGCCCGATGCTCTGCGCTGCCACACTCCAAGCAGCAAATGGCTACTTGGCTCAGCAGACAGAGCGCTGTAGGTGCGCATGCATGCTAAGCGCTAGAGGTGTGCCAAGTGCTGTAGGTGCACATGCACGCCAAGCGCTGTAGGTGCACCAGCGTTGCAGGTGTGCCAAGCACTGTAGGCGTGTATGCACACCAAACACTTGGTGTGCATGCACAGTGGGGGAATCAGCAAAAAGGTAAGCTCCCAAGGTGGTTCCTCCCAAAAACCACTACCAGTTCTCCGGGACACTGGGAACAGATACTACCAGTTCTGGCGAACTGGTGCAAACTGGCTGCTGCCCATGACTGTCTCTGCCTCTGCTGACTTCAGGAAAATATCATATAGACAGTTACAGTGATTTCATCTGCAAATCACATTGGATCAAAACATATTTTCCCCATTGTATAGTTATATCGTTTGTATAATCTTCAGGGCTGTTATAACCCATTCTATCCTAGCCACGTTACACCCAGCCTTAAAATGTTTTAGAATTTGAATTGTTATTGTGGTCCAATAGTTAAACTATTGTACTGCAGCCAAAAACTGCTGATGATATGAATCTGATCGCGACAGGCTCATGGTTGAATCAGCCTTCTATCCTTCTGAGGTCAGTAAATTAAGTGCCCAGTACGTGTGGAGCAAAATGCTACTTACTTTGTAAAGTGCAATAGCACTCAAATACTGTATGATGATATTCAACACACATGTATATATGTAGGTACATAAAACTACATTAGTTACGATCTTGTGAAGAAGTTGCAAAACTACATTAATTCTGATCACGTAGTTTCAAAAAGACTACCTGCTGACAATATAAATTTAGGTCATAGAAACTTATTTGGGATATAGCAGAATGGCTCTGTAGTTAGTAATGTTATTTTGGAGAAAGGTAAATGTCAAAATAAGGCCAGACCAAAATAGAAGAGTCAAAAAGAGCAGCTTCTGTTTAGAAAAGTCAGCACACAAAATCCAGTACAAATGTAAGATGGGGAAGGCTAAAAACTTATGAGAAATATGTCAGGGACTTTTTGCTTCTTGTTAAATAAAATGTCAAAAGTTACTGCTCACAGCTACTTTTCTGACAAAAGATAAAAGTATTGTCTTTAAAGAGACATCACTGTATTACCAACTACTTGTTAAATCTATCTATTATCATCAGCAGCACAGAACCCTGTACTGACAACTTTCTCTTCACTTTTTTCAAAAGATAATATATATTCTCAAAAAGCCATGCAGGAATTATTATTCCAAAAATATCTACACTCATCCTAATAGTGTACTAATATGTCAGTATAGTTTAGGAAACTAAATTGAGTTATATCAGACAAGTAATAAAACAAAAGTAAAATCAGAATTAAAATAGTAAAAGTTAAAAAAAAGAAGGCAAAAACATTGTGGCAACTTAAAGACAAACTGCTATATTTTAATGTGAGATTTTGTGCATCAAGTCCATTTCCTCAGATGTCAGACTTGATCCATGAAAGCTCACGTTGAAATATAACAGTTGGTCTTTAAGCTGCCACAATTTTTTTGGTCTTTTTTACATTTGCTTTCTTAGTCCTATTTTTACTTTTGTTTGTTTTGTTTCTTGTTTAGTATGCATGCAGGGTCTGTGGTGGCTTAGTGGTTAAGATGCTGAAATTGATGACTGGAAGGTTGGTAGGTCAGCAGTTCTAGAGCCAAGAATTGTACAACAGAGTGAGCTACTGTTTCTGCTCCAACTCCTGCCAACCTAGCAGCTGAAAAGCAAATAAATAAAATAAAATGCAAGTAGATAAATAGGTACCACTTCGATGGGAAGGTAAACAGCATTCTATGCCCTCTGGTGATTAGTGATGCCTGCCAGATGTCCATGGAAACATCTGCAGATGCAGGCAGCGCTGGCTCTTGGCTATAAATGGAGATGGGCAGTGAACCCTAGAGTGAGATGTGACTGGATTTCAAGCAAGGACAACCTTTACTAATGTATGCAAAGAAAAACACAGCTACCTCTTCAAAATATACTCTGAGCGAAAGGACAAAGAAACAGTATATTTTAGAAAGTATAAAACTTTTCTAAACAGCAACACCATGCTTTTTTTTCACCATGCAGTTCCATATAATGGCTGGGGTAGTGATTGCTTTATCTTGTTCTCCCACTCTCTAGGTGGTAATTGAATGAGTGTCTGTCTCTGTCCCTGCTCCTGCCAACCTAGCAGTTTGAAAGCAAGAAATTGCAAGTAGATAAATAGGGACTACTTCAGTGGGAAAAGATCTTGGGGACATGAAAGGAGTCTCATTCGGGAGCCCCATGAGTGGAGTTCCTCCAGCAAAAACCCTTTCAACCCAGAAAGCACCTTTAAGTTGAGCTTTCTCTAATACTCAATTGGTTAGAGCAGGGATGGCCAAACTACGGCCTGCGGGCCAGACTTGCCGCTACCAGAAGTGGAAGTAAAATATGCCCATGCAGGCACAAACACTACCTGAAGCAGAAGTAAGACATGCATGTGCATATCCAAATGCTGCCATAAATGCACCTGTGGCTGTCATACACACGTTTATGACAGCTGTGTACACATTTTATGGTGGAAGGAACCATGTGACCAGCCTGCTCAACCACGTGAGCAGCCTGTGGCATGAAAAGTTTGGGAACCCCTGGGTTAGAGTGTCTGGGGAGATCTTGGACCTTACTGGGGAGTTAACTTCCCCTTCTCTTTGGAAGCCAGTAGCTCAGTCCACTGTATGCAATCCTATTCTAACCCTATGAATGCTGACTGGCAGTAGTGTTGCATTGATTTCAGCTGCCCAGGGCATAAGCCAAATTTGTTGCCCCCTGGTGGACGCTGGCGCCTGCTCCTGCTAGGGCTTCTGGGAACTGTAGTCCAAGAATATCCATAGGCCAAAACGCGCCACCCTTGCCCCTCCTTCCTACGCCACTGCTGACTGGGATATAACATCTACATGAAGCCACTGGGTGAGATCTTTCATTCCCATGGGGTGAGGTATCATCAATATGCAGATGATACCCAGCTATACATCTCGGCGCATGGTGATCCAGGAGATGCAGTTGAAGTCCTATCCAGGTGTCTGGAGGTTGTCAAGGTCTGGATGGGGGACAACGGGCTACAACTGAATCCTGGCAAAACTGAGTGGCTGTGGGTCAGGGGGCCATCTTTGTTTCTGGATGGGGCAATTTTGCCTCAGACAGACCCGGTGCATAACCTGGGGGTCCTCCTGGACTCACAACTACTGCTCGAAGAGCAGGTGGCAGTTGTGGCCAGGGGGGCTTTTGCAAACCTTCATGTTATATACCAGTTACACCCACTCCTAGATCGGGACTCCTTGCTCATGATCCCACACACTCTGGTCACCTCCAGACTTGATTATTGTAATGTGCTCTACATGGGGCTGCCCTTGATGACCATTCAGAGGCTGCAACTAGTCCTGATTGCAGCTGCTAGAGTGGTGCTGGGGTGCAGGCGTTATTCCCAAGCTGAGCCACTGCTTCGGGAGCTGCACTGGCTGCTAATATGCCTCTGGGTGCACTTCAAGGTGCTGGTTATAACCTTTAAAGCCATACATAGTAGTGGGCCAGGATACTTAAGAGACCGCATCACCCTAGGAACATCTGTCCATCCCACCAGAGTGGACCGGAGAGGCTCTCTTGTGGTTCCATCTGCCAGAGAGGCTCATCTCTCAGGCACAAGGAAGAGGGCCTTCTCTGTGTCTGCTCCAGCCCTATGGAACCTCCTGCTGATTGAATTACACCTCCAGACAGAGCTGCTGCCCTTCAGGAAAGGACTAAAGACATGGCTGGCAGAGCAGGTGTGAGGTACTGGTGGCAGAGTGGCCCCAGCCTCCTGGTTAATTAAGTAAATATTATATCTCCCTTTTAATCTTTGATCTTTAATTTGTAAATTTTAAATTTCTAATTCTTGATCGTTTTAGTTTTAATGGTTTTTTTTTAAAAAAAGAGTATTTTATGATGTTGAATTTTTTATATGTTATTATTTTGTGCTTCTGTATATTGCTTGATTGTTATATGAGCCTCCCTGAGTCGGGTTTCCTGAGTGGGCAGCATATAAGTATGAAAATCAAATTAAGTTAAAAGGTGGACTGCGATATTGCTCCACCCTGGGAATGAACAGTGGCTCTCTTCTCCACCCTAAAGTTATCCTAGATTTGCACAATTACCCTGGCTGAATCTGTTTTTGCAACTATTTTTCAAGGGGAATAAATGAAAAACTTCATTCTAATGACTCTGACCAACCCTGCCATTAAACAGAGTGAGACAGCTTACTTGAGGTGTCACAAAAGATAGCAAATTGTTACTTAAGTGCTCCATGATAAGTGAGACAGAAAATGTCCCCAAGAACCTACTTGCCTTCCCAGAAGTAAAAAAGACAATAACAAAATAACTAACTAGCCTATTATCAGGGTATTTGTCTAATTAATATGTCTTCCTTTGATCCTTTGCAACTTGACTTAGAAGGTGGAAGGGTGACATTTGCCTCAAGCAGCAAAATGTTTTGAACTGCTCCTGAAAGCCTTACTATCTTTTCCATGTGGGAGGACTTAGATTTAGCCTACACATTTTCCCCCCACCCCAGCGACATAAGAACTGCAGTGAAATATCTTCTCAAAAGAACTTTACATAAAATATTTACATGTTTAAAAATCATTTCTGCTGGAGGGGCTGTGGCGGCTCAGTGGTTAAGAAACTCGCCTTGTTAGCTGGAAGGCCAGCAAGTTGGCAGTTTGAGACTCAGGTACTGCATGACAGACTGAGTGTCCGTCTCTGTCCCAGCTCCTGCCAACCTAGCATTTCAAAAACAAGAAAAGCCAAGTAGATAAACAGGGACCACTTTGGTGGAAAAATATCTTGGGGACATGAAAGGAGCCTCATTCGGGCAACCCCTGAGTGGAGTTTCTCCAGCAAAAATCCTTTCAACCAGGAATAATTTCTGACACAAAATTATTATTATTTCTGCTGGGAGATGAGAAGGGAAGCAAGATGACTTATGTTGATAAATAGTATGCCAGAGTCTTGTCTGTATGCTACTGTCTAGAAGATAACAAAAAATGAAGATACATAATATAAATATTCTCCTACATTACCAACCATGTTTGGCTCCAGAACTGACAGAAGCCAGTCAGCCCTTTTACCACCTCCTGCTCCTTATGGGATAGAAGACTTCAAAGGCTATTGCCTGAAGAAAGCTTAACAGAAGACCCTAGAGACTATTGCCAGAGGCATAGGTGACATGGATGATTATTTTGCCTTTTCCCTTCAGGGGTCTTTGACTGACAGACACTTTTTTGCTCAGTCCAGCAACAAGGGGGAAAATGTGCTGTAGTAGCAAACGAGACTGGTTGGAGGATATGTGTGCAGTCATTCTTGACAACTCTATTGTGAAGAACAGAGACTTTGGAATTTGGCGAACACTTAAACCCTTTTTGTATATTATTTCTCCAGACATTTACAGGCATGTTTCTTCATCAACATGAAAAAGAAATGGTCCCCAGTCAATTGGAACCAACATGGTTTCAATATTAGAACCAGAGCATTTCCAGACTGGGGGATTTAGGTCATACTGAAAACTTTCTTTTCTTTACTGCAATCAATTTTTTTTTCTCATGGAGGATCACTAGGGTGATCCTAGTGTTCATACATCATTATTTTCCGAGGGTCAAGCAAGTCTTTACCTTGTGCTCCACTTTGTCCTGTTTGCTGATTGACAATTCCCTTCTCTCTCTTCTCTGCCTTCTTTCATGCTCATCATTTGTGGAACCACACCTTTCCTTTCCCTTTTGTTGTTAAAGTAAGCAAGACAGTACTGGATCCACACAGCAATAGCAATTATACTTATATACTGCCTCATAGCACTTACTGCACTCTCTAGGCAATTTACATGCAATTAGCATTTTGCCCTCAACATACTGGGGATTCATTTTACTGACCACCAAAGGAATGAAGGTCAAATCAACCTTGATCCCCACATCAAGATCTAACTCTCAACATTTTGACTGCAGTAGAGCATTTTCACCACTGAGCCACCAGGCTCTTTGCATGCATCGTTGTACAGTATATAGAATTTTTATGATCCATTTAGTACTCCTTCCTCCAGGCTCAAGTTCTCTTGCCACCCAGCCCCACTGTTCTGTTCCAGGGCACTCCCAGCTGATCATGCCTGTACTGCTACTGCTGCTGCTTTTGCCACCACACCATTGACTGCCTACATGGCCCTGAGCACCCCCAGGTATTCCAGCTGCTGCTGCCACCAGTGCCACAGTAAGCTTGCCACCCCTCCAGTGTCCTCTGCTTCTGTTGCTCCTTCTTCTTTAACATGACTGCAGTGGCTCAAGTGGTTAAGACACTGACTGGAGGGTGGGCAGGTCAGCAGGTTGAGACCCAAGTCCTGCATGACAGAATGAGCTCCCAGCTCTGTTCCAGCTCCTGCCAACCTAGCAGTTCAAAAGCAAGAAATTGCAAGTAGATGAATAGGGACCACTTTGGTGGAAAAGTAAACAGCATTCCATGCACTCCAGTGTCTAAGCATGCCTGCCACATGTCTACAGAAATGTCTGCAGACGCAGACAGTGCTGGCTTTTTGGCTGTGAAAGGAGATTAGCACTAAACCCTAGAGTGAGATATGACTGGCTTTTGAGCAAGGGTGACCTTTACCTTTACACTGAATAAACTTTACTCATGAAAAAAAATTAGCATAGCTTTACCACAATGCTTCTGCCTAACGTTATATGCATATTATTTTTATCTAGAATTTTGCTGCATTGGTGTGGTGGAGGATGAAAAAAAATAGACAAAATAAAAGTTGACAAATGTAGTTCTCCATCATCCAATTTAATGTCACAACCCAGTATTACAGGGTTGTCACTTCACATAACACTATCCTCAGCTCCACTTGGGTGCAGATTAACCATTCATATGGGCTACAGAGCAGGATAATTGACAGTGCTCAAAAACAAAATGAAGCCTGCTAGAAAAAGAATGCAATGCAATAGTTTTTTTTTTTTTTTTGGAATGCTGTAATGGAAAATATATGTGGTAGTTCTAACTTTGAGTGAACCCAAACTGCTCCAGTTACCAAAGTATATGCCCAGTCCGGATATTTTGTCAGTGCTTCAACATCCAGTTTGTTCCTAGGAACTAGACTATAAAGCATTTGAAAAGTATCTTCCAGAAAGTGTGTGGCAGAATAAAATTGCCAGAATATAACCCAAGGAATTCTTTTTATCTTGAACTGTGCTGTTGTAGTGGTAGAATATCACTGCTAGCTCACTGCCCATCCAGTTTCTTCCTTAGGTTCTTTATCTGACTGCTGAATGGGTGCAGAGAATATGGAACAGACCTGCTGTCACGTAACCAGCCAGCCCTCTCTGCTCTAGCCCTCCTATACCAAAGCCCCCAGAGGGCGGGCTGGCCGGCAAAGCAGGTTTACAGCCCTTAGCTGCTTCTCATCCACAAGTAGGTTTAAACAGGTAGCATGTTCAGAGGCTTTGTATGTGAATGCAATGCTTCTCTTACCCTTTTAGTCCAATGAAGACACGTTGCTCAAGCAAACAAAGGTTTATTGATCAGGTATATTGATCAGGTTCATAAAGCATAGGTCAGTAGCATAAATCAGTTCAGCAAACAATCCACAGGTAATCTAGGTAACCATTTTGAAAAGAAAAGAAAAGAAAATCCCACAAGCCAAACTGAGGTCTTAAGCCACTGATATCCAAGAACGAACTAACTAGCTTCTCTGCAAAATGGAGAATTTGCACTCAGGTGGGTTATGCATAGCCAATCAGGTAACAGATAAAAATATTCTCAAAACAATGGATTGTTTTTTACACGTGTGCAATCAGTGTTCTGCATTTAGACATAACATGAATCTCAGCTAGCTAGAAAGATAAGATATACTAGAAAACAGGCAGTCTTGTGACATGAGTCTATGAGGCAGAGAGGGACAAAGGATTTCTATGAGGCCTAGCTGAATAATCTACTGCCTCAAGCCTTGGGAAACATGAGGAAATATGTCATTTCCTGACACCTGCAAAAAACAGGTCAAAGTTAGCTATGGCAACAACAGTAGCTCTTATCCAGAAAATGGTGTGTGTGTGTGAGAGAGAGAGATAGATAGAAAGAGATTCCTTTGTTGTAGGCAAACAAATCTAGAATGATGTTGTTTTGTGAACATGCAAAGAAATATTATAACTAACACTAGTTCTCTCTAGGGCTGTGCAAATGTCCTCTCATTTGTTTTGCAGTTCAGTCTGTAAGCTTGGATTTTGGCGTGACTTGCTGCAGGGTGATTTGGGCCTATTTTGAGCTGATTCAGATGTGACTCAGAATCAAAATCCAGAAATCACATTCTTTACACCTCCCATTCTTTTGTATTGGGGAATTAAAGAGGTTATCATTTTCTTTGGTCGCTTCATAAGTATGAAATTAGGAGATGGAGTTTAGTTCTGAGTTGGTGGTTTTGGAGAAATTCTATACAGAGAATTTGTGCTAGTATTCCTTAAGGTTTTCTTTCAAACACGTGGGTGTTATTTATTTATTTATTTTTGGCAGTATGGTAGTGTCTGCGATTTATGTGTGATGCTTGTGTACTGAGAGTTACTCTGCAAAACAAAACACACTATAACAGGAAATCAAAACCAAACATAACTTAAGAACTGGATCTAGAAAATGGGAGAATGTAATGGAAGAAGGCACTACCTAATAAACATGAAAATAAAGCCTGTTACCAAAGCACTGGTTCACTCAAATAAACAGCTAACTGAATCAGTGAGAAAGGATAGGATTGGAGTGAGAAAGGATTTAAGGTCAGGAACTGGTCTGATGAAGGAAAGAAACACATAAAACAGTCATCAAACTCCAATGAAATGTTTAAAAAAATGATGCTGGGAATGCTGGTGAGATGATTGCCCAAGGAAGTTATATGAGTGTGGGTGGGAGTAAAACCTATCTGCCGCTTCCTGACTGTGCTGCTTTCACCCACATTAAATAGATCACTATTCAAACAAATGCATGAACAGGAAAGACAAAATGAAGCTAGACTGTTCAGATGAACCAGAAGAGGCCTGGAAGTGAAGCAACCAGGGCTTAGACTAATCAAGAGAATCAATGAACATCAAACATTCATTCCAGCTGGAACAATTTGCTAATAACACCTAATGAAAAGCAAAAAGCAAACAAAACAAACCTCAAAAGGTCTGCATGAGGCATCTGAATACATAATTTCTGTGACATCACACAATCCCTTCTTGAAAGATCTATAATTGGAAAGTAAAGACAAAATTCTCATATAAGACTGTAAGCAAGACAACTTCCCCACCCCCCACCCCCACAAAGAATATTATTTAGTACCCAGAGCATCTGAGCAATCAGAATTAGGGTTTTTGGAGAGTCCTGCTTTATTCAAAAGTTGTTTATGTTTCCCTGATATCATTTTGGATCCCTTCAGAAATGGACAAATATCCTCAATTCACTTCAGAATTTGAATACATTCCACAACTGAAACACATTCCTATAGTAAACTATCTTGACTGCAACAAAGATAAAAAAAGAGTTATGAGAAGCCAGAAAAATCATGAGCATTGTGTAGGGAGTGAGAGAATGGTCCTGAAGGCTTCTATATAAAATTCAGTTTTAATGGTTCTGTGGAACTCCTAGAAGGAAGGCACCAGGTGGAAGGTATTCCATAATATCAAATCAAATAAAATCTTTATTATGGTCCAAGACCAGCTTAGAACAGCAAAGGGAACAGAAGTTAAAATGGGGATAAATGAAATATATCAGGAGACAGAAGTTAAAATGAGGGTGCTTAAAAAGGAGCATTTGAATATACAGTGAGGGGTCTGGAGTGCTGCATGTAAGAATTTAGATTGTATTCTTTCCAGAAGAGCCAGGTTGTTAGGGGGTGGTGGTCTGATTGAACTCCATAGAGTAGTTGTGATCAGATTTTGGCTTCAAATAGTTTGAGTGCAGCAAGGACGTATTGGCCTCCTTTTGTCCTCAGGAATTTCAGTATGGTGAAGGTGGATCTCTGGGCTGTAAGAACTGTGTGTGTGGTATGGGCTTACCTTGAGCCTGAATTTTGGAGGACTACTGGGAGGACTACTCCCAGGTATTTAAAACTGATAATCTGTTCTATTTTGTGACCACTTATTCTCCAGGTATGTTTCTTAGGCCTTTAGGTTATCACTTTGGTTTTCTGATAGTTGATCTCTAATTGGCTGCTGTTATAGTAATGAGCCAGAGATCCCAGTGATCTTCTGAGGCCTATTGGGGTCCTGGAAAGAATTATGGCATCATCAGCATATAGGAGTATGCAGTAGTGGGATTCAATTTTTTTTACTAACTACGCTGTGGGCATGGTATGGTGGGTGTGGCCAGGGGGAAAGCCCTGCCCTGCACCTGAATTAGGACTACTTTATTTCAAAACTTAGATGGGTGGGGCCAACCAGAATTTCTGCTACAAGTTCTGGCGAACTGGGGCGAACCTGCTGAATCGTGTATGGGAGTATGTGTATCGGTTTGTCAGCAAGCTTGGGGGGGGGGAGGATGGAAGGCAGACCTTCTTAAATGGTCAACCATGTCATTGATGAAGAAGTTGAATAGAAGTGGGGCCAGTACACATCCTTGCTTGACACCTTTCTGTGTAGGTACCGGTTCCATAAGGTGTCCCTGCTGGGAACATCTAACCTTGAGGTTTGTGTTGGTGTGGACAGCGCAGAGAAGGTGGAGCAGCCTGTGGTCAATGGATGATTTATCTAGCTTCTCCCACAGCTTGATCCTGGAGATTGAGTCAAAGGCAGCCTTTAGATTGATGAAAGCAGCATACAGAGATACTGGGTTATTCCACAATATCAACGCCACCACCGAGAAGGTCTAGTTCCTAATGTCAAGCTTCTGAGCCTCTCTCAGGGTGGGAACTCAAAGTCCTAATGTCCAAAGCCCTAATTGGATGATCTGTGCAGAGTAATTAGAGGAGGTGCTGTATCAAGGACTGAACCCCCAAGCTGTGGAGGGTTTTTCATGTTAATATGAAAGCCTTTAATTGAACATGGACGTGAGCATGCATTCAATGCAAGTGGGCCAAGAGAGAGAGAGAGAGAGAGAGAGAGAGAGTGAATTTAGTCTGCTCTGTAGTGCCCTGCTGAAATGATGATATATATGCACATATGAAATAAGACATGCAGTATTTTACACTGGGACTGCAATGGACTCCCACAATGGACTGCCTCAATTTGATAAGGGATGCCTTCACAGACAGTTCATCTGGCATGTCCTCTTCTGCCTCCATGACCATTGGGAATCAGAATAGTGAAGTGGTTCCTCCTCTGCTCATTTCACCATTGGACCCATCAGTGACACTTTTATGTAAGACAGCCCCCCCTTCCCTTGCCCTCTACTGAGTGGGGTAATTAATTTGTGAATATCCAGAAATGGCTCACTTGTTAAACCACTTCTCAGGATTGGCAAATTGACACTTGTGTGCTCTAGGCAATCACACTTCAAGAAATCATGTTTATCTAGAACAATCCTTAATTGTTCCAACCAGTATCCTCCTACTCTAGCCCAATCTGGGATGGATTGGTCTACATTAGGGACAGTTTGGACCTTAGTGACAAAAATGTTATGTAGTCAATATTTTTAAGAGAGTTCCCGACCCTTTCAGCAAGGCGCTACAGAGCAGACTAAACTCCCATGTAGCCAACCTTTGTGTTAGGAAATCTGTTCTTAAATATTAGCTGAATATGCTCCTTTCCTGAACACGGCTTGAAATTATGTAGTTTTTAATCTTAGAAATAGTTTTTTTTTCTACCTGCACTTGATATACGTATTTTCAGAGGCTACTTCCATTTTATGTGGCAATTCAGCTAAGAAATTTAATGGCTTGGAACATGAAATATATCACAATATGAAGTGTGCAGCAAATTATTTTATTGGTCAGAATCCTGCTTCTGATTTACATGTGTGTAAATTAAATTTCTTAATTTACCATGGTGAATTACCATAGATTAACAAGGTGCCAGCCTCATTGCTAGGCACACAATTGTTGCCAATCAGGTACACAATTTGTAACACAACTGGTGCCTCAGTTGCAAATTGCCATGGTGAGTTATTCAATTTAACTTATACACATATAAATCATGAACAGGATTCTGGGCAATCTACACTAAACTCATAACTAAAAATAAAGTGAGACAATCAACAAAATATTGAGCATAACCTCAGAACAGATTGGCTGGGAGAGTAAGAATTCCTTAAATTCACACTGGGAAGAGTGTTTAATACAGGCTCATTTACCTCCTTATGATAGATCTTACAACTGGGGTACCAGTAGCAAAAATCTTTCTCCATCGTTTGTTGCATAATTTATCAATAAGCAAAGTATTGTAAAATGAACATCTCTGGAGAGCTCAAAACATGGACCAGCTGTCATTGGTACTCTTTCAGACATTTTGGGTTCCAAGCTGTTTAGGAGTTATGTCACCTTAAGTTGATGTGCTATGCAGTGCTAAAGGAATGAAGGTAAACACTGGTTACCAGTGTTATTGCTGTATAGTAGCAGAAATGTTGTTTGGGGAACAGTTTGTAATTTTATGGCATGCATGTCTCCAAGTGCTCAATCTCAGGATATTATAAACTGTAAGGGTCGTAGGTAGGTAATTTCCCTTCTTTCTCTTCTTATTCGATCTCTCAGGTTGACACTTTCAGCATTTGATGATTCAGCTTTTCTCGACCACAGATTTAATTGCTTCTTTTCCTTGTTCTTCTCCAACTGGAGGCTGGATGTCACCATATCTATTTTGACCTTGGATATGGCAGCTCTAAATAATGATATTGTGCCATATCCAAAACAGTGTCTACAATGCTTAATTGCTAGTGCTATAAAATGTGATTGATTACCATTTCCCCCTTTCCCTCGAGACTTCCTATCTCAGCTTTCAATCTTTACTTGAAATCTGGGAACTTTAGACAATTAAACAAGTTACTCTAATTCATTTTCATCACTTTACATCCTGGAAACTTTTCTTTTTCCATAGGGCTTGGGAAATTACTATGCTGTTTTTGTTTTTGTAATTCCTCCCCCCCCCTCAGTTTTACAAACATAATCATTATTTTATTCTTAATATTAAATAAATAATTGTTTGTCATCAAGTCAATTCTAACGTATGGTAACTCTTTCCAGGGTTTTCTAGCTAGAGAAGCCTTCTTCCTTCTTTTTAGGATTTATGAGACTGTGCAGCTTGCCCATGACTATGCAGGCTAACTTTTTTTTTTTTCCATAGGAGACACCATAGACCTCATACTTTTATACCTCATTAAACCCTTTCTCTTTTCTTAATGCCTCCTTTTCCATTCAAACCTTAACCTGCCCAACTGGATCAGATAAATAGAAAGATAAATTGTCCATGAAGATGACAGGCTGTTAGAAATTAGGCTACATTATTTTCCTCTTTGACTCAATTGCACTTTTACATGTCACATTGCCCTTGACCAGTAAACCTATGCACTGTAGTTCAGTTTCCCTTTACAGAAGAATGAAGAATGTTGCACATTAAAAACTGTTCTAGGATTTATTTTACTTGATTTTGCCCATATGTAACACTACTTATGTTGAGCAATGATAGGTATGTTGCTTGTTTGCCACAATGTGTTTCATAACATTGACATTCAGCAAGAAAGTGAAAGTTGTGTTCTCATTGTTTTGAGTTATGCAGAAGACATAAGTATGGATTCCCATTTATTGTCTTTTTCAGAGGTGTTCATGGTCATTTCTATGGTAAACGTCCTTGGGCTTTAGCAGATGAGTGCATTGTGGAACTTATGGCTGACATTGCAGGTAAGAAAAGTTCATTTTTGATTTTATTTTTTTAAAAAAAATGTCTTTGGAAGCCTTAAAAAACAAATTTAGATCATTTAGCTTTTCATACAAAATATTCTTAGCACTATGCCTATTTAATGGTAAGTACAGATGGCAAAGTTGGTGCTTTAAATCTTTTAAGTAAGAAGATTTAATATTGACAGTAATGTATCACCAAATGAACTAATTGCATTGTTGGGTTCTGAAATCATCATAAACTCCTTGGTCTAACACATGAAGCCAAAGAAAGCCCGGTATCTCCTACAAATGTCTTTGAACATCACAGGGAACAGAAAAGCTTCCTTTTGTTTTCAAAGCAACAGTTATCTGTTACATAGAAATGTCTTTAATTGCTGTCAAGTGAGCCAAATGTTTACATAAAATTAATAGTACAGAATTTAATTAAAAGGAGAGCTGATAGCACCTGTCATGATGTCTTGAGAATTCACAGGAAACGGAAAAGAACATGGGTGAGGTGAACAGTTGTGCCATTCTTGACTAATTATGTCATGAACAATGCTCAGGAGATCACAGTTCAAGAAACTACATTCCCTAAAAGCTGTTGCAAAATAAATGGATTCACTATTCATGATAAAAATTGTCATATTCTCCAACATAAATCATTATAATATGGAAATATAAGAAGGCCTATAATAAAAGTACTACCTTGAAAGCATGAAGGCAAACCATGTCAAACATCTGAAACATGTACACTTCCTGTGCAAGTGACTCACCTACAAATCATATACAGTAATCATGTTTGGTGTCTGAGATTTTAACTATGACCTCAGTGGAAAGCCCAGTCAAACATTGATTTTTAAGAAAGAGAGAAATGAATAGCTCATGGAGCAACCACAGTAGTCGCCAGATTGGAAGAGTTGCCTACTGATTGTGTGATATTCTTCTTTATATCCCTCCAAATTGATTGCCTTCATCTTCATCTGACTATCTCCAGACACAGATGTACTGTGTCTGGCTCCACATCCTCTAGGTATTTTTCCCCCTTCTCTTGTGTGCCCCTTACCACCACCACATGGCTGATATAGATGAAAACACCTACATCTTAAAGAGAGAACATTGGAGAAAAACTATCTTGATCTGTGTGACTGTTTTAACACTTCCTCTTGGACAACATATCAATGTTTTATCTTGAGTGGTGGGCATCAGTGCTTCTCCAGATGTTCTTAGAGTACATTCCTATCAAGCCTTGATAATGCAGCCACTAGTGAAAGATGATGGGAAACCAACATACTTACAAGTTTCCCACACTGATCAACAAAGTCAAAGTTGCTCCATATTTATGCTCCACTTACAAGATCTGCTTTAGGTCTGATCTTCTGCTCTTTATCAAAGTGTTCAGAAAAAAACTTAGTTCTATTGTCCAGTTTCAGATGAAATGGGGTCAAGAAAATAACAACACTGAGTAGGAAGAAGGGAAGGCACAGAGAGGGGACGGGGAGAGCTGCATAGCAACAAACAAAGCAATTACTTGCTGTTGAGTGCAACATGAGAAAATGTAATGTAAAATCTGCTAGATACTGTTTTACACTTTGTTTCTTCCTTTGGTTAAAAAAAAAAAAGAATGGTTTTTAATTATGGTTTTTAAGCTTCCTTTACCATCACCCAGTACCTTCCTCGCTTAAATCTAAATCAAAAGGGTAGAATTTGTGCAGGCATAATTAATTCACCATCACACACAAGGTGTCAGCATCCTGCTGCCTCCTATCCATTGTTCGCTGCTTTTCTGGATTTCTTATATCCAGCACTACAGGATCTGCATGCAGAAAGCTGTTTCTGTTCTCTCCATTGGGGTGTCATATTTTAATCTCTCTACAAAAGAGGCAATGAATAAAGATCCTCACATTGTTTGCTTGTTTTCCCATACTTTGGACAGTATTTCACAGCTTTGTTGCACACCAGAGGCTATTAAGTTTGCTGTTAGGCTGTCCTAACCCTTTTTTCCCCTCACTCTGTTCAGGTAATTTTCCCCCTTCAGTGGCTGAACAAAGTTAAGTTGCAAATTGTGAGTTGGCAACCAGCTTCCAAACCTTAGCAGGATTTTTATTATTGCAAATTTCACTTTATTGATTTTGCAGCATGTTAATGAGCTCTCTTTTTTTTCATAATGGGAGCAAATTACCTTTTGAAGAATTCCAAATTGTGGTCCCATTATGACAGCAATCTCAGCAGGATAATGACTCTGTCTTTTGCCTTCAGGTGAAAAAGAAAGAAGGAAAATGCAAAGAGGACAAATACAAGACAAAGAACTATTAAAATATTCTCTGTGCAGTCTAGTATTTGAGATGAATATGCATTCACCTCAGTAGCAATGCTGCAAAGGAAATGCATTCTGTTCCTTTAGCAAGTGTGAAATGAGAAAATAATCTTTAAAAAAATATTATTTTGTTTTTAGTACTCTTAGAGGAACAAGGCTCGTCAGATGTTGTTTTGCAAAAAAAAAAGTGTTATTTTGGAGAGATTTATTCAGGATTTATAAAGGCAGTAAATGGCTTTTCTTTTGATCATCCAAAGGTTTACAGCTCAGTAACATCTTGCTTGTTAAATGAGTGCACAATTCTTTCTTAAATGAAGGCTCTAAGAATAAATACAAAACGAGACATGAAGAGTCATGGCTGATGAACTCTATTTTCTCCAGCTTCCTTGCCCCCAGCCCCACCATTATTCATGTGGGTATGGAACAAGGAAGGAGATCCTCTTCTCCTTTCATTAAGATGTTGCAACCTTGGCTTTATTATTTTCTGAGGGAATCAACTTGCTTGCTCATCTTGTGTGGTTCTACTAAGTCTGTACTCTGATGAGGAGAGAGTGAACACCAAACTGATTTGCAGTGATTCTGGATGGCAATGTTTATTTGAAAGCCCTAAATGAGTTTTTGAGAGAGAAAAAATGGAAGTGCTTTCATCATTCTTCCCCTCTCCCCAACTGCTTTCCCCCCACACTCTACATTTCAGGCAAAGGCTTGGCTTCTCTTGCACTAGCTGCCTACCTAGTTCAACGCTGAAGTGAAACCCCAAAAAATTGATGGTGAACCTTTTAGAGACCGAGTACCCAAACTGCAACCCAAAACCCACTTATTTATCAGAAAGTGCTAACACAGCAACAGGGGAGGGAGGAAGCGCTCCGATTGGGCTGTTAGACAGCGGGGCCGGATGAATTCTGTGCTGGGGCAGGAAGGAAGTGCTCCCATTGGGCTGTTGGGCAGAGGGGTGGGGCAAACTCTGTGCTGGGGCAGCCACACGGTTGCCCACAGAGAGGGCTCCGAGTGCCACCATTGGCATGTGTGCCATAGGTTCACTGCCACTGCCTTAAGACACCTCTCTGCATTTTTCCATTACAAAGAAGATTGATCAGGCAGGACAGAAAGGGTTTTGTGCTCTCCAGGTTCCGTGGTGCTGAGTAATGAGGTGGAAAGAGCAAACTTCATTTTTTTGTCTACTGGAGACTTATTTTTGAATACTGTAATAGATTAATTGGACCATAGAAGCATCATTTCCGAAAGGCAGCATAGGCTATGAAAAGTAATGATTTTCCTAAAGCACATATAAGGTTTATTTTGTGGGCTCCAAAACCCAATAAAGGAAAGCTTTTAAAAATACTGTATATCATTTACAAGAGACCGAGATTTATATGACAAATGTGTTGTCAAATTCAATATAAGATATTGCCATGCTTCTAAAGGTGAACTTCAGATTAGACATATTTTTCTCCAATGCCTTAAACAGGGAGAGAAAAGTAGTTCTATTTATATTCTGGATAGACTTTGGAAGAGGATTAGTCAGGTTAAGCTAAGACCAGCATTTGGGAATAAAGTACAGTTACCATGTCCACACTAGGTTCAGAGTGCTGAAGTTCCGTGATCTCTGACAGAATGTTAATGTGTGCATTTGGAAGGTGTTTCTAAACACATTTCAAAATAAAACGTCTCCATGTTCAGAGTGTAAAGTCTTTATGATCTTGCTTTAGATGAGCTAAGGAAAGGTGGCTCTCTTAGACTGGAGAATAAAGTGCTATCAGTTCAGGAGAGTTGACCTATAGGCACTGTGAAGTGCAGAGAGATTCTGATTTATTTTTATAGAGGTTGAGAGTTTGGCATTTATCTTAGTTCATAACTGTACGAGATCACCAAATAATATTTAACCTCCAAAATCTGCCTCTTATTGCTTGTGCCTGGCTTGAAGTATTTCATACAATCCTGGCTCACCAACAGCACTTCCTTAGAGTGGAAAGTAGGCCATTTCATCCTTCTTTGGGCACTCGAAGAAGCAGGCTGGTTGAGGAGAAGCACTGAAAAGAAGTACAAATAATATTTTTTAGGTTAAAAGGAACACATTTTTTCATGTGACCACACCTTCTTTGATGGTTCATTTTTCCTGGCTCCCTCTTCTCCTTTGTCCTAGAAAGTAGCTACTAAGAGATATAAGAAAAGATAAAGTAAACAGCAATTAAAACTCCTTCCCAGCTCCTCCTTCTCTATGTTTTTGACTGCAATCCAGTCCAACTTTCACCATTTTGGCAGTATGGCAGAGATTGGTAAAGATCTTCAGCTATCATTTTCTTTATTGAAGTTTTTGACGTGGTATCCATGTTAGTCTGTGCAAGCATATTAGAGAGTAAACAAAACAAAACAAAAAGACAAAAATGTTGTGGCACTTTAAAGACTCACTACTGCATTTCAGTGTTAGCTTTTGTGGATCAAGTCTACCTCATCATCAACGTTATCTATTAAACCAGCCAACCGTTGTGTGCTTCTGTACCTTATGTATATAAACTGATCCCATGAAGTCTCAATCTTATGTCTGATGAAGTGCACTTAATCCATGAAAGCTAACATTAAAATACAGGCTTTAAGGTGTAACAACTTTCTTATCTTGGTTGTTTGCCAACCCAATGCTGTTTTCCTGCCAAACACAAAGCAGAACAAATAATCTACACCATGACTTTTTATTGAATAATTTTCTTTTTGCTATGTTTTTTATGTTTTATGATGACTGTAACTTTGATGTGGTAATTTATTGTTGTGAGCCACCCTGAGTCGTGTGGTCGATTGGGTGGCATGCAAATGTAAATATGAAACGAAATGAAATGATATCTTTTGTCATCCATTTGTGCTTTATGTGGTTCTTCTGAATTATGCTGGCAATTCCTCCTAAGTTGCAGTTAGAAATATCCTGAGATGGTTTGGGCCCTCTTAGGCCATGGGGATAGGGAAGAAACTTTGAGATGCAGTTTCAAGTGAGGCCCTCATATGCAGAGGCTAGGTGAACTTCATGGTTGTCGGAAGCAAAGCTCTATAGTTTCAGTTTACTAAACAGTCTTTCCACCATCTCTCATCCATTGCACTTTTTTGGCATGGCAAGACTTTTCATCCAGAATTCAAGGTTATGAATGTTACATTGATTCCACAAGGTAGTATATTTGCTATTCCCCCAAAACTTCTTTGCTTCCTCTTTTAGCCCTTCAACTGTTGAGAGAGATACAACGTTCTTGCTCTGGTATGTCTAGTGGCCTCTACTGGCATCATCTGGTGTTCATGTAATGGTTCTTTGATGTTATCTTTCCACCTTTCTCTGGCCTGCCTCTTGCTTTTTGACCTTCTCCTCTTAAACCCCAATACTCTGTCATTATCTCTAAGTACATGTAAAGTTTAAGCATGTGAAACAGCCACTACTCTCAGATTCTAGAAATTTGGATTAAAAGTTGCCATCTTAAAATAGGGTCCAATATGGAAGGCACAACACTTTCCATCATCCAACTCCATTGGCTATCAGAAAAGAAACAAAGACAAAAACAAAAACATCTGAGGAAGAAGACTTGATCCATGAAAGCTCACATTAAAATAAAGCAGCTGATTTTTAAAGTGCCACAAATGTTTTGTATTTGTATTTTGTTTTTTTGTTTTTTGTCTGATATATCTGAGCAGGTGAACACAACTACAACGTCGAAAAGTCTATTGGCTATGTTGGCTAAAACTAATGGGAGTTGGAGCCTAAACAACGGCAGTTCACAGATTGTTCTCCTCTGTTATATGTAAGAAGTAGAAGACATCATGTGGCTTCCTATTGTTACCTCATTGTCGAAGAGAAATGAATCAGTATTTGCCTGATTTTTCTTCTTTCTTCTTGCTTTAAAATTATTCCACTGTTCCTTCTTCTCTTTTCAAATCTTGCCTTTATCATTAACCTTTAATTATCCCCCTGCTTCTAGCTGTTTTGTTTCTTCAGATGACTGCTTTGATAGATATGATATTTTAAGACAGAACAAAATTAGAAGCTTCTTAAAATATTTACATGCATTTCTAGTTAGTGTGAAGATTTTCATCTAAACCTATGCAAAGAAGAATTTTTGTCTACATTCTTCCATTTCAAGTGTACATTTTTATTTTTTCTTCTTCTGGTAAATCAACACATGAAAATAGAGATGAAGAGTACTTTGTCATTGCTAGTATATTAGAAAAATCAATTTGTTGTGCTTGTATCTCCTATTAAATTTTATTAGTCACCACAAAGTCAACTATCCATAACTAAATGTGATAGCATAACTGTCATAATATGAGTTACTCTTCATATTAAACTTATAGCCATTGCTAGCTCTATTGGAATAAAAGTATGAAGAGCTGTTACACAAAGATCTTTTCTTTTCTTTCTAATTAAGGATACATTTTAGCTCGATGAAAATTGGTCAGCTTAAAAATAGACAATTGTCTCTAGCACCATTAGGTCTTTATATATGAAACATATTTAGTTGTAAATGTATACTAAATTCAACTAAGGTGCTGGGCTGCGGTGGCTCAGTGGTTGAGAAGCTTGTCTCATTAGCTGGAAGGCTGGCAAGTTGGCAGTTAGAGACCTGGGTACTGCATGATGGACTGAGCGCCCATCTCGATCCCAGCTCTTGGGGACATGAAAGGAGCCTCTTTTGGGCATTCCCTGAGCAGAGTTTCTTTCTCAAAAATCCTCTCAACCCAAAATAATTTCTGACACAAAAATTATTATAACCAAGGTGTTGACAAATTAATTGGGGTGGGGTGGGATTTCATGGAGGAAGTGTTGCTACTACATTATCTGTTTCATTTGTCACAGCCAACTTGTAAAAATAAATATTTTCCTGTTCAAATGATGCACTCAGCCAGTCAGGGGCTTTTTTTAAAAAAAATTGACCATGGTAACACATCAACATGTATTTACCTTTCAGTCATTAGGGACACATTGATAGCAAACCAATGTCATATCATTCTGCACATCACTGGAACAGATTTTGTGCACAGCAAAAAGAAAAGAGAAACATCTGCCTTATTGCTTTTCAGGGGCTCATAAAGAAGAGGTAGCATTAATGAACGGCTTGACGGTTAATCTACATCTCTTAATGGTAAGCCAAGAGAATATAAGAGTTGTCTTGCTAGAGCACACTGTGGTATACCTTGCTTGGAATCCTGATCCAAGTGTGTTTGATGCCTTGGGATGTTGAACAAGACAATTCTATCTAGGCAGCAGATATTCTGCATTCTACTATCTCCAAACAGGAAGGATCTATTTAAGATGTTCCACCTTGTAGCTGTTAAAAGGGCTGCTTTTAATGAATTTGTGCAATCTGGGAGTTGTTCTTATGGCCCTGGGCCTTCTTTTTCTAGCAAAAAGAGATAGAAAGGGAGATTAACAGCACCAGGTATCTCTAGGAAAGGTGACTAACTTTTTACATAGTTCATAACACCCACATCCCTGAAATGTTTAACATTTACAATGGTGCCAATTGGTAGTTCTGATGTGGGTGAGGTGAGAATCATCCTAACCAACATGCTGAATGCTAACCCCAAAGTAGTTTAGCTTCTTGGATATTTCTTTTAACATTAAGATTGAAGATTCAAGTGGATTCATTGAACAACTTCAACACCTTGGACAGTTGCTTTATAATTCAGACTGATCTCCAAGGTGATTCATTGTACTCCAGATATGAGTGCCACCAGTCTCCACTGACTCCAAAAATCTCTCTCCCCTATTTTTTTAATACTAGAGGGAAACTTAATCAATGTCCTGATTCACCTTTTATGGGGGGGGGAGGCTTGGAGGGGGGACTTTGAGCAGCCAATGATTTCCCCTCCCCCTTTCATAATTAAGGATGACTTCATTCTCCAATCCTAATTAATAAAATATAAAAACATGATAATGGATTATATTAGTGATTGTTTATGATACTCTTTTTAATTTACTAGGTAAAACAACAATCAGAGCCTTGACTTTTCATAAATCTTCTTCTTCTTCTTCTTCTTCTTCTTCTTCTTCTTCTTCTTCTTCTTCTTCTTCTTCTTCTTCTTCTTCTTCTTCTTCTTGAAAACATTTTTACTAGACATGAAAACCATTTATTCCATCTTTTTCTTGAGTACTTTGGGAACATATCTTACTTAGAAATAAGATTTTGCACAGAGTGCTTTATAGAGAGAGTATAAAATAGAAGTGCTACATTTATAAATAGTTTAGACAAACTCTTTATAGGAAAGGAAAGGCCGTTACACATCAGTTGCTGAAGGGTAAGGACTATTCTTCAGGAGAAGCCTAGACACAGCTATAACTTGCTTCTTAGGTTTCTATACACATTTCCAAACTGACATTTTGATTGCTACCCTGATGCTTCCTCAGAAGCTATTACAGATCACAGACACTTGTTTGCCAAAGGAGAATATGAAACAATTTCCTTCAAATTTCTGTATGTGAAGGAGGGTGTGAACTTATCCTGTGGAGATTTTATTTTTTAAAAATGTATATTATGTGGATACCTTGAAGAAGTCTGTGCATCCAACTTTCCACACAGATAGATTTCACAGGGGGACATTATAATAATCACACACTGACAACAAAACTCACAAAGGTGGCATGTAGAGGATTAAAAACCTCAGCATTGTCAGTAATAAATATGGTGAAAAGAGAAAGGGTTACAGCATAGACAAAGGAAGAGAGTTAGGATAGCTGAGGAAGAAGGCATTGGGAATGGGAAACTATTCCAAATTTCAATTAATGGAATTGAGCTGAGATATTTACTACCAATGCAGCTCCAATCCCAACTACAGCACATTTGGCTCATTTTCCTAGAAAGGCCATGGAACATTTTATCAGACATAAAGAAAACACAAAAGCAACTAGCTAGATTAATTTATGTCATTAAACATCTTCTTCCAATATTTTTTGTTTCAACCAAGAGCATGCCTTTTGTAAGCCTGAAGACTCTTATATGCCTGTTCAAGACCAAAGCACATTAACAACAACAAACTACATAAAGGAGAATATAGTGATGGAATATCTTGTTTAACCCCCTGTTCATTTTCATTCATCGATGCAAAATATTTTAATTCTTCCCCTTATTTTTAAAATATTGTGCAAATTCTTTCCTTTAGGATAAGGATTGTAAGTGAAGAGGAGAGTATTAGCTATGCTTAACCTCATGGCTGAGTCATTATTATTATTATTTTTAAAAAAATGTGAATTAATTTGGTGTGTTAGACACTTTTTTCTCACTTATGCAGCAATCTTTGGAATTTTTTTTAAAAAAGATGTTAATTACACTACCTAATATGAAGTGATATGATTTTCTCTGGAACTGTGTGTTGTTTCTTATTGAATGAGTTGATTTCCAGATCGTATGGCATGCACAGGACACTTCTTTAATGTAAATTATTATGTGTGCTCAGTGGCTAATAAAAGCTTCCTTTTAGATAACATAAATCTAATGCCTTATTTTTACAGTTATCATTCTTCAAGCCTACATCAGATCGCTATAAAATCCTCCTGGAAGCCAAAGCTTTTCCCTCTGACCATGTAAGAAATTAATATCACATCATATTTGCGTTTTAAGCTGTCGTGTATTTCAAAGATGTACCAGCAATATTACCTGATTATTTAGCCACTGATCGTATAGAAAAACAAAACATTAAAAAAGAAGAAAAATCTGGTCCTGTACTTGGCATATTTACTGATCGTGCCTTTATTCTTTTTTCCCCCCAAATAAAAATCTTGCAGAAGGAAAGATTGAATGGCCACATTGATTGGTTAATCCTTTTAAAGACACTAGGCAAGCTGTTGGCCTAAATCAACAACAGGTTGTAAATGTTTTATTAATTCTTGTTGCTCTTTTACTTTATGAAACCCAATCAATACAAAGCTCACAACATTAACAGTTTTACATCCCTAGATTGATAGAGAAATGGTTGTAGATGGTGTTTTAGATTGCTAATTCAAACATCATTTGTGTGGCATAAAATGAAACAATAGGCCATGCATCATGGATTGTAGTGAACTAATCTTCAAATTTGTGACCTACTGCTACTTTATCAAACTCAGTAAACCCTTAGAAATTGATGAGAAATGTGATCACTGAGGCACTATAAAATCCTTCCAAATGCAATTTACACAAGCTACGTTTTGGAGTCCTCCTGTCAGCTGATATGCTCCTTTGGGGAAAAATAATATCACATTTTGGTAACAAATGTTTAAAGTTGCATGTCATAGTGCAAGGGTTCTCAACCTTTTTAAGCTGGGGGCTGGATCATGCCTACTCAGACTGTTGGCGGGCAGCAGTGGGACCACCTCAACCCCCCCCCCCTATTCCACGCACATCACCAGCAGCAGTAGGACCACCCCAAGCCACCCACCATTGCCCCCATGATGTTTCCCTGCTTGGAGGAGCTGCATGGCGCCAATTCATCTGGCCCGTGACCTTACTCCAGCCACAGCTTCCGCTTCTGTTTCCACCACCACTGTCTCAATCCTTCTCTCCTCCACTTGGTTTGGCATGTCCCTAATGGCGATTCATAGCAGGGTGGATGTGTAAGGCTTACAACATCTGCCCGGCTATGGAGCGATGCTAGGGACATGCCAAGCCAAGCAGAGGAGACAAGGATTGAGGTGGTGGTGGTGGTGGTGGTGGAAACAGTGGCTGGAGCGAGGTCATGGGTCAGATGAGTTGGTGTCATGGGCCAGAACCCCTCCCATAGTGGAATGGTGATTCTGTAGTGAGAGGGGTCATTTCCATTTAGAGTAATTTGTGGAATATAATCATATGTGCTAAAGCCATGAATGTCACTATATGTAGTGCAGACATCACCTCTTGTGATGTGTGCACCACACATCATGTTCCAAAACTCAATACCACAATTATAGCTGAAGCTATAATGAGGAAAGCCATGGAGCTGCCAGAACTAATAAAGTCCTATAGCAGACTTTGGTCTGAGGAAGGAGTGTGAAGAAATGCCCCCTTGGAATGCAGCCCACCTTTGATTAGACACCACTCCTATTCAGCAGTCTTAGGTCTGTCATGGTTAGAATCTATATGAAAATGATGCAAACATATGAGAAGGACTTGGTTTTTATTCCTGTAGTTTGCACCGACCTGTCTCCCACAACATTAGAATAGGAAGATCCTGTGATTTATCTGTCTAATTGGTTGTGTCATTTACAGTCAGCTCCCAGTCAAAAGCATTTGAAAGTTTCAAAGAGACTTGCGCTATATTTCCAGCTCCAGTAAAACTAACTAGTTTCCTGTCTTCAGATTAGGCAATTTCTTCTGCTGTGTCTTTTAGTAGACAAACATTCCCCTTCTATTGCACTGGAGAAGAGATACTGTAGACCAGAGGTTCTCAACCTATAGCCAGTGGGCCAGATCTGGCCCATGGCACCAACTCATCTTGTCTGTGACCTCGCTTCAGCTGGTGTCACCGCCATGCCTTAATCCTTGTCTCCTCGACTTGATGTGTTCCTAAAAGCACTCCATAGCAGGGCAGATGCTGTAAGGCTTACAACATCTGCCCTGCCACGGAGTTCCATTAGGAACATGCCAAGCCAAGCAGAGGAGACAAGGACTGAGGTGGCAGCAGCAGAAGTTGAAGTGATGGCTGGAATGAGGTTGTGGGCCAGATGCGTTGGTGCCATGCAGCCCATCCAGGCTGGGAAGCAGCAAGTTGGAGAGTGGTGGGTGGTTCGGGGTGGTCGGCGGTGGAAGTGACAGTGACAGTGGCAGTGTGGGTGGAGTGGTGGGTGGTTCAGGGGTTGTATTCACTGCCACTGCAGCCAGTGGTGGGTGCCACTGGCTGGACCACCCCAAGCCCCCCCACTCCCTCCACCTCCAGAACCATCATCTATCTGGCCCACCAACAGTCTGAGGGGATGTGATCTGGCCCCTGGCTTTAAAAGGTTGAGGACCTTTGAGCTAGACCATGGGCCAGGGGGCCGGCCCCGGGCTTTGACACTATTCCATCTGGCCCATGGCAATTATCCTGGAAGCAGAAGTGGACATGTTTGCAAAAACCATAAATGCATCCATGCATGCACAAACACATTCACGCTTGGGCAAACCCTCCCACCACAGTTTGTAGCAGCATTTGCGGCAGGGAAAACCACATGTCCGGCCTGCTCAGCAGTCTGGGGGGAGTTGTCCAGCCTGTGGTGCAGTAAGGTTAAGAAGCCCTGATTTAAGCCCATGGTTCCCAACGTAGGGCACAAGGGAGGCAATTTGATTTTTAAGGGGGCAATTTGAGCTTTTTTAGACCATGTTAATGGCCTTTTAAACTACATCCACATTAATAGGACTTCACTTTTTGAATATGAAGAGTTATATGTCACAGGGGGGCATTATGATTTTAGAGATGCTTAGGTGAGGGCATGGCTAAAAAAAAAGTTGGAAATGACTGATCTAGACTTTAAAAGTAAGATCATAGCATGTCTATATCCTATCAATTTAGTGAATTAAATATTACCAGGACAGTTCTACAACTTTCAGTTGAAATGTAACAGAGCAAAGCCCAAAATTTAGAGTATTTCCCCTCATCTCCACATGAGGTCGGGGCACAATGACTAATGCTTGTTGTTGTTTCCATTTTCTCATTTGAAACATTCAATGTTTTATTTACAGTATGCTATAGAGTCTCAACTCCAATTTCATGGGCTTGATACTGAGAAGAGCATGCTTATGATAAAGCCAAAACAGGTTTGTAAAGGGATATTTATATAAATATGTTCTCATAATAATAGGTCTTTTTTTCTGTGGATAAGTTTACTTGTAAACACAAACCTCTCCTCCGCAGATGCGTAGAAAATGAAGATGGAGACATAAGTGGCTAGACCAGTGGTTTCCAATGTGGGCCCCATGCCCCACAGGCGGACTTCAATTCCCAGAAGGCCAAGTAGTACATTCACAGATCAGTGCTTTGGGGAACTGACTTAGGTTTCTGGGAATTGAAGTCCAAAAACCAAAGGTTGGGAAACACTGGGCTAGACAGTCCTCTTCAAGTCTTTAAAACAGGGGATCCCACCTTTTCAAGCTGTTTACTCTCAGTCAGCATTGAGGACCTGATGGCCATTTTGCCCTGCCTGCACAATGGGGGTGGCCATTTTGCCCCAAGGGTTTCAAAGGGGCAGCCTTTTTGTTTCTTGAATGCTCTTTGAGGGGTGGGGGCCACATTACATGGTGCCACAGGCCAGATCTGGCCCATGGGCCTTAGGTTGGGAACCCCTGCTTTAAAAGAAGGTGGTATTTGAACAGGCTTACATAAGCAGATCTATCGAGTCATCACTGAAAAGCCCAATGAGTCTGCTTCGTTACAGGTAGGACAGAAAAGGAGGACATGACAGGAGGAAGAGGTTAAATCTCAGTATAGAAGTTTGTGTATCCACAAACTGAGAAAAGAGGAGAGGGGGACAAAATGCCTAATGTCATTTTTTTTAATTTACTTGTCTGCTAGAAGTTTAGATTGATTATTAACATTTGCTACTTCCAACAGAGAAGGGTTTTAATAATTTTGAAGAGTTGATATGGCTGTTATTTTTCTTTCTTGAAGTGTTTTAATTATATTTTAAATCTGCTTATTTCAATTACAATGGTTTCTATCTTAATTATATTGCTGCATGTGCCAGTGTTACAGCAGTTAATCATAAATAAATGAATACTATTACTACACAAATAAGTGGAATATTATTTCTTTAACAAGTTACACAAAGAGAACATACTTTCCATTTATTATGAAATCTCTGTTTGAAAGTCTATACAATCTAGAACATTGTAGCACAGAGCACCTCCTTATTCCTTGACATTAAAAACATTTGTTACTTTTTAGTAGAACTGATGATGACCTTTCAATTTGGGGAGAAAAATGTTTCCAGAGAGGTGAGAAACTTCTCCCAAGACCTTGCTAAATGTTCAAAGATAATTAAGATAATAGGAGTTCCTTTCAAAACACCATTATCTTATCCCAGGTCTTTGCAGTCACATGTCTGAGCTCGTTTGCAGTTTTCTCTGCTTAATTGATCCCTTGGTGGCGGTGTATTTTATATGATCCTTTGCTAAGAGGAAATGCAGAAGGGGGAGGGATAGAAACTTTAAAGGATCAAAAGAGGTTTTTTTCTTGTTGTAATTTTCTATATTTAATGACTTCAGGTTTTTCACATTTTATGGATTATATGAATCTATTGTTTCTGAAATAAAAAATACAGTGGGAAATTTAGCAGCTTTCTGTGAGATATTGCCTTTGTCTAAGAAGTATGAAGCAAGATGTAGGAGACAGCTTGTATGTTTTAGGGATATATGTCACTGGCTCAAAATGCTATACAAAAATGTTCCTGAGTGTGGCCCAGCATGGCAGTTTTTATGTTGTCCTATCAGTGGTGGGATGTCAAAAATTTTACTACCCCACCGTGATGTCATCACAGTCAGTGGTGGGATGTCAAAAATTTTACTACCCCACCGTGATGTCATTACAGTGTGGGCAGAGCTAACATCATGATGTCATGTCATGGGCGGGGCCAAAGAAAAAAATACAAAATAATAAAAATAGGGAGCTTCAGGCTATAGGGAGCTTCAGGCTAGCAGCTTCTCTTCCTCCTCCCCGTTTGGGAGGACAGCAAGAAGGCCATGCATATGTGCCAAGCACTAGGCGTGCATGCACACCAAGTGCTTGGCATGCATGCGCAGTGGGGGAACCAGTGAAAAGGTAAGCCCCAAAGGTGGTTCCCCCCAAAAGCTGCTACAGGTTCTCTGGGACACTGGGAAAAGTTGCTACCGGTTCTGGAGAACTGGTGAGAACCTGCTACATCCCATCACTGTGTCCTATATATGCCAAATTGAATCTGTTCGTAACTCGAGGCATCTCCATTCAGATACAGCA
Source organism: Furcifer pardalis (assembly GCA_030440675.1). Lineage (NCBI taxonomy): Eukaryota > Metazoa > Chordata > Lepidosauria > Squamata > Chamaeleonidae > Furcifer > Furcifer pardalis. Next base: position 130,598,845 of record CP126894.1, read on the forward strand.
AAAGCCTCACTCAACCCTCCAACAATCAAAACAGGCCACCCCCACCCTCCAAAAATCAATCAAACCACCCAAAAACAGCAGCAGCATTGAAAGGAAAGCATACATGAGCAAAAACACTGTTCCTTACCTTACAGAAGCTTTGAAAATAAACAGAAAACTCTAACAATAAGCAGCAACCTGTAGCCATTTCGGTGCTGAAACTCCAGACAAAGAACTCCTCTCTATTCCCACCTACAGGGCTGTGAAAGGCTGCATGTGTATAAAATATAAACCCATAGGGAAAATGGTGTGTTTTTTTTTGCTTCCCTGGAGGCAACACAGAGGGCGGGGCAATTCATTCCTAAACCGGGGCATGTTCGTAACTCAAGGCATGGATTTCAGTGCAGAACCAATTCGTAAGTCGAATTATTTGTAAGTAGGGACATTCGTAAGTAGGGCTTTTACTGTATCTATATCTATATATGAGAAGGCATTGGGGTACATCTTGGTCATGTATTTAAGCACATGGTCAGTACATTCATATCTGACTCTAGAGGATGGTGCTCATCTCAGTTCACAGCCCAAGAGCCAGTGTTGTCTGTTTCTGCAAACATTTCCATGGCAATGTGGCAAGCATGACTAGATGCCGGAGTGCATGGAACATTGTTACCTTTCCCACCCAAGTGGGTTGTGATATTTTTCACAAGTCTCAGTATGCTATTGCACTAGGCAATAATTCTAAATGGATCTGAGATTCCATATATTCATTCTAAGTAATAACCATTGATAGACATTGATAGATCATGACTTTTAAAAACTATCAAATATAGTGTCCATTATTACATTGTGTTAGACAAGTAATAGTCCATGAATGAATGAATAAGAGTCAAAGGCAAAAATACACCATGTCCAGGGAATACATAAGAAAAAATTGTCATATGATATTACTATAATCTCCAATCTCAATTTGAAATACATACATCATTAGTAACAAAGTGTAGCACCAATTCCCTGGAAAGATTCATTAAACGCCTAGGTTTGTCTACTTCCATGTACTGAATTAAAAAAAAAATATCAAGTGTTCAGACAGGCAGAGAATGTAACAAAGCAAGGTGAGCAGCCTTTAAAATATTTTTTAATTAAACAATTTAAAGTTACTACCATGATGCTAATGATTATCCACTCAATCAAAGGTTAGTCTAGAGCTTTTACTTTTGTAGATTACTGCCATGTTAAGGATTTGCTTTTGATCATTTAGTGTGTTAAGAGAGGCATGTCACAAAAAGAATGGATTATGAAACAAGAACTGACAGTTTTCTTATTGTCATGGTTGATCTACAATATGTGTTTATCTTGATTTTAGGGGGAGGAAACCTTGAGAATGGAAGATATCCTTTCAATAATTGAAAAGGAAGGGGACTCTATTGCTGTAATTCTGTTCAGTGGTGTGCAGTATTACACAGGACAGCTGTTTGATATCCCAAGAATCACCAAGGCTGGTCATCAGAAGGTATTATTGTTTTGGAATTTCTTAGATATTAGGGAAAATATCCTATACCCCCTCCCCATGTGTTAAAAATTCTTCAAATAATTCCCATTCCTGATCATTGTCACATTTGACATAGACCATGCCATGATATTGCCCGAAGAAGCAACTATGAGTTACGAAAGCTTGCAGAGTTTTAAATTTTTAAAGTGACCTAGAAGAGGTATGGTCTCACTCCTGCATTTGTTATATTTGAGACATTAAACTGAGGGTAGAAGTCTCCAGCTATGGCTCCAGTAGAAATCAAGTTAAGGTAATTGTTAATATAGATTGTAGGCTGCTCGGGAAAAGTTGGGTTTGTTTAAATCTGACCTATGTTAAATAATACTGGCATTGTTTTAAAGCACTTTAAAATCTCTCTCTTTAGATCTGTCAGTTCAGGATATGAGGATGAATGGAGTGGCAACATTGTTAAACAGAAAATTGGGGAGTACAGTAGGGCCTATCCAGGCAAGCCATTAATTTGAACAAATATGGTTTTGGACTGTGGTCATTTTTTTTACATTGATCTAGATTCCACACTGCAATATTTTTTTTCCCTTCATCACAATAGACTGAGTTTTCAAATCATCTCTTAATTTCTCTCCTTTCTTTTCTCCTTTTTTCGTTCCTCCTCTTTCTCCTTTTCCTTCTCCCTGAAGGTGAGTGATATGATAGTGGAAATTTCCATTTTGTGAAGAAATGTATGTTGTTTTCTTTTAACATGGAGAAATCTCTGAAGAGTTTGAATGAAAGCTTAGGGTTATTACCTCTCTCTTTGATTTTTTTAATGGTAGGACAATGTATTATGTTGTAGTTGTTTGTCAACACACTTTAAAGAAATACCTGGCTGATTACATAATCCAACAGTCTATTCTGTAGTGTGTGTGTGTGTGTGTGTGTGTGTGTGTGTGTGTATGTATCACTTCCTTAATTTCATGCAGAGGATTGGTTGGTCAAGCTAGTCATCTGAGGCAAATGAAGCATTTCAGCCGTGGAGAACCCCTAAATAAATACATACTATGAAAAAAAAATATGATAACTGAAATGGGAATTAAGGAGTTTGGATCTAAGGGAAGCAGCAGCAAAAGTACTCTTCACTTCTTCCCCTGAAATCCCAGGCCAAACAGCTGCTTCTGTTGTGCACTGCTAAACAGACCATGCAAGATCACCAACACCACCAGGCTGTCCTGTTTCTACCAATTTTGTGGTGATCTGTACAACTGCAAGAACAGTTCAATATAGCCTCATCCACTGAGCCTTTAGTATTTATTTTTGCTTCAGCTCATTACACATTACTGAGCAAGACTGTGCTTAATTTGCTTGAAGTGAAGAAGAGGAACTGGTGCATTTCTTCAGCAAACGACTCAATGGTTGGTTATCTTTTCTGTTTCTCTGTATCCCCTGGTACTGCAATATTCTTGCATTTTGTCAAAAGAGGCTAGTGAGTTCCTGATGGTACTGACACTATTCCTATTCAGCTCAGCCATTTAACAGGAGACAGGCAGATTATTAAGTATATCACCTCCATGAGGTAACTCATTTTCAGTGACTCAGGCTCAGGGAATTTACTTTTTTAAAAAACACAGACTGCAGACATATCTGAGGAATTCTTTTTAACCTCAAAAATCAGAAAGGACAATTGTCGATTAGATTTTCTTATCAAGAGGTCAACAGAATTACAGAGGGTGTATCTTTTATTGAATAGGCCTTATCTTGCTAAATATGTCTTTAAAATAAACCAGTGGGAAGGGAGAGGCTCCCACTGGACATCTACTAATGCTAAATAGTAAGTGAACTTCCCTGTAAACATCACTATTGATCGACAAGGCTTGCACTCATAGTAGTGATTTTATTTGTAAACTAGTGCATCTAAAGGGGTTACAGTGGCTTTGTGGTTAAGACTCTGAGCCTGATGAACTGGAAGGTCAGCAGGTCAGCATTATGAGACTTGAGTGCCTTGCGATGGATTGAACTCCTGTCGTCTGCCCCAGCTCCTGTCAACCTAGTAATTCGAAAGCAAGAAATTGCAAGTAGATAAATAGGTACTGCTTCCATGGGAAAAATAACACTGTTCTTTGCATTACAGCTTCTAGTCATGTCTGTCACATGACCATGAAAACATCTGCAGCTATGAACAGAAATGAGCACCACCCTCTTGAAAGAGAAAGGTGGTCCCATTCACTGCTGTTATTAGCTCCATTTCGGATCACTACTGACAGTTATATCAGAGAGTAAACAAAACAAAAAGACAAAAAACATTGTAGCACTTTAAAAACTAACTGCTGTATTTTAGTGTCAACTTTCGTGGATCATGTCCACTTTGTCAGACATAAGAGTGAGACTTCATGGCATCAATTTATACACATCAGGTACAGGGGTACAGAATGATTAACACAACAGATAAGTATGCAAGTCAATGTGTGTGTGTGTGTTTTTTCCCGACTGGTAATATCTATTCTTCAGATTAGTTGTGAAGGTTCACCTTTTTGAATTGCAAATGGTTAGTAAATAGATGCAAGACAAACATTGTGACATTGCACATTTGCTAATGAGTTTACCTTTCAGGCCTAGTATCTAGTGTGTGAGTAGCCCAGGCCCAACACCAAGTTCTTCCTTTGTTCTGAGAGGTAGCTGTGGATGAAAATTTCACTGCAGTAGTGAACTGTATGGTTTTATTTTCAGTACCTTAGTGCAAATATGGTGTATATTTTAGAATCATGTGTGCTTCATTGAATTCTCATGTGAAAGAGTCCTGCTTGAGTGTGAACCTTGGAGATCAAATACATCTATCTTTCTTACTTTTCTGAGGAAGACAAAGTAAGATGCTACCTGGATCATGATATTCTCTGCAAGCATGCCTTCCCTTTACAACATTAGATGTCCATGGCAGGAGTGGAAATACAGATCAGTTTGCAGCATATAAACAAATGAAAGAAATGATTACATTATAGTTAACATAAGGGCAGAGAACACTTTTCCCCCCCGTTAAATGTATATTCTGTAGGGGCTGCAGTGGCAGTGGTTAAGAAGCTCGCCTTGTTAGCTGGAAGGCTGGCAAGTCAGCAGTTTGAGACTTGGGTACTGCATGATGGATTGAGCACCTGTCTCTGTCCCATCTCTTGGGGACATGAAAGGGGCTTCATTTGGGCTTCCAGAGTGGAGTTTCTCCAGCAAAAATCCTTTCAACCCAGAATAATTTCTGACACAAAATTATTACAATAGCTAAAATTAAACATGTTCATTTTTTTTTTTAAAAAGCCCCTTTCTTTTTGGAAACTGTCTGTGTGAGTGTTAAGCCACCTGTTGTAGAAGAAGGAATCTGCAGAATATTCAGGAAGATTGATGCTAAAGTATTCAGTCTCCTGAATGAAATAAAACAAGGGACCCACCATATAATATTTTCCTTTCAGAGATGACTAGTTTTAAAAGTATATTACAAATCTAGAGTGATTTTATATATATATATATATATATATATATATATATATATATATATATAAAAGACTGAGAGGCAAATTAGGAGCCATTAAACAATTTATAATTTATAAACAAAAAGGTACATGGCCCTACTACAGAAGCTTCAGAAACTGAAGTTCAGAGGCTTGCAAGTTATAGTTATTTAAAGCTGTGACCATTTTGAATTTAGAGCAATACACTCATCTATTCACTTGTCCTGGTGTCGACTTTAAAAGGAGAATGATGTTCACAGACCATTATATACTCTGATGTTTAAATTACTCCTAATGCCATTAAAAAAAAGAATATGGAAATATCCCATTAAATATAAAAGTATATTTGGAAAGAAAGGTACATTTGGAAAGACAGCTAGGCTAAATTTCTCCACTAGAATTTATCAGTTGATTTGTGTCCAGATATCTAAATCACATTTTTATCATTGGGACATGGCAGAAATACTGGAAAGGACATCAAGAGATATTCTGCCACAACTTTTTAAGGATGTTAACCATATCTTATGCGATCTCTCCTCAGCTGAGCTTTTCCTGAGCATTACAATACACTAGCACCTTGGATAATGTTATGACTTGGTTCCACAAGTCATAACCTTATCCAGTTTTTAATGTTGTGTGATGGATTGATTGCACAATGTTAAAAAAGTCTCCCCCCCCTCTCTCTCCTTGCCAAACAGGCACACGCACAGGGGCGTGTTTGGCAAGGAGGGGGGCATCCCAGCGGGTACCCCTCCTTGCCAAACAGGTGCGTGCACAGGCGACATATTTGGCAAGGTTGGGGGCAGCCCCATGGTCCCCCTCCTTGCCAAAGAGGCACGCACATGGGCTGTGTGTTTGGCAAGAGGGTGCAGCCCAGTGGGTCCCCCTCCTTGCTAAACAGGCGCACACATGGGCAGCGTGTTTGGCAAGGAGGGAGCCAGCCCGGGGTGTCCCCCTCCTTGGCAAACACGTGCATGCAACCTGTGTGTGATCGATCGTTAAGACTGTGTGTGTTGGGAGAGGTGCACGTGCCTGTGCAGGTCCCCCAATACCCCTACAGTCCCAGTGATCGATTATGGGCCAGGTTCAGCCCATGGGCCATAGGTTGGGAATTCTTGAACTAAGTATTCTACTTCTCTAATGGGAATAAATTGTTCCCAGACCTCTCTGCATACCCTCAAAATCTAGGAAACCTTCTGGAGCACGCTTTTGGATGCAGGAGCAGAAAGAAATTAAGACACTTCCATCATCCTCGCTGTTGGGTGCCAGTGCAATAATTCAGCCTCATGTAGGACAAGTCTTCTCTCTTTTTCAGATCCATAAAGCCCTTTACAACCTTTCTCCAAACCAATCTTTGCCATGTTCTCATTCAATTAAAAGCACAGTTTCTTAGTTTAGAAGGAAAACATATTCCAACAACCTTACGGGATTTTATTTTTACCATCATCAAAGTTTTCTGTTTATTTAGCAGACTTTTGGTTGATATATGTTGTGCTGCTTCACAAATATGAAAGACTAATATATCCACTGTAGGCATAAAGTTAATGAGAGCCAGAAAAGCAAAACATATGAAACCTGAGGCGCACCTGGAGAGTTCAGCTGAAGGTTTCACAGGGCTGTCCCTACTGTAAGATAGATCAAGGCTGTTGCTTGAATTATTGGGAATCAGAGAAGTTTTGAGAGTAAATAAAACAAAACAAAAAAAGACAAAAACCATTGTAGCACCTTAAAGACTAACTGCTGCATTTTAGTGCTAGCTATCATGGATCAAGTCCACTTCTTCAGACATGAGTGAGAAACGTAGGCTGTGCCTGTGTCCTAAAACAGCCAGCTGCTCTCGGCTGTGGTGGCAGACACTATCATTTTTCATTCTAGAGTCATCTGCTGCAGCTATGCTTAAAAGGTCTCAGCATGAGACTTGCTATGTTGGCTATGGCAAGTGTTGTGAAAAGGAAATTCCCTTTTAAATGTACCATCACAGCATTACTAATTGAGTAAAGTAAAGAAGAGCCCCAGAGAATCAGACAAACGGTCTTGTTACAGTGGTTAAACAAATGCCCCTGAGTCTCTTATAAACAACCCTACTGTTGCTCCCTCACAAGTGAAATTCAGGGGCACATTACCACTGAATATGGGGATTTAATTTAGCAATTCCAAATATTAGAGCCAGGAAAGTCTTCTAATCCTATTGAAAGCCATTTAACCATCATCAGATCACATGTTGGCAGAAAATTGCAAAAAAACAAAAAACAAAAAACAATTGTAGCAGAATAGAAACAGAGCTGAACCAAAGGTGACCAGAAAGTAAAAGTAATATTTTATTTTAATTTTTTAAATTTATGGTCAAATTTATATGCCGCTCTCCTCACAAAAAAAACTCAGGGCGGCTAACATAGCCTTAAAAACAAACAATTAAAACATAGTCCAACAATAAAACTTCAATATGACCCTGACCAATATCAAATTAAAATTAAAAAAAAATTTAAAAAATTAAGTTAAAAACCAAGTTTAAAAAGACAATTAAAAGGTTAAAAAAGAGAGAGGAGAGCAATCAGATAAGCCAGCAGGATGGGGTTACCATATGGCCAGTGCTCCACACCTGCCCCGCTAGCCACGTCTTAACACCCTTTCTAAAGGGTAGCAGCTCTGTCTGGAGACACAGCTCAATTGGCAGGAGGTTCCATAGGGCCAGAGCAGACACAGAGAAGGCCTTCCTTCTAGTGCTAGAGAAATGCACCTCTCTAGCTGATGGTACAACCAGAGAGCCTCTCCGGTCCACTCTGGTGGGATGGACAGATGTTCTTGGGGTGATGCGGTCTCTTATGCATCCTGGGCCACTACCATATAGGGCTGAACAGTATGGTTGGCAGGTGTGTCCTGACAAAATCACTTGCAGATTCCTTAAATATGTGACCTACACCTTTCTGCAATTTATATATTCTTAGATGCATGTTTTTTTTGTAAACCCCAGGAATGTGCTGGGTCGCATGGGAGAGCACTGGACAAGGATAAGTGGTGGTGACCAAGGGATGGGGGAGAAGCAGTGGTGGGCAGGGGGGGAAATGCTACCACACTGTGGGTGGAGATTATACCATGGGTGGAGCCTATGTTGTGGGCAGAGCTTACATCATGGGTGTAGCCTATGTCATGGGTGATCTACTCATGCCTGCCATATGGCCATGTATACATCTGCAAACACAGGCAGTACTGGCTCTTTGGCTGTAAATGGAGATGAGCACTGCACCCTAGAGTCAGATATGACTGGCTTTTGAGCAAGGGAGACCCTGAACCACTTGCAGGGACAAAACCTGATGGGGCAGGGAGGTGGGTGTGGCCACCCAATTTTGCTACACCCCCCCCTGCCCAGAGGCCACCCAATTTTGCTACACCCCTCCCAGGGAGGGTGCAAACCTGTTGCTGCCCACCACTGGGAGAAGGCTGCCCCGGGAAATGTTTGGTCGCTGCCCTTCGCTTGTTTCACCCTGTGCATAGCACTTTAGAATAAACCATTGCTCTAAGCAGAAGGAAGGAGCTTGGAGCAATGGCTTAACCTACAGTTCAGCGCACTGGCTGGATAAAATAATACTATTATTATTTGCACCTCAGGGTGCCAGAGGCGAGGGAGCATTGGGTCCTGGTGGCCCCAGTGGCGTAGCGTGGGGGGGGCGGGGGGGGCGGATGCCCCGGGCAGCGGCTTTCAGGGGGCGGCAAAATGTCCTCACCACTTTGGCCTCCTCCCTCTGCCTGGGCTTAGGAAGGAAGCAGGACTTCCCAGGCGGAGGGCGACCCTTTTGCTGGTGAGCGCTGCTCGCCTCCCTCCGTCCCATTGGCTTGGGTACTCATTTAACCGGCCTCGGTCGCCAGCAACCGAGGCCGGTTAAAGGAGTACCCTAGCCAATGGGACGGAGGCGAGCAGCGCTCGCCAGCAAAAGGCTCGCCCTCCACACACCTGGGAAGTCCTGCACGCGCGCGCGCGCGCGCTGCCCACCTCCTCCCCCCCACCCCTAGCCACCCAGCCAGCTTGCCGTCAGAATGGGCGCTCGTCGGGGGGGTGGCGCCGTAGCGGGGAGCCCCTGGCTGCTGGCTGGGTGGCTGGGCGGGAGGAGGTGGGCAGCGCGCGCGTGCAGGACTTCCCAGGTGTGTGGAGGGCGAGCCTTTTGCTGGCGAGCGCTGCTCGCCTCTGTCCCATTGGCTAGGGTACTCCTTTAACCGGCCTCGGTTGCTGGCGACCGAGGCCGGTTAAAGGAGTACCCAAGCCAATGGGACGGCCACGGAGGCGAGCAGCGATCACCAGCAAAAGGCTCGCCCTCCACACACCTGGGAAGTCCTGCACGCGCGCGCTGCCCACCTCCTCCCCCCCAGCCACCCAGCCAGCAGCCAGGGGCTCCCCGCTATGGCGCCACCCCCCCCCCGACGAGCGCCCAGTCTGACGGCAAGCTGGCTGGGTGGGTGGGTCGGCACCCCCCCCTGCCAGCCCGCCGCCAGAAGTTCGAAAAAGGTAAAGATCGCGGCTCGACTGCGGGGGTTAGCTGGGATCCCGAGGGTTTTCCCCATCGTCGCCTAACCCCCGCAGAGCTGCCCACGCGCACGCCCGAGGATTCGAAAGGGTATTCCTACCCTTTTGAATCCTCGGGCGTGCACGCGGACGGCTCTGCGGGGATTAGGCGAGGATGGGGGGAACCCTCGGGATCCCAGCTAACCCCCGCAGTCGAGCCGCGATCTTTACCTTTTTCGAACTTCTGGCGGCGGGCTGGCAGGGGGGGGGGTGCCCACTATTCAGCAGGGGAGGGAGCGCCTTCTGCCTGGGGGGGGGCGAGCGGTGGGGGGGGGGGGGCAGCGAGCGGGGGGGGGGGCGGGCGGCGATTTTCTTCTTCGCCCCAGGCGGCTCAATGCTGCGCGACGCCACTGGGTGGCCCAGCCCATTGCTGGTAAACACAACAGAGTCTTGGCCAAGTATCTCCCCTTGTGTGTTAACTTAAGCAGGAGCTGCAATTTAGACAAAAGGACTCAGGAAAGGTGCCCCTGATTTTAAGAAAAAGAAAAGAGAAAAATATGAACAAAGCTGAGGGCTTTTCGATGTAAACAGTTATGTATGTACCATCTGCTCTCAAACGTTAAAGGTTATAGAATATTTGCTTGATTACTATTGGCCTACTTCATGTGTTACTTCTATTTCTGGTTTTCATGCGACTAGATTTAAGAAGTATCAAACATGTGATCAATTAAGTCATTTATTTATTTTTCCAGTTTTGAGATCAATTCCTCAAGTTCCCTTCCTACACTACAATTACTGTCAGAGTGAACAGCTTTGCACATAGACAGCTTCACTATTAAATATTAAATGAACTAAATTAAGCTTGAAAAATCACCTAAAGCTATTCTTCTGTCTTCATTGCGTAACTCAGAATTATTACATGTTCTGGTCAGATCTCATCAGCTAGGTGTGACATGAAATCGCTACTGACCTAGATTTTTATATTTTAAATGTAGCACCCCAATAAATAAAGATATCTTCCATTTTTCTGAACTGTGTCGGTTGGCCCTCCAGATGCTTAGTAATTCCTGTTTTTTCAGGGAGCAAAACTAGAAATATTGCTAAGCCTTCCTGAACCACTATATGCATCGCTGCCATCATGGTTATCATTAATATATCACCAGGCCTCGCAAGGTACTTCACATACTGCCTAAAAGAAAATCAAGCTGTAATGTTACTGAATGTTCTAGGATTTGTCAATCAGTAGAATTAGAAGCAGATGCTACTGCATCTTGGCTGCACTTTGCCTGACGAATTGTGTGATGGTTTGCAAATAAACCCTATTTTAGACTCTTAGGACACAACAATTCCTTTTTTATTATTCTTCTTTCGCTTCCCTCCTTCAGAATCCTAATAACAGTAAGGGTAATTTATCATAACTGTAAGCATGGGGAAGGGGTCTAGAATGAACAAAATAAACACTGATTGCTCCCATTCAACCTTACTTTTCCAAGTAAGATAAATAGATTCAATTTGCCACTGAAATGTAAAGCCTAATATTACTTTTCAATGTGTTAATTTATGTACTGCAGGACAAAATGAGCTCCCGTCTTTGTCTCAGCTCCTGGCAACCTAGCATTTCAAAATCAAGAAATTACAAGTAGACAAATAGGGACCACTTCAGTGGGAAGGTAACAGCATTCTGTGTGCTCTGCTGTCTAGTCATGCTTGCCACATGACCATGGAAACATCGGCAGAAGCAAACAGTTCTGGCTCTTCAGCTTTGAAAGAGATGAGCACTGACCCCTAGAGTCGGCTACAACTGGCTTTAAAGCAAGGGAAACCTTTACCTTTACTAATTTCTGTACTCCCAATGAGTAAAGACATACGGGATTTGACTTCCAAGTTAACTGAACTGTACAGTAGAAATTGTGAAGGAGGGGTTGGGGTGTGTGTGTGCTGTGTCTTCTGAAGCCACTGTGAAGATAGTGCTGATTAAGTCCTTTTCTGAATGGACTAACATGTCCTTAGTTTACATGTGTGAGTCATGCTGCAGAGTTTTTTCACCTGTTGCTCCCCAAATGACACTATCATCCTCAAGATATTGTCTTTTTTTTCACTGTCTCAAACTCTTAAGAAATATTCCAGTTACTTCTGTCTAATCCAAGGATGAAGTAAAAGAAATGTTTATTGATACAACATTATCAATGAGAAGGAAGGAACTTGGGTTGGTTTAAATAATGGTGAGCAACTGCTGCCCTCTAAAAGTTTTTGGACTATAACTCCAAGAATGTTTTGCTATCAGCTAGACTGGTGAGAGCTAATAAGAGATGTAGGCCAAAAAATAATAATCTGGAAGGCCATTGTAGCCACACCTAGTTTAAACTAGGCTTAATTAACAAGCCAAGACACTGCCATGTTTCCATAAAACCAATTTATATCCACTTTGCATGTTAATGAGAAAATTCCATCCTTTTAAATTAGGAAGTTTTGAGTCTTATCCTCATGATTTGCCAAAGGAGACAGGGAAAGCAAGCTTTTTCCAAGACTTGGTCCTTCAAGTAGTGCTAATAGGTGGCTTAATTCTACTCCCAAACAGGCCTATGGATGTACTAATTCCATCAGAAAACATTGTGTATGAAGTGTTGTGAAGCTCCCTCTGTGGTGTGCAATTTGTGATGGCTTATTTAAATATACAGGAGACCTTTGCAAGTTACAGGAAGGGCAAAAGAACTAAACAACTTTGTGTTTTCCCCACTCTTCCCAAGCACAACTTTGTATTCAAAACCAGCTGTTATCATCTGACCTTCATAAAGTTCCACCATATTTTGAATTCATAAAGCAAGAAGGTAGGCCCAGGACCCACCATAGTTAGGTCTCTATTAACCTTTTAAAGTAATCTTTCAAATCAAGCAGACTTTCCTAGAAACATACAACCAGCACACCAGAATCTAAGAATCCAAGGCATTATTAGACTACAGTACTGCCTTTCTTCTTCTGCCCAGCCCTTTTATAATTTTCACCCATCATTTCCAGTTATATTTGGTAAGTGATGAGGCCTGCAAGTTCATCCCTTCATTTTGGAAAAATGATACAGGCTGACAGCCTCATTAGCAGCCTCATTAGAATTAGCATGTCACACTTATAAATGCAATTACTTTCTGAGAACTTGATAGTTTAGAGGAGATTTAATATACCAAAGTATTGTTTTAATAATTTAGATGAAGCAAAATACAGAAACTGATCGGTCCAAAAGCTTTTGTGTTATTACGGGATAAAAGAGCTTGAAATTTATGTTCTCACTGTTCATTCTCCCATGTTGCTTCTAAAAAGGCTTTTTAAAACATGCAGAATATTCTTCAGTTTGTGGTCCATACATGATACGTACCATCATTTTCCCCATCTCATCAATACTTTAGTTTTATATTTTTCTGTTTTTGTATCATCCTTATCTTTAAAAATGCTGCCATCAAGTGGTCATTTATGTGTATAAAACAGCTTGCGTCAAATATTCTCTTCTCCTTTCACAAGTAAAATGTTCATTGCTCAAAATAAAATGTATGCAAAGGATAGTGGAGGAATGATAACAAATAAGAAGAAACCCACCATCATAATTTAATTTAAATTTGCTTGGAGATGCAATTCTGACAATTTTTTCCACATGGGAAATATCATATTTGCAATTGGAGAACATGTTTTGTCCTGAAGACAAACCATAAAACAAAGCAGGTTGATTTGCATACCACATAAGGCAAGAAAAACTTATCTGAATCTGATACAATCAGCAAGTAAGGATTTTTTTAAATAAGGAGGGATTATCTGTAATGCATAATTTGGCACCAATTAACTATTTAAGAATCTGACTGATTTAGCTCTCCCTCTTCAAATTTCATGCTTAGTTTGCTTTTTAACCAACTTCAGCAGTCACTTTAGTTTTCATTTAAACTGTCCTTCTAAGCTATCTGACAAATTAAACAGCTCTTAATTGAATTGGGACTAGCTAGCATTAATATACCACTAAAACATAAACTGCAACTTTATATTATTTTAAATAAAGGTAATTGTCTTATCAGCTCTGCAATTTCTAATTCACAGAAAGCATTGTTGTGGCTTTTCTGATACAGTTTTGTAGTTAAGTTTATATATGTTTCTCTTGACGTAGTTTTAGTTTTGTAGTTAAGTTTATATATGTTTCTCTTGACGTAGTTTTAGTTTTAGACTAAAAGGTATATTAAAATGCATACATTTAATTTTTCAGAAATGCTGATACGTTCTGTATTTTCAAAGCAAACCTAAAACTATTTCTTTATCTCTCAGGGCTGCTTTGTTGGATTTGATCTAGCTCATGCTGTTGGAAATGTGGAACTGCATTTACATGACTGGGAAGTAGACTTTGCATGCTGGTGTTCCTACAAGGTGAGAATATCATTTAAGCATTCTCTAGTATCAGTAAGTAATTTCAGCAAATGCTTCTTAGACTGAATCTCAATGGAATAGTTGGTTAACAGTTGAAGATAGAGTTGCCATAATTCTCTCCCACCAAACTGGGACAATTTCTTCTCCCACCTCCAATTATCCTCCCCTCTAAACACATCTCTTGGTGAAATCCCCCCTCTGAAAGATGTCTCTTCCTCCCCCTTCTCTTCTGAGGGAGGATTGAGAAGAAGGGACACTCCAGGAATGAGGAATCACCCCTTCTCTCTCTCTCTGGTGAATTTTCTGGTAGGACTATCTAGGATTGAAGCCTTCCCCGTCTTGCTCCCCCACTTTATCTCCACCACCTGGGTAGAATTTCTAGGAGTGCTTGTACCTCTGTCTCAATGTCTCTTCCGCATTTCCTGGGTGGTCTCTCTAGGAAGGCAGAGGCCTCTCTCTCTCCCTCCCTTTCTTTCCTATGGAAAGGCTTTGAACCTGATGGCCTTCCTCCTCCTCCTCCTCCTTCCAGGTGAGCCTCCTCTACCTCCTCTTCCCCCCCTTCCTGGGCTCCCGCCGTCTCAGGGGCCCCCTTTTTCTTCTTCTGGCACCTTATTACAAGAGCTGTGCCAGCAGGAGGGGAAGGCTCAGAAAGAAAGGAAAGGCAAGTAAGATGAAAATCCGGCACTTTTGCAACATTTTTAATTAACCAGCCCGGACAAGAATTCTGACTTTAAATCTGGGGAAATCCTGGGTTTCAGGAATGAATGGCAACCCTAGTTGAAGAGGGCAGTTCAGTTTTGAACAAATTGTTTTTTATGTGTCACACTTTATAACATGCTTAATCTTCTGCAAGTTTTTAGTGTTAAGTTTTGAGAATATGGAACAACAACTGAAGAAACTACTTTACAAACTGTTGCAAGACACTATGAAGTTTAAAAGATGAAAACATTTTAATAATAATAATAATTTTGTGTCAGAAATTATACTGGGTTGAAAGGATTTTTGTGGAAGAAACTCTGCTCAGAGAATGGCCAAATGAGGCTCCTTTCATGTCCCCGAGAGCTGACACAGAGACGGGCACTCAATCCATCATGCACTACCTGGGTCTCAAACTGCTGATTTGCCAGCCTTCCAGCTAACAAGGCAAGCTTCTTAACCACTGAGCCACTGCAGCCCCAACGTTTTAATAATGTCTGCCTTACTGGTTCACATTTTTATTATATTCACACCAAAGCCTGTTTGCACTTCTCAAAAAGAAAGAGGATACTTTGTTTTTACAAGCTTGGTAAACTTGAGAAGATGCTTACATATTGACTTCAATCTTGCAGTACCTGAATTCAGGAGCAGGAGGTTTAGCTGGTGCTTACATTCATGAAAAACACTCTCAGACTGTGAAACCAGCGTAAGTATGTTTTTCACATTTTCTAAGAAGAGCTCTCTTAATATTGAAAATATTGGAGGCATTTTGTTGAATACATGTTTCTCTTTACTTTTGTTAAGTTCAGTCAAGATAAAATCTATAGTTTTCAGGAGCTAAACTTGCAATTACATTCCTTTTAACATTCAACAAAAGGATGGAAATGTGTTAGAATAATTTGATTTTTGACAGGCGAATCTATGGAAAAGGTATGCCTGGTCTAGATAATGTAAGAACAAGGCAAAAAGATGCACAAACTATTTGTGGAGGGTGTGTGGGAGAATGAGTGTAGGACTGTACAGGAATAAAAACTGTTAAACTTGGATACAGAAGTCCCTACAACTAGAACCTGCTTGTGAAAGTCTTTATTCTTGTTTGTCTATTTTAGTTAGAAGCAGAAAATAACTTGGAGACAAAAGAATGGAAGCTTAATGCCATCACTGTAGACATAGATTAAAAAATACAAGAAGGGAAAATAAACAAGAGCTACCTATTTGCCTACTGAAAACTGGGAACCTAAGGCTTAGCCAGCAGTGTTTTATTCACTATAGTGGTGAAACAACTGTCAGGAGCAAACACAGGACAATGGCTGAAATCATGTTGCACAGTACACACAAGGTTTAATGTTTGGAAGTGAATTAGTATAAATTAAAATTTCTGTGTAGGCATTATGTTTTGCAAACTGAATTGTATAAACCTTAGTGTGCGAGATATCATGCCTACAGAGATTCTTAAGACAAGTCACTTCCAGAAGTTATGCTATTTTGCAAAACTACACAACAAAATTTCAGCCAATATCAGATGTTTCAAGCTATCAAACAGAAACCTCTTGACAGAATATTTCTAAGGTACACCTTCAGATGATCAAGAAGTCTATCAATAACTTCTTCCTATAAACCTAAAGAAGGTTGGCCTTATCTCTTTATTTTGAACTAAATATCACTTTTCTAAAAAAAATTGGCTAAGCCACAAGCCATTTACAGCGCCAACCTTCAAGTCACTCTACTCCTTAAGTTACTCTTGAAACTGTTCTGGTTTCCAAGAGTATATATGAAACTGAAGGGAAGCCACAGTTGCACTGGATCCTTTCTGTGATTTTCTTCCAGATCAGTGTTAGAAGAGATAGGCCCTTGACTGTACATTACAGATGTGCAGACAGCTTTCCTCTAAGCCAGATGGTATTACTGCTTACCCTAGTAGAGGGGTTCCCAACCTAAGGCCCATGGGCCACATCTGGCCCATGGCACTATTTCATGTTGCCCCCACCCCTCAAAGGCATGGGAGAAACAAAATGGCTACCCCCTTTGAAACTGTTGGGACAAAATGGCCATCCCCATCTACAGGCAGGCAAATTGGCCATCTACCCCTCGAAACTGACTGAGAGAGCATGACCTGGCCCCCGGCTTGAAAAGGTTGGGGAGCCCTCTGCTTTAAGGTGTTATGACATTGGGAGAAGACAAATTACTTCCTTTTGCAAAGAATGTGGGGGGAAACCAGTGTCTGGATGCATGCATGTAAAGAGACTGGTTTCCCCCCACATTCTTTGCACATAATGCTCTTTAAGCAAGTTTGCTCTTTAAGTGAAACATTGTAAGTGACCAATTGTGACTTCTGGTGGGGGGGGGGATTGTGAACCCCAATTTATTTGTTAAGCAAGTTTTTGGTTGGTTTTATTTGTTAAGCGAAACGAACATTCAGAGAAAATGCTGCTCTTTAAGTGAGTTACTCTTTAAGCGAAGCACTCTTTATGCGAGGTTTGACTGTACAACTAACTAGTCAAAGCCAACTGATAACTCTGAACACAAACAGGAAACAGATGTAACATACCTTACATACTGAGAGATGCATACAGTAATGCCTCGCATAGCGAGCATCTCGTATAGCGAAAAACTCACTTAACGAGCAGACCTTTCCCCAAAAGGTCTGCTTCGTTGAACGAGCAAAAATTCGCTTAACGAGAAGCTTCGCATTCGCGGGGTGTTTTGGAATGCAACGGGGGACTCCCCCGCTGCATTCCAAAACAACCCGCAGACTAGAGCGTGTTGGCTGGGTGTTTTGGAATGCAGCAGGGAGTCCCCCATCCGTGTTCCAAAACACCCTGCAGCTGAGCTACCTGTCAGCTGGGCGTTTTGGAACACGGACGGGGGACTCCCTGCTGGATTCCAAAACACCCAGCCAGCACGCTCTAGTCTGCGATGGGGGCTTGGGTGCCAGGTTAAACAGGCGCACACCCGTTCAACCCGGCATCCAAGCCCCCATTGCACACTTTGCGATGGGGGCTTGGGCACCGGGTTGAACAGGCGCGCGCCCGTTGATCCCGGCGCCCAAGCCCCCATCACACTCTTTGCGATGGGGGCTTCGGTGCCGGGTTGACCAGGTGGGCACCCGTTCATCCCAGCACCCAAGCCCCCATAACACAGGCGAAAATAAGTGAAACGAATAACTCGTATAACGAGCAAGTGCATGGAACGCATTATGCTCGTTATGCAAGGTATGACTGTACTTGATTGCATGTGATCCCATCTTCAACTCTTTGCTGATAACAAGTGCCTCAGTACTGCTGTTCTTTCTCTATAACTCTGATGGGAGGAGAATGTGGGAGAAGGAAAAAGGTATTTCTTTGGCTTTTTACTGTTCAACACTGGGAGATCCTTTAAACGGACAGACAGACAGATCCTTTAAACAGACAGACAGACAGACAAAAAACCCAAATAAACTTCAGTTGATGAGGTACAGTGGAACTGCTGATCACCACTTTAAAATATTGTATGTAGCTGCGTGTGTTCAGCCAGAAAGCAAACTGTCTTCTAACTGTTGGTTCAGACATTAAAATGTAACATAAATATTCAGCTTCAAAATTTACGGATGAGCCACACTACAAACAGCTTCACTGGGACACTCCAGCATGTGGTTATGATAAAGCACCATGCTCTACTGAGAAATCTAATTGTTTAAATGAGCTGTCTTGGGAAACTGCAGTATTCTTCCATATGCAAAACACTGTAGCTCCAGATCTAGGAAAATACAGTAGTGTTCTCTGAGGAGCAAAATCAAGGGAAGGGAAAGGATGCAAAGTATCTCGAGCAAGTGAGGAAACAGATGTGTGATTTTTATCCCTACAAAACAAGGATTACTGAAAGTCCATCCTACCATATTTCAGCTCTTTATAGAAGAGTATGGCTTGTGTCAATCTTTTGATAACTTGAGTTGTTGTTTTTTAATTATACTTGTAAGCAACATTTTTAATTGCCTCTAGTTAGTTAAAGAAGTCAAAGACAAATATGTGGATAATAATGCTTTAATAATTGAAGTTGTTGCTAGAATTAACTCAAGATATAACGTTAGGAAGAATTATACCAGGGGTGCCCAAACTATGGCCCATGGGCCAGATTTGGCCCTCAACATCAATTCATCCAGCCCGCACAACCCTTGTCGCTCCTGGAAGTGGAAGTAAAATGCAGCCATATGGGAGGAAGTATATGACCTGCCACTGAACCATGTGACTGGCCCGCAGCCCAAAAAGCTTGAGCACCCCTGAATTACACAAATGCCTGTATTATCAAAAGCCTTTATAATCTACAGAAATCAAGTGCTTTTTGATTGTAGTCTTTTGCATAAAGCCATTTTCTATTATTATTATTATTATTATTATTATTATTATTATTATTATTATTATTATTATTATTATTATTATTATTATTATTATTATTATTATTATTATTATTATTATTATTCAATTTCTATACCGCCCTACTCGGTAGAACAGACTTAGGGTCGTTCACAACATGTGCAAAATTACAAGTTCATAAACACAACATGTCAATAAATCATAAATAATATCAATATCACATAACATTAAAATATCAATATCAAAAAAATTATACAATAAATGTGCTACAAAAACAGCACATAACAATAATAATAATAATACACAACCAATATCCAATATATAACAATATGCACAAAAATCATACCATACATATCCTACATAAACAGCCCATAGCAATACTAATAATATGCAACCCTATAACACAACCCTATAACACAGCAATGCAATACTGTAACAACACACATGCATGCGTGTGTGCGCACACGCGCGGACACACACACAGTGGCTTAATACATGTAATCCCCCCCCCCAAGTGTCCATGGTTGAAGAAATCACTGGTAGTTATTTTGATGGTAGCTAGAATAAAGAGAGCTACATTGGGTTTCAGGGAAAAGAGATATTATGCTTGCAAGTACTATTGCATGAGATATGATGCCTCATCTGTCTAGACAGATAATAATATAATTCACAACTGTCTAGACATAATAATTCTGATTAATTCTTGGAATCTTATTGACTCCCTGCAGTTGAGAACCCATTATAGGTGATTCCTATGAACTCAATTGCTTGAGATAAATGCAAAGGCCATCCTCCCCTGCCTCCCTTCCATACCCTTGTCTACATATTTCTAATGCTCTGCATGGTGATATACCATGGATCTGGCTTACTTTGCCTCTTAGCTTATATAAAATTTGCAGTATGCAATACACCCCACCCCCAGATTAAATAAAGATCTAGCGGTGCACCTTGGTATGAAATGACATCAGGCCAGGGGTTTTCTCCCCCCCTTTACTGTAGCCCTCTGTAGCACTAGTTCCAAAAGGCTTTGCAGTACTTTTTTACAGTGTTCAGCAGCTTTTGGAGATGGAATTGCCAATGCAGGGGAAAATAGGCACCATTGGATTCTGATAGTACACTGTTTTGTTCTTACAAATACAAGCAACCCCTCCGAGTTGCTTACTGCCTGAAGTGGGGTTGCCCCCGCATGCCTGGAGCACGGCACCACTTGGCAGGCTCCCATTTGAGCCTGCCATTTGGTGGAGAGGAGGGAGGGACAATTTTGGAAGGGGGCTCCCTGCTCCCCTCAGGTTCCTGTTGACTAAGTTGTAAATGCCCCCCCCCCCCAGGAATTCAGTGTGATACTAGCTGCTTGCTTCAGGGCTGGATAGGAATTTCTGCACTTGCTCCTTTTTTTCCTTTTGCCTGTCCCACACTGTTTTTCTGCTGGGGCTCTACAGGTGGGTAGTATGGGAGAATAATAGTATGGTGAAGTCGCAGAGTAATTTGTGTGCAGGTCCCAGGGTGACCAACATCTTGGATACCAGGATTCCGAGGTTCAATTCTGGGATGGAGGGAAACATTGGCAGCCCACTGACTTTGCCACCTACCTAAGGTCCTGAGGCTTGGGAGGTGGTAACCAGTCTAGTTTGATCCAAGCAGATGGCTGGGAGTGGGCTGTTAATCAGCAGCACACTCTCTCAGGGTTTGGGATTCACCCAAGTGGGGGAGCTGGAGCAAAGGCACGGCATAGACCTCTGGCTCCATCCCAATACCCTGCACTACTTAGACCCCACTGCAGGAAAGTTCCAGTCTAAAGTTCCAGTTCAAAGTTGAGTTTTAATAAAGTTGTGGCCCATAGTTTAAATCCCACACAATGTGTCTGTTTCTTTGGGCTTGGAGTGGGGAAATGTATTAACATTTTATGTTTCTTGTAATTTTCATCATTTGAGTCAAAGCAATAGCAGATAGTCAGGTATAACAAAGGATAGTACAGTACTTCTTGTAGAATATAGAAATTACAATTAAATTATGATGGTGGTACAGAAATTGATCACCCAAAGGCTGCTAAGTTTCTTGAGAGAGGTAAATGCCAGAATTAATTAAAAAATGAAGACACTTGGTTCTGGTTATTCTTGGGTGTGGAGGCCTGGATTTCTTTGCGCCCTGGCAAGAGAGAAGATGTATTTTTCCATGGAGAAGGCCTGCAGTTCATTCCCATGAGAAGAAGCCTGGCTGTTATCAGTCTGGGCCAGGTTGGAAAGTACACATAGGCCTCAGCCCTCCTCCACACTTCCCAAGGGAGGGGCACATTCTGGGGCATTAACACCAGAGGGGCTGGTGTAACATCTAGGGGTGGTCCCATTCTTTCCATACTTTGTTCCTGGTTGGCTCTAGCTCTTGATGGGTGGCCAGTCCAGCATCATGGATGATGGAGTATCAGGAGAAGGGATAAATTACTGTGATATGTTTGTGGCTGGTGCTTGCTGGAGGTTGAAGTTCTGTTCTTTTTCTGTTCTGTGCTCCTTTACTCAGCTTGCCTGTGAAGCGCCTTAATGTAGACTGTTACTCTAGAACAGGGGAGCCCTTAGGGGCCCCCTCCTCTCCTGAAAGGGAGTTTGCATGTAATCCCTTTCTTAAATACAATTTTAACTTTTCAAGAAGTGACTGGAGTGTTTCCTTTGCGGCGAAAGTCCAGGGTTGTGGGAAGTAGATGCAGCTCAGACTGGGTAGAGGGGCTCCAGAGGACCCAAATGCCAAGGGCCATCAGACACTACTCTTACAGGAGATGCCATGCCACCTTTGCATCACACAAATGAAGCCCTCTCACTGTGCAGCTATAACTGTCAAACACTAGTGAGAGATGATCAATTGAACCATCTTATGGAGGAAAAAACCAAGTTAAAGTGGAAGTCACCTGGAGAGATGGAACTAACATCAGGCTTGGAAAAGGTGAAAACCCATGAACAGTAAATCAACAAAAGTGTTGTCGAATATCATAAATGGAAATTTTGCTGTTCTGGACATGTCTCTCGAATGACAGATGGACATTCGACAGTAGCAGTCGTCGAGTAATGTCCCAGAGGAGTAAAAAGATCCCTTGGCAGCCCCCCCCCCAAAAAAAAAAAAAAGTTGGGAAGACCCAATTGTGAAAAGATTTGGTCGAACCTGGAGAAGAAGAGCACGGCAGCGGATTGAATGGAAATGAGTTGCGACCAGCAGGAACTTATCCCTTGATAGTCTGGTCAATTGTATTGTATATTTTGACTTATATGCTGCCCCATTCGCACAGCAACTCTGGGCGGCTCACAGAAGAAACAGTTACAATTACATAGCAAATTCCATAGCATAAAAAACAATTACATATATCACATAGCAAATTACAAATATCACATAGCAAGAATAGCATCACAAAACATATCCAAATATATCCCAAAAATCTCCAGTAACAATTACAAATTACAAAACATTAGGACATCCTAAAAATACATCAGAGATACTATAATATAACACCTTCTTATTGCCAAGTTGCAGTCTATTCCCAATGGAATTTATGCCGCGCTCTGGGGCAGGAGCGAAGTTCTTATGTCGGCACCTGCCCCGCACAGCTGTGCTCTATTCCCTCGAGGCCGGTGCAGGCCGAGGGAAGTCCGGTGGCTGCAAGACCAGGGCGATGGAGCAAACGGCCACATGACCGGGGCTGCTTCTTCAGCCAGGGTCCTGCCGACGGCCCTTTATACCCCCCAGCCAGGTGGAATGAGTCTGGGGGGGAGGGAGAGGCGGAGGCATCCTCGCCTGTTCTGGACATGTCTCTCGAATCAAAGAATCAAGGTTAAACATATTGTTTTGATTCATTACTTATAAAATCCTTTCAACCCAGAGTAATCTCTGACATCAAATTATTATTATCATTACTTATTTGTAAAGACATGTGAAATTTGTGCAACTTTATATTTCCCATGCAAATATTCTCTGGAATGATCTCATTTCAGAATTTGGTTGGGATGATCAGCAAAACTCAGAAGAATAGCTGTTCTGTCCTATATTTTCTTCCTTCTTATCTATGTCCTGATCTGAACAAAATTACAAAATTAGAGTTGCATTATAGGAAATATTTCTGGCCTCTTCCATGGTCTTTAATCTTTCAGTGCCATTGCAGTGTCCATGATAAATTACAAATGCCAATTTAGTCTGTTAAGCAAACCTGCTGGTTGTTGACTCTCAAAATTGTTGGCATAAGAAGAGGAAATCACTGGATAGCAAAGTTATACTTCAATAACTTATAGAAGGAGGCTTTTGTATCATTCTGGAAAATGAATTGTTATAAATTTTAGATTTCTAATGTAAACTGTGTTATGTATGTATTCTGGAAAAAAAAATAGCAACAAATACAAAAGAAAACAAAAAGAAAAAGATAGCAGCATAAAACAAAGTAAATGCAGTGTGTTGCATCCAGATACATTCATTGGATTTCTGCGGATAAAGTGGGCAAGACATCTGTAAATATTTTTCCTTCCTACTGTAGTACTGTGAGAACCCTCTCCAGAGAATAAGGGCAAGAAATGTGACCTGAAGAGGAGATAGGTAGAAATCACCAAGTCAGTCCCTTCTCCAACAAAAAGCTTCTGTTGGATCCTGGTTGCATCTGTGGATAGACGGAGCCTTTCAGTTTTCATGTCTGGATCCAACCCCTGATCCAGAAGAGGTCACATAGTAACCTAGCTGTAGTTGTGGTATTACCAGGGGAAAGTCACACTGTAGGATTTGTGTTCCTGTCACCAAGGAGGTTAGAACTGAAAATGGGGAAGATAAAGGCAAGGAAAAGCAAGCAAGCAAACAAACAAGCAAGCAAACAACCAAAACAACAGACTTTGAAACTGGCTACCAGTGGTAATGTAAAATCTTTAAAGTGAGGCTGTATCAATCAGAAGTTGTATCAATCAGAAATTGTAAGATCCATCTTCATTTTCTGAATATTGGTCCTGACAATCACATCCTTGCCTGGAGTTTTTATTTGTGTTTTCCACCCACTTCACCAGGATGTTTCAGCTCTCCCAATAAGCAGTGAGACAGAAGTGGATTTGTCTATGTCACCGTAGTATTCCACTTTATCACTGATTTAAATGCAGAACAATTTGCTATGCCGTGCAATAAAAAAGAATAGAATTTAACTGCTGCTGAAGATGCTTGATGTTATGTGAATCTGAAAGGTCTTTAATTGTCATTTGAATCAAGGATGACACCCAGTGGCCAGACAGGTTCACTCCAATGCATAAACTGAGATTATGATTTAATTTGTTTGCCTTTTAGCTTTCTGCTAAAAGAGTAATTAAATTCCTATCCACTTGATTTCTCTTTTGTCATGTAACTGATTTGATCAATTGTTTTCACCCAGTAGCCAATGTTAAGGCAAACTTTTCCCCTGTCCAGTATAGATTTTTTTAAAAGCTCATCTTTCATATTATTTCCACATTATTGGTATTTATGGGAAGGTAATTTGTCTAGAATTTATTAAATTACAAAATATATTGTAAATGATAGGTTTCTTTAAACAAAATGGCAGGACTGTTGTCATTGAAGAGTCCTTATTCTTGTTGCCAGTAAAAGCTTGTGCTTAATAAGGATTACAGATGTATTAAGATGCAGCATTGATCACTAACCTAATTTGTATTTCTTTGAGGCAAATACACAAATGAATTTGCATGCCTTCAAAAACAAAAGTCACAAACAACCTTCCCTATTGTCTGCTTTCTACTGTCATGCTGGAACCATCACATACCCCTTTCTTTTATTTCTCAATCTGTAAGAACCCAATACAGTTGTACCTCGCTTAAAGAGCATTATGTGTTCCACAGGATTGCTCTTTAAGTGAGTTTGCTCTTTAAGTGAAACACCATTGTAAGTGACCAATTGTGGGGAAGATTGCAAACCCTGATTTATTTGTTAAGCGAGTTTTTGATTGGTTTTATTTGTTAAGCGAAGCGGCCATTCAGAGAAAATTCTGCTCTTTAAGCGAGTTACTCTTTAAGCGAAACACTCTATGCGAGGTTTGAGTGTATTAGGAAACAAGGGGTCCGTTAACCAATTCTGTAAATGCATGAAACAAATTTGGGCTACAGGTTTTGTGAATGCAAGCATATGTCAATTTTGAGTTTCATATTCAAATTTCCAGTTAGCCATAAAACTAATTGGGAAGATTTAGGCCACAAACTTGGCCAAAATAACATACCGGTAGTACGTATGTTGCAAAGGTAAAATGAAAGTGGTATTAGTATGCTTGGATCCTCCACCTAGAAATATATATTTCTGAACAAAATTCTGTTTAGGATGATCCTGGAAAAACAGGTATATCTACATGAGTTTTTGTCATGTTTCCAGTTCAGCTAATTGTTGGCTAGTATGAGAAAATCCCCCAGAAAAATAAGTGTCCCAGTGGGTGACAAGCAGGAAAAACTCTGATTTTCTACAGCATGATACACTGCCAAATCATACAGTGGATGAAGCAGTGTATCTTCCCTCTCAACAGTTGTTTAGATACATGATGCTTCATATATCATCTCTCCTCTCCTGTTTAACATCTATATGAAGCCGCTGGGTGAGATCATCCGTTCCCACGGGGTAAGGTATCATCAATATGCAGATGATACCCAGTTATACATCTCCGCCCGTGGGGACCCATGCGGTGCGGTGGAAGTCCTTTCCAGGTGTCTGAAGGCTGTTAAGGTCTGGATGGGGGACAATGGGCTACAGCTGAACCCCGGCAAGACTGAGTGGCTATGGGTAAGGGGTCCTGTGTTAACCCAGGAGCTGCCATCTTTGGTACTGGATGGGGCAGCTTTGCCCCAAACAGACCCAGTGCGTAATCTGGGGGTCCTCCTGGACTCACGGCTACTGTTCGAAGAGCAGGTGGCAGCCGTGGCCAGGAGGGCCTTTGCACAACTTTGTGTAATACGCCAGTTACGCCCACTCCTGGACCGGGACGCCTTGCTTATGTTCACACATGCGTTGGTCACCTCCAGACTTGACTATTGTAATGCGCTCTACATGGGGCTGCCCCTGATGACCATCCGGAGACTCCAGCTGGTCCAAAATGCGGCGGCCCGGGTAGTGGTGGGGTGTGGGCGTTATGCTCGCGCTTCACCGCTGCTCCGGGAGCTGCACTGGTTGCCAGTATGTCTCCAGGTGCAATTCAAGGTGCTGGTTATTACCTTTAAAGCCCTATATGGTAGTGGGCCAGGATACCTAAGAGACCGTGTCACCCCAAGAACATCTGTCCGTCCCACCAGGGCGGATCGGAGAGGCTCCCTTGTTGTCCCTTCGGCAAGAAAGGCGCATCTTGCCTGCACTAGGAGGAGGGCCTTCTCTGTGTCCGCCCCGGCCCTTTGGAACCTCCTGCCCACCGAGCTGCGCCTTCAAACAGAGCTCCTGCCCTTCCGGAAGGGCTTGAAAACCTGGCTGGCAGGACAAGTGTGGGGACCTGGGAATGCGAGTTCACTTACCAGGTGGCTTATCTGATGGACTGCCACCTTGGGTCTGGAAGTGGGACTGTGTATTGTTTTAATTTTTGTGATCAAGTTTTGATGACTTTTTAACTTGATGTTTTTATTGATGTAGATTGTCTTATGTTTTTATTCTTATTTTTAGTCTCATGTAAGCCGCTCAGAGTCGGGTCCTCCTGATTGGGGCGGGGTATCAAGTGTAATAAATAATAATAATAATAATAATAATCCCCAATGAAGATTTGTGAGACTGAGAGTTTCATTTTTTAAAAAAAAATCAGTTTAAGGAAATAATTAGAGCATGGAAATGTGCTTTATTTTGAAATATGACTTCTGTAAATCCCAGGTAGCAAGGCAAGTGGTTTGAGATTATGAGAGTTATTGCCATTGGGAAGGTACACTGTAACTATTCTAAATAGTTGTTCTATATATTAAGGGGTTATTTCATAGAACTATAGAACTGTAGAATTGGAAGTTACTCCAAGGATGCCTCGTCTAATCCACTGCCAATTCAGTTAATTGACAGGCAAACCATCCCTGAAGACAGTCTTGTTGTTGTTCAGTCACATAGTCAAGTCTGACCCTCTGCAACCCCATGGACAGTTATCCAGCCTCTATTTAAAAATCTTCACTGAAGGCAACCCCAATACTTTTCAACGTAGTCTCTTGCACTGATAAACAGTTGTTACCACCATAATTTTTTTCCAAATGTTTAGTTGACCATTACCAACAGTTATGTGAATCTATTGGTTTGGATCATTTTCTATGATAATCTATTGTTTTATGTATGAAGATTCTTCAACTATTTTCAGATGACTATAATACACTGACTCAATATTCTGTTCTCCAGGCAAATATACCTCCCTCTCTCAATCATTCTTCATAATGCTTGGTTTACAGAATCCTCTACCATCATAGCTGCCACCCTGTGAACATATCATTTCTCATTGATATCTTTATTAAACTCAGGTGCTCAGAACATCTTAAAGAATATGTTAGTGGTTCAGATGTGTAATTACCTTAGCATTTCTAGGTTGGAAAGGTTTGTGGGAAAGCAGTCAAGGGGGTTACTACATCACAAGAACACCACTACATCACAAGCAGGAAGTAAGCTATCTCTTTCAGTGTATCTGCATTGGCAGTGGTTTCATTAATTGAGAGATACTGAAGCTAGTCTCACAAAATGCTGTCAGTTCAATGGTTCATTGAAACATTGAATCATAGAATAAATGTGTTGGAAGGGGTCTTTTAGACCATTGATTCCAACCCTCTGCTCAATGCAGAATTACTGATTGAACGATAGATCTATAAGCAAGAGTTTCTTTTCTTTATTTTTTAAAAAGCTAACTATGACAATTTAAAATACATTAAAAATAGGAGCCCAACCAGAAGCAAATGAATACTTAGCATGTGTCTTCATTAAAGATATTGGTGAAGTGCTCATATCTTTAATATCATTTTCCGAATGATGAGTTGAAAGAATCACCCCACATTGAAAGGTTCACAGAAGATTTTTCAGGATGAATATATTAAGCAGCAACGGGTTGCTATCTATAGAATAGATCTGAAACACCTCGATTTTAAAGTTGCTGATCTACAGAATTATAAATGCAAACTGTCTCTAGCACTAGTCCTGCTTTTAGAGGATAAGGTGATAACTAATGTAGCACCATTACTATTTTTAATGCATATAATGGCTCCTGATCTGAGTATGGAAACAGAAGACTGCTGAACATAATATCTATACCATTCAAAGTAGTAGGGAGATTGTGTGTATAAAATCATGTCTAGTTTTAAAAAAACGAATAGGGAATATTTTACAGACTGTCAGGCATAAAAAGATACTAAAAATGAGAACATATCAGGTGTCGTGTGCTTGCTTTAGGTAAGTTAGAAGAAATGAAACCGAAGGAGATACAGAAGTCATAAGAAAAGGTCAAAAGACTATTAACTGGTAGCATGAGGCATTGTAAAGGCATTGCTATAGTAGCCTAGGAAAAGCTTAGCAGAATTTTTTAAAAAAGTAAAATGGACCTAGCATCATGTCTTGAAGGATGGCAGAACAGGTAGGTTGTAAAAAATATAAAGGAGAATTGCAGAATGAAAGGAAGAAAGACAAGCAGTAAGAAGTGAACCAGCAGCCCCTAAAACTATGAGAACAGTATTTGCACTTCTTGACTAGGTGGTATAACTCTTACTGATCTGGATTCACACTGGTTTGGACATTGCAAGAAGCAAAATGCAGAACGCATCCCAAGATTACAGCAAAGCTATAGTGGCTGGGTTGAATGGTTGTCACACAGAATGATAATGATGGGAAACTGAAAACCTGTGGGAAAACAAAACAAACACACATAAAGAGCTTACTTTTACTGAATATCATTATACTCCAGTATTGCAAGTGAGGCAGAAAACATCTCTGCATTAACTTTTCCCACATGATAACCTATTAAGTCACTCTTACTAAGTTCAGAAATGTATAATGTACCTTAATAGTTCAATGTAGCAATTTTTAAATCAGATATCTGCCTCTTTCTTTTTAAAATGGGAAAACTGATCTGGTGGTTAGAATTCTATATAGACAGTAGAATGGAACAGTTAGGGAATGGTACCATCTATCACTTTTAAATGTCAGTAGATGATAGTGTATGTGATGTTAACAGATCCTTTACTGTCTGAATAATATAGAGACAGAGTTAATAATAACAAATCTTGTATTTCCTGATCCAAATGAAATAAATTTATTTTTTCTTTGGAGTATTTCACAGGTTAGGTATTACTGGGGTGGTCAACAATGGTGATGGTTGAGGAGAATACATAGCCCAACCAATGGTGCTACTTTTATCCAGAAAAACCACATGAATTGGTTCTAGAGAGGAGCAACTCCTGCAGTGCTTCTAGTTCTCCTCTGAGAGCTCTACTGTTTCCTAGCTCTGGCCCTATCTTTGCCCTGGCCTCTTGAGATTGTGTGCTTGTCCTTTCCTCTAACTGAGCTTCTACTCCCTTATAGCTTTGCCATTGGGCCTTCCTCATCCTCCTAATTTTTCCCAGTGACCCACTATTCTGGCTTTTTCTCTTCTCTCAGACCACTTTCCTCCTTTACTGTCTCTTCCACCCCGTTTCTTCTGTTCATTCCATTTATTGATCATCCTGGGTCCTGCTTCTTGGCCTGCTGACTTCTTAGTTTCTTTGTGTTGCTAAGCAATTCCTATGTAATCCTAATCGTCGGAGCAGGGAGAGTAGGGATTGCTAGTGTTTTTCTGTCCTAGTAGTACATGTATTATTATTATTATTATTATTATTATTATTATTATTATTATTATTATTATTATTATTATTATTATTATTATTATTATTATTATTATTATTATTATTATTATTATTATTATTATTATTATTATTATTATATTAGACTTATATGCCGCTCCACTCGCCTCGCCGAGGCAACTCACAGCAGCTGTATAGGTCTCATTGGAACTAAGGTCCCCTATTCTAGCAAATGAAGATTAAACTCAGTTATTAAACACTTTTTAAGAGTGTGCAGATATCCACATAAAAATATTCTACTATAGGTAAAGGTAAAGGTCACCCTTGCTCAAAAGCCTGTTGTATTTGACTCTAGGGTTCAGTGCTCATCTTATAGCTGAATAGCCAGAGCTGTCTGCATTTGCAGACATTTCTGTGGACATGTGGCAGGCATGCCAGTGCATGGAACACTGTTTGCCTTCCCACCGAAGTGGTCCCTGTTTATCTACTTGCAATTTCTTGCTATTGAACTGCTAGGTTGGCAGGAGCTGGAACAGAGACAGGAGCTCACTCTGTTGTGCAGTACTCAGGTATAGAACTGCTGACCTGCTGCCTTCCAGTCAGTGTCTTAACCACTTGAGCCACTGCAGTCCCTATATCTACTATATTACTCATTAATTTGACCCAATGAGAGTGAGGCAAGATGGGGTTTTTCACAGTATGTTTGCTATCATAGATGTGTTAGGCAGTAGAAGAGAACTCTTCCCCCTTTATTTCCCCCCTCTAAACAACTGAGTTGTGGAAAAGAAACAACTTTTCCTAAGCTTACTCTTTCTAAATAGTACAATTTAAAAAGATGAAGTGGTTATAAATGTATGTAAAGCAGCTGAGAGAATAACAGATAAGCCTTGACAGAGGATTAAGACAAAATAGTATGCAGGGTTGTATTTAAAATGAAAGGAATTATTGTGAAGCTCTAAACCTAGCTTATGGGTATCAGTAGGTAGAGACTTAAAGTAAAGTTTGTATATTACCGGTATTTTAATTGAGTGTTCAATGTCAGAAAAAACATCTCAGTGTATAATGGGAGAGAGAAACAGGTATTCAAAGTTAGGTAGGTAGATGGGGTGGTGGATAAGAAGGGCAAACAAGACACCCTTTTTGCAAAAATTATAATAACATGAGATCTTGTGGCTGTCAGAAAGATGAATTGCTTTTGCTTTTTACTCCATATAGTCCTTGTTATTGTCACCAGCATATTTTTATACAATAAGCAGGTGTGCAAGAAACAGAGATCCCCAGAAGAAGTGGAAGATGAAGATAAAACTCTAATACATAGTAAATGAAATAGGCTTATCACCCTTCCTTGATGAAGGGATTGGGTTTATTTTGTCAAAAAAAAGTCTCCTGATTTTGATACTACTTTTAAGAGTTAAGGGTTTGAACTTGCCTATGTAATTTTGTATCTCTTGTTCTGGGTTATATACTACTTTGGCAGAACTTTAGAAATTTGACACTAGTATGTGAAAATTTGAAATGCTTCCCACAGTATATCAACTCTTAATATACAATATTTTCCTCAGTGGACCAGCAATGCACATTAGTTGAGCAGGCTATGAGCCTTAGAGATGTATCTAGGACAATAAATCTCTGCTTAGCTCTTTCTTGCAGGTGAGCAAACATTTTCTTTCTATTAGGTGAGATCAGGAGCACTGTGTCCACTTTCCTTCTTTTGGGAGGGGAGGACATTTGCAGAAGAGTAGGGTGCTGTTGTTTTTTTTGGCATAAATTTGCATTTATGCAAAACACACATTCATATTTTGCAGAAAAAGTTTTTTTAACAAAAGAGGAAGAGATTTTTTTTAAAAAAAAACAAAACCAGATCTTCTGTGCAGTACCCAGATGTTTTCAACAATGCTGCTGTTAAATAAATTGATCTGTTTTGTTCAGATCAATACCATTCTCATACCATCTTTTTCCAGTGTGTCAGGAAACTCCTTTTCTTGTATCATGAGCAAGAAAATTTGTTTGTATTCATTGGATCCTAAGATCAGGGATGGCCAATTTACAGCCCACAGGCCAGATCCGGCTCATGGCACCATTTCATGTTGCTCACCACTGCCACTACCAGAAGTGGACACATTTACAACAGCCTTAAATTGTGCCTGAACATGCATAAATGTGCCTGCCATAAATGCTGCCATAAATGCACCTGCAGCTGTCGTAAATGTGTTTATGACAGCTACGGACATGTTTTACAGCAGTGTTTATAGTGGGAGGAACTACATGACAGGCCCGCTCAGCTGTCCGGGGCCGTGGTCTGTCCCATGACACAAAAAGGTTGGGAACCCCTGCCTTAGATGAACAATAACTAGAGTTAACTTTTTTTTTCATTCTCACCAACACAGCTTGAAAGACCTGGAAGATTTCTAAACAGGTGTGGAAGACACCTTGGCAGAAAAAATAGAAGTATCAGTCAATCACACAGCAAATGGGTCAAAACATAATACAGCTCTTGTTGAATCTGAGTGTTAAAAAGAAAGCGCAGGGCACAGACAGTTTACAGACAGCGCATCCAAAGAGAAAGCTGTCACAATCTTCCTGGGGGGTGCTAGTTTCCTTGCCTTTTCTGCTGTAATGGATGAAAAACCACCACCAGTTGGAAACATTGGGGCAGGAAAGAAGGCCTCAAAGAGGCTTCAGTCTTTCTCCAGGTGAATGAAATGTAGGTGTCTGCAAGTGTGTGTTTGTGGGCTTGAACTTCCAAAATTCTGTCTGGGAAGTTTTGGGAGAATTCTGTAATTCAGAGTCTAAAAGAACAGATGAGAAAATGAATGTCGTTTCCCTCAGTGTAATCAGTTTCTGTCCCACAGCAGTTAGTCTTTAAATTGCCACAACATTTTTGGTGTGTGTTGTAGCTTACTCCCTGATATTCTCCATGGAATTGAACAATTATACTGGACACCTCTTCAGAAATGCTACAATTGGACTACATCAAGCATTCATTCACACTCTTTTTATGTAAAATGTTGCTATACACTGACATGATCATAAAAAAAAAGTTATCCCATCTGCAATAAGATTTCAGACAGGAAGACTAGCAGGCTCTGAAAACATATCCACTGGAGATGTGCCTTGGCTTCCCTACCTATGCCTGAATAACAGCATATGTCTGGCCAACCTGATGTTTCTGTGACTCTGTGACAGTATTTGTGTGTTTTCCCCACTTCTGTGAAAAAGCTTATTCCCAAGAATGGGAAAACTGAAACACAAACAGCAGGCCAGGTCAGAGATTGAATGGTGCAGGCAGAACAGGAGGCCATCTGGCCAGGGCACTGGTGGTTTAAAAGCTGACTGTTATGTTGTACCTTTCCTTTTTTCCAGCCCCCAAAGGAAGGTGGGAAGGGAGTGAGCAAAGGACTTTAAAAGGACAGTGGGCATGCTTCTCTTTGATTTCTTCTTCAATGGGCAATGCAGGGAGACTGCTGTTTTCTATACCTTCTGTTCTTTCTCTTCCCCCCTCTTTCCTCTTCCCTTGATCCAAAACTATTGGCTATTTACATTGGTGTTCATCTTGCTTTTCAGGGCATTTCTGAGATGCGTTGGTCCTCTTTTCGCTCCTACGTCCACACATTTTGCGTGTGGAACCTCTGCAACTCATTCCTATGACCTGCCTTTTGAGTCCATGTCAAGAGGTACTACTATTTTGCACCACTCTCTTTTGTCCTGTTCCCAGTGTGGGTTGCTGGGAACAGGACAAAAGAGAGGGAAGGAGCTGTCAGAGCTGCTTATAGTGTAAACATCCAGTATAATGCAGTGCCTGGTGCTGTGCTGCACAATAGTGACAAATTAAACCCTTCCCTTGATTCTCTGAGAAAAGTCAGGGAAAGTATACTGTTTTTATTTAAATTCAATAGATGATTGCTGCAGTGCAACACTGATATTGTAGCAATTTTAAGAAGAAAAAATGATTATTTTGACCATCCCCAGACGATCTAGGGAAGTATTCAAATTGCCACTATCATGCAACAGCTCACCAGCTGCTGCAAGAAACTGACCACACAGTTCACTGGATGAGAAAAATTCCATTTGGACATGAGGTTTGCACCAAATAGAATTTTATTCATCCCTCACCAAATTCAAGTAACATCTTTGTCCCATGCCATACTTACCCAATACCAGCCAGTACAGGCAGGCTGTGCTGCAGCCTGATTATAGACTTTAGTGACTTAATCAGAACTGTTATTCCAATATTTCAGGTGCTCTGACCTTGTGAGCCTTGGTTCTATTAGCAGAAGAAAGGCAAGGAAGATTCTCTTCTAAGATAAACCCCCCCCCCCATTCTTTTCATCACTATTGATGCCAATTTTCTTCCTCATTTTTAATGTCCCTTTCTCCACTTCTAGTCATAATTCATGTATGCCCTATGTAACACAAGGGATCCTTGGGGTTTGTTGATCTGCTGTGTTAATGAATATGGGCTGTCTACTCTGCCTTGTGGTTGCCTGGGAAACACATCAATACCTTTGATTTGTTTTGTATTTACACATTTTTTCTGAAGATAATGCACATCCACAATAGCTAGGTAAATGTCTAAGGCAGGGGTTCTCAACTTTTTCAAGCCACGGGATGGACCATGCCCCCTAGGCTGAGCTGGTGGTTCCCCTGCCATAAACGCTGTGGTAAAACACATCTGCAGCTGTTATAAATGCATTTATGACAGCCACGGGCACATTTACAGCTCTCATAAATGTGTCCAGTTCTGGTGGTGGTGGTGATGCAGGCCACATGAAATGGTGCTGTGGGCTGGGGCCGGCCCACAGGCCATAGTTTGAGAACCCCTGGTCTAAAACATACACACAGGAAATCATTTGGTCTCAAGAGTGTAACCAAGAATCTTCTTTATGTAACAATCTTAAATAATTGTGGTCAGTAGAACAACATGAAAAGTTTAGTAGTAACATAAATAATATTCAAGAAATCTTAGAAAAATTTGTTCCAATTATTAACAAACAATAATTATTTATGAAAAAGCCTTGTATAAAGAATTGATGGGCAGTTATTTGTGGTTTAATAGCAGTCATTTATCCAGCAAATAAATGGTTGGGTTTTATGTAGCTGCTGCTTTACACAAAAGAAAATGTAGTCTGCTGAGCAGCTACTCATTTATCAAATGCTGTGGAAGAATAAAATTAAAGGGTTCGTGACCAGCATCAAAATTTTACTCCAACTTCTTAAAGTACCCTTGACTACCATCAAAAGTAAGATATTTTTGCTGCTAAATGAAGAGAGGAAACATTTTCCATGCCTCTAGCTCATTTGAAAACTAAAAGTTAAAACTTCCCCAGAGAAGAGGCAGTTTAGAAATAAAGGCTTTGGCTAATTAGGTTTAATGGGACATTGACTTGGGAAATGTGATTTATTAGGCCAATCCAGGCACACAATAGGCCTGCAGGGTTCAGTTCCTGGATCCTTTATTGGCAAATATCCAAGGGCATTTTATTTTCCTTCTATATTTTCAAACCGCCATTAAAAGAGGGAGATGTAAACTATACATTACACCCTCCTGCTACACATTTTAGATAAAAGGCAGCCTGAAATGGCATAGGAAAAGGCATACATGACGGGGAGACTCTTGTCTCTGTCTTCATCAGCCATTTCAGAAATGTGCCTGAGTTGCTCTTCCTGCCATGCGGTTCCAAATTTCTGTCTGTCAACAAGGGTTCATTACATGACTTTGCATGTAACATGTAGCTGGATATAGTTCCACTGTATAGTTCTACAACACCAACTTGCCATATTTTTTCCTACTTCTGCTCCTTTGTTTAGAAGTTTCTCTTTAGTTAAACTGACCAAATTATTAGAGCATTCATGCATTAATACTCAAGAGGAGTGCAGCACTCCTTTTTCACTGTCACTTTGGAGACTTTGGGGACTAGACATAGCTAACCAGGAAGTTGTTGGAATTAGTATAATCCAACATCATTCATTATGAGTTCTGAAGGTTTTGTATTCATGTAGAGCAGGGGTACCCAAACTATGGCCCCTGGGCCAGATCTGGCCCCTGATGCCAATTCATCACACCTGTGCCACTCCCGGAATAAGAAGTAAAATCTGCATGTGGGGTGGAGGCACATAACATGCCTGCACATGCACAGAATGCTGCCATAAATGACCCATGGCTGTCATAAATGTTTTAGATAAAAGACAGCCTGAAATGGCTTAAGACAGTTGCAGGTCATTTACGGCAGCATTCTGTGCATGTGTGGGCATGTTATGCACCCACACATGCACATTTTACTTCTACTTCCAGTGAGATGAACCACATAACTTGCATGCTCAACCACATGACCTGCCCACGACCCAAAAAGTTTGGGCACCCCGATGTAGAAGTTATTGAAATTCCTTGTAGAGGAGGCTGGAATATAGCACAATGAAGACTCACAATGTTCTGCTCTGATCTTGCCTGCACAACTGAACACCAACATCTCATGGTCCTGAATGCTAATAAAATGCATCCATCTTTTCCTCTTCCTATCTGACTTATCATCCTCTCACAGCTATCTCTTTTTTTCAAACTCTAGTTCAGGAGAGATAACAGAGTACCCTACAGATTAGTCAGCAAGTGTTCAGTGTTCTGTTATGATCATCTGTCAGTTCAGTTGTAAAGGTGGGCTCACAGCATAGCTCAACAATGCATTCTGAGTTCTCTTTTTATATTACATCAATTTTCCCACTCAGTAACTTCAACACGGAACATACAGTCACTTGAGGAGTCAGCTGTAAGACTCACTGTGATATACCACTTCAAGAGGTTCCAGAGTTTCTCATAAAACAGTCAGAATCCTATTGCTTATGAATGCCAGTATAAATGCAGCAGTACAAATCACAGTGGTGAATTTCTCTTAAGTTAGAGAGGTTACTCATGTATACTCCAGGCACCAGTTATGTACTGCGAGCATATGCAAACATTAGGATTCTGCCTGTTGTCTAATTTCTTTGCAGCTGTTGACAACTATACATAATTAATATTAATCTTCATCATTAACTGCCTCAGAGGTATCTTGTCAGCAGTATTGTAGTGGTAAATTTGGAGATTCTGGGATATATAATAAGAATTCTCATATGCAGGCTGCTAATAAGAAAAGTGCAAAAATGTAGACATCAGGATCAGCCCATATTAATAGGTGGCTCAGTGGTAAAGAAGCTCACCTTATTAGCTGGGATGCTGGCAAGTCAGCAGTTTGAGACCTGGGTACTGCATGACAGATTGAGCGCCCATCTCTGACCCAGCTCTTGGGTACATGAAAGGAGCCTCATTTGGGCATTCCCTGAGCAGAGTTTCTTCCAGAAAAATCCTTCCATCCCAGAATAATTTCTGACACGAAAGTAGTATTATAACAGGTGAAGAACATGTTTTTGTAAAGCTAATGGTTTTTAATTGACCCTTCAGTGCCAAACTACCCTGAAATGTTTTGCATGATAACAAGGAAAGCTTGAAATAATGTGTTGTTGTTGGAAAAAAACCAATTTCTATCCCAGCTATAATGAGAATTGCAGCTGAATTCAGAAGGAACAGAGAAGACTAAAGAGGGTGACAAATGGTGACACAGTCTCTGTTATTCCAGATTTCAGAAGATTTAATCCTCTGAGCCATGGTTGTATTACATAACTGTCTGCCAGGCTCCCCCCACATATACCTTTCTTCAGTGATGGGATGTCAAAAATTCTACTACCACGCCATGACGTCATGGGCGTGGCCAATGTCATGACGTCATGACGTCATGGGCGGAGCCAACGTCATGACATCATGACGTTGTGGGCAAGGCCAAAAATAAAAAAAATAATAAAAAAATAAACATGCACACAGACCCGTAAATAGCTTAAAGAAATAAAATAAATAAATAAATAAAATAAAAATTAAATAAAAGTACACCCACCCACCCAAAACACCATAAACCACCCACCCACCCCAAACACAAAACCCTCACTTACCCTTCTTGGGGCCGACGACCCCCATGGCCCGGGGCCACACGGCAAGGCACGCCCCATCGCCGCCGGAACCGAGGAGGAGGCGGGGCACTCCATGTTGGCTCCAATTTTTAAAAAACTGCACCCGGAGCCACTGCCTGCTGCTACTGTCGCCGCTGCTGCCGCCTCCCGCCATCGCCATTGCCGGAGGGGGGGGTGGAAGGAGGAGAGGGAGGGGACTGGAGTGCCGGGAGCATTTCTGTAATTGATCCGGGTAGATGCATTTGCTTTTTCCCTCCTTCCTTTTCGTTCCGGAGCTTTCTCTTCCCCGCCTTGCCCGATGATCGGCTCCCATCCCGTTCGGGGGCGAACAGGTCCTGCCGCCGCCGCGGGACTTGCACGGAAGAGGTGGAGATGAGGTTTTCTCTTTCTCTCCCCCCCCCGGGGGGTTCCCTTTCCTCTCCTTGCCTCCCGTTGTTTCCCCTTTTACATCCATAAACCTCACGGGGGGTCTGGGGAGGGATCGGGGGGCAGCCTTTCCATCTGGCAGCGGAGATCTGTGGCTTGGTTTTAGAAGTGACGCTTCACATGTGACGCCAAAAAGCCCATCTTCTTCGTTGCCGCCGTCGCTGCTGGAACCGGAGGAGGAGGAGGCGCGCTCCGCTGGCCTGGGGCGACGGTGGCAACGGCGGCGATGGCGATGGCGGGAGGCGGCAGCAGCAGCGACAGTAGCAGCAGGCAGTGGCTCCGGGTCCGGTTTTTTAAAAATTGGAGCCAACATGGAGCGCCCCGCCTCCTCCTCGGTTCCGGCGGCGATGGGGACGGCAACGGCAGCAGCGATGGCAGGAGGTGGCAGTGGCGATAGAAGCACCAGGCAGCAGCAAGCGGCGGCAAGCGGCTCCACAGGAGGCTCCAGTCAGGGGCGGCCGGATCCAATTTTTTTTAAATCGAAGAAAAAAATGGCTACAATTTAGTGCGCATGTGTCAGATTGAGTTTCTGCGCATGCGCACTAAATTGGAGCCATTTTTGCTCCATTTTTTTAAAAATTTTCCTCCCGGTGAGGCGTCCGATCCGGACGCCTCAAAAACGGTATTACCCCATGGAGAGCCCTCCGGAAATCCTTAAAACGGTTCTGTGGATCCGGTCAGAACCGGTGTCATCCCATCACTGCCTTTCTTATTTGATTCTGCCTGCCTCCTATCCCCTGGTTTCACTTTCCTGTGTTGACCACCCAGAATGTTTTCTCCAAGATGTAATCCTCCCCCCCCCCCAAAAAAGGGTAACCCTACAGCTATAACACTGGAACAAATTGTCTACTAATATGTTAACCAAGCACTCAGCTCTCATTTTTACCAAGTATATCTGAGAAGTCTGCCATCATGCGAGAACAGGCCTAAAGGACAGTGAAGAACACATGAGAATATTTGACAAAGTGAGTGAGAGAGAAAAAGACAGAGAATTTCAAGGAAACAACAGATGGTGAAGGAGCTTTGATGGGAAGAGTATGAAATTATTCAGAACTGGAGCTGATACGAAATACAGGTTCCCAGAAAATAACATTTTTTAAACAAAAAAAAATTATAAAATAAAAAGATCACTGTATTACTCAGTTTACTGACTGCATAACTGCAAACATGGAAGTGGTTGTAGTGATGTAAAGAAGTCTGGTCACTTACCTGCTCACACAGCATATAACTAGGCTTTTCTACCTAACAGGAGCCATTTCATTTGCATTTACACATGTGGTAAATTAAACAGTATACTGGCAAATTAATATGACTTGGACACATAATTTATAGGCTGACACCTTCACATATTCACATATTAGCCAGAACAGGACCCACAGAAGAACATGAGTATATGGAATTTAAAGAAAAATCAAGTTTGCATTTTTAGAACATTAAAAATTATTATCTTGGTATCTCTTAATGGGCAAATTAAAGCTTGATGGGACATCAACACTTTGGAGATCTGAGAAGCAATACAATAGCTATCTTCAAATATATGAAAGGCTATCACATGAAAGAGGGAGCAAAATAATTTCCTTCTTTTCCAGAAGGTAGAACCTGTGTCAGGATTTCAGCTGCTGCTCCAAGTTCTATAGGGCTGGACCCTTATTCTCTTGCAGCTGCTAAGTCCCAATTGAGAGCCCTGGAAAAGGTTCTGAAACTTCATAGGCTCCACCTGGAGACCCTGGGTGACTTAGCTATATATGAACTATCCCTTCCTTCTAGGAGCTGCCTCAACAATTGAGGTCAGCAGACCTTTCTCTTTAAGCTACCTCAGCTTGGATTGCCGCCTGTCTATGCAAATGGTTTTTATTAGTTTTTATGCTGGCCAAAATCTATACTTTCTAGTAACGTTGTCTTGAATTTAGCTCAGAAGAAATCTCTAGAAGACACAAAGCTGTATGGGGTAAATTCAGGGAAGTGCCAACCATCTTGAAATCAAAGCTAAACCAGAAACAGAAGCAAATTTGTTTAATTCTACAGTCTTGAAAGCAATGACATATGGCAGCAAAAGTGGGCTTTAACAGCTGCAGAAAAAAATGATTGCAAGTAACACAATTAGCAAAGCTCAGAATCTCACTTTGCAATAAAGAAAAAAAGAGGGAATATCAGGCAAAGATTACTGTTTA
The DNA here is from genome assembly GCA_030440675.1 of Furcifer pardalis. NCBI lineage: Eukaryota > Metazoa > Chordata > Lepidosauria > Squamata > Chamaeleonidae > Furcifer > Furcifer pardalis. Next base: position 130,639,070 of record CP126894.1, read on the forward strand.
AAGATGTAGTAGCAGAATACCTGATGAACAAATTAAGGTGAGCTGGCCATGTTGCACACATAAATGACAATAGATGGAGCACCAGAATAATGAATTGGTATCTGAGAGATCATGAAAGACCCAGAGGGAGACCACTTTGCAGATGGGAAGATATTCTCAAGAAAAATGTTGGACCAAGAGAAGAACTGCTAGGGACAGATGGATATGGACAGAAGTTGTGCAGAATTGTTAGGGAATGTAAGTCTTTGCTGCTCTCCCTAACTAGTTGCAAGGCATATTATGCCTGTTATACCTTTAAAACTATACTGCTGGGACACAGAGGTGCTGAGTGTTTTCCCTGTTGTGCTTCAAGAAACCAGTGTATATAGGAAAGAGCAAGCCTGCATATCTTCAGCTACAATGCTCACCTTGCTATGCTGGCAGGCTGGTACACTAGATGAAGATTCTTCTATCTTCTGAAAACTGCCGTATGGACTGAACCTTTGCCATCGTTCCTGCTGATGGCTTTTTGCTGAATATTCTATCCATGCTTACTGAACTAAGGGGGACTAACTGTGGCAAGCCTCCACTGGGAGAACAAATGCTGTAGAACTTCTTTTGCCTTGTTTTTTGGCTACACCTTGCCTTTACTCTGTTGAACTGAACTGTTGCTATTAAAGGACTTGTAAATAGCACAATAGTACTATCTCAGTGAAGTTAACTGAGCAGCTTGAGAGACTATATCTATTTTGTGTTCCAGTTGTTTCACCGGTAAATACTTGCCACATGTCTACCTTTTGAGTAAACTTGCTTTGAGTTTTGTGCACCTAATTTTGGACTTTCTGCATTTCTTACAAGAGAACCCTTGGCCAGGTGCAAACCCCTGGCTACTGCACCACTCTGCTGTCCAATAAGCCTACAGAGACGTCTACTCATACGAGGACTTCTCACTGAATAATGAATCCAAAAGATCCAAAGTAACCTAGCTCCTACCTTGGTGATCGTTGCCACCGTAGAACAAGTGAGATAATTAAGAGCTCTTAACCAGTTGAACAGACTACTCTAGAAGATGGTTCAAACTCCTTTGTTTAAACAGATTGGATAACCATGTCAATGATGTTTTAGTGGGAATTTCCTGAATGTTATTTTTAGCTACCTACAGGCTAGGCTGAAGCACTGTTTATTAACTAACCCTGGGACAGGGGAGGCTGCAATTTGTAAAGTTGGAGCTGGGATTGAGGTATTGAATATCCCAGGACTTGTCTTGTGTTTAGAAAAATCCAGGCAAAGTTAAAAGCGTCCCGGCTGTTACGATCCCAGACTCAGCATTTTCATAGGAAAAAAGGTCTGGCAATCATTACATCAGGCTTCTACTTTTTGGGGCATGGCTGAACTGATTCTCTGGTGTATGAATGCATCACTTTAAGGGATATTACTTCCATTTATGCAACCCTTTTTGGTGCAGTTGGGCACAAGTCATTGAAGCCATTTGCTTGTATCCTAAACTGATTCAACAAGAAGAAGAATGTGCTGTTAAATCAATTCTGACTCGCCCCTTCTCTTTCCAAGGTCTTCTAGATATACAATATTCAAAAGTGATTTGTTCCCTTTTTCTGAGAACACCCTGGGATTGTATGTCTTGCCCATGGATACACATTTTGACTCTTCGCCTAGGAGGCACAGTGGGGCATCTAGCTCCCATACTCTGACTCCACCACCAAGTATCTAAACCATTTAGTTATCTAGCAGACTATAGTTTTTTTTCCTTACGTAATATCTGTTTAAAGCATTTTACCCTCTTCTTCAGCAGCTTGCAAATATTAACAAAAAGGCAATTCCTTCCTTAAGGCTTACAGTTTTACCACAAAAGAAATGACACAAAGTGAACAAAGAGCTGGGAAAGTGGAGAGAAAAGGCTACATCTTATAGTTAAGATCTCATAACCATGAGCTGAGTTGGAGACATTTTAAGCCTGTTGATGAAAATGCTGCAACAAGATGACGGTTTAGGGAGATATCAAAGGAAGTTGGTCTTTTTGGGTAGAAGTAGTTATAAAGTATTTTCCCTTTATTCATTACTAACTCTCCAAAATATTTTTACTTCAGTACTGTTTTACATCATTATTTTACATGACTGAGATAAATAGGATTCATTCACCAAAGTCTAATTAGCAAAGTCTAATTATACTTGCAGAAAACTAACCATAGTTATATATTCTTTGAAAGTTCTGCTTGACAAGGCAGTGTTTAACAGAAAGCTGTATCACTAGCTGCATTTGAAGATGTAATGCCATTTGGCATTATTCACTCTGACAAATGCATCATTAGGTCTTGGCCTAGTTATACAGTCTTTGAGAATTAATTCAGAGAGCTAAAAATGGACAGCATTATTTGCAAACCGTATAATACAGGTCAAAGTATGCTTCAAAAATGAAGTTGCTGCTTAGAAAGACCAATACAATTCTATATACAGTGGAACCCCTGTCACAGAAAGTCCCATTTGAAATGTGCTTTTCTCTGATCTCTGTTTCACCATGCGCTTATCCCCTCAAAATGGAGAATGGGTACAGGTGGGAGTTCGATACATACATTCCAATCTGATTCTGAAGTATGTAAATAAATCACTATTGGCTAAATGTTCCCATGTGGGGAAAATGATACCAGGATAATAAAATCACTGTCCAGGAAACAATCACTCTCTTTCACTGTGGACCAGCAGTGGGAGGGCCTCACAGGATGGACTTGTGAGTCAGATAAAGGCCAAGGGGCCTAAGCAACCAGTTAAGTTTTCTTTATTTTGTATTAGTTTGAATGACTATTATTGCAACCTTGATTCCTTATGCTATACTCATACCTTTAATTTCTTAATAAAATTAATTAACCAGAGACCCTTTGTGTCTTTGAATTGGGACTGGGGTTGACTGAACCACGCAGTTGTGGCCACATCTAGCTACCTAATTCAGATACCCTGTACTCTCACTAGCCTGGCCAAGCAGAGCCAAGGGGAACTCATAAGAGGAGCTGCCCCAACAGGATGGGCAGACGCTGACGGTAAGAAGGTAAAATGGTGAGGGGTAACAGTAAGGCATGTTAAGGTTTCCAGAAGGTGGGTGCATTACATGACATATAAATGATTAAATTTACAAAAAAATGACATACAAATAGAAATCCTGGCTAAAAAAATCGACATACAGATTTTTAATAGGAAAAATTTTACATACAAAAAATATGGTGACATCTAGTGGCCGCTTCTTGTAATGCAATGTTTTTCGATGTACAATTTTTTCAACATACAAATAACTTCATGGAAAGGGGGGGAAATGTATGTAGAGGTTTTACTGTATGTATGTCTATTTAAGTTAACAGCATTTCATCCAAATTAGGTAATGTAAAGCAAATATATCTAGAATTGTTGTGTGTATATGTGTGTGTGTAGTACATCTTTATTGGATACACTGAAGAAAAGTGTTATCACAATTTCATATATTTTTTGGAAATCAGAATTACACTTGGCTAAGTCTGATAAAACTCTCAAAGAACAGACCTATTGAATGAACCGGGCTTGTTATACCTTTGTTAAGCCCTACCAGTTTCAGGTGCGTCTAATCTAGTTGGGATGAATGATTGGATTTAGTCCCCTGTATTGAGTGTTAAATTCTAAATACCAGCACTTTTAGAATAACAGCTGTGAACCTTATTAAGCATATGTATAGTAGAGTGGCTTCCCATCTGATTTTTTTTAAAGGCAGGAGATGCTATTATTTGGCCACTGTTCCAAACATTTCTGTCTACATCCCACCTCCCAATTTTCTCTCTCTTATAAATCTGCTATTTGGCTAATAGTAGTGATAGATGCACACATGTCAATAATAGTTGATCATAAGGTGATTTAACATTTTAATCTGAACCCATTAGCCTTAGAGGGATTATTTAGGGAAGATCTTTTCTTAGGATTTAATTTAGACTCCAACTATTTCAGCAGCTTGCTTACACTTTTCTTCTGCCTAGTCAGTGTGAATGAAATTACCTTTCCTCATCACAAAAGCCTTAGAGGCCTCCAAAGGAGTTCTGTAAGAATTCCACAAGCTTTGATTGAATTCCCAGTTTAATGGCCATTCCTCTTTCACATACTCTGAGCACAGAAAACTTCTATCTTGTTACAAAAGTGAACTCAATCTCCTTTTGTTTTGACCTGGAGGGGTAATATGGAGGGACATGTTCAGAGATTGGTGTATTCCCAGTTGAACTGAATCTAAAAGACTAACAAGGAAAAAGAATCAATCTTTAACGAGAAAATGTGCACACTTTGTCTTCAAACTGCTGTCAGCTGTAAATTGTCTTGCATTTCATTTGCTAAAGAGCTTTTTCACTTTTTTTCATCCAGAGGGTGAATATGTCCTTCCCAATTTAACAAAATTATTAAAAATTAACCCTTTAGTTTGACTAAAAATTGCTGAAATGTAAAAGAAATATCCAGTTATGTCTTGAGCGAAATAATTTCTCCATACTGACAAAACATGCCATAACCATAGTTATACCAGTTCCTGCATTATCAGAGTTTTAGGGATTAGTTTTTGGCCTTTATAAATATTATTCCTGTGTTTAAAGTAAGGTGAAACATTTTAAATGCATCTGATAAAAAGAAAAGGCAAAGAAGAAGAATGAGCTCCTATTACAGACTGATAAAAATGCTAAATGGAATCTTAATGGAAAAAAGAATTCTCTCTTTATATATGTGCAATCTTATTATTTTTTAATGTCTTTGGTCTTTTTGATAAAGTTATGTTTCAGAAATGTCTCTACTCACAACTCTCCTGCTCAGATAGCATCCAAGAACCAAACACTTTTGATAGCTAGACAACAATGTTACCAAAAAAGTTTTTAAAAACCCACAATAAATGGATCATCACAACTACAAGGGGCTGTGGTCAGGCGTGTGCTGGTATATCGGGTAATCGGGCTTTGTCCTACCCCACCCTTTCCTTGGGCGCCAATAGCAATGTATGGGATTCAACCCAGAATAATTTCTGACACGAAATTATTATTATCACAACTGCAGCAGTATTAAGTGAGAAATGGTCTGAAATTAGATCCTTCAAGACTAGCGGACTTCTTCATAAGTACATGACAAAAATAATTAATTGTGCTTAATATCATTGTTAGTATTATAATTAACTGCCATTTCAGGTTTATACTATTTTATAATTCTTAACTCATTATCAGAATAGTGCTTTTATTTAAGGTGATGCTTACTTTTAGCTCCCTTTCCCAATACATGAGAAACACATAATAAACACACACACTTCACCTTAAATAAAAGCACTATTCTGATAATGAGTTAAGAATTATAAAATAGTTTAAACCTGAAATTTCACAATTGAGATATGATCATATGTGTTAAATTTGTGTGACCAGCTGTACCAGTTTCTCTTCTGCAGTTCTTTGCACTCACAAGATATTTGCAAACATTTACTAGATAAAGTATTACAGGCACTGACAGAGTTTTATCTAGTGCTGATCATAATTCATGGATAGAGAAATAAATCCTTGCTTGTCTTGCCTTTGTGTGCAAGGTAAGGAATGGCTTCTTCTGCTTATTGGTGAGGATGGAAGGGAATTTTATCATGTTTTCTTGCAGAGTCCTTGCTTGATAAAGTTCTTTCAATCAGGAAAAAGATATGTTGAGCAGAATTGACCATTATTATGAAAAAGGCCCAGTTCTCTTTGAATTTTTGGTTCTAATTGCCAAATTCGTACAACTGAGTCAATTGTTCCAAACTTGGTTGGCAAAATGGGTCTGGAGGCTGGTATTGACAACAAGCTCCTCTTTCTGGCTCATCTGAGGCTTAACCCCCCCCCCAATAATTATTTTTTTAATGTTAAGGTTTTGTAGAGTATATATTTGTTTTTAGATAGTAAATGGCACAGCAAGGGGGGCATATTGCTATATTTTTAAGGGTTTTTAAATTGTTTTATTTTGGTTTTAGCTTGTGTACACTGCCCTGAGTCCTTTGGATAGAGCAGTATATAAATTTATTAAATTAAATTAATATTTTTTGTTTGTTAAAAAATCTGAAGCACTAAATAGGTTGTTTGCTTCTTTTTAAAAAAATTTTAGCCAGTTACAAGTTTGTTGTTTGAAAGTGCCTTTACTCTCAAAAAGAAAGAATGCTATGGATTTGCATTAATTAAAGATATTTTGAAGGGAGAAAGGTTGAACCTTTTGTCTTGTGTCAGATGTAGGCATGGGATTTCAAGGAACTTTAACATTTCTCATTATGTTGTCTTATTATCACTGTATGGGAGTGCAGTGATGATATTTTGCAGGCAGAGCAAAACAACATTCTACAAGCCAATTTATAAAATTGTTTTCAAGTTATGAGTTTTTAAAAATTAAAACTGTTTTAGCTCCATACAGATGCAGGTGACCTTATGTTTCACTAGATTGTAAACACATCAAATAAGCTGAAAAGATCGATTTTATATACTTTGAAGGAGAATGGTTAGTCCCATGTGCTTCTTGTTATATCAAAATATTCCCATCTGCAGTCCTTGTAATTATGATCTTTTAAAAAAGGTAAAACAATTGTTTTGTTGTGGAACTCACTTTTTCATTGCTGCACTGATTGGCCTTGTCAAGTCATTACATTTTGGGTTGTTTGTTTGTTTTTTGTAATTATTGCATTGTCTTGTATGGCATTGCATTTTGTTGTATTGCCTCACATCGTATTGTATCTCAGTTGATACTGTCCATGGACAGAGCAAGGAATGTCAAATGGAGTTCCATAGGCAATCTTTGCTCACTCTCAGTATTGCACTCACTTCCTTTTAGATAGAAACACCAAGCAAGGATAAATCCCAGATACTGACTCTTTTTTTAAACAGTTATAACACTCACCACTCAAACACTAAGTAATTGTCATGGCTGTATTTCAACAAGTGTTAATAGTAGTGAGCACAAGAGGGTATCTTGTAGTCATTTATACAAATGTATAAACCATCCTGTAAACTTTTGTCCATTTAGGCTATGTTCTTTTCTGATCAATAGTGGCTTTCCTCAGTGTGACAAGCAGATATCTTCAACATCAGCTCCTACCTAATGACCAGTTGAACCAAGGGCCTTACTTATGATACAGGTGCAATTTACAGAACTAAGATATTCTTCTCAATTTTCTGTATGACCTTTCTCCCCATGGCTTGAAATGAATGTATGTGTTGGTTTCTTTCAGGGAAGGAGCAGAAAGAAACTTTCTTTTCTGAAATGCTGTGACTCTTTCTTAGGAGTTGGCATATCTATCTGTATTAATTTTCTTATATATCTGTAGGCAATCGTTGCTCACTCAGTATTGTGCTCACTTCCATTGAGCTAGAAACACCAAGTAAGGATAAATCCCAGATGCAGACTTCTTTTTTTAAAACAATTATAACACACTCACCACTCAAACACTAAGCAGTTGCCATGTTTCTTTAGCAGCATAGATTACTCAAGGTTACTTTGGATACAGAAATATAAGAAAATTAAGAAGTACAGAAACACTCATATCTTTGGAAGACCCCTGGTGGAGCAGTGGTTAAACTCCTGTACTACAGCCAAAATGTTGTAAGTTCAATGTTGATGGGTTTCATGGTTTACTCAGCCTTCCATCCTTATGAGATTGGTAAAATGAGTACCTAGCATGTTGGGGCAAAACTAAATTACTTGTGTAGAACACAGGGAGTGCACTAAGCACTATGGGGTGGTATATAAGTGTAGTGGCTATTGCTATCTTTGTTGGCTGTTACAGTCAATGTTATTATTATTATTTTTTATTATTATTAAATTAGACTTATATGCCCCTCTACTCACCTCACTGAGGCGACTCAGAGGGGCTCACATAACATTAACAACATAAACAGTATCACAATCTCAAATATAAATACAGCATAATATAAAAATATAACAACAGATGCAGCACAGATAATACAATAAATAAATTTTACATAAAAAGAAAAAAACAAAAAAACAATACAATAAAATACAGTGTAAAAAATACAGTACAGTCAAGAGAGACAGCAAGGTCTTTATGGCTAGGCTAGCTGGGCCACACAGCCGGCCCCCCCTCCCCCCCTCCAACAGGCAGGGAGAGAGGGAGATAGTAGAGTCAATTCACATGATCCACGTGTGACCAATTATCAAAGCTGCAGCCCGTCTCTGGCAATTCCTGTTATTAGGTGTATATATGTATACAGTATAATCATATCTGTGTAATAATATCTTGGCTTTTCTTTCTTTGAAAATACACTGTGTGACTGATTCCTACACAAATATTGCTACCACTACTTTCAAGAGAAATGTCAACTTTTAATTGTGTTTGGATGAGAAGTGTTTAACTGATAAAAAAGGAGTCAGATTCTAGGATTTTTTCACTTGGTGTTTCTATGTGATTAGCACTATTCTTTATGTAAATATAGGCCAACTTGTCTGCTCCCATCGGTACTTTCAATAGTCAGGCTGTCCTTTGCTATGGAAAGCTTTGCATCTCTTTTCTTGCTGGCAATATGGCTTGATACTGTGCAGCAATATTATGTCATTAAAAAAGCAGAATATCTCACATCCATAAACTATAGGTTTCTATGAATTTTTATCAAGTTGAAGTTTGAATAACTGAAAGCAAGGGATTTAGTGAGTGTTCTTTCCACCTTATACATGGATGTATTTTAATATAAGTTTTATTTTATTTATTTATTTATTTATTTATTTACGGGTTTGTGTTGTGGGTGGGTTGAGGGGTGTGTGTGTGCTTATTTTTATTTTATTTTATTATTTATTCATTTTCTTTGGTCCCGCCCATGTTGTCATGACATCATGACATTAGCTCCGCCCACACTGTGATGACATCACGGTGGGGTAGTAAAACTTTTGACATCCCACCACTGTGTTTAGCTGAGGAAGCGTTGTCCTATATTTAGAAACTCATCACATACTCTTGCAAACCCAAGTTCTTTCATAGCTTTCTTTAAAATCAGTACTCAGTGAGGGGGGAAAAACTTTTTTTCTTTTTCTTCCTGGAACGCAAATGAACTACATGATCATTCCAGGTTATGAATTATGAATGAGTAGCAAGCTCATCTGTTATTCAGAAGCATGGGTCAAAGGCATTTGGTGTCCCCCCTTGTGTTCTTTAAACTGGATTTCCTTTGATGTCTATACCATATATCCATAGCAATCATTATATCCCACACTCTTGCATCATTAATGTAACTACAAACGAAACATGTGAATCTGTGAATGCCCAATGCTTCATTCTAGCTGTACAGATGTGAAGGAAAGACTGAGCTTAATAAAAATACTTACTGATGGGATTGCTCCCTGATGTAACTGTGCTTGAAAGCACTGGGGGTAAATGATGGTCCTTCTGGGCACTTCAAAAATCTTCTGTCTTGTTATGTCTTGGTTGGCAAAATGGGGACATGCTGTGAAGGTAAAAACCAAGCCTCTGAAATATGTTTTATAATTCCTAATTATATATTATTTCTGCCTTGAATTTGAAATTGATTAAGCAACTATATAAGTACTCAAGCTATTATTTACTACAGCTGGGGACTGGTAAAGCTGTACACATTCATTAATACAAGGGACTTATACCTTATCCTTCAATTAGGTTTCTAGGGCAACTTATAAATAGATCAAATATAGTGGCCAGAATCGTATTGCTGATTTATACTTGTGTCTAAGAAACCATACACCCAGGAATGCAACCAGCACCTTGCCAATAAGCAGCAGTTCAGAATCTGAAACTTTTGCACCAGTGAAGCCTTAGGCACAAATCAGCTCCTGGCATCACAACAAGAAGGAAGGACTGTAAAAGTTGTCATCAAAAAATCAAGCAAACACAAATCATGAAAACAAACATACAGAACATTCAAAATAAGAAGAGCTAATTGCTTGTCATCGAAATGCTGTCATGGTAGATATCGGGTAAGTCTTTCAGACTGAAACATTCTGTAGTCAAGATGCCACCACAAATTTGCCCTTTCCTCTAAAGCAGGGGTTCTCAGCCTCAGGACCCAAATGTTATTGGACTACAGCTCCCAGAAATTTTGGCCAACACAGCCAATGGTGAAGGCTTCTGGGCAGTGGTGGGCAGAAAAAAAAATTTTGCTACCACACTGTGGGTGGAGCCTATGTCATGGGCAGAACCTACATTGTGGGTGATCTAGTCATGCCTGTCATATGGCCATGTATACATCTGCAAACACAGGCAGCACTGGCTCTTTGGCTGTAAGTGGAGATGAGTGCTGCACCCTAGAGTCGGATATGATTGACTTTTGAGCAAAGGAGACCACAGGACAAAACCTGACATCAAATTTGAATACCAATCAAGGATCTTCTATTATTAGGTAAAGGTTGCCCTTGCTCAAAAGCCAGTCATTATCAACTCTAGGGTTCAGTGCTCATCTCTGTTTATAGACAAAGATCCAGTGGACTTGATCCACAAAAGCTCACATTAAAATACAGCAGTTAGTTTTTAAGGTGCCACAATGTTTTTGTCTTTTTGTTTTGTTTACTCATTGATATGCTTGCACAGAATAAAACTTTTTAAATGATAGCTGTACTAGTCTGGGCATGGCAGGAAGTTGGGCATGGCTACTCAATTTCGCTCCCTACTTACCCAAAGGCCACTCAATTTTGCCACCCCCTGCCCGAAGGCCAATTTTGTTAACCCCCTCCTGCCGGCATGTGTGTGAACCTGTTGCTGCCCACCACTGCTTCTGGGAGGTTTATTCTAAGAACATCTTGGTCTAAAAAGTTGGGAACCAGTGCTTAAGGCCACCTTCTGAACTTCAGATGGTAAGAGTATAGGAAAACTGGTATCTAGTCCAGCTCTGATTAGCAGTGGTTCAGGGTTCCAGTCAGATTTTCTTTTGTTGGACTATATTTACACATATTGCCAATCTTGAATACTCATTGGCTAAGCCATGACTGTTGCCTGCTTTTGCTTATAAAAGGCAGTGCTAGACTGTACATTTATGCGAACCCCTTCCTGCAGTTTGCAGATTTTGAAACTGCAAATCTGACTAAGACAAATGGACCATAGAAAATTAGAGTCTACAGCAAAGGTGACCATGTCTTCTTTTGAATTGATTTTACCATAGGATTTTTTGGCTCACTTTTGTCAATTCTAAGATGTTGCTAAAATGGTGATTCAGACTTTAAAATGAAACCATAGCTATTAAGTCTGCTCTTGGCATCTCGAGACCAATGATATTTTAAATAATTATTACTCATCTTGCATGCACAATATTTGCTTTTCAATAAATTGTAGGATAACATCTTCCCATGTATTTTTATTGCCTTTTATTTTTATACTGCATATTTATAAACTGTTACAGCTACTGTATTTCTCAAAACCTCAGCTATTTTAAAATCACAAGAGGCAAATATTTGGCTGAAAGTTACCAGTCTTGATTTTATATTTCCTCTCACCATTTTAAAAACAATATTCCTTTAGTGTTTCAATTTCTCATCTCCCAGCCAGGAAATCAATATTTATGTAGACCATTAGCCTGGAAGTAGAATTGACCCAAATGGACAACTAAGAACATCTAACAACTATGTACAGACATAACATCATAAACACTAAGAATTTCAAAAGTGAAACATTTAGTATTTATTTGAAAGACCATCAAAAATAATGTCACCATCAAAAACTAACTTTCAAATTTTTAAGTGAAATGAAATCTTCATATTGGAGATTTCTATAAAATGTGCTTTTAGATATTTTTCATGGTACTTAAAGCAGAGAAAAGGGCTGGCATTTTGGTAGCTTTATTGAACACCCATGGCCTACACTGCTTGCCCACATTGCCTGTGTGCTTTTGTTTCCTCATACTGTTCCTCCCACTCTGTTTTTCATATATATATTTTCAACTAATTATTGTTTGTTGTTTCAGTTGCTGGTCTTTGATATTTAATTCATAGCTTTATGATCCAAATCTTTCAGGGTTTGATTTTATCGTATTCCATAAATTTAACTTGACAATATAACATTAGGTAAAGGTAATTTTGGTTCAAAAGTCAGTCCCATCTGATTCTAGGTGCACTGCTCATCTTCATTTACAGTCAAAGAGCCAGTGCTATCTGCATCTGCAGACGTTTCCATGGTCATGTGGCAGGTATGACTAGATGCCAGAGCACATAGAACACTGTTATCTTCCCACTGAAGTGATACCAATTTATCTACTTACAATTTCTTGCTAGTTTGGCAGGAACTAGGACAAAAATGGGAGTAACATGTTACACAGCACTCAGATTGCGAACTGCTGATCTGCCAACCTTCCAGTCATCAAGTTTAGCATCTTAACCACTAAGCTACCACAGTCCCATAATACATTACTTATAAACAAATGCTATTTTAGTGAGCCCCACAGAAATATCAGTGGTAGTGAAAATATTAAACAGTGGTACAATGATTCACTACCATGCTATCTATAATGATATTCCATTATATATCAGCAAATACTTTAAAGAATCTATTTTTCTTGAAATATAATGTTTATAATGGGCATATCTAGACTTGGCGCTGGATCACCTGGATAAGGGTTGGTACCCAATTTGGGGAAGAAGCAATGTGCCATTTAGCACTCTTCTTTCATCTAAATGTGAACTGACCCATTGAATAATCTGAATGTCTATGAACAGTCAGGGGGAACAAAAAATTTTCCTTGTGTTTTTTCCTTACATTTGGGAGATCACTGTTGAAATGACGCATCAATTCGTTTAAATTAAGAATATATTTTCCAAAGGAAAAAAAATGAAATGATGCATCAATCACATTAGTGATGATCTCACAATTTTTTTATACAAAAAATTACTCCCCCTGATTGTTCACAGACAATCAGGGGAAGTGATCACTTTCTGATATATTGAAACATACTAGTATTTTACTCAGGAGACAGCCTATTAACAGCTTCAGGAAGCTGCCCCAGTGGCTTAGTGGTTAAGGCACTGAGCTGAAGACTGGGTCAGACTTCGATACTCGAGAGCTGCACTTGGGGACATGAAAGGAACCTCATTCGGGCATCCCCTAAAAATCTTTTCAACGAAGAGTAATCTCTGACATGAAATTATTGTTATAACAGTTGCAGGTTCACTTTTAGCCTCCTCAGCATCTACATTTGCTGGGAATGGACTAGAAGTGTCTGCCTCAAAACATTAGGATTCCTAATGGTGCTTCAAAAATCAGTGTTTGGGGGATGGTTAGGTTGGAGTGCACCAGTATTCAAATGTGTGACTACTGTAACTTTGAACAACCCCTAAGAACTCCAAATAACAAGTAACATGCTTTGTCTCAAAATGTTCAATGTTACTGCTTTATTTAGTGAAATATATCCTAACAGTTAATTGCCACAATACTTTTTTCTACTTTTGCATACAAGATAAACTAATTAAGATCAAATTCTTGAGTGCATTATGAGTGGAATACACTGCTTACTATTGTATTACAACGTTATCATGAATCTTCTGATGTGTTGGTATGAAAAAAAAGGCCTAGATTATCCCTTACTGGTGTTCTCAGTCCTATCCCCAGCATTTATTATGAAACAAGTCTTGTAACCTCTGGAATCTGACCAAGCTACTGCTTTCACTGCACCTGCCCTAAAAATTAAAAGCTGAAAGTAGGAGATGGGAACAGTTCCTTTCAGTGTTCTGCAAGCCTTTTCAAGTGTGTATACTGGCTGCTCAAATAAAGCTAAATTCCAGTAACGGGGCTGCCATAAATGCTGAATATTTTGTTTCAACAGCACAGATAATTAATCAACACAGGAATATTGTGCATATATTGTGGACATAAATTGTCAATGCTTTTACTGAAGACCATAGACACAATCTGACACCTATAGTCAATTCTGCTGGTTTGGCAACCTACTGACTGTGCAAGGTAATAAAAGCAGTGCAGCTGACAGAGTTGTAAGATGAAGTGAAAAATAAAAACACTGTATGAATGATAGTAGTTCATAAAAGATGGAGATGTAGGGGGACACAGTATGGTGAATGACACTTCTGTAGGATCTTCAGTCCGTGATCTTTGACAATTCCAGATTTCTTAAAGGTGGGAAGAACAACATGCTTGATGCGTTGAAGAGTCAGCATCTAATTCCTATCAACTTTGTCATTAGTATATAGTAAGCCAACATTTCAATTTATTACTACTGTACTTTGATAGTGTCACAAATTACTAGCACAGTATTATTAAATTATTAGTGGCTAGGGGAGAAAAGTCTGTCCTGTTTATTTTATCTTGCTCATCATTACAAGCTCTATGTGGACAAAAGGTGTTTATAATCATATTGTTTATTTCAGCATAATGCTAAACAGTGAATTTATTTTCACTTAGGGCAGAACAAGCATGTTTAAAAAAAATGTTGGGTTTATTAATGGCTTGATTAGTAATGCTGGTACCAGTATACTGTATATGTCTCTTTCCTCCATTGATATTAAGGGATTAGATATGTATGAGGGTCTTCTCCCAATTTTCTCTTCATGGCAACTCTCTAAACTTTCTAAAGTCATATTGAGAGAATAGATGGCATAAAGTAACCCGTGAATTTTAAGGACCAGCCACCAGTAGAACCTAGAACCCTCCACCCAGGTTCCAGTCCAACTTTTCAACCCCTATATAACATGAGTTTTGTATGTTCTTTATGTCTGTGCTATGAGAGAGACCAGAAAGGCAGTAACTAGAAGCTGAGCTTTCTTGGTGGTAGCTCCCATTCTTTGGAATGCCTTACCTCAGGAGGTGCACCAGCCCTCCTCTTTTCCTGGTTTTTAAAAGGCTCTTGAAGACAGAGTTGTTCAGGGAGGTGTTTGGAGAAATATTTCTCTTCAGAGAATAATTTATGATCCTTATATCTGCCTTCCACCTTTAATGTGTGCCATTTAAGAGTATTATGTTTTATTTTTTAAAAATAGTTTGAATTATCTATGTTTTTGTTTTATGATTTGTACACACCACACAGAGTAGAGACTTTTATCACTAGATGGGTGGGATATAAGCTTAAATATAAATAAAATAAATACATTTTGAATCCTTGAACATTACAACCCTCTTAGTCAGGTAATATTTGTATAGAAAGGAACTGCATACATGATCACAAGTCATATTCATATTTAATACATATCTTGGAACATGTTACTGAAAGAAATAGCTCAGTTGTCACTAATCGGTCAATGTCCATTTTCTTTTCTTTCTTCTTATTTTTTTAAAGGTTGATAGGATGGTGGGGCCATGAATATAAAACAAGGTTTCTCATGGAAAACGGTATGTATATTTCCAATTTAATTTTGCAAGAAGATTCAATTGCCCTGTGTTTTTTCTTGTGTTTTTATTAACAGATTATATAAATGTAAATAAATAAACAATGCATGGCTTCTATATGACAGTGTAGTTGATAAAGAAGCTCCTGCAGTCATAATAAAAATATTTTTTCAACCAAGGTAGTGATTTGAATTCCACCCTTAGGAGTAAACAACAATCAAAAGTTTATCAAGTCCACTTCCTACTAGTCCTTTGGAGGATGTATATCTTCACCTATTTTTATTCAATTGGTAGAGATGTAGAATGACTTCAGCAGAAGATCAATACTAGATTGTATTTTAGATATTATTGTTTTGCTTCTGTTGTCAGTTTGCCTTGAAGACACAGCACTTTAAAGGAAAGGATAAATGGGTAATAATAAACTACTGGCCCCTTGTCCACAGACCACTGTGCTAGGAACAGAAAGGTCAATCACTAGCAAGGTGTGATGTTGTGTACAGTATATTTTGTGGAGTATATTAAAGATTGCTTATACCATTTTAGGTTCTTTAATCTGTTTGAAAAAGAATCAAATCCTAGTTCAAATTCACTTCTTGAGACAAGGAGTGAAACTTACAGGCATGGTTTTTATACACAAAATTCAGGGGTCAAAGGGAGAAGGTTGTGTTCAAGCAAAATGACAGACAAGCAAGCACAACAATACAGCTTCCCACAGCCATCAGCAACAATAGATTATTCAGATTAGCTCCAAATGTCTCCCCTTCAATCTCAAAGGATCTGAGAAAGCCCATTCTGGTCTCTGATCAACCCTTGACCTGCAAATAAAAACACTACAGTGGTACCTCGCTTAAAGAACACAATGTGTTCCACAGGATTGCTCTTTAAGCGAGTTTGCTTTTTAAGCGAAACACCATTGTAAGTGACCAATTGTGGGAGGGATTGCAAACCTCGATTTATTTGTTAAGCAAGGTTTTGGTTGGTTTTATTTGTTAAGCAAAGCGAACATTCAGAGAAAATTCTGCTCTTTAAGCGAGTTGCTCTTTAAGCAAAGCACTCTTTATGTGAGGTTTGACTGTATCTGATTACTTCCCATCCCGCCAAAGAGAATTGGCAGGAAGGCTGCAATACAACATATAAAATATCTAGCAGCACACAGCAATCTGTGTATCAAATTTGACAATGTCATTTCGCTTGACCACACCCTTCTCCCTTTGACCCCTGAATTTGGTGTATAAAAACCATGCCTGTAAGATTCATACCTTGTCTGAAGAAGTGGACTTGATCCACGAAAGCTAACAATAAAAATATAGCAGTTAGTCTTTAAAGTGCTACCGTGTTTTTCATTTTGTTTTGTTTATTTTGTTTTCTGATATGCCTGAACCACAGACTAACACGGCTACTATTTAAAAAAAAAAAAAAGGAATAGTCTAAACACTGTGGCCCATTTTGGTTGCCACAAAAAGTTGTGGTTTAACAGACTTTGGAGGCATTAATCAGGATATAAAAGAAAATGGGAGGGGAATGGTAAGAACAGAATATGTAATTCATACCTGGTTAGATAAACCCTGGATTATTGGTCTGGGATCAGTGGCAAACATTATTTTAAGCAGTGGAGCAAACTGTGTTCTTCGCATAAAAATGTGGGATTCCTAGGCTTGCTGACATGTAAACTGTCATTATTATCTGCGAGGAAAGCAAGTTGCAGTGGATGTAAGTTGTATGGGTTCTAATTTACTGGCATTATAACGTCTAAATTTCTGCTGGGCTAATTTGTTCACAACTAAGGTTTTCTCAGTCGTTTACCTTCACTCTTGATCAACAGTCATTCATGACATTATTTTGCAAGGCAATGTTATTATATAGTGAAGCTTGGTTCTAGATTTGGCTGGAGAGCTAGCTAATTGTTTTCCCCAGTAACTTTGAGTAAACTGTTGAAACTTCATTTTTAAAATACAGTGTACATTTTCAGGGCTATATTTTCCATATTTCTAAAATCTTTTTAACACAGTAAACATATAAAATGTCACATCCTGACACCCACTAATATGTAAAAGTTAAGGATCTAATAATTTATACTTATCTTACAGAGTTGGAACTTATTCCTGGAATCAAGGGATTTCGGTTATCAAATCCTTCTATTTTATTGGTGTGTGCTCTTCATGCTTGTTTAGAGGTGAGTAATTACTTTTCGAAGATAATTGAAGTACAGTAAAGACATATGAAACAACCCATTTATTATTAACCAACCTTGTTTTTCATGTAGTAGTAGAAATGAATTTTTGTATGGAAGCAAAAGTATTTGAAGAAAAACAATGTTCAAATGCTTTGAAAGTACTGTATAACTAATGTTAACCTCTTATTCTATATCCAGTAATTCAAACATTAAAATTTCATCCATGCTCCTCTCATGTGTCTAGTTCAGGGGTTCCCATCCTAAGGCTTCTGGGCCAGATGTGACCCATAGTACCATTTCAGGTGGCCTCCAAGGGCATTCAAGAAACAAAGTGGCCACCTCTTTGAAGCTATTGGGACAAAATATCCACCCCATCATGAAGGCAGGGCTTCTGGGAATTGAAGTTCAGGAACACCTGGAGCACCAAGGTTGTCCAACCCTGCTGGCACTCTTTAATAAGTTGTTGGACTATATGGTGACCCTTCAGTTACACATAATATTCAAGCTTTGGATCCATTCTTGTCTGTGTTCTGATTTGTGATGGTGCGATAGTGATCATTGTTCTTGTTGTAAAAAGAGAAAATTAACCATATAGTGCAATTCTGGGGCAACTATTGGGTGCAGCAAGGAGTCACTGTTTAATCCTGGGATGTAACAGCACCAGAACAAATATTTTGTGCCCCATTTGCCATTCCTATGGTTAAAATTATGACCAGCTATTTTGAGTGAATAAAGAGGAAGTCAACAATCATATAATAGATGAGCTGGTGATGCCAAAGGAGAAGATGAGTGCTAACAGGTTCCTCCACTCACCTGTAAAATCCAAGATTTCACATATATCCTGCAATCACTGAGACATTAGGGCATTAAAGCCAGTGGTCAGATCATCCCCCCTCAGACTGTTTGTGGACCAGACTGGTGTTCCTGCCACCACCACCACCAAAGGTGGGACCACCCAGAGCCACCATTATGCCCCCATGCCGCTGCAACCACCAACACTCCCCCATGCTGCCACCAACACTCCCCCATGCTGCTGCTGCCACCGCCAACATTCTCCCCCACTCCACCATTGCTGCCGTCAACACTCCCCCCACACTTTTGCTGCCACCAATATTCCCATGCCACCACTGCCAACACCACCACTCCTTGCTGCTGATACCAATGCTTCCCTGCTTACCAGCCTGCTGTGGGTGAAGAAGGGTCCTGACTGTCCTTGCCCATGCTTGGCCAGAACAGACCCCGGGAAAGACACAGGTGGATGTGTGCATCTGCCGCTTCCTCTTCCACTGCCACCACCTCCTCTGCTTGGCTTGGCAAGCTCCATAGCAGGGCGGATGTAAGCCTTCTTACACATCTGCCATGCTATGGACTGGCATTAGGGACACACCAAGCCAAGTGGAGGGGACAAAGATGGCAGCGATGGTGGTGAGAGTGAGGGCACAGGCCGGAGGGAATGGTGCTGCAGGCTGGATCTGGCCATGGAGCATAGGCTGAGAACCCCTGCATTAGGGTATGCTGAGCCTTAAGTCATTGTTCAATAAGAGAATGGTTTGTCCTCTATTTAGACAGGAAATAATCTTCACATATTAGCTGTCTCTTCCCAAAATCAGAATTGTCAGTAAAGTTGATCTGTGTCTTTCTCTCATTGCATAGCAATTTTTTTAATTTTTATCTCCTCTGTGGCAATTAATTTTGTTTTTCTTTAAATATGTCTTGAATTTTTGTGAACTTTAGGTGACCTTAGAGATAATATTCTGTTCTGATCCAGATGGTGCTCTTCAAAAGAGGGAGAGGAATCTGCCATTTAGCCCACTGCAGGGGGTCAAAGACAATGAGAACTCATCTGTTTCTATGGACTTGCCTTTTTTGTGTCTGCCTTACTCTTCTGGCACAGTCAGGATTCCCTTCCAATAATTGCTATAATACAGTGCAATGGAATTCATCCCTGGCAAATGATGGCTTTCAATATTTCTCTGCCATCATGAACTGGAATGCATTAAACAGAGAGTATGATTTCCACAGAACAGGCTAAACATTGTCAAACATGATACACAGTAAGGATAATCACTTTCCTTTTTTCAGGGGAGTGCATTTGTTGTGGGAACATTTTTTCTTGTCTGCATTTAATTTCTCTCCCAAATCTCCAATGAACAGGCTACCTGATAGCTGCTCCCAATTTTATCACTATTTTTGCACAATCACAAACATATGGTTTGCTTTAAATGTGACATGGAGATAAGCAATCTTTTTCTCTCTTTCTGTCTCCTTGTTCCAACAGATAAGTAGAGAAGCTTACTCAGATGTTTCAGATGAAAGCAGTTAATGTAACCCTATTTCTGTTTCAACAACTGTTCTGTGATCCACTTTTGAGGTTATACTTTGAGGTAGTAACACCTTAGTGTTGAAGAAGATGTGTAACCAGCTCTCCTATATTTTGAAATATTTACTATCAGATATACTATTAGTTTCCCATGTCAGCATAAGTGCAGTCTGTGCATCTAGGGAAACAGTGGCCTGTGGTTTAGTACACCAGATTGACTTTTTAAAAACATCACAGAGAAGATTGATTTTAGAAGTAAAACTGTCAAAAGAATTAAGAATCCCCTCTATACAGACAGTAAAACCAGTTTGTTCTTCAGGAACAATTATTTATTTATTACACTTATATAGCACCCATCTGTGTAATTTTCTGCTCTTTACAGTAAAAGAAGGAAAGCTTTTTGCAGAGATACTGGATCCCCCCTTCCAAATCAGGGTGCTGCATTAGGGGTGTTTAGAGGGGGCAATTTGATTTTGGGGGGGCAGTGCAAGAATGAGTTATAGTGAATGGCCTTTTAGGCTTCCTCCATGTGAATAGGAGTTCACTTTTTTAATAAGAATTATATGTCATGGGAGGGTGGACATCAGGATTTTAGAGATACTTAGGTGGGGCATGGCCAAAAAAGGTTGGTAACCACTGCTCTAACATATCCTCCTCTACATGATGTGACCTCCTTGAAATCCTGCCCCCTCTGCCCAGAAGGTAACTAGGTTTGACAGAATTCTCCTCTAAACACTTCATTGCTTTTCAGGAGTGCAGACAATCTTTGTGGATGTGTTTCTGGTTGAACCTCTATTTCTGTCCATTAGGTGTAAAAATGAACATATGTATATTTCTTAAATAGCATATCAATTAGAGTATCTACATGTGTCTGTATGTGTGTAGTGTCTAAAAAAAATTGTTGGAGTTTTCATTAGAGCCTCACATACTGTCTGTAGTAGGAGTGACTAGGAGAGACTTTCCTGGGCTGGGATGACTATCAATCTATCCAGCAGTTTCCACTCATTGCTTCCTGACTTTGACTTAAAGGAGTGTCCTGTCCCTCTCTGTTCTGTGTTCTTTCCCTTTTCTTTTGTTGGCTGGTGTAAATTGTTTGTTACTCTTGATCTGCTCAGTTGGTTGCTAGTATGAATACTGTAAAGAAAGCAGCATGCACATGTCTAATTCCAGGTAACTAAGTAATGAAACTTTTCTTCTTTCTCCTACAAATGTCTCCTAATGAGTTATTGAGACTGTGAGTGACACTTAATAAGAAGGGGATGTACTGAGGGAAAATTGTAACTATTATTATCTGTACTTCTATAGCAGTGGTTCCCAATGTGGGGCCCATGTCCCACAGGGAGACCTTCAATTCCCAGAAACCTAAGATAGTACATTGGCTGATCAGTGCTTTGGGAAATTGACTTTGGCTTCTTGGAATTGAAATCCAAAAACCAAAGGTTGGGAAACACTGATCTAGAGCGTATCTAATGGGAATTTTACCAGAACAAAACTCAGCAATTAATTTCTGTGTTTTTGTTTGGGCATGCAGTATATGTATGTATCATGCAGGTATGAGGGAATATGGAATGGTCCCATCAGGTTTAATTCTTAGCCATAAGAAAAAGTGGACTCCATGGTGGAAAATGTTCCTCATTATTGCCCTAAGCTTCAAAGCTCAATCAGTTGGTTTAAGTTAATATTGGCCAATATCCTGTTGCTTAGAATAGCAAATTGTACTTGAGTAGGCCCTTTGAGACAATGGGAATTTGGTGAGTCAGCTCACCATAGGCCTGTTATGAATGTGACTTACTTTAGAATAGTATAGAACCTATGAAGGAGATGATTCACTAGATCTCTGTTTAGTCAATAGGCATACATTAGTATGATTTACCATGCTAGGCAATAGGAGTTTGTTTATTATGTGGTGATCTAAAAGTATGAACTGTGAATGGGGATGTTTCTGATTCAAATGCTGCCTCTAATGTAAATTCACTGAAGAGTTGTATGAAAACCACAATTAATTAACTTCTTCTCAATATATGTTTCTATTACATTAATTTTGGAATTTATACTCCAGTATGGAAAGGTCTGTGAATAGTTTAAATAGGAAGTTAAAACTTATTAAAGTTTCTGAAATCTTTTTCAGTACTGACATGATATTATTGCTTATATAATATTAAAAATGGCTTTTTATATAGCTGAAAGTAAAATATGTCTTTTTATTGATGATCACATTGAAATTTTACACAGGCAAAAATCGTACCAGTGATACCTATAAATCTAACATAAGCAGGCTGTTCTTTTTTTAGACAAATTGCCCCAAATTACAAATGTAGTGTATATATTATGTGTTGTTGTGCCAAGTTGTATACCTCAGGACGCAATGAATCATTTTTGTGCAGGTTTTGTAATTTGCAACAATTTTCCACCAAAGATTATCTGCTTGCATTGCATTAGTATAAAATTACAATAGGATTTTGGCCACAATTAACACAAAAGGAAATATTTTTTCAAATGTTATTTGTTTTGCACCAACAATTTCATTCTTTATTTTAATTTAGGTGTTTGGTCAAACTACAATGAAACTTCTGAGAAAGAAATCTATTCTTCTTACTGGTTACTTGGAGTACTTGATACATCATCACTACAGTGAAGATAAAAATGACCCAGAAAAGCCCTTTGTAAAAGTAATCACACCTTCTCACCTTGAACAAAGAGGTTGCCAACTCACACTGATGTTCTCCATTCCAATTAAACTTGTGTTTCAAGAACTTGAAAAAAGAGGAGTTGCAGTAAGTAACCAAGCCTTCATGTGGATAGTTACTCCATTCTTTATTTTATAGGGCTATGACATATAGTAATGATTTCAGATGTGTTAGGTACTAGGGTGATTAACAAATTAAAAATAAAGATCAGAACACTGATATGATTTATCCACAAGGTAACTGTTTCACAAAATAATTGCATATGAGAGTATTATCACATTGTTCCCAGAGAGAAAGAGGAATACATTAAGTAAAAAGATACATTTCCTTGCAATAGAAAGTTGTGGAGCCAGAGATTGAGAGTTTAATTCCCCACTATGCCTACATAACCATGAGCAAATTCCATAGTCCCAGGTGTGCCCAGAAGAAGGGAATAACAGGTCACATATAGAAAAACCCTGGGAAAGTCACCATAAATCAGAGTTGATTCAACAACATGCAATTCTCCTTCTCGTTGCACTGCCATATTTATTCTTACTGGGAAAATTTGTGGAAAAAAGACATAGCTTGAATAGTGATTCATAAATAAGGTTTAATGAAACCGAATCACCAAGAATAATTTGAACTTTCATTGGAGGCAGAGACAATCTTTGCCAGTGTTTTCTTCCCCTCACCATAATCCTATGCCTCCCTAAAGATGTTCTGATGTGGCAAAGAAAAAGGGGGGGGGGATTGCAGACTACACTTGAAAAAACTTCATGCTGGATTATTAGTCTGTACATAACTATGATTATGTTCTTACAATATACTAGAAACAAAGTCTTAAACAGTAACCTGAAAAGGGAATGTACATGTGCTTGTTTCGTTATACTCTTCAATGAGAGTCTAAAAGGACAGAATTTGTGGTGCAACTATGCAACAGAAAATATGCAGAGTGATCTCCTGTAAAGCTGTACATTGCCCTGGTTGAATTTGCTTTAGTGGATCAAACAGGAATCAGCAGAGTAAACAAAATAGATAATCTGCACTTTTTAGTATGTTGTTAAAGCAGCTCTATTATTGCCATCCAGAATTGTAAGAGGTATAGCTACAGTACAGCTACCTTAACAAGCTGGGGAAAAAGCTGGCTGTCAATATCATCTGATCTACAGATTTCCTTCTTGCTATTAGTTACCTGGTCATTTTGCTGACAATAAGCACTAAACATTTTTAGCTATTTTACCAGACCCACCAGTGTTGTAGAAAGTAGGTTCATATTGTCTGCATATAAAATAAAGTTAACTGGTCTGTCCAGGGCTTTAGGCTTATGAATATCAAGACTATATATAGTTGAAACGATGTCATTATTGTAAAAATTAAACAGGAATATTGCAAAAATAGTACCTGTCAAACTCGTTTAAGTGTCGGGATATTATTTGTTACAGAGTAGTTTACATCCATTCTAGCATGTAGACCCCTTATAAGGAAGATAGGTTTCCTATCAATCCTTGTCTTTAAGAATTTCTCCCATAAAAGATTTCTGTTTAATGAATTGAAAACAGTTCTTAAATCATTAAAATGAAGTATGCAGCTTCCCACAACTTGCAGTGTATTTTGTTATAATTTCAAAACATTATCAATAACAGACCTTTCCTGTCTGAAGCCTATCCACTCTTCTGCTAAAATTGAATATTTGCTTTGCACAGTTCTCCAATTTCTGTAAAACAAAATTTGTATAGCATTTAGATACAATATCTTTTAGGTTAATTTGCCTATAATTTCTAGATCCTTTCAGTCTCCTTCTTTTTAAACAATGGAACAACTTAGAATACACCCAGTATTATTCATGTGAACACATGACCCATAAAACAGCCCCTCCCCAAGTCTATTCTTGCCATTTAAAAAGTTTAGATGGCAAGATATCCTCTCCAGGAACATTATTATTCTTTAATGATTGTACAGTATAAGAAACTCAATTTCTTGCATGGTGACTGGAGGCCAGTTAGAGAGATCATTTATGTCCCAAATAATTTCCCCCACAAAATAAAGTTTTGTTGATTTTATCACCCCTCTGAATAAATCAGAATAAAATTCTTCCCAAACTGAGGAAGGAACAATAATGATTAATAATGTCATGTCCATTCTGACTTATGACAACCCTTTTCAGAGTTTTCCATGTAGAAAGTATTCAGAAATTATTTACCATTCCTTCCCCAGTTTCAAATTATCCCAACTTTTTATGGCATAAATGGGGGGGGGGGTAGCTGTAACTCTGTTTTTGTATTTTCTTCCAATAATGAACATGGAGTTATAATTTTTTCTCATCAGTCTGTAAAATTCAGCATCAAACTAGGGAGCCCTTTTTAATTTCTAAAGCCATTTGTTGTAAACCAAGACAATAATGAAGGTTTACGTTTTGAACAAATAGCCTTACATGCACCCAGGACGTTATTAATGTTAGCCTCAGCAGAGTATGCTCCACTTACTTGGCTACATCCCACATTTTGAATTAAAGAAGAAATTAAGAGTCATCAAATCTATTTGCTCTCATCTTAATCTTTTTTCTTGCACTGTATCCTGATGTTTTATCACCTGTGTTGCTTTCCTTAAGTCAGGTTCAAGAGTTAGCTATGTATATATTCAATGTGACCACTATCTAATATTTTTTAAGATGCCAGAGAAAATGTCCTGATACACAGATATAGTCAAGAATGCTACTTGCATTATGGGTAAAATGTGTGGAATGATAAAATCCAGTCACTTCAGCCAATAATACTTAATCCATATGTAAATAATAAATGTAAAATATACTGTATATGCTAGCAGATAAGACTACTTTTCCCCCCTGAAAAACATGCCTCCAAGTGGGGGGGTCATCTTATACGCCGGGTGCACTTCAGTTGGGATAGACATGCCTACCCATAGTGGCCTCCCGATGCTCGCCCGGTGTCCATAGTAGCCTCCCGATGCCCGCCCACCTCATTCTACATACCATCCAGTATCGCGTGGTATCCAGTGTCGCTGTGGCAAGCATCAGCAGCGAGACAGGGGTGCCAGCCCTTTTGGCATGACCAGCCCGTTCTGCTTGGCAGGAAGCAGCGGTGATTCACCCCGCCCCTTGTCTATACAGAGCTCGAACATGCACACTAGTGCCGACCACAGGGAGATGTTGAAATCAAATCTGATGTTCTTTTATGTTTTATTTGGTCTGTGGAAGGTGTGCGGAAGAGGGGGTAGTCTTATACAGCGAGTATAACAAACTATATTTTGAGTGGAAATGTTGAGGGGGTCGTCTTATACGCCCAGTCGTCTTATACACCAGAATATATGGTAAACAGTTAAATATAATCACCCTTATGATGGCAAGTATTGAAACCAACTAAATCTCTTTGTCCATTTTGTCACTTTCAGTAAATATTGTTCCTAGGTATTTGACCTTGGCCACTTATTTTATACTTGTTTCCTCTCTCTCGATATCTAGAGTATGCTGTTTCCTTTCAATTGCCATTAGCTTAGTCTCCTCCTTATTGAGTCACACATTATTTATCTTACATTCTTGGTTCATGGATGTAAGGTGTTGTAGTTACTTACCTGTAAATGATATCAATGCCTGATCATCTACAAAAAGTAATTTGTTGATTTTGAACCAAAACAAATCAAATTAAAGAAGTTCTACCATCAAGGACTTCATCTCTATCCATTCATGAGCTTAGCTTTTTTTGCCTATGCTGTCTATGTAGGTGATGAATAATAGTGGTGATAGTACATACAGACATCACTGAAATTCTCCTCATGCTGATTCTCTTTCCTAAAATACTGAGTAATTTTAATTTGCTTCTTCTGTGCCTTAGGGAGGTCACTGTATCAATTAGGAGTTTTCCCCAGATCTTTATATGTTTCCCCAGTGAACACCATGACTCCATCATTAAGTTTTATACTCTTGTTTTCCCTTGACCTCCTCACTGTTTCTTAAATGAAATTTGAAACAATGAGAACTTGAAAGATACCTGAAAGATAAAACTGGTTGACCAGCTTTTGGATCTTTTGATTCAGTCAAACATATGCAAAACAGTAGGGAACCAAAAATGGTCAGTATCAGTTTCCTTAACTTCTCTTACATATTATTTTTCTTTGAAGCTGGATAGAGATGAAGTCCTTGATGGTAGAACTTCTTTAAATTGATTTGTTTTGGTTCAGTTAGTTCTCTTATCCTCATAAATAAATAGCACCCAATTCCTCCAATGTTCAAATAAATAC
Organism: Furcifer pardalis; assembly: GCA_030440675.1. Lineage (NCBI taxonomy): Eukaryota > Metazoa > Chordata > Lepidosauria > Squamata > Chamaeleonidae > Furcifer > Furcifer pardalis. The sequence continues at coordinate 130,665,763 of CP126894.1, forward strand.
ATATTCAAGGTCTTACCTGAGAATTTTTCAGCTTGTTTGATAAACAGTTTCCAGCTATATTAAAATGCCGAAAAGAACCACCAGAGAAGAGGAGAGTGGAACTCGAAATAAATAAATGAAAGATAAAAGTTCAAGAAAAGTGAAATAAAACTAAAAAGGGAAGAGATAAGAAAGCATATCTTCCTACAGTGTTGTCATCTTTAGAGATCCTACATTGGTATTGTAGGCCAAGATTTAACAATGTACTTTGCCATCCTGTGTGGCAAAAAGATGTGCTTCCCTTTGCCTTCTGTCTTTCCTTTTGTATGTTGCCAAATAATCTGTTCAAAAGAATTTCACAGTCCCTACCAGCAGTTTTATCCTGTCTATAAAGGGATGCAAGGAGCAGAAGAGTAGCGTGCCTTGGCGGGGCCCCGTATAAAAATTTGTTTGGGGGCCCTTAGGAAGGGTAAAGATTTGTTTTGCTTACGCACGTTGGGGCCCCCCGTGGCCCGGGGGCCCTGTATAATTGATACGGCAGATACGACGGTAGTTACACCTCTGGCAAGGAGTAATTTTGTTGGAAACAGCGAGATACATAGGAAGAACACCATTAGAATCTAGTGATGACCACCACCTTTGGGACAATGAGACTGCCTGGCATTCTCTCATACTAGGTTCATGATGAAGAAGGGGAAAGTGAAAATGTCATTTCCATGGTGGGTGGGTGTTAATCCAAATGTTTCAACAATCACATAAAGAATGGGGGAAAATTAAGACTGGAAAAAAAGGTGTGGCAGGTAGAGCCTAAGGACAATACCATCAGAGATTTATTCATGAATTCGATTGTGTACTTTTGATGAGTTGTCACAACGAAACTACAGCACTGATGAAAATAAGGATTATGTCATTTGAAAGATCATCTCGGTGACTTTCAGGAATGCTAGGACTCAATGGCTGGGAAAGCAAATTGATGATGTCATTACACTTGGAAGTTGCCCTGTAAAAATGACATTTTCGCTAGGGGCATCCAGTTGTTGGTGAGCCAGCGACCAAACCACTTAACCGATTGTAGTGATCCAAAGTGTGTTAGATAGAGGATAAAATAACCTATTTTCTGGCACTATTAGAATTTTGTTTGGGCTTTCCAAAAAGTGTTTATGACAATGTTTATCCAAAGGTCCTCGACCAGACCACCCCTCAAAAAAACCACATAAAAAGGACAAATATGTCTGAAATCGACCCAAACCACTTTTCATGGTTGATAGAGGTTGCTGATGAGGATGTTGGATGGTTTTGCTCAGTTTCCAACAGATTTGTCCCTTTCATTTGAGCACTTTTGTGATGTCATTTGAGGATTTTTTTGTAAACATTGTCATAAAAACTGTTTCTGAAGTCCGACCAAAATTCTAATAGTGTCATAACAAAGGTTATTTTATCCTTTATCTCACACACTTTGGATCAATTTGATTGGTTGCATGGTTTGGTTGCTGGCTCACCAACAACGGGATGCCCCCAGTGAAAATGTCATTTTTCTGAGGTACTTTTCGAGTTTAGTGACATCATCAATTTGCCTTCCTGGACTTTGGGTCCTAGCATTCCTGAAAGTCGCTGAGACAATCTTTAATACGGCATAGTCCTTATTTTCATCAGTGCTGTAGCTTCATTGTGACAACTCATTAAAAAGTACACAATTTTTGTTACATACCAAACGCAGTCAGACCACCCTACCGAAAAGTAAGATGTTCATCAAATTCACGTCAAAAACTTATTCATATGTGTGAGAAACTCAAACTAATACATGGCTGCAGGATTTCCTTAAAATCCTTAGAAGGACTAGGGACATCTTTACTTCTCAGATGGAATGCATGTGAAACATGATTCTTTCCATGGTGAAATTATCTCCATGCTGGAAATAGCTACACCTGTTCATTTTGGCCAGTGAAGATGGACAAATATTTTGTTTCAGATGGCTTTGAAGAATTTAGCAAAATGTGGTGATTACATTCTTGGTATGGAAAGAACTTGAGATGAAAAGTAACAGAAAGTGGGAGAAAGCAAGCCTGACATATTTTGCCATTCCTACTATGAAATAGCCAGTTCTTTACCGGGGGGGGGGGGGGATTTCCACAACCATTGTGCTGGACAGTATAGGCTAAAAATAAAGTAGAAGCTCTAGTAAAGCTAAACTAAAATGCAAGTCATTTTTCTTTAGCATATCAAAGTATGGTGTATGAATCTAACACACACATCTATAGAAATGAACAAATAAAATTGTCTCATTGTCTTAAGAAATAGCTTATGTAAAGGAATGAAAATGATGCCAAAGACTTAAAAGGTATGGGATGCTTCAAGAAATGAAACTTTGTTTATGTTGGGAAAATAATTATCTAATGGGTAGTGATAAGGCAGATTTATAACTAGCTTCACTCTTGACGTTGGCTCTGTGGAACTTAGACCCATACATTTGATATTATCAGCTGCGAGAGCAACACACTGGCCGGAATCCAGTATGTCACCAGATAATGTAAAGTTACACAACCGTAATCTCGCCAGGTGTTATACCAAGGTAACAAGGATTGCATGAGTCATGTGCAGTTCCTATCATGACCAATTGTACAATGTGTCTGTAGTGTTTTGTGAAGAGCAGTTCAACCTTGGCACTGTTACCACTACTGCTTGCATAATATCAAGGTACTGAAGCATAGCTTCTTCTTCTTCTTATGCTGTATCTGATTCCAAATATTGGCGATCATCATGGGGATCAGCCATAAAGACTGTCCTGAGAATATACTGTGGTGGCCTTTCATCTGCCTTCCACATTACAGTATTACACCGGTACCACTGGTCCAACTCCATGAGTCACTTTCTTGTCCTGAGCCCTTTTGGCACGCAAAGTCCTCATTAGCCCAAGGACAGTATGGATGAAGTTGCTGCCCTCCATCAAGATGGATTCAAGTGGGATTTAATCCACTTGGGGACCATCACCCTTCCCCGTGGTCTTTGCTATCCAAGGCCATTAGTCCTCAGGGTTGTCAGGTTAGTTAACCACTGAGTCACTGGCAGCATGGTCTACTTTGTTTTCATAGCAGGATAACCTGGCCAGACTTGAAGCATTACAGAATTATAGCCAATGAGTTATGTAAATAACTTGCTAATACAGCTGGGAGTATTAGCATAAATATATATTTCTTTATCAAAGTCACTGTGCACTCTGAGAGGAAACATCCTATAACAACAATTTTATGTAATATGAAATTTACACTCACTACTAGGTACCCTTTTCAGTCTTTTTGTTAACAGCTGGATCGCTTTGGAAGTAAACCTGGCTGAACACAGTGAAGTTTAATTATGAGTAAACATGCAGATGATTGCATTGCAAATTACCTCCAGTAGAATTACACTGGCCAGCCTTGCTTCATTTCTATTTCCTCTCCTCTCCTCTCAGGTCCTACAGGCCAGATATTAAGATAAATTTTGTGTTTGCCTCCCAGTATAACAGGGCAACCACATGTATTGTGAACATTGCTGCATTTTCAATTTGACAAGCAAATATGAACTCAAAGCTATATTAATTTATTTAATGTTTATTTGCCATTTTACAGTGTGACATGCGGGAACCCAATGCCCTTCGTGTTGCCCCTGTTCCTCTCTACAATTCCTTCCATGATGTGCACAGATTTATTGAAATCCTGGGATCTGCAATTACATCTGTAAAGGAAAGAGCAAAAACTGCAGCACTTTTGTGATCTTATTGATGGTGTAGCTATATCTTATAATGTATTTCTGACTAAGATGAATCAAAGCTTTTAAGCATTTTTGTTTGCTTGTTTCTACTACACTGAGCTGTATTCCACCAATTTGTCCCCAAAGATTGATTTTGCTTGGATAGTTATTTACCATACACGTTTAAATAAAACTCATATTTCCACTCATTTGGTTTCCATGAATTAATATGGTTTATATGTTTTAATAGGGATGGTCTTTAGAGTTCCACATATCTCCTTCATCTAGATAATTCTGCTTTACCTCATGTAGCAAATGACACAGAAGGACAGCTGCAGATCTTAATATATCTTCTATATGTTTGGAATGAGGGAAAGTATAAAATCCTTGTAAAATCCATTTTGCATTTTAATCCCCATGTATACAGTCTGCTGCTTCTTAGAGTGAGGTTGTTGTTTCAAAAAGTATATCCTGCTCTAAGTGTAAGTTGGTCATATCTATTGGTTCCAAGAGGCCCATGAAAGATTTGGGTTTTCATTGTCATATGGATATACAGAGGGTGCCAAAAATGTGTACACATTTAAGAGATATTATCCATGTGTTACTTTTCAAAGCTGAATTGAATTATGGTAGTAATGTGTAGTATGATGTTCACTCAAAAAAATTAATGTTAGTGTCACTGTGGGACAGACAGACAGTCAAAGAAAATGGTGGAAGCAGGTTGTAATTCAAGGAGCGCAAGACTGTTTGGAAGTGGTATTTGATCATAGTGGAAGTACAACAACATCTTCTCCAAAATGCCTAACAATTGCACACATTTATGATAAGTTTGAGATGCATGGGCTTGTGTGTGATGTGCACAAGGGAAGATCTGGGCCACTTTGGTCAACATTGCTCAAGCAGTAGTTCAGCATAATCTGAAGTGTCTGGAATACAAGTAACATTTGACTTCTGTAATTACAAGAGGTTACTATAAGTGTCTGGACACTGATAGTAACCTCTTGTAATTACAGAAGTCAAATGTTACTTGTATTCATCTTTTTTATCAGTATATATTGAGTATTACAATTTTAATACAGTTTTTTTCTATCTTAATATGTGTATACATTTCGGCACCCATTGTATGTATCAGTATCACATTGTTTCACTGGGTTAAAGTCAATGTCAGGGAAGGTTATTCCTATTCCTTACAGCCATCTACACTGCCCAGAATCTGTTAAATATAATTTTCTGGTCCCAGGGAACAGATGTTGAGAATGCATAGGAGAGGCTCCTTACAGGAGAATTCCTCTGGTAAAATTACTCAAGTGAACTTTGTTTCATCACTTTTTAAAGGATGGGTTTTCTTTAATGGAATGCAGTATTATCATACTGTTTCATTCCTCAAAAACGACCAGTGATTTGTGGAACACTTTGATGGAACCAGTGGGATTTGATTCTTCATTTATGTCTCCTTATAGAAATTCTCTCAAGAATTAGGATCTTGAAGGGAATTCCTTCTCTCAGTCCAACCATTTTCACAATCACATTCAGGGAGGACTCAAGAGAAGGCATTTTCTGTGCCTGCTTCCTTCTTCAGGAGGCATGGCTGGTTCCTTCGCCTTCTGCCAGCAACTGAAAACCTTCCTTAGAGAGACTTTGGGGATTTAGCAGTCAATTTAGACTTTAAAATCGGATCTATTGTATTACATATATTAATTGGTATGTATCTAACTATTTGTGGATTTTAACTATTTTTGAATACTGCCTTGGGTGCCATTGGTAGGGAAAGTTGGCATAAAAATTAAATTGATCAATCCTTACATAATTCAATACAGAATTGCCAAGTTAGCTAGAATATGGCAATAAAAATAACAATTACACTTATATGCCATCACATAGCACTTAGTTCACTCTCTAGGCAGTTTACAAGTAATTAACATTTAACCACCAACATGTTGGGTATTCATTTTACCAACCTCAGAAGGCTGGAAGGCTGAGTCAACCTTGATCCCTGTCAGGATCAAACTCACAACACTTTGACTGCAGTGCAGCAGTTTAACCATTGTGCCACCAGGGCTCTGGCCACTCTGGCACTTTGATTTTTTTTGCCAGCCCATTTGCTAAATGAAAATTTCATTCACCAAATAACAATTGTATTTAACATATTTATTTATAGTTTAGATCAGGGGTTCCCAACCTAAGGCCCATGGGCCAGATCTATCCTACAGCACCATTTTATGTGGTCCCTACCCCTCCAAAGGCATTTGAGAAACAAAATGGCCACCTCTTTGAAGCTGTTGGGACAAAATGGCCACCACCACCCTCATGCAGGCAGGGCAAAATGGCTGTCTGGACCTCGAAGCTGATGGAGAGCATGACCCGGTCCCCCTCTTGAAAAGGTTGGGAATTCCTGGTTTAGATTGACAAATTTTAAAAAGCAAAGATAATCTATAGAGTGTCTCACATTCACACTACCAATACCCTGAACAGGCATTCAGACACATCCGCACATCACTTACTTTGTGTTCTCACACAATTTTTTTTCCAACACACAGCTTTCTATCCTAAATACAGCCATAATGTTCCCAACTCCCAACACTATTCTTACACATCTCATGCCTTCATGTGCGTGTACACAAACACATTCACAAACATTTCTTCCCCATACCCAAAATAAAGGAGGCAAGACACAGTCAAAATTTGGTGTAAAAGTGGGCCACAACATTATTTAAATTTAAAAACCCTGATCTGCAGAGGAGCCTGTAGTATGCAACCTGATAGTAGAGCAAGTGAGTTCATCTTCACTTCTCTAGACAGAACTGGCAAACCCCCTGCCCTGCTCAGTACTGATCCTTGCCAGCTATTGCACATGCAGGCTGAGTCAGGGAGACATCGCTGTGATCATTCCTAACTCTACTCGAAAGAACATTCCTTGGTCATATCACAGGACTGTCACATGGTGTCTATTGCACGCCCTACTGATTCACACAAATTTTGTCAAGCATACAATCGCCACCTCGTCCAATAACATCCTTAGGGGATCACTACCCACCAAGATAATGCTGTGACCTATTTAAAGATTCCCCCCTAAAGATAGCCACTAATGCCCCACAGACTTGAGTGGGATTGGTGGCAAAGGCCTGGCCTCCATTCTGAAATCTACCAAATGGGCCCGGCCCAAAAAATCCTATATGACTCTCCTGGAGTGATTCCTAAGTATTCCAACCTGCAGGGCTGGTGGGAGTGCCATCTGAACTGATACAAAGAGGCGGGAATGAGGGCAACTGTGCCATATATAACCAGGCTGCCTCCATCCCATGCTGCCAACCTGCAACAAAACGTTGCACCTACCCCTGCCTCCTCATTCGGCTGGGAGGTGGGCAATACCTTCCCCACTCTACATGCTTGGTTTTGGCGGGGATCAGGAAGGCAAATTCTGTTAATTAAATGTGGTCTGTTTGTCATCCAGGCAGATCAGATGTGTGGAGAGATTCATGTCTACATGATGAACACAGAAAATATGAGTGAGTGTTATAATTACAAAATTAGGAAGGTAGAAGCTAATTGTGAACAGCACTGATAGGGTGCTAATTAGTAATCTCATATCTAATTAGCTGCTGATCTTTTCTTTTAACATATTAGTAAATATTTACAAGACAGATATAAAAATTGCCTGTGTTTGCCATCAGTTATAAAATCAGCTAGGAGCCACTCAGCTCCTGTAACTCCAGGCAAACAGTTCTGTTTAATTTGGACTAAATTTTAGGTGCAGAATTACATCAGGTTGTAAATAAGTGTACATCTGAAATTATTATATGAAAATAAACATACAAAACCTGGACCAGCTAACTAGATGGTTCTTGGAAATATCAATACTTTTACACTAATTTTCTTTAAGACCATTTATGTAAAATGTTCTTGATATAAGGAGGCCTGACAATGAAATTAAAGAGTCACTTTTAAAAAGTAAAGCTAGAAAGTCTGTACACTTATAACCATGATCATTTGCCTATTTATTAAACAGCATGTGGTCAATATTATATTGAAGATGTTCTAGGTAAAGGTGTACCTTGCTTGAAAGCCAGTTGTTATCTACTTGCAAATTCTTCTTCCAGGAGCTGGGACAGAGATGGGTGCTGACTTCATCATGCAGCACTTGGGTTTCAAACTGCTGACAAAAAAAATTAGAAAAACATGCTATGTGGTGATATTTAATACAGTTGTACCTCGCTTAAAGAGCATAATGTGTTCCACAGGATTGCTCTTTAAGCGAGTTTGCTCTTTAAGCGAAACACCATTGTAAGTGACCAGTTGTGGGCGGGATTGCGAACCCCAGTTTATTTGTTAAGCGAGTTTTTGGTTGGTTTTATTTGTTAAGCGAAGCGAACATTCAGATAAAATTCTGCTCTTTAAGCGTGTTACTCTTTAAGCGAGATGCTCTTTATGCGAGGTTTGACTGTACATATCTTAAAATGTTTAAATAATTTAAATCTTAAAGTTGTAGATTAATCCCTCCAGCATAGGATGTTGGGGCTGCAGTGGCTCAAGTGGCAAAGATGCTGAGTAGAAGGCGAAAGATCAGTAGTTCAATTCCTGAGTACTGCAGGATGGAATGAGCTCCCATCTTTGTCCCAGCTCCTGCCAACCTAGCAGTTCGAAAGCAAGACATTGCGAGTAGATAAATAGGGATCACTTTGGTGGGAAGGTAAACAGCATGCCTGCCACATGACCATGGAAACGTTTGCAGAAGCAGACATTGCTGGCTCTTTGGCTTTGAAACAGAGATGAGCACTGAACCCTAGAGTCAGATACAACAGGCTTTTGAGCAAAGGAAACCTTTACCTTATAGTTCTATCTATAATAGATTTTGGAAGAGATTGAGGGATGAAGCCTGACACTCATACACACCCCAAAGGAAGCCCATTCCAGAAAGATGGGACCACCATTAAGAAGACACTCTTTCTAGTTGAAGCTCTTTTGAACTCTCTTGACATTGCTGTGCTGAAGACTAGGGCCTCGGAGGACCTAGTGAACTGGGTAATTCTTTTGTGGGAGAGATGCTCTGACAGGTAAGCAAGTCCCAAACTATTTAGGTTTTTAGAAGTTAAAACCAGAACTGAATTTAGCCTGGAAACTGACAGAAAGGCAGTGTAGGTAAGCATTGGTTTCAGTGGCAGAGAGGCTTGGGAAATAGGCCTGGAACCCCTTCCCCCTTGGAAATACATTCTGCTTTATAAAAAGAGGAAGATCTGTTTGCTATGTTTGCTGCTTTGCTGCACCTACTTAGGGTTGAGTTTACAAAAACTGACTTTAAGCTACCAACAGCACTTCTTATGGCTGATGTGCCTCCAAGTCCGCATTTAGGCAAGTGTACAGGATGTGGTCCCAGCTCCTGCCAACATAGCAGTTCGAAAGCAAGAAATTGCAAGTAGACAAATAGCATTCCATGCACTTTGGTGAGAAGGTAAACAGTGTTCCGTGTACTCCGGTGTCCAGTCATGCCTGCCACATGTCCACGTAAACATCTGCAGACACCACTGGCTTTTTGTCTATAAACAGAGTTGAGCACTGAACCTAGAGTCAGATACAACTGGCTTTCGAGAAAAGACAACCTTTACCTTTAGTTTGGGATGGATAGGTCAAATTTCTGTCTAACACCCTCAGTTCTTTAGTTCTGCACAGGCTTGAGCATTGGAAGAGGACAAGATTACTTCTGCTCTTCTGTACTCTACCTCTCACTGAATTTGACAAATAGAAATGTGTTTCCCAAATTGAAAAAAGGAAGGAAGGAAGGAAATAGATTTATTGTATTCCTAAATGATATCTTTATATCCTTCCATAGCTTTAAATGATAAGATGGACTGGCTCAACCACAACTCTAGTACTATCCATTCTGTCTGGCAGTAGTTTTAGAAGCATGAGGTCTTCCCACTTCTGTTTCTTGGCTCATTAACCAGAGGCATCGAGAATGTACCCAGGCCACTGGGAATACACAGTATGTTTCCCACCACTTAACTATGACTACACTAACGGCCCAAACACACTTCATGCTTGTTTAACATTTAGTTATAAGCGCCTGTGGGAAGATGATGTAGCAGACTATCCCATTACAGTGCATTTCCTTGGTAGTCTGATATCAGCAGTGGGTCTTCTTGGTATTTCTTTAAAAACTGTAGCACGATGACTTCATTCCTAATGTTTTTAAGAAAATTCATGACAGGGATAATACTCAAACTTAACATTAGGTGTCAGCATTTTACATATTATTCAGTGACTGCAGCTCTGCCAGAAGAGACAGAGCATGGAAAATGAGTATTTTAAACTTTAATTTTTAAAGCTGATAGTTCATATCCCTGGATAGTTTTTTTTAAAGCACCACTTGTGGCAAGTAATGTATCAAATATGCTTAGCTATGTCCACAAGCTCCATTCTAATCCCAATGTTTAAAATAAAGTTCTGGATGGTACTGAGCTGTGCATTGTTACAAAACAAGCTTCTCACTAGAATAAAAAAGGAAGGTGTATAAAGAGCAGAAAAAAGGGAAACAATAGAAACAAACAAACCCAGTGATGACACATTTTAAACTCCAGAATGGGACAGTTCTGACTATTTTTGCGGGTTGTGCAAATTTATGCTATCTTTGACAAAATCCACTTTGAATAGAGAGAAAGATTTAATAGTTTTCAAAAATTGCAAATTGTGACTCATGCATTGCTGGTAAACTTTTTCATTGTGTTAAAAATGTCCACAAATTTGCCCTGGTATGTGAACACAAGTTTCATATAAGTGTTTTTGTGTCCAAAGAACTCCAATTAAACAGCAATTTTGAAAAACATTCATATTATATTTCACATTAACCTTATATTTCCTTACCATCTATGTAGCCCAGGGGTGCCCAAACTACAGCCTGCAGGCCAGATCTGGCCCGTCACCTAATAATCTGGTCCCTGCCACCTAATAATCCAGCTCACGCTATCCTTGCTGCTCCCAGAAGTGGAAGTTAAATGCACCTGCACATGCACAAAAGCTATGGGTGCTTTGGAGGGGGGGGCGGTGGCGGATGCATTTAACTTTCAGTGGGAGGAACCACATGACTGGCCTGCTCAACCACATGACTGGTCCATGGCTCAAAAAGTTTGGGCACTCCTGATGTAGCCTGACATTTCCTTACCATCTCTATATATTATAAGAAAGCATATAGAAAAATTTAATATTTGAAGTATTCTTCAAAGGCGTAGACATTTTAATTAAGCCTTGAAATTTTTAAAGATGTGTTTGGAAAAACATGGGATATTTGTCTGTTAAAGGTGCAATTTCTGGCTTAGTCTTTTTCAAGGGTAATACAGATTTACTTAAAATACAGTCAGAACGGATGCCTACAAGGGTAAACTTTTGTCAGTATTTGTGAAATATATGTATAGAACTTCTACAATTCAAAAATGAACATGATAAAGATTAGCACTTACTTCCTAATTTTATGTTCCCAATTTTTTTATTACTTAAATTTATTCGTCTATGCATCTCTTTATGTTTCCTCTTAAATGTAAGTGAAAATTGATTAGGGCATTTCTCCATGGAATTCTATCTTTATTTCATCATAATTGCTTCTTATTTGAATAATGACAGTTGAACTACTTCATTCAATTGCAGTTTTTTAAAGCTTTGAAGTCACAATAATAGCAAAGAATTTAAATCCTGAAGCCATTATGTGGCAGGGAAGACATTGGAGGAAATGAAAACATATAGTGTTGTAATTTTACTGAAAGCAAAATATTTCTGTGGCTACACATCATCACTCCTCGTGGCATCCTCACTACATGACAAAAAAGCAGCATTCAGCTTACCAAAATAACTTGTACAGCTCATAAACCAAGACACTTTAAATACCTGATAAGGCTCCATATATAATTTTTTTTCAATATTTGCTTCTTAACCAAAATCAAATATTCCACTAAAAAGAAAAAGAAAAAGGAGGGAGGGGGAAAAATAATGTTTTAAATTCAATACAGCTGCAGAGCTGTATTTTGCCAATAAAGAGTTCATTAGATCTTTTTTCTCACTGACGTTTACATCTAGTCTGAAATACATTTTAATACTCCAAGGTATACATTTCAAAGTCTCCTTTATCTTAGTATTAAGTTTTGAACTATTAATCAAATAATATGAAACAGCTTTGTTTAAAAAAAAGAGCTACAACTACTAAGCATATTCAAAACATGCATTCAAGAATCTTTTACAGGATAATGTGATTGAAGGGTACAGTACATGCATACCACATTTATCATTTTGCTTAGATTTTATGATATGTGCTGAACATAAAATGTGTGAGCTAAAACATGACAAAATCATGCATAAGTAATCTTCTGAGAAGGAACATCAAAGCCTAATAGAGAAAATATAACCACTATTTTGACACCCATGACTTGTATATGTTGAGAAGGGGAAGTTACAAATCCTTCACTTTAAACAGAAAAGATGCATAATTGCTGCCATCATACTGCCAAAACCACCTTCATAAAAATGCAACATTTGTTATGCAGTAGAGATCTAACTCATGCTCCAAATTATAATAGTGAGATATTATGTATTCACAATGTTGCTATACGGAATTGAAGCTTGGACATTGCCTAAAGCATCTGAAAAGAGAATTGAAGCTTTTGAAATGTGGATATACAGATGGCTACTAAGAATATCATGAGTTGACCATGTGACTAACCTAGAAGTACTGCACCAAACTCTTTAAGACCATTAAGCAAAGAAAGCTCCAATGCCTTGGCTATATCATGAGGAACAACATAAAATATAGAATATTCCAACTCACTCTGAAAGGAAAGATCCCTGGGAAGAGAGGCCCTGGGCTGGTGTGGCATGTCCTTTGAAGAACTGTTCTGAAGATTTAAGGAGGACTATTGCCATGATGATAACCAAAATCCAGAATTGATACAGCACCTGAAGAAGAAGAATACTGCCAAGTACACACAAAGGCAAACACAAGTAATTTCATCTGCTTTCAGTTTGCTGATATTAACATTGCTAAGAAGCATCGAATCAACAATATAGCTTCACTGGCAATGGTTTCAATCCCTGTCATTAACAGAATACAAATATTAAGTGATCTACCTGTATGAAGCAAGTTGTCCTGGTTTACTGAATGCATTTTCTGGTCTACTGAATGCATTGTCAGTAACTGAAATAAGAATTTCTTGTGTGTGTAGATTGACTATCATGGATGTCTAAGTCACACTATTGCTTCCTCACACAAAGGAGCCTTCTATAACTAATAAGCTAGTCTCTCCTGAATTAAAAAAACAATTATTTGAAAGAAATAGAGACACATTAACATCACTATTAGTACTTATTGTGCTCCAAGCAGAGGAAAATTGTGTCACAGCTTGACCATAGTAAGAACCATTGGTGAGGGTGTGGCATAGAGTCAAGCCTTTGTCCTCCACTCTTTCTCTCTTTGAAAACAAGAGGTGAAAGATAAGAAGGAGTGGTAAGTACAGTAGAAGGACAGCACCTGAGGCCTCAGCTACATATACAGCAAGATCAGATGGTATGGCAGACTTGACCAAATTGCAAATTTCTATATTGGACAGCACCTTTAGGGGTACACATTCTGTCCATGTTGTATATTTTGTTGGGTTTTATTTTATTTTGAACTGGTGTTTGTTTTGTTTGTTGTACTGCTTGCTTTTGGAATAGAATGATTCTCTGTTGCCTCCTTGCCCTTGGCTTTCTGGAGTATTTTTTGAATATTCTTTAGAGTTTTCAAATTATTAGCACAAGGGGGGGGGAAACAAATGGTTAAAATGAAACAAAAGGACCTAAAAGAGCCATTTTTAATCCTTGTCTAAGTAAAGCAGGGGTTCCCAACCTGTGGGCTGGCCCTGGCCCACGGCACTATTCCATCCGATCTGCCAATGGAAGTGGAAGTGGGTGCATTTATGTAAGCTGTCAAACATTCCCGTGCATTCATAAATGCACCAGCGGCTGTCGTAAACATTTACAACATTTACAACAGCCATAAATACGCCTGCTTCCACTTCCAGGGGTGTGGCTACTCCTGTAACAAAAAAAGTTTGGCTACTCCTGAAGTAAAGGATCTGCTCAAAAGACACAAAGGTGACCCTTCATCACAAAAAAAAAGAAAGAAAAGAACCTGAAACAAAACAAAACAAAAACAGTTCTCACCTTGTATGGAACAAGGTGCTTTCACAGGGGAAAAAAGAAAAGTAAATAGGCTGGGAGGTATTGGCCTCTATCCTCCTAATCCCTACCAGTAGATTCCCTTCTACAATTTGGTGTCCTCTGTCTAGATTTTAGTGCCCCGGGGTAAAGCCCAGTGGCGTAGTGTGGGGCGGCAGCGGATGCCCCGGGCAGGGGCTTTCAGGGGGCGGCAAAATATCCCCACCGGTTTGGCCTCCCTCTGCCTGGGCTTAGGAAGCAGGACTTCCCAGGCGGAGGGCGGCCCTTTTGCTGGCGAGTGCCCCGCGTGCACGCGCGCGCTGCTCGGCTCCGCCCACCTGCCTGGCTGGCCGTCGGGGGCTCTCCGCCGCCTGCCCCTGGCGGGCGCCCCACGTGCACGCTGCTCACCTCCGCCCGCCCAGCCACCCACCCAGCTTGCCGTCAGATGGCTGGCTGGGTGGGCAGGCGGAGGCAAGCAGCGTGCGCGTGCATGCGGGGCGCCCGCCAGGGGCAGGTGGCGGAGAGCCCCCGACAGCTAGCCAGGCAGGTGGGCGGAGGCAACCAGCGCGCGCGCACACGGGGCACTCACCAGCAAAAGGGCTGCCCTCTGCCTGGGAAGTCCTGCTTCCTAAGCCCAGGCAGAGAGAGGCCAAACCGGTGGGGACATTTTGCCGCCCCCGTCGGGGGTGGGTGGCGCCGTGGCGGGGAGCCCCTGGGGACTGGCTGGGCGGGAGGAGGTGGGCAGTGCGCATGTGCACAGGCACACGTGTGCGCCGCTCGTCAGCAGGGGGGCTGCCTTCTGCCTGGGTCCTGGGGGGGGCGCCGGCACCGCCGGCAGTGGCAGCAGTGAGCTGGGGGGGAGCGAGTTTGTTCTTCGCCCCAGGTGGCTGAAGTGTGCGTGACGCCACTGGTAAAGCCCCAATTATTTCTCCTCATTAGAGCCCTGTTAACTAAACACCTGAGAAAGTTGAGTATTCTAGTCATGTCTCCTTCTACTCTGCTCTCCTTATGTGGCTAAAGACTCAAATTTGAAAAGAAGAGTTCTGAAAAGACATTATCTTTAAGGTGTGTTCTAATCATAAAAATTGAGAAGAGTACTTAAAACAGAACCTAGATGGCCAGGAATACTTATTTCAGATCCTCTGTAATGTGATGTAGGCTAGATGACCTCCAAGATGCCTTTCAGTTGAATGATCTGTCTATATGTAAGGGACTGACAATGACCATCTCATTCAAAATTGCAGAAGATTGTCCTTTCTTTTATTCCAGAGCAGAAGACAGGATACACATTTTATCAACAGGATTGCTGGAAGAGTAAGGCTTTGGGGTTTCAAATTGGGCAAAATTGGTTAGTTTGACTTTTCTCATTATATCCATTCTATACTTTTCAAACTAAGCACAGGAAGAAGTGCTCACTATAAATTGGAAGTCCCCTGTTGACTGACATTATCTTCTATCCATTTTCAAACATATGTGAGATTATGGCCCATTTTCTATCTGCGAATGCTTCTTTCCTGGTATGTTATGAATGAGATCATGAAAATATAGCAAAAAAGACTGGCTGCCTCTTTATTTTGAATAAAGGCTTGTGAAAAGATATTACAGTGAAGATCCTTAACCAAATTTAAATCTTTTTGAAGTTCATTCATCTCAAAATTGGAATTAATTGCAAGGAGACTCATTAATATGAATAACTTGAATAACTTTTGGTTTTGACTTGAAAGTTTTGAATCATAAAGACATATCTCCTGGAAGAAAATGTTTAAAAGGCTTTACCTTCTGCTGTAGATCTTTATATGAGTGCCACTGGATATATGCAATGTTTGTCAGAGGCTTTGAAGGCTTGATTATCCCTTTTTAAAGTTATGGAACAGATAAAAACTGGTTTAATTTTATCAACTCAAGCATGCAGTGAAAGAAGACATTGTTTTTGCAGGCTGTTCCTCCTTTGAACTTAGATGACATTGTCTCAGAGGACAAGATGTTTGATGAGTTTTATACTTTAAAGCTTCCAAGAAGAAAAATTAGCTCAGAATCTGTTTTGTGTAGAACTATATATATGTGTGTGTGAAATCATTCAGTCTTCAAAAGACTGGAGGGGAAAATGGTGTCATTTTCTCTTTCCCTTTAATATCTGTCTTTTAATTTCATAGAAGTGGGAAAAGTTGAAGAATCATAATTTTATGTGTTTATTCTTTTCTTAATGCAAGAAGTACATCCAATTCACCTTATATTTTGTTTTGTTAAACAGAAGAATGAAGAACCTAGTGTTCAACAGACCTCATGAAATCTATGATTCACACACACACACACACACAGACACACACACACACACACACACACACACACACACACACACACACACCAATCTCATACTGTCTATACCAAGGTAAATCACATTTTGGGATTGGATGGGATTTATAGGTAGTGGACACAGGACTGCAGCCTAAGGGGAGGAATCCCAAGGCAAGAGCCCAAGAGATGGGACAATTCAATGCTGGATTCTCCAATCTGTCCGAGGTTCTGTTGGGTTTCTACTGGCAGATTGAAAGCAAACAGGGAATGGTCTCTCAGCTTCTGTAATTAGGTTCCTCCTTTAGGTTTCCTCAAAGGTTTAATTTTTTAAAACATGAATAGAAAAAAACTTATTTTATATATAATAGGAGGAAATTAATTCTCTTCTTAATGGACATTTAAATTTTCAGCTATTTTTTACTTTACTACACAGTAACCAAGAAATCCTCCACTATGGCTGGATACATATTTAATGGGACATTTCAGATTGAATTCCCTTACGCAAAATCAGAGCACTATGACCTTCTAGGATCCTTGGATTGTAGCCTCAATAAATTTGCACCTTGGTCCTTGGTCATGCAGTTGTCTTTATTAAATGGTTCTTACTGGATTCCTTCCCAAATTTTAGAAAGTGTTTTTAATCAGAAGGTTTTACCCCTTACTTATATGAGTACCACCCATTTTAAAAACATAATTATTATAATGTGTTTGGTTTTCTTAGTACCTACACCGACACAAGTAATAACAAGGGCCAGATTTTAAAGGACCAAGTAAGGACTTGGTTACCTACACCATTTCAGTCTTGTTTTATTTGGTTGTGATGGAAATGGTAACATTCAAAACATTTTTCCTCTTTATGGTAGTTAATAGATTTATTTTTCTGTAGCTGATTTTAATGAGGAGGATCAGGAAAGAGGCTTTACAGTTTAACATGATTAGAGATTCTAATTGATGCATTCTTCACATGTAACATTATATTATGGTTTACTGTTACACAATAAGATTTGGTTTATCCTGCTTTCTTCATTTTCCCTGTGGCTGCACAAAGATAAGAAGCTGTTGTCTTTAAAAAGAACCATATTTTTATTGCTTAAGAAAACTGCAGCTCAGGGAAATTTTGATTAGTTTAAAACTTTATGATTTGTTCAAATAAGCTAAAATTAAACCTCAGATTCTGCTCCTGGTTTGCTCAATGACAATTGTTTAAACCAGGGGTTCACAATCTATGGTCCATTGGCTGGCCCTGGCCCATGGCACCATTCCATGTGGCCCGCCACACTCATTCTCACCACCGCCACTCTGCGGTCAATGAAGATCATTGACTTCAGACATAGTAGGAAACTGGGCACTTTAAAACTGGAACAAAAATATCAAAGGGTGGTCCAACTTATATATGTGATGCAAAAATTAGTACAGTTGTACCTCGCTTAAAGAGCATAAGGCGTTCCACAGGATTGTTCTTTAAGGGAGTTTGCCCTTTAAGCGAAACACCATTGTAAGTGACCAATGGGGGGGGGGGGGAAATTGCGAACCCCAATTTATTTGTTAAGTGAGTTTTTGGTTGGTTTTATTTGTTAAGTGAAGCCAACATTCAGAGAAAATTCTGCTCTTTAAGCGAGTTACTCTTTAAGCGAGCCGCTCTTTATGCAAGGTTTGACTGTACAGTATTTTATTTGAACAACTATCTGTCAGATCTACTTTGATTTGGATTCCTTCATTGAGTGGGGATTGGACTCAATGGACTCATAGGTAATTACAACTCAATAATTCTATGATTCTATTATTATGAAGTTTTTTTTAATGGTAGCCATGTTAGTCTGTGTTTTAAGCATATCAGAGAGTTTTTAAAAAGACAAAAATGTTGTGGCACTTTTCAAGACTAACTGCTGTATTTTAATGTTAGCTTCTGTGGATCAAGTCCACTTCTTCAGTGATACTTCATGGCATCAATTTATACACATCAGGTACAGAGGGGTTGGTTAGCATAACAGATAATTATAAAAACCAATATGGCTTTTTACACCTGCTAACAGTGAAAGACCTCTGGTTGTTATTCAGATTAGTTGTGAAGTTTCACCCTGTTGAAATGCAAATGGTATGAAACATTTGCTAATGAGTTCAACCTTCAGCATCTATTGACAATCAGGTGAGTTCATCCTTTGTTCCTTTTTTTTTTTTTACAAAAAAAAAGACAAAAACTGTGGCACTTTAAAGACTAACTGCTGTATTTTAATGTTAGCTTTCATGGAACAAGTCCAGAACAAAGGATGAATGGTTTACAATTCAACAGGGTGAAATTGATCCATGAAGGCTAAAACTTTTTTTGTGTTTTTGTTTTGTTTTATTTACTCTCTGATATCTATTATTATGGTTGACACAATAAGAGTGGCATGCTTAAACACATATCTGCATGTCATCTGCATCTCCTCTGTTTTGGACAGTGAATGTATGGTTACTGATTGAACACTATAATACACAGACAGAACTCTTGTTGCTACAGAATTCTCCATTTAGCATAATTCTTGCTGCAGAATATAGTCAGCAGTCAAGGCATATACAGAGGATCCATACAAAGAGCTTCTTTCTGCGGAAAGATTTGTCTTGCAGGATTCACAACAACTGTGAAAGAACTGTAAAATAACCTGGTTGAAAAGAAGAATGGATATTAGCATTTAGCACACTGCTAAAAGTTTGCATAGTCAAAACAATGGTATTCCCAATGGTAATGTATGGTTATGAGACCATAAGGAAGGTGGAGTGCAGGAAAATAGATGCCTTTGAAATGTGGTGTTGGAGGAGAGTCTTGAGAGTACCCTGGACAGTGAGGAGAACAAATAGGTCAATCTTAGAAGAGATCAAGCCTGACTGCTCATTAGAAGGTCAAATAGTAAAGATGAAGCTAAAGTACTTTGGACATCAAATAAGAAGAGGAGACTCACTTGAGAATCCCTTGATGCTGGGAAAGGTCAAGGGCAAAAGAAGAAGGGGGTGGCAGAAAATGAGATGGCTAGATGGTATTGTTGACACAATGGACACATTGTTGGGCTTGAGGGAGATGGTGGATAGGGGTGCCTGGTGTGCATGGGTCCATGGGGTCACAGGGAATCGGAATCGACTGTATGACTGAACAACAACACTGCTATTGCTAAATAAATGAGCTGATAGAACAATAGTTGCAGTGATAATATGAGCTGAAATATCTATTTGAGTTATTCTTCATCACTGTTAACACATGTTCTTCATATGTTGTGCTGATGGGACTAGCTTGACAAATTTTTTTAGATTTGTTTATATTTCTAAGCTTATTAATGTCAGTTTATTTTTCACAATGATTAATTAAATTAATCAGACACACTAAATAGATACATTAACCAATTTTCACAAATGAAGACAAATTTCACAAATCTGACTAAAAGTCAAATCAAATTGCAAATCAAATTAACTGTTGTTGATCAAAAGGCAACATAAGTGCAAACTGATTTTAAGAAGCAAAGGGACTAGCCTATGTTGTTTGTTTGTGTGTAATCAAATGGTCTTTGTGTGTTTTTTCTCTTTCTACTACATTAAAAACATTTCATTATTCACTCATATTGGATGGACTAAACTGTCTCACACATTCAAAGACTAAGATGGTTTTTTTTAAATGTGCAATAGACTATTGAGGCTGCTACTATGTTAAATTTCTTTCACACACATTTAAAGCACACAAATTTGATTTTAATGTGATGAAGGCAGAGGCAGAACTTCACTGGCAGAGGGATGAATTCTCCATCAGCATGTTCATAACTCTGGTGGGAGTGGGGGAAATAACCAATTGAGAATTCCATTACCCTCTAATAAGAATTGACCTCTGTACAATGCAAATAGCTTTTGCTTAATTCTATCTTATCTATCATATCCTAAACATAAAATTATGAGAAATGTCAACCTAGGTCAGGTCAAAGAGCTACTGAGACCAGTATCGTATTTGCTTCAGTGGCCTTCTAGAACAGGCATATCAAAAAACAAAATAAAAAAACACTGTAGCACTTTAAAGACTAACTGCTATATTTTTATTGTTAGCTTTTGTTGATCAAGTCCACTTCTTCAGACAAGGAGTAAAACTTATAGGCATGGTTTATATACACCAAATTCAGGGGTTAAAGGGAGAAGGGTTTCTCAAGCAGAATGACAGACAAGCAAGCATAACAATACAGCTATCGGTAACAATAGATTATTCATATTAGTTTTAAATGTCTCCCTGTCTCAGTGTTTTTGTTTGCTTTCCGACATGCAAGTAAGAGGTTAATCAGAAACCAGAATGGGCTTTCTCCACACCTTTGAGATTGAAAGGAAGCAGTGCCAGCCAGGCTGAGGACCCCCCGCCCCAGGCAAGGCTTGGCTGGCGCTGGTGGGTGCTGCTCCGGCTGCAGGTGCTAGATTGCAATGACCACCAGCCTCCCTTCCTGCCCTCCTGGCCGCCGCTGCCACCACTGAAGGTGCATGAGCTGGGCTCGAGAGTGGTGTGGCTATGCGCTTGGGATGCTGATAGTGGACTCTTTGCTGGGCTTGCGCTGCCTCGGCCTCTGGGTCTTGACCCGGGACCAAGGGTGGCCCCGGATCCTGTGTAGCACCACCCGGTGCCATGAGCTAGCCATGAGGAAGAGGAAGAAGGCACCTGAGGAAGAGGAGGATGAAGGAAAAAGAGCCCTTTGGTCCCCACCGCAGTAACATTTTGGATTTGATGGGGGGGCGAGTCTACGTGGGGTGGTGGTGGCAGCAATCCTAGGTGGGGGGCAGTTTGGCCTGCACCCTGGGTGGCTGAAACCCATGCTATGCCCCTGCCAGAAGTATATGTGCAGGATGAAGCTAGGCCAGTTTGCATGATTCTGTCTCTAAAAGCCTTTCTAGATTAGACAAGAAGGTTCAGCCTATTGCTGTAGGCCCTGATGAGCTGGATATTATCCTGCTTGCTGCAAACTCCCTGTAATAGAACAGGTTGGTTTACCTAGTGTAAAATTAAATTTCTAAGGTTGATATAGGCACTTTCCTTTTCTGAAAATTGAATTGTGTATCATGTGCCTCCTGGAAAACATGGGGTTTTTTTCTGCTCCAAAAATAATGAGTTTAACGTTAACATGCTAATACTAACATCTCATTTCCAAGCTCTATGTGAAAGAGCTACGGGCAGCTGTGAATCAAGAAGCAGTGTGATGAAATATTACTAGTTGTCACTGTTCAATACTTCTGCACAAAGGAAAGAGTTGGGTGTCCTTAGTTGTTGTCAACTGCAACTCGTATCTGAGAATGCATTTTTTCTTGAAGCAGAAAAAATTTCCTTGGCGTGAATTTGTTTAACATGGATCCCAGCTTGCCATGAAGTGACCCACACACTATGATTACGGAGCCACCTCCTGCAGCACACATGAAATGAGACATGAAGGATTTATCACTGGGACTGCAATGGACTGCCACAGCCTTGAGGATATGGACAAGGTATGCCTTCACAACCAGTCCATCTGGCATGGCCTCTTCCACCTCCATGACCATTGGTAATCAGAGTTCCTCCTCTACTCATTTTGCTGTTGTGCCCAATGTGATGGTTTTCAATGGCATTTCCTCCACTGATGCAACCATCACCCTACTTAAAGGCACTCATCCACCCATAGCCATTGACCCCTTTAGGGAATCAAGTTAGTTAACTGCCGCCTGACACTCAGCATTGAGTTGCTGGCTGTACGGTCTACTCCATTACCGTAGTAGTTGTTAGTAGATATAGCACAGATACAGGCTATGATGGACAAGCACTTCTATCTATTCTTCAGTCCTGTATCTTTATGAATCTGAAACTGTAACCACTGTTCCTGTGCTACAGCTTCACATTTTTCTCCAGTAACTGGAAATGATTTTTTTTTAACAGAGAACTACACAATTTTCAGCTTATTCCTCCCCACCCCCTTCCAAGCTGTAAACTCATCTCGCTTGTTTCTGTAAACTTGCCTTGCAAAGTTTTGTTTCTTTTCTTTGCACATTAAAATAAAATTCATGTGCTTGTTATATGTATAAAGAAAAGTGGCATAAAACTAAAACTACAGGGCAAATAGTGTTTTGTTTCTAAATCCAAGAATTCAATTAGGTCTTGAATGGCACACATTTAGCTCCTCCAATAAAAGTGAATAAGTAATGAATTGTTTTTAAATGGCAGAAGCAAAAGGAATATATGCAAAGCAGTTGATTACATCCCCACTCCAAGTTAGTCCCTCCTACTTCTGAGTCAAATCATTAAAGTGAAGTACTTGAGTCCCTATAGCTCAGTAGTTCTCAACCTTTTTAAGCTGGGGGCCGGGTCATTTATTTTTTATTTTATTTACTTAGATTTGTATCCCACTCTCCTCGGCAGCAACCGACTCGGAGCGGTTCACAAAGTCCCCTAATATCACTATTAAAGTGCAAACAAAAGTACAATAGCATACAATATAACACAACGGTAAAGTACAGTAAATATCATATAGTAGGTAAGTACACATTACACATCAATACACATTATAGTACAATCAAAATACAATGGCATGTAGTGCAACAGAGGAATAAGGTTCAATAAATATCATACAGTAGAACAACACACATCATACTAGAAAACCTTATAATGCAAAATGTCCACCTGAAATTATAGTCCAATACCTCTTCCTGGCCAAAGGACGTTGGTCAGGAGTCCCAGCTGCGTCTCCTCTCCCTGGGCTACTGGGCGAGAGAAGGAGTCCATGGGGGGGGGGCAGGTCTCATATCTGCCAGCCCCCAACTCAGCTGTGTCTCCTCTCCCCAGGCGAGAGGAGGAGTCTGTTAAGGTGGCAGGGCCAGGACGGAGCAAGGTGCAGCGGCCTCAGTGTCCTCAGCATCCTCAAGCCATGGATGGCCATTTTACCCTTCCTCCACCACATGGCACTTCCTGGTGTGGTGGAGGGGGGGTACATGAAATGGTGCCATGGGCTGCATCCAGCCCGTGGGCCACAGGTTGAGAATCCCTGCTATAGCTTGTGTGCATTCATGTGTATATCCATTCATACATATACAGAGATATAAATGTATAACAGAATTTTCCATCTCCCATCATACAGGAATGCTGCTCTTTTGGAGATGATCTTTCTCCAATAGGAAATAAACAGACCTCACTTGTCAACAAAGGAGGGAAAGAAAAAATTAGATGATGCACCAAGTGAACCCAAAGCAAATTATCATGAATCTTGCAAATTGAGATTTCCTTTATTAGCTTATCCTTACGAGTAAGTGAGCTGTCTGGATAGCTCAGTGAATTAGGTATCTGGCTGTGAAGCCAGACACTGGGAGTTTGATTCCCCACTGTGCCTTCTGCAACAAAAGACAGTCTGTGTGGCTTTGGGCAACCTGAACAGTTCCAGTCAGTCCCCAGAAAAAAGGAAATGGTAAAGCACTTACATATATTCTCTATCCAGAAAATACTGGAAAGGGTTGCCATAAGCTAGAATTGACTTAATAGCACAATAATTATTATTATCAGGTAAGTATGTTAGTTTGGAACAGTGTGGCTGCTGCCAAACCTTCAATAAACGATGACTATTTGTCAGTAGAATTCACTAAATATTTTGCCATGGAAACTTTAGTGAGCCGAGGTGACTTATGGTGGCTGGTGCATTAGTTATACAAGATAACAAAAGGGATTAATATTCAGGGTGTGTTGTAGCCCAGGGGTCTGCAACCTTTTTAAGGTTCCCTCAGATAGTGGAGGGGACCAGACTCGTGGACCCCTAAATACTGTCATCAATGCATCTGCAGCTGTCGTAAATGCATTTACAACAGCTGTAAATACATCTGCAGCTGCTGTAAATGCATGCACAGCCGCTTTCAGTGGTTGTGGCAGATGGAGTGAGGGCGGGGACCTGATGATTTGTTGCCAGAGGCCAGATTCAGCTCATGGGCCGTAGGTTGCCAACCCCTGTTCTAGCCTAACTTTGATCTGAAACATTGTTATGTAGATGTAAGATTTCACTGCAAGAACATTTAGTAAATCAGTCTGAAATATCTCATGTAGATTATTATTAAACAGGGAACTAATCCACAGGAATAAGTAATTGTTGCACATTAAGTTTATCTCTTGTGTGAAGCCAAAATTATATTGAAACATAAACTAATTGCTATAGGTAGTGGATCTCAGTCAAGCAGGAGAAGCCAGTAGGACCACATATCTGCCTCCAAAATGACCACATAGGTTTCTTTGACACTTTGATTTTCTATAGAAAGCAGAAGAAAAGGAAGTTGGTACAAACTTAAACTGCACTAATTCCTCCTTGCATTTCCTTTTCATTGATATGGTTGGCCATGTGAAAATGTGTTCTGAAGTTTACTTTAAATAGCATTTATGCTTAAGAACTTGCTGGTAGTGTTTTTCATTTACCCCTTTTAGGCAAAACTGTATGTAGATTTACTGTGGAGTGTGTAACGTCTTTCAGCAGGAAGTGGTTTCATTGTGTTTTCCTCCTGTTGCTTCAGACCACAGGAGATTTTTAGCTTTCAGATAGACAGCTGTTTCATTTTCTCCATTTTCTTCTTTAAAGAGGCAATAGTGTGTTGCTGCAGCAGATAAGAAGGTGAAGTGCAATAATCTATAGGTAAGGAAATTTAATTTACTTCCAAAGCATTACAACCTGTTTCTGCTGCTCCTATGTCTAGGCCAGTCGTGAAACTGCCAAAATAAAGGCACCTTTTGGTGAATTCATTCTGCAGTTCCCTTTACCTGATCTAGTGTGAAGAAGATTGCTGTTACCAGGGTATGACCGATTGTGGTTCAAAAACACCACAGTGTTCGAGGAGGCGTTTCTATGTACCTCACAACCTGTTGCTGAAGATGTACAATGAAAATGTAACAACATAGAAGCTGGGTAGGGGGAGAGATGAACAGGAAGAAATTTTTGCATAGTTATGTTAATTATAGTGCACGATTAGTATGTTCAAAAAGACTTGCTTCACCCCTGCTGCACAGTGCCGAGAAATGTAAAGTGAAAAGAAGCCTCAAGATGAGATTCAGTATACTGGATGCATTGCTTGAGAATTATTTCAAGATTTTCAAGGCATTAGTCCTTGTTTACTCTGAAATGTTAGCCTTCTTTGGTATGTTGCTTCCTTTAGATACCTGGTCAATACACTGGCTTATTGGAGAGCCAACCTGACAAGAGGATGGTGAGACTAGAGCCAGTAGAATAGCAATGGAATCAAAATAAATAGAAAGATATTATGTAGTTAGAAAACTACATTAGCAAATTTTGATAGACTATCCAACTGCTGAAGTATAGCAGCCACAGTAATAACCAGTGGGAATGCTAGTAAAAATACTATCCTGTGGGCATATAATTAAGAATGACAAATGTGCTTAGCTACAGCAGTACATTTGCACTAAAAATCAGTTGTGAAGCCCTACCAGCAATACTGGAAGTGTGAGAGATTTCTTGAAACACTCAAACAAAGCTTGTCCCATAGAAGCAGAGGAAGTACACACCATCTTTTCTGATAGAGAGACTGGGAGGAAATTGCTGCCTTCTGCATCATTAACTGTAGCATGGGAGTCACAAATTCTTGAGCAACAGTTACTTGTTCTTTCTGAAAAGATTCTTTCTCTGAAAGTTCTCCTTTCAAGAATGGAAGATTCTGTGGGCAGAGGCCTCAAATGGCTGAGTGGGTGTATATAGCCTGAAAACTGCAATTTGTCCACTTTTGAATTTAGATTAAGTCAGTGACTAGTTTATCTGAGGGCAAACCGCAGCTAAGGTTCACATGGCTCCCAACTGTTCCTGCTAAGTTCACACATGCATATACTCACATGACTCTGGTAGTAATTGGAGAGTTTTCTACAATTAGGCCTTAGGGTTGCTACTCCTCATTTCTGTCACTGGAACCAAACAAGATGATCTGAATGATATACTTTCCAGGAAGATTCATCCCCTAACATTTTCAGTAAACTGGATCTCAGGAGGGAAAAACGGAAAAGACTTTGCCTCAGGGCCTGGTAAATTGCTTCCAGTCAAGGAGAAATGGATTTAATTCAAGTGATAAGGAATGGTTTTGGTGGCTAGATCTAGTGGCATGAGTGAAGACTAGGATGGTCTTTTCAGAATGAGTGAAGTCACCTGCCTTTGGCCAAAGATATAGATAAGCAAATAGTTAATAATTATGTTTTTATTTTATGGTCAAGTTCATGAGATGGGGTCTGCTTCACATTCCAAAGCATCCTCCATTTTCCAGGGTATTTTACGGGGTGGGGGGAGTGGGTATTATATGTCAGCAAATATGGCAAATAGGTACCACTTTGGTGGGAAAGGTTAAAGCATTCTATGCACTCTGGCATATGCATTGAAAGAAGACTTATTTCTGATAACAGCCTTGCTACATGACTATGGAAATGACTGCAAACACAGACAGTGCTAGCTCTTTGATTGTAAATGGAGGTGATTCCACCCCCTAGATCTGGGCACAAATGGCTTTTGAACAAAGGAGGCCTTTACCTTTACTGGAATTCTATTTCAGTTTGTGAAATAGTAGAGGCTGTAGTAGATTGGAGGTCCTACCCACCATTTTACGGCAAAAAGTCTGCTCTGTATATTTCCACATACAATTTTCATCTGGGGGAACATGGAAAGGGGACAGGGGCCTCAGAAAGGTCTGGAGGCTGAAAACAGCCTGCAGACAGCATTTTGCCAATCTCTGTGGTAAACTCACACTATAATCTAGATCAGGAGACAGCAAACTTGGCCAGAAACCCTGGTCAGCAGTTGTATTTGTCAAGGATTTCTGGCGGTATGTGTGGTAGCGTAGCAGGCTAGCAGTTAGCTATTGCGCAGCAAAAGGTTCAGGTGCAAAGACACACACATACAGTTTCAGTGAATAGTGCAGTTTACTTCTGAGTGAGGGAAAGACAATAGACACAGAACTATATACACAGGTACCAGTCTGTCTTCAAGCCCCACTGTTGCAACAGAGTTTGGAATCCACGAAGGCTCAAGTCCAATGAGCATGCACAGAGTCCTGCCAGCAAAACACTGACTGCAGTTTGCCAAAGTCAGTGTGCTCTTCTCAGCAATATATAGAACATGATAATTCTCAGTAGAAGCAGAGCTTCAAGCAGCACATCTTCTCCCTCACAAGTCAATTGTCAGTCTGTCACAATCCCTCCTCAGAGTAGCCCTCCTCAGGTGGGCTATAGTTATACTGTGCTGTTGCTGTATCACCCACTAAGTGGTCACAGCTGTGCTCAGCTCTGAGTCACATACGCCAAGCAGACACAGCTGTGTAATCAGTCTATGCCTCAACAGCTAACACCTGTGTCTGGAGCTCTGCAATAGTCTTAAAGGTATATTCACACAGTGGGCAGGAATCTTGCTACAATACCCATTAAAATGCCCGAACAGTATTTACTTGGGCTTCTGATAAATGAAGTCCGATAACACCTGGAGACAGTGGTGGGCATCAGCAGGTTCTCACCGTTCCCTAGAACCAGTAGCAGAATTTCTGGCTGGCTGCGGCCATCCAAGTTTTGAAATAAAGTAGTCCTAATTCTGGTGCGACACAGGGCTTTTCCCCTGGCCACACCTATCATACCATGCCCACAGTGTGGTAGTAAATCTTTTTGGAGCCCACCACTGCCTGGAGAGCCAAGTTTCCTGATCCCACATCTATTGGATGATTAGGATCACAAACCTGCAGAGGGGTTCAGTGTATCTGCATTTTGTTGTTCAGTTGCACAGTCAATTCCAACCCTTTGCGACCCTATGGACCACTGTCCCCCAGGACTTCTGTCCTCCACCATCCTCCTCAACTCGCTCAGCTTTGTGCCCATTGTGTCCACAATACGATCTAGCCATCTCATTTTTGCCCGCCCCCTTCTTCTTTTGCCCTCCACCCTTCCCAGCATCAAGGCTTTCTCAAGTGAATCCTCTCTTTTCATTTGATGTCCAAAGTACTTTAGCTTCATCTTTAATATTTGACCTTCTAAGGAGCAGTCAAGGTGAATTTCTTCTAAGATTGACCTATTTGTTCTCCTCGCTGTCCAGGGGACTCTCAAAACTCTCCTCCAGCAACACATCTCAAAGGCATCTATTGTTCTGCGTGCAGCTTTCCTAATGGTCCGGCTCTCACAATCATACATTGCCACAGGGAATACCATTGCTTTGACTATACGAATGTTTGTTTTCAATGTGATGTCTCTACTTTTCACTATGTTCCCCAGGTTTCTCATGGCTTGCCTCCCAAAAATCAGTCCCCTTTTTATTTCATGGCTGCAATCACCATCTGCAGCGAACTTTGATCCTAAGAAAGTAAAATCTGTCACTGCTTCTACTTCTTCCCCATCTATTTTCCAGGGACTGATAGGGCCTGTTGCCATTATCTTGGTTTTCTTTATATTGAGTCTCAAGCCAGCTTTTGCACTTTCTTCTTTCAACCTAATCAGGAGCTTTTTTAAAGTCCTCCTCACTTTCTGCCATTAGGGTGGTATCATCTGCATATCTCAAGTTGTTGAGGTTTCTCCCAGCAATACATAAAAATACACTGCACAGGGGCAAGGCTGTTATCAGAAATAAGTCTTCTTTCTATGCATATTCTGCAGAGCTTGGAAGCAGCTAGTTACAACAGATGCAGTTAAAAATAAAAATAACAGCTCTTTAGTGGAAGTGGAGAAGTAGAACAGTAGAAGATTAATATTCATTACAGCATGCTTGTAGTGATACCATGAGATGTTGCATAACGTTTCATACCCTTGTAAAGTGAAAATCATGAAACAGCTACAGAAATGGAAGTTCCATCAAAAGAAGTTGCACAATCTAGAATTCTTTATACCCGTTTACATTAGACATGTATATAACATTTAAAAGAATGGCTGATGCAGAGTCTTGCTGGCAAATGTTTCTAAAATGTTGCTTTGCATTTTATCCGGAAGGTGGCATTATCTCCATCAAAGTCGTCCTACTTCCTACAGCTCTTAGGCTTTTCTTGTAGAGATTTCCCACCTAAGCATAAATTGGGCATGACAACCCTATAGTTATAAGATCTGACAGATTTAATAATAGC